>CM065121.1:24152628-25352628 GCA_033026305.1 Cirrhinus molitorella | reverse complement strand
AGTATTCATATCTGGGACAGTTGAAATGTAGCTCAGGAGCATTCATATTGATTGTAGATGTTACTACGCTTTGAGTGAAGTTAACCTGTGGCGAAATCCACTTCAATGGGTATGATTTGTAAAGGCACACACGTCTTAATAAAAGGATTTTATGCTGAAAATGCACATCTAAGCAAAAACCCAGCCCTGAGATAAAAAAAAACTGCCTGTAGAGCTCAGAAACAAGATTACATCAAGCTACACATCTGGGGAAGAGTTCAGAATAAAATCTGCTGCACTGAAGGTTCACAGAAGCATGTAGTCTCCGTTGAAACAACCAGGACTTTTCTTAGAGCTGGCCTCCTGGCCAAACTGTAATGTCTCATCCATAAAACGGTCTCATCCATGTCTAGCTATTTTTAGCTGTACAAAACTGCTTGTTTTGCTGCTTGATATTGCAGATTGGTGTGTACCATATTATTTAATGTATTAATCTCGCGTCTTATCTTAATTATGAACACACTGGTTTGTAGTGCAAACAGTTTTACCATTTACCACAAATTGTTATTCTTCTTGTTATTTCCCTAGAGACCAGAAGTCTCACCCATAGGCTTACATCCGCTTACTTAAAGGTCCTTTTTAAGCTGCTGTGGAGTTTTTGGACCTGTTTAGCCTCACCTCATCCAATAGCTGCTGCACCACTGAGATCCGGCCCCGCCCCTCAGGCCCCACCTCCTTAAGAAGCAGACTGTCTTTAGACTCCTGAGAAAGACATCAATAGTAATGAAACGTTTCTTTGCCTTAGAAATAAAAAGGGTGATCATGTCATTGTATGTTTTAGTGTAATACAGACCGGCTGCTTTTCTGTTGCATCTGAGCTTAATATCTTTTTCTGCTTCTTTTTGTTGACTGACAAACTTGCTGTATTAATGTTACTGTCTGTACAAACAACACATGACACAGTAAAATAGTCATAAACATCACTGTGATCATTTATTATTCCTAAATAAACAATACATGTATCTACTGAAGTAGTAAGAGAAATAAATAAATGGTAAAACTAGTCATTATTAATAAACACTTTGATGCTTAATGTTTTATTACTATTGTAAATTATTTAATTAAATGATATAACGGAATATATTAATGTAACATAAATGATGTCTCTTACTGAAATATGTAGTAGAAAACCCATGAAAGATTTACGTTATTTAAACAATCCACATTGTTTTATTCATATTTTGGACTATAGGGGGCGCCGTTATTTTGACAAGAGTTAAACGGTTGCACTACCAGTGCTACTAGTTGCTATTTTTACCCCAACACAACTCTGAAAATAAAATACTGATACGATGAGCACAGCTACTGAAAGAGCTTAGAGGTGACAATGGATATAAGCAGATTTATTTTTTCCCAAAAGGAGTCTAAATGCCCCTGGATATCGAGTGAAATGACAAGCGTCGGATGGCATCTAGCGTTTTTTGTTTCTGCTTTTTGTAAGCTCTTTAAGTAGCTATGGTCTACTAAAAGCCTCAAAGGGATCAGGGTCAAAGTGGAGAGAACAAAGACGCTGGTCTTTAAGAAGTTTTATTCGTCCACAGACATCTTCCCATTGTTTTCTCCTCTGCTTATCGCTAGGAAAAGCAGTGAAGACTTCGCTTCTCTTGTTGCCCTTTGACTGAAAATTACAAACTAGTGCCGCACAATGTGGCATCATATCAGTATTTTGTTTTCCGAGTTGTGTTGTGGTAAAAATAGCAATGGGTAACGCCAATAGCTCACAGAGAAATAAGAACACCCCCCATAGTCCAAAATATGTATAGAACGAAGTGGGTTTTTGAAATAACGTAAATCTTTCATTGGTTTTCTACTACATATTTTCAGTAAAAGACATTGTTTATCTTACATTAAGCCATACAAGTCTTTCCTTTAATGATACACTAATTGTTATGTATGTAAAATATTACAATTTTAAATGTGTTTGTACCCGGACTGGCTGAATTTCTGCCTTCTGTCACAGCACTGAGATTCTGACTCTCTGATGCCACAGATCTGCTCTGCTGGCCTGCAGAAGACGACTGGAAAAAGACGACACGAATATGATCTCACACAGTGAAAAACATGCAAAGCTCAAGAGGCTTTCTTTTTAGACTCGATATAGAAACTCTCAAGAGAGTTTCTTACCCTGGATCCCTCTGGTGAGGCGGAGATAAAGTTGATACGCAGACTGACTTCATAGCTATCCTCTTGAACAACAGCAGATATCATCTAGAGGGGAGATTGGCAAACACTAAATGTTCCGAACATGCATTTAAACATAATTTTTACTTATCTGGTAGGGTCTCGTCTTACTCTGCCCAGCCGAGGTTCTCCGATCAGAGCTCTGAACTCAGTATTATTTTGAGTGTAACTGCGCAGATGAGCACAAATGTGATCCAGCTGCTTCCTCCAATATCCTAAATCATACACACACCACATAAACATCTATAGAAATGCCTATTTATTTAAAAATAAAAAAAGTGTGCAGTAGTACCTCGGCCTGGACTAATGGCAGTGAGGAGGGGTTTCCTGTCACTCATCTGCTCTTGTCTGCTAAGCTCCGCCTCTCTCTGTTGGCTCCTTTTCTTTAGTTCAGTGGTGGATGGGAAAAACAGACCCACTGTTTGCGTCTGTGCATCTGCGCACATGCGCAAACCTGTAGCTGGAGGCACAGTTGTTGATTCAGGTGCAGGAACTGTTTGCCAGGTGGCTGAAGACTATGAGAGAGAGCAATGAGGATGATATAACACTGTACGCTTTTAATGAGCACTAAACAGGCAGTCTATTGTACCTGATCAGCTTCCTGTGCATCCTGTCCTTGGTTTACATGTGAGGGCATCCTGGGTGGGCCGTCCATGAAGACACCACAGCCACCGCAGTAATTAGCATAAGGGTGGCTGCTAGCTCCGCACTGAGAACAAGTCACAGAGCTGGCTTTGTGGCCAGGCTGCAAGTATAAACACAAAATTACACAGGATTCGAGTTTACGCAAACACTGAAATATATTTGCACGGATATTTTGACTGAATCTCCATATTATAAAATTTAGACCAAATAAAGTCACTTTCGGTGACAAATCATTTTGAAAAAGAGATGGAGGACACATGAAACTGCTTAGCAATGAAGTTTCTTTCTTATATTGTTGTATTTCCCTTTTGAAACAGGAAGTGGCACATCTCAAAATGCTCAAAATGTCAGTTTCCCTTATCGAAAATGATGGAAAACTACTATTTATGTTAACAGATTTAGTGTTAATTTATTTAGCCTTAACCTAAACCTAAACATTAAAAATTATAATGAATATCTTATATGGTACATATATTAAGCAAAATGCTTAATTTTCTAGCTGACTAACAAATTTATGCTCACAGAATATGCTTTTTCTTAGGTAAATGTGACACATACAAGCTGTTATATTGAAGTCTTTGCACAGATGAAACTCTGAGTGACTACATGAGACAGGATATGGATTTCAGTAAGTTGTACTTTTTCTTTTAACATACCTTCAGATGTTTATTCATGTTTATTTCATGCTAAAACTGATATTGAAATAGAGGAGATGAACAGTTCATGTGCACTGCCACTTTTTTTTAACAGTGCCACTGGGTTCCCACGGGTCATGGAATTTCTGGAATATCATGGAATTTTAAAAGGTCTATTCCAGACATTTAAAGTCAGGGAATTGTATATATATATATTTTCCAAGTCATGGAATATGCTTACATTTTTTTTGTTTCAATTTGACAAAGTGTAATTTTTCTATATCGTAATTTTTTTTTATGCTATGAAAGCATAAAAAACATAAATTCATTTCTGTAGAAATAGTAC
Organism: Cirrhinus molitorella; assembly: GCA_033026305.1. Classification (NCBI taxonomy): domain Eukaryota; kingdom Metazoa; phylum Chordata; class Actinopteri; order Cypriniformes; family Cyprinidae; genus Cirrhinus; species Cirrhinus molitorella. The sequence continues at coordinate 25,348,782 of CM065121.1, read as the reverse complement.
AGAAAAATATAAAAGTGCATTTAATGGATGTATATGTGTGTTTTGTACTAAAAACATCTGTGAACAAGTAAATAAAGCTTGCAAATGGATGCATCCGCTTATTATAGGTCATGGAAATTTTGCTTTTTAGTCATTGAAAGTCTTAAGAATTTAATGCTTAGCTTAGAGTGGGAACCCCCTGTGCCAAAACGTTTTTTTTGTTTGTTTGAATATTGTAAAAAAAATGGACAGAATTTCTCATTCTAGAGAGCAATTGATTGGACAAAAATATGCACACGGCCCTATGAACAAGATGAGTCATTAAACCATCTGTTCTCATTTTCCTGAAACGACAATACTTTTTAAATGCATTAAATATGTTACACATAAAACTAGCACACTAGCATGTAGATGACCACTAACATATAAAGGCCACAAAGAACAGAAAGAGGTCTTCGACAGTTCTGGTTACCTTTGACCCACACCAGTCGCAGAATCGAGCATCCGAGTGGTTGACTCTATTGCACTTGGAGCAGGAGACCATTTTGCCCTGTGAGCTGGGTGCAGGTGCAGCTCTCTGTCCGCTCAAAACAGGCTGTTGAATGATAAACACGGTTATAACAATGTCCTATACAATCCTAATTAGGGGTTCAAGCACATAATGTTGAAACCCTATTGTAATTGTTCGATTCTTTTAATTATTATTATTCTCCGGTAAACCTGGTTGTGCAGCCCAAAACGTAAGGCCTAGAGAGCTGAAACTTGGTCAGATCATAGTAGTATTGCTCGCTACTCAGATCCAAAGGCCCAACAGGGGCGCTACAGTACAAAAAAAACTTGTACATGATTTGTCGTAGACATTGTTGCAATCCTTGGGTCAAAACGAAGAAAATTGCCTCCCGACAGATTCGCTCTACAATGCACGGAATGAGATATCTTCAAACTCGGTACACGTGTATAAGCTCAATATTTTGTCAAATAAAAAAATGCACAGCTCTGCCACTTGGTGGCGCTATAAGATGGAAAAAACTTAATAATAACTATGCAACCCTTGAAAATAGGTATGCAGTGTCTTTGTCCAAAGTGGCACAAGCGTCTATGAGGATATTTGCGTATGTCAAAAAACATGGGCGCCATTGGCCAATGAAGTTTGAGCACCTATTAGACAAGGTTAACGGAGGTCAATCGAAACTCAGTGGACATGTTCGAAATGTGGTCCAAAAGGTCTGTAAGAATTTAAACAACAACAACAACAACAACAACAAAAAACGGCCACTAGTTGGCGCTAACGAGTTTTATGGCTCTGTAATCACTTGGTGTTTCACACATCCACACAATATGCATATCATTTTATAGATTTCCTCATAATGAACAATTTTGCCTTAAGAACCATTGCTGTCAATCAAATCGTATTTGCAATTATGTTTAAAACCTACTTTTGTGAACTTGTCCTAGTTGTTTTCGCTCAATCGTGACTGAACCACTGCAGTAATATTCTCTGGATTGTCTAGATCTATAATTATCAAAAAAAAGTGACATTTTGTCCTTTGGGTAGCTATAACAGGGTAGTTTTTTTTTAAAAAAGGGGGCGTGGCCAAAAATACCCAAACGTATATAAAATCTCAACAAAAACTCTAAACTTTAGAAAAATTGGTGAGAACGTGTCAGATCACTCTTAACAAGCATGCAAAGTTTCATGGAGATCGGTCCATAGATGGTGCTATAACAGTTAAAAGACTTCAAAAACACAAGATTTTTATGGTAATTAAACTCAAATTGCATTAAAATGTTCATATATTCACATATGCACTATATCTTTATATCGTATCATAGATCAACTCATTCTGAACAACTTTGCCTCTAGGACCATTCCTGTAAATCAAATTAGTCTCTAAATATTTGATATAATTAAAAAAAAAAAAAAAAAAAAATACTTGAACTAGAACTATATTTTTATTTATGACTGGCTGAGGAAGACCATGGTGATTTCTGGTAGCTGGGTCTCTTACTGTGGTTTGCTGAAGCAGCTGGGATTCACAAGTGACACAGTGTGTGATATGAGCAGGGTTTCCAGTCCCGCACGAGTGACAGATGAGCTTATCCTAGAACAATAAGGATATAATATAGTTAATTGATCTCATAAGTACAATTAATGGTCCACTGCAGGTGAAAATTTACCTGTAGTCTCAGACTAGCCTGTGGCTGAAGTTGTTGAGTCAATGGAGACTCGCACACCACGCATGTGGTCGTATTGAGAGGCACCATGGTTTGACAATGCATACATAGACCCATCTGTTAAAAAGCGCAGAAAATATTCATGTTATTGCGAAATGATCACTGATTATCTAAATATCACTGTATTTTGTAATTTGAAACTATCAAAATATGTTGTACCTGTCCTCCTTCAGTAGGGGGCAGTCTTTGACCAGGTATTGGCGGCACTGGTGCTCCGCAATGCAGGCAGAATCGGGCGAAAGGATCCGAAGGGCGATGACTCAGGCACTTTGGACATCTTCAGAAAGATGTACAGAGATCAATATTAATATAAACTTAAGACATATTGAATGTAAATGTATATACCTCACCTAAGGAAATCTGTCTCTCTCTGGATTCGTGATATCTGAGTGTTCGTCAAGGTTTTTAACAGGCTTTCCACATCTGCGCTCCGTTTCTGGCAGGATTGAGAATGGAGTAAAAACATGATGCTTTTTGTGGTTTGAGATAACAGAGATCACCATCATAGCGAGGGTGTTAGAGAGGGTTTGTAAATCATTACTTGGGTGTTTTGCGCCGTCAGTCGTGCAGATGAAATAGAGCCAAGGCGTTGTGAGAGGAATCGAGGGCCTTTGAAATCTCTGTGAGATTCACTACTGGGAATATCTGATGTAAAACAAAATTGGCACAAAACGGTCAAGACGTGTGTGTGTGTGTGTGTGTGTCAAATGCACACTGACAACCAAATGATTTACCTAAATGCTTTCTTGAGGAAACACCAGCTCCATTTTCGCTCTCCTTCAAATTCATTGATGAATCCTGCTCGACAGAATGTAATATTTGTTATACAGATTAAATGAAAAGTTTACATACACCTTGCAGAATCTGCAAAATGTTAATTATTTTATAAAAAATAAATGTGTTATGTTATTTTTATTTAGTACTGACCTGAATAAGATATTTCACATAAAAATAATGGTTTATAAAAATGACCATGTTCAAAAGTTTACACATGCTTTATTATTATATAAACTGCGTTATTACCTGAATGATACATGTTTAGTGATAGTTGTTCATGAGTCCCTTGTTTGTCCTGAAAAACTGCCCGCTTCAGAAAAATCCTTCAGGTCCCCCAGATTCTTTGTGCTTTCAGCATTTTTGTGTATTTTGAGATCCATCTTTTCACACTGAGGACAATTGAGGGACTCATATAAAGTTATTCCAGAAGATTCAAACGCTCAATGATGGTTTAGAAAGAAACAAGGTGCATTAAGAGCCGGGGGTGTAAACTTTTGAACGAATGAGGATGAGGATTTTTCTCATTTTGCCTAAATATCATACTTTTTTTCATTTAATACTGCCTTCAGAAGCTACTTACATTTTCTCCAGAAGACAAAATAAGTTAAATTCACCCTGATCTTTAAATTCTTAATGCTCTTAATGCATTGTGTTTCCTTCTGAAGCATCAGTGAGCATTTGAACCCTCAGTCCCTCAGTTGTCCTCAATTCAAATATTATTTTCTCTCATGGACTATATGTAAATGTCTTTTATGTGAAATATCTTATTCAGGCCCGTACTAAATTAAAAAAAAAATATTTGTATTTTGTATGATCCCTCTTATTTTGTTCAAATAATGAACATTTTGCAGGTTCTCCAAGGTGTATGTAAACTTTTGACTTCAACTGTACATATTTCTAAAAATGCATGCAATATTATTATGTTAAATCCAGAATGGGTTTAAAACTGACATCCTTGCCATTGATCGGTCGGCCGTTCATCAAAGTGTCATCCACATCGCCTGTTGTCCGATCCTGCTCATCTGAAGGAGACTGCGCCACTATGAATACCTTGGTGACGACCGCACTTTGGCGCCCATCGCTGCATTACATTACAAATGGTCTTTATTTGGATCAGTTTGTAGTGCAATTTGTTGTTGGGTGTTTTTTCTATTACAGGTACTTTTGACTGAGAAAATAAATACTGTTTTCACACTTGTATAATTTTACTACTAACAATGGATATACATGCTCAAATAAGAATTCTGATTTTTTTTTCTGAATATTTCGCGCAAATGGTGTATTGGGTTTAATATGGGAATGATGGAAATTACTTTTTTTGGGGGAAAAAAAAGAACTTTTCTACTTTTGCTCTTGCAAATGATGCACAATAAAAATATTTTGTTCTCCAGTGATATTTACTATGAGTTTTCTAATTTTTTTATGATTGTTTCATCATCCTGTCTCATATTTCATCTCAAGTTATTGAATGATAAACCTTTTCTGTGGTAAAAATGTTGGTTGTGGTGCAAATAAATAACAATAAAAAATAAGAATGATGGTTTATCAAACTTGTTTATTTTACTCTTTATTTAAGCAATCATTTTATCAACAGCAGCTTTGTAACACATTTTCTAATGTTGTTTTTTAATATACACTTTATGATTTGTTTTATATTATTAATATTATTGAAGTGTTTTTATGGAGCCCCTAAAGACTTAAAAAGAAAGGGAAAGTTATATTGCAATGTTTTTGTGTTGTCTCGCAAAAGTGGATACAAATGCTCTTGCAAGTGAAAACGAAAGCATAGCATTTTCCCTCCAAATATATGGGATCAGAAAGATTTTTAATGTTTTTTAAAAAGTTTCTTATGCTCATCAAGGCTGCATTTATTTGATCAAAAATACAGAAAAAAGTGAAATATTATTGCAATTTAAAATAACATTTTCTATTTTAATATACTTCAAAATAGTATTTATTCCTGTGAAGCAAAACTGAATTTCTAACAAATATTAGAAAGTTTTAATGTAATGTACAAGTATATAACAAGTTACATATGTTTTTGTTTGTTTGTTTAACTAAAATTAACCCATCTGTAATCGAAAAAAAAAACCCATCCAGCCTATTATAAACAACATACACTAAAATGTACCTACATACTGACAGCCATGGCTCTCACAGAAACTTTCCCCACAGGTAACCGAATAGGTTCAGTGTACTTCAGGGTGCTGTCACCAAAACCCGGCCTCTTCACCATCTCCGGCTTACTGCCGTCCAGAGTGTACAGGACGCTCACATCAGAGGATTCTGGGAAATATGCATTATGAAACACATGAAGCTCAACAAGCAAAGAAGAAACTGACTCCCACTGACTCACCGGATTTGATCTCAACAGGGGTGCAGGAGTCAATCTCATGCTTGGCTTTGCCTGGAGGCGGTATGCGAATAGGAATTATTTGCGGTGCTGCCACTGAACCTGCTGTCATGTTTACACTGTTTAACCTGCAATATAGGTGAAAAAATACTGACGAAGAAATCATAATTAATTACACAAAAATTATTAACGATTTGTTTAAATCGGCGCATGCATAAAAAGCGCGTGAAATGAGAAAATATGAACTTACAAACTCTACTATCCTGAGTAAATGTGTAGATTAAAATATTGAAACCTAAACGATATTTCCTAACAGCGCTGTTTCCAACAACGCTGTAATGATACATTCAACACACAACTGGACGCGCTATTGGTTCGTCACGTATCCCATAGCAACTGAGTAGTACGCATGCGCATGAAAGCTGTGGGATTCCTGTAAACTCAATTTTAAAGGGATAATTCATTCCAAAATGTGTTAACTCGTACTCATTTTGTTCTAAACCCACTTTCCTTCTTTCTTCTGTGGAACACAAAATGAGATGATGTACGCAAGTGTTTATTTACATGTTAAATATTTTATTGACTGCGAAAACACTGTTATCTCAGTGTTTATATAATAGCTATTTAATGTTTTTGGAAGCCGTGTTGCAGTGCCATTCTACATTGTATAAGAAAGAAAGAAAGAGTGATTGAATTAACGAATAGATAGATAGATAGATAGATAGATAGATAGATAGATAGATAGATAGATAGATAGATAGATAGAGATACTTTATTCAGATACTTATATTTACTTTCAAAAGTGAATTTTAATGTTAAAATGTTACAAATGCTTAATTATATTAAATGATTTAATGAACCAGTATCACTTAAAGTAAATTTAGGTCAAATGGGAATAGAATAGAAAATAGAATTATAGGTTTCAAGATGTGCTGAAATCAAAACACTTGATGTTTATTTGACTAAAAGTAATTATTTTCGTCCTCCAGTACAGTAGGTTGCGCTATGTACTTTTGGTTGGTTCGCGCTATGCCAGGCCATGTTGCCAAGTCCGCTTTTCAGAAGTTATTTTGCTTATTTCGCTTACACAAGTTGGAAATCGCGGCTGTGGATTTTTGCTGTTTTGAAACTCGAGTTTAGAAAAAAAAAAAAGTCATATTTCCTTTAATCCAACAGAGGCTCTGATAATAGGGTTGTGCTTTAAATCTTTCTGCTTCTTGATTTTGCGCGATCTGGCAATCTGGCAAAGTCTCCCTGTCTATCAGTGTTGCCAAGTCCGCAGTTTTCCCGCGGAATTGAGCTACTTTACCACTGTTGTCGCGGGTTGTTTTTCATGTCCGCGGGTTGAAGCGACACCAATAACGCACTATTTAGCCCCTGGAATGCTAATTCATACCAGGGGAACCCCGCTAAAAACGTGATTGGGCTATTATTTTAGGGCTAGTTTTGAGTAGCAATTGTGCGGGTTTTGTTGTGAAAAACCTGGCAACCCTGCTGCCTATCGAAACACCATGAGTGCAGACTGAAATTCAGTAGCATTCACTTCAACTTTAAATGTATCGTTAAATGTGCAGTTGTTATCAATGACATTTGACTCTCTCATCAAGTAATGCTTTTCTAATAAACAATGACAGAAGTAAAAGTAAAAAAGGAGTCCACGGATCCTGTAGATATCGAGAATAGGTGAGTTCAGCGCAGGTTTAACATCGCATGGCCTGTTAAAAAACATGACAACGTGTGGATTGATTTGGAATTTACTATCAAAGCTGCTCCGTCGTTTTTGTGTATTGTGTACTTAAAAACGAAATTTATGCCAAAACGAACTAATCTCCGATCAAGTAACTTTAGTGGAGCATCTTGATTATAATATTGTAACGGTATGTTTATATTGAGATGGTTTTGTTTAGTAATAGCTTGTGAGTTTATATATCTACCTAATTGTCATGTATTGTATATTTCGCAGCATTCAAGACTTCACGTACAAGTTCCGTATGCGTAGTTAAGTCAGTTAAATGTAGAGCAAAGGAATGTCTTTTGCCATTCTTGTGCTGTTGCAGAGAATGTTGGGAAATGTAGTTGATTTTAATCTCTTTTTTTTTTTACTTTCCTCTATAAAGGATAAAAGAGCTGTGTCAGCAGTTTCCACATGGGATCACAGACCAGGTCATCCAAAATGACATGCCTCACGTTGAGGCGCAGCAGCGGGCCACAGCCCTCAACAGACTGCTGTCTGTGGTGAGATGTTCTGCTTCAGTTGACAGAGCATGAAACGTCCCTGCTTGTATACTCATGTCTGATTCTTTATTTCTGTTCTCAGGGTCAATTAGACTTGCTTAGAAACAGCAGCGGCCTTTTATACAGGCTTAAGGATGCTCAGTCTGCAAGGTTTGTCTCTTTAAAAGCTGTGTGTGTGTGTGTGTAAACATACAAATTTACTGAATAATAAAAAATACATAAATACAGTTAAAGTCCAAAGTTTACATAAACCTTGCAGAATCTGCTAAATGTTCATTATTTTACCAAAATAAGAGGGATCATACAAAATGCATGTTTTTTTTTTATTTAGTACTGACCTGAATAAGATATTTAACATAAAAAAGGTTTACATAAGAGAAAATAATAGTTAAATTTATAAAAATTACCCTGTTCAAAAGTTTGATTTCTTAATACTGTGTTGTGTTTTATTTATTTGTGTGTGCGTGTGATTTAGTAGATTTTTTTTAGTCACTTGTTTGTCCTTAACAGTTAAACTGTCTGCTGCTCAGGTCCCACAAATTGAGTTTTTTCAGCATTTTTATGTATTTGAACCCTTTCCAACAATGATTGTATGATTTTGAGCTCCATCCGTTCACAATGAGGGACACATATTACAGAAGGTTCAAACACTCACTGATTCTCCAGAAGGAAACACGGTGTGGTGAAATCCTTGAATTTTGAAAATCAGGGTAAATTTAACTTATTTTGTCTTCTGGGGAACATGTAAGTATCATTTGTAGCTTCTAAAGGGCAGTACGAAAAATGATGTTTAGGTGAAATAAGAAGAAATGTACACATCCTCATTCTGTTCAAAAGTTTACACCCCTGGCTCTTAATGTATTTTGTTTCCTTCTGGAGCATCAGTGAGCATTTGAACCTTCTGTAATAGTTGCATATGAGTCCCTCAGTTGCCCTTAGTGTGAAAAGTTAAATCTCAAAATCAAGGTCATTGTTGGGAAGGGTTCAAATACACAAAAAATGCTGAAAAACCAAAGAATTTGCAGAAACTAAATGTTTTTTCTAAAGAACAGCGGGCAGTTTAATTGTTCACTATCACTAAACAAAAACAAACAGCTGTGGGTCATTCAAGTAACAACACAGTATTAATATATAAACTTTTGAACGGGGACATTTTTATTAATTAAACTATTTATATAAATTTACCCTGATCATCAGTGAGCGTTTGAACCTCCTTTATTAGTTACATATGAGTCCCTCAGTTATCCTCAATAATTCATTATTTTCTCTTGTGGACTACGTGTAAACATCATGTGAAACATATTATTCAGGTCAGTGCTAAAAAAAAAAATAACATGCATTTTGTATGATGATTTTGGTAAAATAATTAACGTTTTGCAGATTCTGCAAGGTGTATGTAAACTTGAGTTCAACTGTATATATTTAAATATCACATTTAAGTATGTACTGTTTTATCCTGCTTTTTTACAGTAAAGTTAAAGGCTCTGATAACCAAGAAAAACTAGTTTACCAGATCATAGAAGATGCTGGGAATAAAGGTAAAATGCATTGTATTTTTTGCACAGTGTATTTAAAATTGGTTCATATTGTTAAAGAAAGTTTATTGTATTTTTTTTTTCTAATTTCTAAAGGAATTTGGAGCAGAGACATCAGATATAAGAGTAACCTTCCACTCACAGAAATCAATAAGATCCTCAAGAACCTTGAGAGTAAGAAACTCATCAAAGCGGTGAAGTCTGTTGCGGTGAGTTAATCTCCAACTGTTATTTAAACATTTAAAATGTTTAATTTGCTTTAGACCTACTAAAATGTCTTTCCCATCCAGGCCTCTAAGAAGAAGGTCTACATGCTGTACAACCTGCAGCCGGACCGATCTGTGACAGGAGGCGCCTGGTATAGCGATCAGGATTTCGAGTCTGAGTTTGTTGAGGTTCTAAACCAACAGTGCTTTAAGTTCCTACAAAGTAAGGTGAGATTGTAATATTTCTGAGATCTTCTGCTTTCAAAGCTAGCAAATTGCTAGCCTCCCTGAAATCGCCTACCACTATCTTTAATAGAAACGTGTGTATTTTTAGGCGGAAGCCGCGAGAGACAGTAAGCAGAGCCCGATGGTGCAAAGAAACAGCTCATTTGCCACCTCTCACGAAGTGTGGAAGTACATCTGTGAGCTCGGCATCAGCAAAGTGAGTGTGAAGAATGTCTGCAAGCCAAAAATATACTGAAAGTTTACTCACCCTCCAAGCCATCCAAGATGTAGATGAGTGTTTCTTCATCAGAACAGATTTTTGAAAAAATTACAATTGCTCACCAACAGATTCTCTGTAGTGAATGAGTGTCCTCAGAATGAGATTCCAAACTGAATCCACTGAATTGAATGAACTGAAAAGGTTTAATATGTTATGATATTCCTGTTTGCAGGTGGATTTATCTATGGAGGACATTGAGACCATTCTAAATACACTGATCTTTGATGGCAAAGTGGAGATGACCATAATCGCTGCTAAAGAGGGGACAGTGGGGAGTGTCGATGGACAGATGAAGCTCTACAGGGGTGTAAATCCCATAATTCAGCCCACTGGCCTGGTCAAAACACCATGTGGACTGTGTCCGGTAAGCTTTTCGTACATTTATAATAAGCACAAGTTGGGCTGTGCTGTATACAGTCATGGCCAAAAATGTCAGAAAATAGTTTTGGTACTCACGTTTATTTTTTTTGTTTGCATTGGAACAACACAAAAAAACAGAAGAAACGTCAAACTGATACAATTCCACACAGAACCCCAAAAATGCACTGGACAAAATCATTGCCACCCTTAACTTTAATATTTGGTAGAACCCCCTTTGGAAAAATAACTGAAATCAATCACTTCCTGTAAACGGAATGAATTTATTACACCTCTCTAGTGGAATATTGGACCGCTCTTCTTTTGCAAACTGCTCCAGGTCATTCAGATTTGAAGGATGCCTTCTCCCAACTGCTGTTTTGAGATCTCTCCAAAGCTGTTCTATGGGACTCATTGCTGTCCATTTCAGAACTCTTCAGCGCTTTGTTTGTAACCATTTCTGAGTGCTTTTTGAAGTGTTTCGAAGTGTCCTGCTGGAAGACCCGTGACCTCTGGTGGAGACACAGCTTTCTGACACGTTGCACCTCAAAAATATTTGGTAATCTTCAGATTTCATGATACCGTTCACTAGGGCTGGGTGATATATATCAATTGATAAATTCATGCGCATCTCGTCAGTAAAGCCGTTTTTTTGATTAGTGGTAAATCTCCCTCACCTGTTTTCAAATGGAGCGCCAGTTAATACACAGAGCCGTAGATCACAGAAAAGCTACCCCAATGAATCACCCACGAAACTGAACCCGATATTACATAGCTTGTCAGTGATCTACAGCTCTGTGTATTAACTGGCGCTCTATTTGAAAACAGGTGATGGAGATTTACCGCTAATCAAAGAACCGGCGATATACATATATCGCCCAGCCCTACCGTTCCCACAGTCACCAGAAGCAGCAAAGCGACCCTTAAAACATCTTTGAACCTCCACCATGTTTGACTGTGGACTGTGTTCTTTTCTTTGAAGACCTCATTTCTTTTTCTGTAAACAGTGCCATGATTTCCTTTACCAAAAAGCTCTGCTTTTGTCTCATCTGTCCACAGTACGTTCTCCTAGAAGGATTGTGGTTTTGTTACATAAGTTTTGGCAAACTCCAGTCTTGTTTTTTTTATGCCATTGTGTCAGCAGTGGTGTCCTACCATAGCGTCCCTTTTCATTCAGATGGCGACGGATAGTGCGAGCTGACACTGTTGTACGCTGTGTCTGCAGATCAGCTTGAATTTGTTTGGAAGTTAATCTGGGTTCTTTATCCACCATTCAAACAATCCTTTGTTGTAAGAGCAAAATTAATTAAAAATTACGTCCACTTCCAGGGAGGTTAGCTACAGTGCCATGGGCTGTAAACCCTTGATGATATTGTGCACAGTAGACACAGGAACATTAAGATGTCTGGAGATGGACTTGTAGCCTTGAGATTGTCCATGTTTTTCCACAATTTTTTCTCTCAAATCCACAGACTCTTTACACTTCTTTCTTTTCTCCACGCTCAGTGTGACACACAATACAAAGGTTGAGTCAATTTTTCTCCATTTTAACTTGCAAGTGTAATTACTATTTGTATTTTATATTTCTAAATACAAATTACAGGAGCATCACATGCTTGAAAGAAAAAAAATTCTGAATAAGAATAAAAAAAAGGTAATTGCGACTTTGCATCTCCTAATTCTCTTTATTTACTTTATTTCTCAGAATTGGGAGTTTATATATTATACTTCTGAGAAAAAAGTCAGAATTGCGAGATACAAACCCACAATAGAGGCAGAATTGAGTTTATTTTTCAGAATTGAGAATTTATATCACGTAATATTGACTTGCATGCAATTGCAAGTTTATATTTCCCAATTCTGAGGGAAAAAAGTCTGAATTGCGAGATGTAAATTCAGAATGCCAAGGTATAAACTCACAATTATGAGAAAAAAAGTTTGAATTACAAGATAGAAACTCACAACTGCGAGAGAATTATGCGATATAGTCGTGCAATTCTGTGAAAACAGTCAGAATTGTGAGATATAATACATTAGAATAAAGTACTATAATATATTAAAGTATATAGAATTGTTGTTAATATTATTATTATTATTATTATTATTATTATTATTATTATTATTATTAAAGTACCTGCCGAAAGGAAGCATTACAATTATCAATGATTTTGAAATAAATATCGTCTATATCTATAAATATCTGCTCACCAAGGCTAAATTTGATCAAAATAAAGTAAAAAATTATCTTAATCATTACTTCAGTTTTCGAAATCATCATTTTATTTGACTCTCGAGAAACATTTCTGATTATCAATGTTGAAATCAATTTTGCTGCATCATATTTTGTGTGGAAATGGTGATGCACTTTGTTTTTCAGGATGTTTTGATAAATATAAAGTTAATGAACAACATTTATTTGCATTTATCAAATATATTAATTAAATGTGTTAATGCATTTATTAAATATAAATTATGTTAAATGTCTTCACTCACTTTTAATCACTTTCATGCATGATGAATAAAATTATTACATTTCTCTCATTTCTCAAATTTTTGAGTGGTAGCTATGGATTCCACAAAAATATTAAGCAACAAAACCGGTTTTAACATTGATAATAATGAGAAATGTTTCTAAACAGATTTATAAACGTTTTTAAAGACGAATGTTGCGTTTTCACTAACAGTGAATCGAAACTAAAAACAGTACTGTAACAGCAGACATGTATCGCGTCAGACTACAGTCTATTTTATAATTGCATCACAGCTGTTGCGATTTTTATGACAGCACTAAGCAATTCATTCTCACCGCCATTCTTCAGCGCCAATTTCACTGGCTTTTGGCGCTTTGAATCTTTTGAACGTTTTTAACGTTAACTGTCCTGCAGATGGCGCCAAGAGCTTATGCCGCTGACTAATCCATTCTCTCAGGACTCCGTCCATGATGTTTTACAACAATCTTTTCGCAGTTTATTTACCGGTAATTAATTGCTTAAAATTGGGTCGGCCCTCAGAGGTCCGGAAAATTTATACGGGAAAAAAAACATCCCTTAAGTCTATACCCTATTGTCGTCTTCTACATATTTCTGACCTGAAGGTCCATAAATTATCATTTTTAGGTGAACTATTCATTTAATGTGCTAAGTTAACCACAGTACCTTTTTACTTTCTAGGTGTTTGATGACTGTCATGAAGGAGGCGAGATCTCTCCATCCAACTGCGTTTACATGACTGAGTGGCTGGATTTCTGAAAAGCCGACCGGATGTCTTTTGTTTTTCTCTGTGGAGAAAGTATTTTTTCATGCAGCGATTCGATGCAACTGAAGATATCTTTTTATGTTTTGAACATTAATGGCTTTAATGACTCAAGCTGACCTACATTAAGTGAATAAGAAGCAGCTTCCATCTGGTCTTCGGTGAAATTTGGACACATAAGACTAATTTTCTTACTTTCTTTTCTTTTGTTTGTTATTGCTTCTCTTCACCCACAGATATGTCTTTTAAGATATACCTCAACCATATCAATAAATAAAGGTTTTCATATTTGTTGATAGGTAGTCTGCATATTGGACCGTGTGTTTGTGCACTTTTTTTTTTTTTTAAAGGAATAGTTCACCCAAAAATGCTAATTCTGTCATTAATTGCTCACCCTCATGTCATTCCAAACCTGTAAAACCTTCGTTCATCATCGGAATCCAAATTAAGATATTTTGATGAAATCTTAGAGCTTTCTGACCCTGCGTAGTTAGCAACGCAACTGACACTTTCAAGACCCAGAAAGGTAGTAAGGACATCAATATTAGTCCATGTGACGTCAGTGGTTCACCCATAATTTTATGAAGCTACGAGAATACATTTGTGTGCAAAGAAAACAAAAATAATGACTTCAATTGTGTTAATTTTGCTACGAAGATGAACAAATGTTGTACGGGTTTGGACATGAGTAATTAATAATTAAATTTTTTAATTTTTGGGTGAACTAGCCCTTCAAGAACTATTCAAAAAATCAGTGCAGACTACTTGGGTAAAAAGACTTTGTGTCTGAGAAGTGTGAAATTTGTGATTTTAAAAAAGAAATACAGACTTAAACTGCTTCATTTTTATGGACATATATTATATATTTAAAAAAACCAACGCCAATAGGTGGCGACAGAGACTGGTTTGATCAACAGAAACTCAAAAGTGTTATGTTATTTGAATAACATTAATTATCTAAGTAGATCTGACTAAACAAAAGTTGTGATAAATCATGAAAATATTTTTTACAGTGTGATAATACGGAAAAAAAAATCTGTAGGATCATGTGATTGAAGACTGTAATAATGATGCTGAAAATTCTGCTTTGCATCACTGGAATAAATTACGTTAAAATATATTCAAAGGAAGCAGTTATTCTGAATTATAATAATCACAATATTATTTATTTATGATCAAATAAATGTAAGTCTTATTTCAAAAACATTTCAAATTGGTTCTTGTGTTCAAAATTCTATATTACTACATACACTACTAAGTTTTTGAACAGTATTGAGTACTGTTTTTTTTTGTTGTTTTTTAAAGTCCCTTTTGCATTGCTATTTAAAATAACTTTTCTATTTGAATATATTTTGAAATGTAATTTAGTCCTGTGATCAAAGCTAAATTTGCAAAAACAGTTATTTTAAATAAAAAAAAAATATATAGTAAAAATATTTCAAAATTGTACTGTTTTGCTGTACTTTTGATCAAATAAATGCAGGCTTGGTGAGCAGTCTTCTTAAAAAAAAACAAAAAAACGTTTGACTGGTAGTGTATAATCTACGGAAGAGGATTAGGGCCACACAATAAAAAAATAAATAAAATCTCGAGATTAAAGTCATTAAATTTCGAGAAAAAAGTCGTTAAATTGCGAGAAAAAAGTCGAGATTAAATGTTGAGATTAAAATCGTTAAATTGCGAGAAAAAAGTCGTTAAATTGCGAGAAGAAAGTCGAGATTAAATGTTGAGATTAAACTCGTTAAATTGCGAGAAAAAAAGTCGTTAAATTGTGAGAAAAAAGTCGAGATTAAATGTTGAGATTAAAATCGTTAAATTGCGAGAAAAAAGTCGAGATTAAATGTTGAGATTAAACTCGTTAAATTTCGAGAAAAAAGTCGTTAAATTGTGAGAAAAAGGTCGAGATTAAATGTTGAGATTAAACTCGTTAAATTGCGAGAAAAAGTCGTTAAATTGCGAGAAAAAAAGTCATTAAATTTCGAGTAAAAACTCGTTAAATTTCGAGAAAAAAGTCGTTAAATTGCGAGAAAAAAGACGAGATCAAATGTTGAGATTAATCTCGTTACATTGCGAGAAAAAATGTTGTTAAATTTCGAGGAAAAAAGTCGTTAGATTTCGAGAAAAAAGTCGTTAAATTTCGAGAAAAAAAGTCGGTCAGGACCGTGGCGCCAGCTTGCTTTGAAATTGATGATCGCGCCCGCTCTGTCTCCCGCACTCCAGATGCTATTCCCGTTCATAAACGAGAGCTTGTCAGGGAAGGCGTGCGAATGGGAAAAAGTACTAATTATTATTGATTACTGATTTGAGTCAGTTTATAATAACGAAAACAATACCTTACAAATAAAAAGAAGCAGGTTTTTGCGATCAGAAATTTCTTAAACCTGTAAACTTTTATGTATCCAGTAAACGAATGAGTTCTGAGTCCGACCTGAGTCCGTCTTTTTCCCCTTTCTCCCCAAACAGTTTATAGTACTGTTTAAGCTACAAAACGGTTACATTTTGTATATAATGGCAAATTGGTTATATTTTGTTTCGTTTTTTTTATAAAGTTAATTTAGAAAAACGTTTGGAGCATTTTTGTTCGTTAAATATAGGTTTTTGTTTTTTTAAGTAACAAATAGCGACCAGCGGAAGACTGTTTATAGTCTGATCAATTTGCCTTCTCAAATCATCACGAATCAAATATCTAACGAGCGTTAGATATCCATTTTAAATATAAATTCTTGCATTTAAAATGATTCTAACTAATTGCTGTTGTGTTTCTGCTGTTTTCCACGTCAGTGTAGTTGAGAATGAGAGCCCTGTTTCATCTGTCTTAAAACGAGTTTAAATAACCGCAGAAGCAGTGTTTTTTTTTATCGGAGAGCGCTGCTCCAAACGCGAATGCTTCTCACAGTGCTTAGTGGTCGCCTGATCGACCTGCATGTAAAAGCATTGTTTTGGGTCTGCGCTGTGCTGTCTTTAGACAGAGCTAATAACATAACGGTCCATGCAGCGCTCTTAGTGGCGCTGTTCCGCTTTTGGTGCGCTAAAGACAGCAGCGCATGAGTTAGCCAATTGCTGTCACCAGCGTAGGAATCACAATGTGAGTGGGACCAGAGAAATTTGGAGAAAAATGCATCTGTTATCAAAACAGGCCAACCCAAGGACTCCTGCTTGAATACACCATGGTATAATCAGAGCATAAGCACGGCGGCCACACCACACTCACGCGCACATCTGAAAGACTCAACACCTACCAAAACCGGAAAATGTAATTACAATGAATGTGTCGGGGAAACAGTAAGGAGATATTTGAATGATTTATTAATAAAGTATATTCTGAGATAGCCTATATATGAGGTATATTCTCCTCTTTGGATGCACCTAGAGAGAAATGGTCTTTACGGATTATATAGGCTAATGAAAGAGTTTTTTTCCGATTTGTTTTATTTCGTTAAGTAATAATTTAAAGCTTTCTTTATATGTTTTTATCATGTCTGTCAGGTGTGTATTCGGTTCATTTTTGTCTTGTTTGTTTCCTTTATTTGATAAAACTGTTTGTAACGTTTTGGTGATATTAGTGCATACAAATAAGAGTAGACCTTTTAATGTTCCGAATGAGATGATGCGCCTCTATTACCTGCAAAGCAACTTAAGCTTCCACTCTCCGCAAAACGATTGGGGATGCGCCTAATAGCGCACATTTATGTTTAACGTTTACTAAGACTGTTGTATAGCTGCTTAATTGTTTTATATCTATATATTTTATTTTATGCAAGTCGAGATGATTTGAGAAAACAAACTGATCAAACAGACTATGAACAGTCTTCCTCTGGCCGCTGTTCGTTACTTAAAAAAACAAAAACCTATAGGCTATTTAACGAACAAAAATGCTCCAAACGTTTTTCTAAATTAACTTTATAAAAAAAACGAAACAAAATATAACCAATTTGCCATTATATACAAAATGTAACCGTTTTGTAGCTTAAACAGTACTATACACTGTTTGGGGAGAAAGGGGAAAAAGACGGACTCAGGTCGGACTCAGAACTCATTTCTGATCGCAAAAACCTGCTTCTTTTTTTTGTAAGGTATTGTTTTCGTTATTATAAACTGACTCAAATCAGTAATCAATAATAATTAGTACTTTTTCCCATTCGCACGCCTTCCCTGACAAGCTCTCGTTTATGAACGGGAATAGCATCTGGAGTGCGGGAGACAGAGCGGGCGCGGGCGCATCAGGCGCGATCATCAATTTCAAAGCAAGCTGGCGCCACGGTCCTGACCGACTTTTTTTCTCGAAATTTAACGACTTTTTTCTCGAAATCTAACGACTTTTTTCTCGAAATTTAACGACATTTTTTCTCGCAATTTAACGAGATTAATCTCAACATTTGATCTCGTCTTTTTTCTGGCAATTTAACGACTTTTTTCTCGAAATTTAACGAGTTTTTACTCGAAATTTAATGACCTTTTTTCTCGCAATTTAACGACTTTTTTCTCGAAATTTAACGAGTTTAATCTCAACATTTAATCTCGATTTTTTCTCGCAATTTAACGATTTTAATCTCAACATTTAATCTCGACTTTTTTCTCGCAATTTAACGATTTTAATCTCAACATTTAATCTCGACTTTTTTCTCGCAATTTAACGATTTTAATCTCAACATTTAATCTCGACTTTTTTCTCACAATTTAACGACTTTTTTTCTCGCAATTTAACGATTTTAATCTCAACATTTAATCTCGATTTTTTTCTCACAATTTAACGACTTTTTTTCTCGAAATTTAACGAGTTTAATCTCAACATTTAATCTCGACTTTCTTCTCGCAATTTAACGACTTTTTTCTCGCAATTTAACGATTTTAATCTCAACATTTAATCTCGACTTTTTTCTCGCAATTTAATGACTTTAATCTCGAGATTTTATTTATTTTTTTATTGTGTGGCCCTAATCCTCTTCCGTAATAATCAGTGGTTTAGAGGATGTTTAAACAGCTGATAATTTATTTAGACCAGCTTAAAGGTCAGAACCGTCATTTCCTATCTGATAAAGTTATGAATTTTTTAACACACTGAGTGTGAGGACACATCAATGATGCACAAGGCATAAATAAATTCATTCACAGAGACACAGACATCTTTGTCATATCAGTGACATGTTCATTATGAAATCCGTTTGTATCAAGAATACCTCTTATTTGGAATCACTAAAAAACAAACCTGCTAATTTTGTTATAATATGGATTTTTCTCATCAGTAACGCAGTCTGTTTAGAGTATTCATAAATGATGAAAAGACCAAAAGGTGTTTACATGAATATGACACATCACGCATTTTTATCACAGTCTCTCACCGCCCTCTATTGCGCGCGGTAGCCATAGAAACCGGCCAGAGGGGCACTTAGCAACAGAAAAGGAGGAGGCGCAGCATCATCTGCTGCGAGCGGAGGGAAAAACAGCCGATGCGATCGACCTTCATTTCATCAAGACCTGCTTCTGATAGTGAAAACTGGTCGTTTGTTAATATTAAACATCCATAAAACTATATCCAGCGTTTTTACTGTAGAACTCCATCGGCGCGATGAAGTTCGTCGTGGTTTTAGTTTCCGCCGGCCTCCTGGCATTTCTCGGCGCGGTCATCTGCATCATCGCCAGCGTGTATTCACGATCCTCGGCCGCCGCGCCCCAGGCGCTATCCGACAACCGCTCCTTCTCGCTTCTGGAGCCGCTGCCTGGATCCGTAGCGCACGCCGGGCCGCTCGGAGCTCTCCATGGTGCTGAATCTTACGAAGGCGGCGGATTGGACATCGGCCTGGAGATACCGTCGCTCAATGAGCTGAGCACCGGGGACGTGACTGGGCCAAGTCCGAAACAGTTCACTCTCAATCGATTAATTTGTACACCTGTTCCCATCAGTGATTGCAAATCCAGGGGTCTGAGAGAACAAGCCGATGACCCGTTCTCCGAGGAGGAGGATTGGAGCCTCCGCACCACCGCTGAGGAACTCCGGCAGATCGTCATGCAACAAAACGACCAGATCCTCATGGACCAGAGGACCATTACGGAGCTCACCGGGAAGCTCTCGGAGTGTGAGAACGGACTGGAGGAAAGGAGTCTCCACGAGCGGAGTATGGGAGTATGGGCGGGCAACCGTCGCCACATGGCCGGGGATGATGTGAGCAGCTCGGTTGCAGTACAGTTGCAGACTGCGCGGGCTGTGGAGGAACTGGAGAGAGCGATTCTTCAACTCAAAGATCGCATAGAGAAGTTGGAGGTTGGTTGGAAAAACTACAAACACTTCAAATAAAAATTCTAAATGTGTTTTGTTTCCACGGGGGTATTTAGGGGAAACTGTTTTGTAAATAAACTAGTGGACAAGGATGCCTGCAAATGCTTAAAAGCAAGGGGATATTGAGGATAGTTCACTGTCCCTGTTCATATTGTGGTACTTTTTATGTGTCTCTGTGTGTCTTTCTCACCTGGTGAGTGGTTGCTTTCCCCTCCATCTTGTTCATCTCCTGGGTAGAAAGACATACATAAATCATGAGGGAGGAGAGAATAGTACAGGTTCTCAGCCAGCTGGCACACTGTCAGCAGTCACACCTGAATTGTAGGTGTGGTGATATAGTGGTGGTATATGATGGCATATGGATAACGTATAAAGCTTTCCATTAATGTAAGGTGTGTTGGGATAGGACAATATTTGGCCGAGATACAACTATTTAAAAATCTTGTATCTGAAGGTGCAAAAAAAAAAAAAAAAAGGTTTATTTATTTATTTATTTTTGAAGTTGCCTTCAAAGTTGTGCAAATTAAGTTCTTAGCAATGCATAGTACAAATCAAAAATTAAGTTTTTATATATTTTTGGTAGGAAATTGATATAATATTTTAAATATTTTAAATTACTTTACTTAATTTATAAAAGATCTTTACTTAATATCCTAATAATTTTTGGCAAAAAAGAAAAATCTATAATTTTGACCCATACAATGTATTTTTTAGCTATTGCTACAAATATACCCATGCTACTTAAGACTGATTTTGTGGTCCAGAATTACATAAGTTAAATAACACTCATACAAATTCATACAACCTCACTCATACGAATTCATAAGATTTTTGCTAAATTTGACATATTTTACAAATTTAACAAATTGTAGGAATTACCTAACCCCAAACCCACCCCTAAATCAATGCAGCAGGCACAGGATGTCAATAAAACGTCAGGCTGACGTTGGACATGACGTTGGAGACACATTGCATTTTGATTGAGAATAAAAATCGGGTTGACGTCAGAATTTGATGCCAATTTGACATTGACTTAACATTGGATTTTGTTTACACAACCTAAAAAGAACAAATATCAACATCAGCTGAAGTCAGTATTGGACATAATATTAATATTGACATTAGGCATTGAACTGACATTGAATTTTGGTGATCCAATGTCACAACCAAAAATCAACCAAATATAAACATTTTATGATGTTGTGTGCCTACTGGGTACCCGTCACTGGGGTCTAGACAAATCGTACAAAACCATATGAGTGAGGTCACAGGAATTCGTACAAATTAGCCATTTTGTAAAATACATACAAATTAGTAGTGAGATAGCGTTGCAAAAGTCATGTCCTTTCTTTCTTCTGTGGAGCACTAAAGAAGAAATTTTGAAGTACGTAGTGGTCACTGTTTTCTATGCAATTACAGGGACCTTCTGGGCTAGCACATAAAAGACTTAAAAATATAGTTCATGGCTCATACATTTAATTTCAAGTCTTCTAAAACTATCAAAAAGTTATCAAAAGTCATTGTTCACTTAAAATATTGACATCCGTTCTGGCTCTCCTTAAGGCCCCGATATACTTAAAACGAAATTGAAGAACGAACTGAAATTACGTCATTTCGAACAAAATCAGGCCAAAACGAAGTGCGTTTTGAGTTCGTTTCGGCAGTTCGAAACAGCTCACCAAAGCGAACTTTTTGGGGGAGTTTGTTTTGGCTCCTAAACACCTTTGAGCGTCCATTGGTCCGCGGCGATTACGCAGTCGATGGGCGTGTTCTGGAACTCCGCCTGCTTTGACGCGTGAATTTTTTTCCCTGGTTTGTTCCTCATTCAACGGAAGGCAGACAGGAGAACAACATCCAAAACAACAACTCCAAGGTAGCAACATTAATACACTGGAGAGTCGAGTAGCAGAGCTGGTACAAATGTATCCACAGCAACGGAGGGTGTCCGAACGTTCGAAAACAGTATACCGTCCCTCGGCCTTTTCGAACTTCTTTTTGCCCTCAAACGAACAACGAAAACGAACTTCATTTGAAGTATATCGGGGCCTTTAAACAAGACTTTCTGATTCAAGGACAAATCATTCTTTTGAATTTTCGTATTTCAAATGGTTCTAACATAGTCAGATACACATGTTGAACAGGATGTATTAGGTTTCACAATAATGACTTCTTGCATAATTCTCTCACAGTTGGAGATAGGCCCGGCAGCGATGAACCACACTGAGCATACTGTGAGCACACTGGGGAGTGTAGTGGTGGGCGAGCCTGGCAGGCCTGTGGAGGATCTAGAGGGAGAGCTAGAAAAAAAGATTAGGCTGCTGGAGAAAGAGAGGAAGAACCTTCGGAAAGAGACCCAGAGCCACCACCAGCACATTGACCAGGGAATCAACACTTTGCAAGAGCGTATTGCAGAGCTGGAACAGAGTAAGTAGGGAGGCTTGGTCATACCAAAGAAAAAGGAGATGAAAAGGGGATGAAATGGTCTCTTCATTTTCAACTCACTCTCTTGATCTTTCCTTCCCAGGTCTTACAGATTACAGTTACCCACAAGGGTATAAACTTTCCTTCCCAGTGCGGACTAACTACATGTACGGGCTTGTTAGGCGGAATATTCCAGAGATGTATGCCTTCACGGCATGTCTGTGGCTCAAGCCTGCCGAGAGTGGAATCGGGACACCATTTTCCTATGCTGTACCAGAACAACCCAATGAACTTGTCCTGCTGCAGGGCATTCATAATCCAGCAGAACTGCTCATCAATGATAAGGTAAGACCCACTACAGCAGGGGTGTTCAACCCTGTTTCTGGAGATCTCCAACCTTGATCAAACACAGCTGGACCAACTAATTAGGATCCGGAGCACATGATAATTACAGTATGTTTGATCAGGGTTGGAACTAAACTCTGCAGGATGGTAGATCTCCAGGAACAGGGTTGGGCACCCCTGCACTACAGCAGGGTTCCTCAAATCCAGGCCTGCAGAGTTTAGCTCTAACCCTAATCAAAGACACCTGAGCAAGCTAATCAGGGTCTTCAGAGTTACTTCAAAAATTACAGGTAGGAGAGTTTGATCAGGGTTTAAGCCAGAGGTCTCAAACACAATTCCTGGAGGGCCACAGCTCCGCAGAGTTTAGCTCCAACCAGCTCCAACTCACACCTGCTTGGAAGTTTCTAGTAAACTTGAAGGCTCTGATTAGCTGGATCAGGTGTGTTTGATTATGGTTGGAATTGAGGAATTGAGTTTGAGATCATTGGTTTAAGCAGTGGCCCTCTAGGCTCAAATTTGAGGAACTCTGCACTATACCTTCCTTCCGCAGCGACCTTGTGCAATACAACTGGTGAACTCAGTCGTTCTCTCCATTTACAGGTGGCACAGCTGCCTCTATCTTTGCCCCAGGGCATCTGGCAGCACATATGTGTGAGTTGGACTCTACGGGATGGAGTTTGGAAAGCATATCAAGGTGGAAAGATGAGAGGACGGGGCGAAGGGTTGTCCGCATGGCATCCAATCAAATCCGGGGGCGTCTTGGTGTTGGGTCAGGAACAGGTAAGCAAGGCAGTGACTCCTGGAAGAGTCTTAATACACCCTCAAAAGGTACGCCTTTAGTCTTTGAAAAGAAAATGTGCAAAAATCGTACCTTTAGTGGTGTACCTTTGTCACTGGGGCAGTACCCTCATCTGGAAGTCTTTGTACCTTATTTACCCCTAAATGGTTCATAGTAGTAGCCAATGTACAAATATGCACCTTTTAGGAGTAGATAAGGTACAATGTTATCCTTTTAAGGATAGTGCACCAGTGACAAGCCTCTACATGTAATATTTTTGCAATTTTTTTTCCTAACAGGGTTTGCATCCTTCACAAGTTGGTAAGGTACAAATGTATGCCTTTGAGCAGGAATGGCAACTTCGGTCCTGGAGGGCTGCTGTCCTGCAGACTTCAGTTTCAACCCTAATCGAACACATCAGAACAAACAAATCAATGGCTTCAAGATCACTAATTGGCGCTAAACTCTGCAGGACAGCAGCCCTCCAGGACCGAAGTTGCCCAGTCCTACCTTTGAGGGTCCTATCCCAGTGACAATGTATTGGACTCTTGAGGTGATGATACACGGGGCAATTTGAGCAATGTTGCTGTCCACAGCTAATCAGGTGAGACACAGGGCCCACAACTGATCAGACAGAAATTTGTTGCCCATTTTCAATGGAAAGTGCCCAAACAACACTGCTTGGCAAAACTGCCCACCAACATTGACCTGTGTTTCATCAACTACCATTTTTGCACAGTATTTCTGATGCAACAGTGAGTTTATCCATATGTAACCCTTTGGCTCTCCTTGGCTCCACTGCAGGACACCCTCGGTGGGCGGTTTGACGCATCCCAGGCACTTGTTGGGGAGCTTTCTTTGTTTAACCTGTGGGACCGGGTGCTGTCGCCAACAGAGGTTGCCGCTCTGGCAGCATGTGCAGAATCGCCCCGCTTGGGGAACATAGTACCCTGGACTGACAGAGATGTGGATGTGTTTGGTGGGGCTGTCAAGGACCCCGTGGATCCATGCCTTCAGAGCTCCCATCCCCGGCAGTGAGCAGGGCCATGGGTTGATCCCTTTCTTTTTTTAAGGCGAGGGTAAATGAGACAAAACTTACCTGAAAGGTATGACAACTGTGCCGTGGTCCCGGTCTGTGTATAGAATATATTTACCGTAGAGCTACACTCTCAACGAGTGTTTGTTTCTGCAGGGAAGGGATTTTGTCTGTGCGTGTGGTCGTTACTTCAGATAGAGCTGCTGCCGAAGGCTTTTAAAGGCCTGTTTGCGTCTCGTGTTGCTTGTGTTATTTCACGCCCTTCTTCTCAAAGCATTACCGCACAATGGTCCCATCAGATATAGAGAATGTTTTTTTCTAATACAATGGATGTGGCTCATTCTCACAGCACTTGTCTTGCTCTTGTTTCATTTTTTTGTGTACAGTGGAGCTTTCGCTTCTTTCCCAGAGCAGCTTTTTCCTTTCTTGTTTTTATTACCGGCCCCATAGGGTCACTTTTCTTGTAATACACTATTATTTCAGTCCGGCATTACTTAAAGGTGTACAACGTCATAACATGTCTTAAATTTTTGTCTTTTGGCATCTGGTTAAATGGGTCCTTACCCTGGAGTGTATTTTCTCTCACAGATTCAGCAAGATCCAAAACTTGTTTTTAAACCAAAAATGCATTGTTTGAAGCTTAAAATCTTAAAATTTTGAAGATCTGATGTGCAGCCCACACACTATGAAAATATGAATGTAAAACAGTGTTTAGCATCTTGTCGTGTTGCCATTGCACTGCATCTAGCCCTACTTGCCCCCTCACAGAGAAAAGCTTATGGGGAAGTGCCTGTCTGTTTATTTGACTCTTGCTATTGGTTGATGATCAGCTGTGATGTCAGTATAGTGCTTCGTCATATTTGCACCACCAAGGATCTACAATGATATTGTGACAAATGTGGATGAAAATAATAAAACTGTGAAGAAAATGAAATATGACGTGCATTGTCTTGTTTACTTGTTTATTATATAATTATCTATCTGTCTATCTATCTATCATCAACTGTCTGTCTGTCTGTCGTTCGGTCTGTCTATCTATCATCTTTCTGTCTGTCTGTCTATCTATCTATCAACTGTCTGTCGGTCGGTCTGTCTATCTATCATCTCTCTATCTATCATCAACTGTCTGTCTATCATCTCTGTCTATCCGTCTATCATCAACTGTCTGTCTGTCTATCTATCTATCTATCATCAACTGTGTTGGTCGGTCTGTCTATCATCTCTCTGTCTATCTATCATCAACTGTCTGTCTGTCTGTCTATCTATCGATTTATCTATCTTAGTAAATCAGTTTATAATTAGATTTTTTTTTTAAATAGATACAGATAGATAGACATCCTGATGGTCTGAAATGATCAACACATTTTTGATATATAAGTATTTATTCACTACAACTTAAACCAGTCCAATCCAAAACAAAACACTCACAATAAATACATAAAATAACGGCATATGCACACTCTCATAGGCTCAATGTCATGAATGACTCAAAATCATGCAAATCCTGGTTATTGTCATTCTCATCCTCTCATTGCTCTCTTCATGCTGCTGCTGCTGTTGAATTATAGATGTGTGTTAATCACCCCCTCCATCACACTGACCTCTTCTGCTTCTCTCCAGCCAGCAACATCCTTTTCTGTACATGTGTGTAATAGTTCCTCTTAGCTCTGTATCTGTATATTTTTTACACATTCACATAAAAATAATTTCATGACATGGATGGTGCACACTGGCTGCCTTCGTTTCTCACAGCATTTGTTAGACACATTCATAAAGCAACACTTGGTTGTAATGCTCTGTAGGTGTCATTATGTTCCAGACTCCCATCTGTTGCAAGCCTCCTTTCTTCTCTTCTCCTCCCAAGGTAGCATTCTTACATATATCATTGGTCAAATCAGTGGATAGATTATCCACTGCACCCCCTGCTTTTATTTGTAAATCTAGAAACTGAAAATCCTCTATATAATCCAAGCTTTTAGATGATCAAGTGTCTCAAAATCAGCACCATCCAATGCATTAAGTACTATATATCCTAACCTACAAATGGCTAGCTTAATGCTCTCAGTGAATATTAATATGGGATATATGAGAACCTATTTAGCTTTATTGCAGTGTTGTCACATCATCCTCAAGTTGTTCCAAACCTGTGAGTTTCCTTCTGCTGTTGAACATAAAAGAAGATATTCTGAAGAATGTTAAAAACCAAACAGTTGCTAATAGCCATTGACTTTCATAGTAAAGAGGGAAAATACTACCAGCAACTGTTTTGTTATACTCAGAGCATCAGTGTGACAGTTATCTGGGGCAAACTCACCAGCTGTGCACAGATGTATCTAGAGCTTAATACGGGGTCAGTAAAAAGCAAGAGAGTAAACAACACAGATGATTGTAGTGGGACCAATGCAGCATCTAGACAGCAGGCTTCACTCTGCTCAGACTGCAGTAGGGTTACATGGGGATAAAACGCAGCTGGTGTCTGTGCTCACAAAATACTGAGCTTAAAGAGGTACCAAAAAAAAAAAAAAAAGAAGAAAATTCTGTCATCATTTACTCATTGTGTAGATAAAAGCTGTGTCGGTTTTTTTTAACCTAAAGGTTTGGAATAATATCAAAAAAGTAATTGACAGAATATTCATTTTTGATAACTAATTTATTTTGATATATTATTTACAGCTGAGGCCAAAAGTTTACATACACCTTGCGGAATCTGCAAAATGTTAATTATTTTACCAAAATAAGAGGGATCATACAAAATGCATTTTTTATTTTGTACTGACCTGAAAAAGATATTCGTCCTGAACAGTGAAACAGAAGCTACAGAAGATACTCAAGGGAGATACTCAAGATACAAGGGACTCATAAACAATTGGTACTCATGAACAACTATCACTAAACAAACAAACAAACAAACAAACAAAAAACAGCTGTGGATCATTCAGGTAAGTACACAGTATTAAGAATCAAGTGTATGTAAACTTTTGAACAGGGTCATTTTTATAAATTCAACTATTATTTTCCCTTGTGGACTATATGTAAACGTCTTTTATGTAAAATATCTTATTCAGGTCAATACTACATATAAATTACACGCATTTTGTATGATCCCTCTTATTTTGATCAAATAATTGACATTTTGCAGATTCAGCAAGGTGTATGTAAACTTTTGACCTCAACTGTAAAAAATAAATAAATAAATAAATAAACAATAAGACATGACTTGCATTAACAAACGCATCTTAAGTCTTATTAACTTTAAACTGTAGCTTCTGGCCAAAATACTAGTATACGTAATTTGTTTCTTACAAACATTCGGCTTTTCACTTGACAAGACATCAAACGATGGACTGGACTGGAGACGTATGGATTACTTGTGTATTGTTGTGATGTTTTTATCAGCTGTTTGGAATCTCATTCTGACGGCACCCACTCACTGAAGAATCCAATGGTGGGCAAGTGATGTAATGCTAAATATCTCCAAATCCGTTCAGATGAAGAAACAAAAAAGTTTTGGGTGAACTACGGATCTTTAATGCGCCATTTATAATGCTCCGTCTTCATAAATGAAGAAGACCCCCAAAAAATCTTGCTAAATTACCATAGAAATTCCATAGTATATACATACCGGTACATGACGTGTTCTTGAACGAACGAATGAACGACACGCCCATGGACCAATCACGACGGGCGACGCGTTACAATGGGCGGGGTTACACACACAGCTGTCGCTCAGGAGTGGTTGCTATGGTGGACATGTCTCTCTAGCGATGTCGGTTTAAACATCAAACGTAAAGTTCATTTCATTACGGTACGTAAATATCTTTTTATATTTTGCAACCTAGTTTATATGCAACGTTAAACACCTAGGTAGATAATATAATGTGAATAGAAATAAAAACGAGCGACCTAGCCATACAAATAAGCTAAGAAAGCTAACAAGCTAGCAGTTTTCCTGTGAAGATAACGTTACTATTAGCTTTTCAGAACAAATCTAATAATCGCTTTATAAACATGCAGTACTGTTACTAGCCATTTTAAAATGTGTTTTTTCATTTTTTTGCAGCGAACGTACTATAGTATTAGCATTTTGTTTTGAACATGCAACCATGGTAATGTCATGAACCTTACAGTTTAACGTTAAATATCATTGTATTATTTTAAGTTACATTGCTGTACCATAGTGTATCAGTGTATCACGGTATTACTGATACCACAGTTTCAAAAGCTATTAATTTAATGTCCATCTTAAATTTATTAGATCTGATTTCTGATATCATAACCTGTCCTTTTTTTCTAATCTAGAGCTAAACATCATGGCAGAGACCGTTGATGCCAAAAAGGATGAGGCAGACTATAAAAGACTACACAGCTTTCCTCTCATACGGGTAAAAACTGTTGCATGAATGGATCTAAATCATCTCTGATCACAAATTCTGAATATTATAAACAGTTTTGTAACAGTTTCAAACATGGCGTTGACAACCTCAAAAAATGTTGGTTTGATACCCAGTCACTTTAACATGCATGAACTGATAAAAAGGTGTCTTCAGCATAAAGCGTAACATATACAGTTGAAGTCAAAAGTTTACATACACCTTGCAGAAACACGATGCACACTGAACACTTTTTGAATTTGAAGATCAGGGCAAATTGAACTTATTTTGTCTTCTGGAAAAACATGTATCTTCTTTAGCTTCTGAATGGCAGTACTAAATGAAAAACACATTCTGTTCATAAGTTAACACCCCTGGCTCTCAATGCATAATTTTGTTCAGGACAAACAAGGGATTCATGAACAACTATCACTAAACAAAACAAAAAAAAAGCTGTGGACCATTCAGGTAATAAGAATCAAGTGTATGTAAACTTTTGAAGGGTTTTTTTTTTTTATAAATTTAGCTATTATTTTCTCCTTTGGACTATATGTAAATGTCTTTTATGGGAAATACCTTATTCAGGTCGGTACTAAAATAAAAATAACATTCATTTTGTATGATCCCTCTAATTTTGGTAAAATAATTAACATTTTGCAGATTCTGCAAGGTGTATGTAAACTTTTGACTTCAGTGTACATAATAAAATACATAGAAAAATGACTTACAAACATCTCAATCATCATATCAACGTTCCATCTCTAATGCTACAAATTGCACAACTCAAAATAAGTCTAAAAGTCACAAACTTTCAAGAAAAGCATAAAAAAATGGATGCGGGTCAAATTGACCCGAAACATATTTCCTCCTCAGCACACAGATATGTCTGAGGAGATGCGGGTGGAGACTATGGAGCTCTGCGTTACGGCTTGCGAGAAGTTTGCTACTAATAATGAGGTTAGTTCTCATTGGTGTTTAGGAGATATTAATGAGATCTCCTTTGTGAATTTACATTAACTCCTTTGGGTGCTTATTTCTCAACAGAGCGCTGCTAAAATGATAAAGGAGTCAATGGATAAGAAGTTTGGGAGCTCTTGGCACGTGGTGATCGGCGAGGGCTTTGGTTTCGAAATTACGCACGAAGTGAAGAACCTGCTTTACATGTTCTTCGGTGGAGGTTTGGCGGTGTGTGTATGGAAGTGTTCCTAACCCAGACTATATGACTTGCCGAATACACTTTTTCATGTGCTGTCTGACTTTATAATGAATGTGCCACATGAGTATGTACTGAACAGGGTGCAGCATTTCATACACTTTATTTTGAATGTAGCGTTTTATGTTTTTATCTGTTTTCTCAAAGCTGGCAGGCCATCTGTGGGTTTTATTGTTCATCTCTGTCACTCTTTCTCCATCTGTCTCTTTTCTGTCTTTTATCTCTCCGTCCTCAGTTGGTTATGATCATTTCCATCCCTTTCAGTTTTTTCTGAAGGATAAAGTATTTTTATAAGACAAAATGCTATTTTTTTATTAATATGTGAATACATATGAACTGTTTCTAAAACCTCAGATATTTTATAGGAGTTGTACATTTTGCACATTGTAATGTGTAATCGTTTTTATTAATAACTTAAATGTTATTGTCTTGTGTAATAAAACCTAATTAGAAATGGAAACTCTTTTGTACCTGTTATACATCTTTTGAAAAATGACCAAAATTCGCTCATTCTCAGGTCATCTGAGATGTAGATGAGTTTGTTTCTTCATCATAACAGATTTGGAGAAATGTAGCATAACATCACTTGCTCACCAATGGATTCTCTTCAGCGAATGGGTGCCGTCAGAATGAGAGTCCAAACAGCTGATTAAAAACATCACAAGTAACCCACACCACTCCAGTCCATCAGTTAACATCTTGTGAAGCCAAAAGCTGCATGTTTGTAAGAAATAAATCCAACATTCGAGACATTTTTAACTTCAAACTGTTGCTTCTGGCAAAAATACGAGTCCTTTATGCACAATGTTTTTTTAAATGGCTGTGATGGTTTTATTAGCTGTTTGGACATTCATTCTGATTGCAAATTCACACTTTTTATGAGCTGTGTAGAAAAATCCCTTGATTTTTAGAGTTAGATGTATAATAGGTATGTATTGAGAGAGTTTTTAAAGGGCATGCTTTTTGAAGCACGTTTTATCGACTGATTATTGCACAAGGGAGTGCAGACATCTGGTGTAGAGAATCTGTTTACTCAGACACACACTGACCTGCTGTCAGGTTGCTGTGACCTCCATACCAATAGACAGACATTAACCTTTCTTTGCTCACCTTTTGCCTTATTGAATATTCATACACTACCAGTCAAAAGTTTTTGAACTAAGTTTTTTTAAAAGAAGTTTCTTCTGCTCTCCGAGCCTGCATTTATTTGGTCCAAAGTACAGCAAAAACAGTACAACTGTTTTTTTGTTTGAATATATTTTCAAATATAATTTATTCCCGTGATCAAATGTGAATTTTCAGCATCCTTACTCCAGTCTTCAGTGTCACATGATCCTTCAGATGCTGATTTGCTGTTCAAGAAACATGTATTATTATTGTTATCAATATTTAAAACAGTCAAGTGCAATTTTTTCAGGATTCTTTGATGAATAGAAAGATCCAAAGATCAGCATTTATTTGAAATAAAAAGTTTTTGTAACATTATACACTATAGCATCCAAAGACTTGGAGTCAGTATATTAATTTAGGTTTTGGAAAGAAATGATATAAGTTAATACTTTTGTTTAGCAAGGTTGCTTTAAATTAATCAAAAGTGATGATATGACATTTATAATGTTACAAAAGATTTCTATTTCAGATAAATGCTGTTCTTAATTTTCTTTTCATCAAAGAAACCTGAAAAACACTGTTTTCAGCATAATAACATTAAATGTTTTTTTGAGCAGCGAATATAAAAAAAATTAGAATGATTTCTGAAGGCCATGTGACTGAAGTAATGATGCTAAAAATGTAGCTTTGAAATCACATTCTCAAATGTTTCAAAATGTGACTGTTTTTGCTGTACTTTGAATCAAATAAATGCAGGCTTGGTGAGCAGAAGAGACTTCTTTAAAAACATGACAAATCTTACTGTTCAAAAACAAAATGACAATTTTATCATTGTTCACTTGTCTTCATGTTGGTCCGAAACCAGATCACACACAAAAAAGGACATTTAGCAGATTGTTTATGCTGTGCTTTTCTGTCCAATACAATTTAATTGGCACAGGTGCTGCCAAGATCTAAAAAATAAAAAGTATCGTGAACCATGTGCTTTTTATTTCAAGTGCTGTTATATACGAAAATCGTTATTTGTAACTGTAAAGTTGCAAGAAAAAGAAAAATGTGGGGCAGGGACTTGTTTGTACACGGTGCTTGTTGATTGGATGTTGAGATATGGGTGTGGCTTGTGAGCTTGCAGAGGCAGAGTTTAAAGGGATGGTTCACTCAAAAATGAAAATTCTGTCATTAATTACTCACCCCCGTGTTGTTCCAAACCTGTAAGACCTTAGTTCATCTTCAGAACACAAGTTAAGATATTTTTGATGAAATCCACAAGCTTTCTGACCCTACATAGACAGCAATGCAACTGACACTTTCAAGGCTAAGAAAGGTAGTAGGGTCATTCCTGGGATTTGCAATATTTCAGTCCCCCGGAGTATCTAAAGTGGCGTTTCACCAAAATGAATTGTCAAGCTTAACAACTCAACCCCATCACATTAAATTAAGATGGAAAATAATTACTTTTTCAACATTTTATTTTAATCCATAAGTATACAATGTACTTATTTTATTTCTGCCATATATGGTCTACTCTGCTAAGCTACATGAGGAGCAGTGGCCATTTTGAGTGAAAAACCTCAACCCTGTCAAAAGTATATGTATTTCTCATTGTTACGGGTTGTAAACTTGTGACAGGGTTGAGTTATTTGCTTCATTTATTAATCTTTTTAACTAAAAAAAAAAAAAAGAAAAATAGTCACAGTTTCAGTAAATATATATACTTCAAAATAATGACAACGCATATTTTTGGTTTAAATAGAATTTTTGATGTAGTATGTCCACTTAAACGTTTGACAAGCATCATACATCAGAAATTGCACCCATATTTGCAGCAGAAAGACACTGTTGGCCATGCAGATATGTTGACCCAGAAACAAGGGGACAATTTGAGAGAGAAACTAAACCAAAAATTAAAATTTAAGCCAAGGTATCCCATCAAATGTGTTAGTCTTCAACCCCATCACACATTTTCACTTTAATATTTAAAAATATATATATATAGAGAGAGAGAAGACAATTAAGAACAAAAGTAATTCTTGCTGATTACTATCTGACATGTTAAGGGCTAAAACAATAAAAATTTTAGTTTTAGTTGAAATTTTAAGTTAAAAAAATATTTTACAAAAATAAGACAGTACCTTATAAAAATGTGAAAATTATGATAAATGTTACATTTTTTATAATTAAAATGTTATCAGGCATATGAGCAGTACGTACATGTTTGTTTTAAAACTATTTCTGTGTAAAATTATTTTTAAACCAATCCCATTTTGTCCGTTACGGTTTTTGAGAAAAAAAAGTGTCTAAAGCTGAAAACAACTGAAAATAATAAAAGGTCTTTAATGCCTGAGGTGGGAAAATAAGATTTTTTGGAGGTCTGATATGTGCCTGTTGATGTGGGGTATTTAGAACTTGAATCAAATAAAGCTGAAAAACATGTACAGTATATTCCAAGTTGAAAATGAACCGAATCCCAGGAATGACCTAGTAAGGACATCATTAAAATAGTCCATGTGACAGTGGTTCAACCTTAATGTTATAAAGCTACGATACATTTTTGAGCACAAAGAAAACACTTTCTTGAATATGTGTTGAAGACTGACACAGAAGAGTCTTTACTTTCAATGTCTTTACTAGCTTTCTAAACGTGTCAGTTGCGTTGCTGTCTATACAGGGTAAGAAAGCTCTTGGATTTGATCAAAAATACCTTAATTTGTGTTCCGAAGATGAACGAAGGTCTAACAGGTTTCGAATGACATAAGGGTGAGTGTATTATCAAACCACAGTCAGTCTTTTGGTCTGCAGCATTTAACAAATACTCTTGAAAAGGCTTTATGCATCCTCCCACACTGTAAACAACTTTAATTGTTTGGCCTTGTGGCATCTCCCTTTTGATCAGCTTAATTTGAAAACTGTTACTTAGCAACCTGCACAGACATAATCGACTAAACGCTGATACAGAGCACTGAACTAATTATCGAGGATGTGTACTTCTCTATTTGTCTATCACGACTGGCATGAAGTCATGTCATACACTTCCCCTTCTGCTGTGCATCTGATCTCTGATTGTATGCCATTATGCAACATTAGCAAATGTGCAGATTTAGTCACGAAAGCAGCAGGCGGTGTGTGGTGTTCTCCGGGTTATTCATCTGCTGATATGTGGTGAATGTGGGCGTGTTTACACGAGGGATGCTTGTGCCGGTCTGTCTCCAGGTTCCCATTGTGGGGAGGTCCCCCATCAGATGTACAAGAGGAGATTTTGAGACCCAAAAGAGCAGTTTTGCACGTGATTTGGAGTCACTGTAAAAATAAAAGGCACAATTTGTTGAGTCAACTTAAAATTTGTTACCCTGCTGCCTTAAAATTTTAAGTTCACTCAACAAATTGTTTTTTTACAGTGTAGTAAACTTGAAAAGCCAAACTATTAAAACAATACAAAATTTTATAATAAGGTGAGATAAGGTGAATAGGGTAAAAAGAATTAACTAATAGTTATCGCCTTACTTACCCAGTTGTTAATATTTAGGAATAAATAAATAATTTAATTGATTTAGAATAAAAATTGCATTTTAACAGAATTAATATTTTTAAATAAAAATAAAACATTATAATCTGAGTAAATATTAATATTAAACATTGTATTGTTTTAACAGTTTGGTTTCTTTTCTACAAACAAAAATGTTACATTCCTGACAATTTTATCAGAACTCTAAAGTTTTAATAAAACAGGAATATCAATTATTTTTATTTTTTTATTTCTTTTTTATTTCTTTTTTATAAGCATTAAAATGGTACAGAAAAAAATCATGAAAAATCAATGCTAGAAATGTTAATATTAAAGGATAAATAAAAATTCAATTGATATTAGAATAAAAATTGTGTTTTAACAAAATAGTAATTGGAAATTAATTATTTGATTTTCCATAGAAATGCTGGCATGGATTTTTTTTTAGTTCTTTTCCCTGTTAGGAATGTAACTTTTTAATATTTATAAAAATTGAATTTTAAAGAATAAATAAAATAAGAATAAGAAAACATTAATTTGTAAACATTGTTATTTTGTTAAAACGTTTTATTTTAATTTAGATATTAATATGGTTCAAATATTACTATTTTATTTATTTTATTTTGATTAATATTAGCTACATTATTTTCATTAATAACAATCACTAACCCTTTTTGCCAACTTTTTATTTTTTATTATTAGTAATTTAACACAATCAAAATGTTAAAAATTAAAACACAATCAGAATGACTAAAATTAAAAATGTGACACGTATAGTTCCTGAAAAACAAGTGTCCTATACGAAGAACAAAAGTAAAAGAAAAATGTCCTTGGTCACAGGGGGCTAGACAACAACTTTGGTAAACAAGTGGCCCAGTTTACCCCACTCTCCCCTATTGGTGAATACATGTTTTTGTGTGAAGAGCATACACTCCCAATTTGATGTGTGCTAGACGTAGCAGGGGGGAGAGTAAACACATCCTTTCAGATCAGCCTAACCTGGCACCTCTCCTCTGTAAAGTTTGAGAGAAAAAAGGAGTGCAATAGTGCACAAGGGAATAAAGGTTTAAAGGACAACCTGAGTGTCCTTTCAGCCCAGACAGACAGAGACAGAAACGCCTTCAACTGAAAAACAGGTATGTTTTACTCCTATATTCTTTATCTATACATGGACAACTATAGAGTTTTGAAATTAACACTCTTTGCCGTTTCATTTCAGTAAAATGCGAGTATGTACACGTCGGCGTTCCCGGACATTACGCGTGTGGTTGTTAATTGTCTTCCTAAGTCTGCACTTGCTTGTGGTTTCACTTGTCCTGTCCATATACCACACTTCCTGTGAGCTCCACTTAAACCCTGACATCCAGACCTCCATCAGCTTCTCTGTACAAAATACATCTACTTCAACAAGCAAAATGGCCACTCTAGAAAGTGTCACCCAGGAAGTGGAAATGGATAGCGCAGCAGATGATCTTGCCAAGCTGGAGGCTCTGTTCTCCCACCCGCTGTATAATTTGCCCACCCCACCTGTGTCCGATGGTGATTGGCTGCTGAAAGTCCGAACGAAAAGAAAAGAGGAAGAGCATAGCACACAGCAGTGGTGAGTCTAACTGGTTAATGAATCAGTCTGAATCAAGATAATCACAACCCAAAAACATTCACTTTTGTGTGATGCTTCATCCTGGCCTCTAGGTGTCAGTATGAAGTCTAAAGCTGTTGCTGTTTCTGCCGTTAAAACTAAATTGCTTGGTGCAACTTTAATTATGACTACTGTACCGTCAAAAACACATGAGTGGATCCCATCCTTAGGCTGAGTGCTAATGAGGACGGATATGATCCTATCGTCTGGAATGCCAGTGCCAAGACGCATCCACCTTGGCTCCGGTTTCACCTTGGGATATCGCGCTGGCAGATGTATCAGCACAAAGACCCCAATCTGTCAGCGCTGACTCAGCAGCTGGCATCCCATCGCATTGTCAGTGCAGGTAGGTGACCTTCAAGTTTGCAAAGCAAGGGCTTTATATGAGAAAGAGGGAGGGAGGAGGATTAAAAGAGCATGGAAGCCTGGTTCCATCTTAGAGTGAAAAGTTAAACAGGCAAACAGGCTAAAACACCACTTTTCTTTATCCCTCCTCCTCCCCAGCTCCACATGTCTAGATCTACCACAGGATAGTTCACCAAAAAATAACAATTGCCCCATGATTTACTCACCGCCGTATCGTCCTAGGTGTATATGACTTTCTTCTTTCAGACGAATACTATAGGAGTTATAGTAATATAATGGCATGGCATTTATAACAGAATGGGTGTTGAGATTTTGATGTCCATTAAAGTGCATCCATCCATCATAAAAAGTACTCCACATGGCTCCAAGGGGTTAATAAAAGTCTTCTGAAGTGAATCGATGCGTTTGTGGAAGAAAAATATCCATATTTAAAACTTTATAAACCATAATCTCTAGCTTCTCTAGCGTATGCACGTTCCTGAGAAAGTGGCATTCCAGCAGATGATGTAGGCAAATGCAGTGATGAATGCAGAAGTGACAAACATTGAAGCTTAGAGGAGAGAGTAAAACAAGTACAAAAATGAGGATTTGTGAAGAAAAATGTTGTAGGATTTTGATATAAGACAAGAGGAGACTGTCTTATTTTGCTGTAAACAAAACTTGGTTCTAAAGAGACTAGCAGATTATGGTTTATAATTTTTTCTTTCTCACAAAGATGCATTGATTCACTTCTGGAGGCCTTTTTTAGTGTCTTGGAGACACGTGGAGAACTTTTTATGATGGATGGAGGCACTTTATTACATTATTGAACAACAGCTTTTCTTACTTAGATTTTTTGTCTTGTTTCCAGCAAAAATATCTATAAAACCTTAAATCAAGAAGGATTTTCTGGACAAATCAAAATTATTTATTATTATTGTCTTGTTTTCAGAAAAAAGAAGTCAAAATTAAGTGAGTTCTTGCTTAAAACAAGCAAAATAATCTGCCAATGGGGTAAGCAAAATAATCTTATTTCAAGCAGAAAACTAGTTTATTTTGCTTACCCCATTATTTTGCTTGTTTTAAGCAAAAAACTTTTCTACTTCTTTTTTCTGAAAACAAGACAATAATTTTGACTTGTCTAGAAAATCCTTCTTGATTTATTCAGCTCCAACCCTGATCAAACATACCTGAACCAGCTAATAAATCTCTTAAGCTGGACTCACGCTGTGCGATTTTTAATAGTCCTTTACGATTGTTGCTTGTCAGACTGCATGAACATGATGATTATGTCACACTGTGGGATCTCAGCTGTCAGTAATGTCAGACTGTATGACAGTCAAGACGCGTTAAAAATGGGTGCGCACAAGAAAACCTGCCCGACATTTTACACTATCAACCCATACATGTTCAATGACTGTGAGCTGCATTACACACAGGGCTGAAATGTTGCCTATCATTAAGTTTATGAATAGCGGCAATAGCTGCGTTTTTATGAAGAATAATGTAAGCAGTGCTACGCACCCAAATGGAAATAGTGGCGCAAATTGTGTTTATCATAGCAAAGGCATATCATAAGATTTATAAGCCGTTAGAAGAAATCTCTAGCATTAATTCTGATCATGGCTTGTCTTGAAAAACAGAGATAGTTTGACGTTCGTCTTAGGAGAAGTCACACTGACTGTGCGCCAAATCCTCTGACACTGCCAGAAATTCGTCTGAGGTAAAATTTGATCACAACAGCCATTAATTTGCTGTCTGTGAACATGTCAAACCAGCGATTTAGCCTAGGATTTTGGAATCTTTTAGGATTTTCAAAATTTGTCTCAGACAGTGGCCAAATTCGCACAGTGTGAGCCCGGCTTTAGGTAGCACTTGATAATTACAGACAGCTGTGTTGGAGGAGGGCTGGAACTAAATTCTGCAGGTAGGTAGATCTCCAGGAACAGGGTTGGGCACCCCTGCTTTAAGTAAAGTCTTACCAAAAAACTCTCATGTACATGCAGAATCAGCTGGACCAGCTCGAGACGGAAATAAATAAGATAGCATAGATTGCAAAGAGAGCTTGATTGGCTGTGCTAGTGGCTTGGGAGATCCAATCAGCTCTTTAAAATTGTTCCATTACTGAACTATGGACTTGTAGGAACTAAAGTCGCAATTGTATATAAAACTGCAACAACAACAAATGTTACAAGAAAACTTTTGTGGTACGTTTCAGTGCAAAAATCAGGTGGGACGCAGCTGAAGTTGCTGATGTCATTTCCTAATTATGGACAGGCGCTCTTCAAACCCATGAAGTGAGACCCAAGCACCATGTGCTTCTTTGTACAACAAATATATATACTAGAATGTATGTTGAAGTCAAAAGTTTCCATACACCTTGCAGAATCTGCGAAATGTTCATTTTTTTAGCAAAATAAGAGGGATCATACAAAATGCATGTTATTTTTTATTTAGTACTGACCTGAATAAGATATTTTACATAAAAGACATTTACATATAGTCCACAAGAGAAAACAATAGTTGAATTTATAAAAAAGACTGCGTTCAAAAGTATACATGCACTTGATTCGTATTACTCTGTTGTTTCCTGAATGATCCACAGCTGTGTTTTTTGTTTGTTTGTTTAGTGATAATTGTTAATGAGTTGTCCTGAACAGTTAAACTGCCCACTGTTCTTCAGAAAAATCCTTCAGGACCCACAAATTCTTTGGTTTTTCAGGTAACAACACAGTATTAAGAATCAAGTGTTTGTAAACTTTTGAACAGGACCATTTTTATAAATTCAACTATTATTTTCTCTCGTGGACTTTATGTAAACCTTTTATATGAAATATCTTATTCAGGTAAGTACTAAATAAAAAAAATAACATGCGTTTTGTACCATCCCTCTTATTTTGGTAAAATAATTAACATTTTGCAGATTCTGCAAGGTGTATGCAAGCTTTTGACCTCAACTATATATTCAATGACTGCTTGATAGAGAAATGTTGCATTTTCTTATTAGTATTAAGTGTTACAATAAGTACATTCTGATTTAAACCACAAATTTTTAGATCTTTGAATGTCGCATGTATGCAGAAATACATTCTGTTGAACTGTTTTTACATTGCAAGAAAACCGTGAAGCATCTCAAATATGTAAGATCTGAAGTTTGATTATTTGGTTATAAAATTCTGATCAGAATTGTTTCAACTTAAGACAGGAACGGCATGAGGAGACCAATGTGAATCTCTATTACTTTTCTGACTTTGAGAGGCACAATGCTGAGATTGCAGCCTTCCACCTGGACAGGTAAGAGCACAGACTGTATATTACAAATTGAATGTATATTAAAAGAAAATGTAAAACACTGTCTCCCTCACAATAAGGATACTGGGTTTCAGAAGAGTGCCCCCAGTGGTTGGGAGGCAAATTAATGTAATAAAAGAGATCAAAGACATCACCACCGACCATAAACTGGTCACAACATTTTTCACTTCTCCAGGTTTGTCTCACTTGGTTCTTATCTTTCTCCATCACTTCCTCACAAACAGAGTGTCCTAGTATGTCACCATCTGTTCTTCTCTTTCTGCAGTGGGGAATGCATGTTTTTATGGCCAGTGTTCCTATTACTGCTCCACAGAGCATGCTATCTGTGGCCGTCCCCTCAAGATAGAAGGGTCTATGGCTACAATGTTGCCAGATCTGAGTTTGGCAACACGTCGCTCGTGGAGGAGTCCCTGGAGGCGGTCCTACAGCCGAACCAAGCTGGCTCTGTGGGTGGAGAGTGTGTGCTATTTAAAGAGATAGCTCATCCAAAATTACTCAACCTAATGTCGTTCCAAGCTATGACCTTTAAGACAAAAGAATATGTTTTGAAAAAATCTCTTAATCTGCACCCTATTTA
Organism: Cirrhinus molitorella; assembly: GCA_033026305.1. Lineage (NCBI taxonomy): Eukaryota > Metazoa > Chordata > Actinopteri > Cypriniformes > Cyprinidae > Cirrhinus > Cirrhinus molitorella. Next base: position 25,308,426 of record CM065121.1, on the reverse strand, counting down.
CTTTTGGGTTCTTTGTTGTGTTTTATGTATATACAGTTGAAGACAAAATTATTAGCCCATTATAAAATATGTCATTATTTTTCAAATAACTCCCAAGTGTTGTTCAACAAAAACCCAATTTTATTAGCACAGCATTTTTAAACATAATACTTTATTCAGGAAGCTTTTAGGGTTTGTAATACAAATAGAAATAAATGTAAAGTCTACTGGTCAAAATTATTAGCCCTCTAATGTTAATAGTAAATAGTGTATCTCTTTTGCTTGATAACAGCCTTTAGTCATTTCCCGTAGCTCTAGGTTAATTAGGTTAATTTGGCAAGTCATTGGACAACAGTGGTTTGTTCTATAACTAATCAAACTAATAATTTCTTAAGGGGGCTAATAATATTGACCTTAGCAGTTTTTTATGTATTTATTTTTAAATTATTATAATTATATTTAAGCAGCTATAAGAAATCAGACTTTCTGTAGAAGACGACAATAATAGGAAATTCTCTTGCTCTGTTAAACACTACTTGGGAAATATTCTAAAAAAAAATGTAAAATTTCACAGGGGGGCTAATAATTTTGTCTTCAACTGTATTTACAGTGTGAGATTCACAGTGGAGAATTCAATGTAAATTACCAATGAACCGACAACTTCTGTAACAGGTGGGAGACTGAGTCCAACTATTGTGACTCTGTAAAAAAGATTTCTCCCTACGACCGAGGCACTCGATTGGTGGATCTGATCGACATGAGCATTCTGGACTTTCTCATGAGTGAGTCATGAATCAGTTCAGATGAAAATTTCCTGATAATTTGCTGATCCCCATGTCATCCAAGATGTTCATGTCTTTCTTTCTTCAGTTGAAAAGGATTTAAGGTTTTTGAGGAAAACATTCCAGAATATAGTGGACTTCAATGGGAGCCAATGGGTTGAAGGTCCAAATTGGAGTTTCAGTGCAGCTTCCAAGGGCTCTATGCAATCCCAGCCAAGAAATAAACCTCTTTTCTTATCAAAATGATTGGTCACTTTCTAAAAAAAATGTAAATGTATATACTTTTTAACCACAAATTCTTGTCTTGCACTAGCTCGACTTGTCACACTTGAGGTAGGTGGAAGTACCGACCCAGTGTTTACAAAGTGAATGTTTTTCATCCTACCCCATCTTTTTTGAACTGAAGTACACAGACGTGTGACATTTCCAACGGAATTACATAATACCCTAAGTCAGTGGTTCCCAATTGCGGTCCTGGGGACCCCCTGCTCTGCACATTTTGCATGTCTCCCTTATTTAACACACCTGATTGAGATCATCAGCTCATTAGTTCAGTTCATGGCTCTCTCCCCTAACAAGCTGATAATGTTAATCAGGTGTGTTAAATAAGGGAGATATACAAAATGTGCAGAGCAGGGGGTCCCCAGGAACGGAATTGGGAACCACTGCCCTAAGTCACAGATGCGCATTGCAGAGCTAGTGCAAGATGAGCATTTGTGGTTAAAATGCCAACCTGTACGCATTTTGCATAGCGAATACGCATTTGTCACTCTAAACCAGGGTTCCTCAAATCTTGCCCTGGAGGGCCAATGTGATTCAGAGTAGCTCCAACCCTGATCAAACTCACCTACCTGTGGTTTTCTAATGATCCTGAATACACTGATTAGCATGCCCAGGTGTGTTTGATTAGGGTTAGATCTAAACTTTTCAGGAAGGTGGATCTCGTGGGCCAGATTTGAGGATCCCTGCTCTAAACCATTGGTTCCCAATTCCAGTCCTGGGGACCCCCTGCTCTGCACATTTTGTATATCTCCCTTATTTAACACACCTGATTTATATCAACAGCTTGTTAGGGGAGAGAGCCATTAACTGAACTAATGAGCTGATGATCTGATTCAGGTGTGTTAAATAAGGGAGACATGCAAAATGTGCAGAGCAGGGGGTCCTCAGGACTGGAATTGGGAACCACTGCTCTAAACTATGCAAAAACCTGGTTACGACTCCATAAGCAGTACTCAAACCAAGCAACAGAAAAAAACGAGTTTGACCAGTCAGAGCAATTATTTCGGTTTTGTGTTTAAATAATTTTTGCATCTCCCCGCTTAAAACGTGCAACACACGACAAACATCTTTCCTTTAATGAAAAGCGTTTTTAAACCTATTGTCTAACAAAAGAGAATATTATAACATGCTAAACAACATAAGTCGAATGTTAGAAATAACTTACGTTTGTGATCTTATGTGGCTTCTTATCACAAAATGAGGCAGAAATGTATATTCTATACTGTAATAAAAGCTATGTCGATTAGCAATGGATTATAAATATACTTCATTATTCTGAAAATACCCGAGGTGGTTTAGGAACACAGACAAATATATTTTCGCAGTCGAGTGTTTATTGTCTTTATATTTCATCATTCAAATAGATTCTGTTGTGTTTTATTCAGTTACAGTGATAGCTAGATGATTTTGCCCATAGGATTTTCTGCAGTGTACATTTTGTGAGCGAGGGCGCCCTCCGGCTTCCAGTATTTATAACAGTAAATAATGGCCAATCCATAAAAGTAATACTTCTTTCAAAATGTGTTTTTCTACAGTGTACTGGAGTTTTTAAATAGCATTTTAAATTGCAAATCTAAAAAAAAAAATGCTTTGATTCATCAGAACCAAACAGAAAAGAAGGTCTACAAAAAACGTATGTATTAAACCGTGGGTTGGCAGGTCTGTAAATTGTATTTTTTCTTTTACAAAATGGCCGATTGTTTAGTTAAATAAGACTCTTATTTCATAGCTGGGATTGTGTAGAGCCCTTTGAGGCTGTGTTTAAACTACAATTCAGACCTTCCTTGATCCCCACTGAAGTCCACAATATGTTCTGGAATTCTGGAATGTTTTCTTCAAAAACCTTAATTTCTTTTCGACTGAACAAAGAAAGGCATGAACATTTTGGATGATATGGGACTGAGTATTTTTTTATTCTGGAAGTAATAATTGGAAACTAATCACTTAATAACTTTAATAACCTAAAGATGAATTCTTTCAAGTAAGTACCTTGCCTTTCTGACATGTACACTTAAAAATAAAGGTGCTTCACGATGCCATGGAAGAACCTTTTTTTGTCTCAATGGTTCCATAAAGAACCTTAAACATCTGTATCACAAAAGGTTCTTTGTGACGAAAGAAGGTTCTTCAGATTATAAAAAGGCAAAAAAGAGATGGTTCTTTAAAGAACCTTTGACTGAATGGTTCTTTGCAGAACCAAACATGGTTCTTCTATGGCATCTCTATGAAGAACCTTTCAAAGCACCTTTATTTTTAAGAGTGTACCTCAGAAATACCAGTTTTTGAACTCAAACCATGAAATTCTTTGAATACTTTGATGAGATAGTATTAATATGGAGTCCATACAACAGCTTTGGACCTCATTGACTTTCATTGAGCTGATGTAAATCCTTGATCTTTGTTTTCCTGATGCTTTCCATCTACCATCCGCAGGTAACATGGACAGGCACCACTACGAAACATTCGAGAAGTTTGGCAACAACACATTTCTAATACACTTAGACAATGGAAGAGCGTGAGTATTCAAAATCGAGGTGTTCTGATCATAATTTGGTTTGGCTCCGTTTGAAAGAGAATGATGGTCCCTCTGTGTTGTAGGTTTGGACGTCACTCTAAAGATGAACCGTCTATATTGGCTCCACTTGTGCAGTGCTGCAGGTAGAACGAACTTATGTAGCAATTTAAAAGTGTCGTGGTTTCGATCTCCTTGTTATTTCTTTTTTTCTTTCCTTCAGGATCCGTCGTTCCACGTTGCTTCGCTTACGTCTGCTCTCTCGTCCGTCGTATCGGTTGAGTGATGTCATGCGTGCATCTTTGTCTCAGGACCCCCTTGCAGCAGTGGCTCCTCTCCTCACTGAACCACATCTGTCTGCTTTAGACCGTCGCCTAGAAACAGTCATTCAAACCACTGAGAACTGCCTGCAACAGCATCTACATCACAGTGATGTCATATATGATGACATCAGCGAATACCCTTGAGGTGATATTATTCAGATTTATACGTTGTGCCGTATAACCAGAATCTTACACTACAGTTACGCTTTATATGATTGTTAAATAATGGTAAATTATTTGCTAATTGCTAAGTTGCTAATCAACAAAGTGGGTTATTATCATGTGTGACCAGTTGCTGTTAAAAATTTAAGGTGAAACTAAATACAAAAATGACATTTTATTTTTTGCAAGTAACACTTAAGTTATATGTAGCTATTATAACAACGCATCATATTAACTAGAAAGTCAGTTTTTGACATTTGTGAATCGATGCGAATGACTGAATCGTGATTCATTCGTGAATCTCAGTGTATAAATAACATTTTTGAACTGATGTTACTTGGGTAGTTACACCACATTATAGAGTCATTAACATGCTGAGAAACTTCATATTAGCCATTCGTGATTGACTCAACTGACTGGGAAATGTAAAATCTAAAAAAATAAATAAAAAAATAAACTTGAAACTATGATTCTCATAAAGTAGGTGGATAATTGCTATTGCCAAACAAGAAGTGGTTAAGAACACAGCTTGTGTAACAGCATGCAACTTCTTTGTAATCTAGAGAAATCATGTAAGTATTTGTGATCTTTTAATGTGAATCACTAATTTATATTTATTTACCCCTTGTATTGTGCTGAAATTCCTTTACCTAAATTGGTGTTCCAAATAAAAAATGACTGTAAATATCTTATGCTACAAGTGCTGCTTGAACGTACTATTTTCAACTTTACAATTTTCTATATTTCTGCATAAATATAACCAAAAACAAACCAAAAAAAAAAAAATCATATAAGTCCTGAAAATAGACAAAGAGAACCCAGTTAAACAAGTGAGAGAAAAATATTTGGTTTGTCATTTATTTATTGAGAAAAATGACCCAGTGTTACATATCTGTGTGCTGCAAAAGTATGTGAATCTTTGGTTTCAGTATCTGGTGTGACCCCTTCTGCTGCAGAAACTGAAGGTAAAGTTTCTTATAAATGCTGATCAGTTCTGTACAATAACATATAGGAGTTTTAGCCCATTCCTTAGTGCTGAACCACTTAAACTCTGTGATGTTGCTGGTTTTCCTCCTATGAACTGTTTGCTTAGGTTCTTCCACAACATTTTAATTGGATTAAGGTCTGGACTTTGACCCGGCCTTCCAAAACAATAACTTTGTTCTTCTTTAAACATTCTTTGGTAGGATGACTTGTGTGCTTGGGGTTGTTGTCTTGCTGCATTACCCACATTCTCTTGAGACTTTAGACATTTTTTAGACAAATTTAGACAATTCATTAATGTTCTGCAGGGCAAGCCCCCATGGAAGTCTGAGTCCTCTCGTAGCTCCGTGGAGTTGCCAAAGAGTTGCCGCTCTGCTTGTTCCATATAAAACCATGTTAGTGCTGGCTACACGACCGAATCCTGGTTGGCGTTACCCTGGAATGTCAGCGCCTCTTCAGCCCTTGGTCAGACCCTGCCTTCCTATGGGCTGGAGTACTCTTAGGACAGGTGTCGAGGCATGTAGTGGTCAACATTGACGCCTCCATGATGGGCAGGCAGCCTCGGACTCCTGTACAGGACCTTAATTGCAGTTGCATATCAATTGACTTGAGTTTCTGGCAGTGCTCCCAATGCTGCAAGCCAGACACATGTTAGTCTGTATGGACTAGCTTCATATATCTACACTTTTTCGCTTACTATCCCACATGACTTAAGGGAATAGTTCACCCAAAAATGAAAATGACCCCATGATTTACTCACCCTTAAGCCATCCTAGGTGTATATGACTTTCTTCTTCCAGACAAACACAGTCGGAGTTGTTTTAAAATTTATCCTGGCGCTTAGAAGCTTAGAAGCTTGAAAAAGTGCATATATATGTTGTAAAACTAACCCACACACCTCAGGGAGGTTAACACATGTCTTTTGAAGCAGATCCAAGGGTTTTTTTTGTAACAAAAATTTTTCTGTTATTAAAATTATAAACTCAAATTACTGATTTCCAGCAATGGTGTACGCGTAAAAACCCATGGATCCGCTTTAGAAGACATGTGTTAACCCCCCGGAGGCGTATGGGTTAGTTTCACAACGGATATATGAGCTTTTTGGAGCTTCAAATAATTTTTTAACAACTTTTTTTTTAAAGGCAAAATTTTAACTCTGACTGTGTTCGTCTGGAAGAAGAAAGTCATATACACCTAGGATGCCTTGAGAGTGAGTAAATCATAGGGAAATTTTCATTTTTGGGTGAACTATTAAGGAGGGAATGGAGACGTTATGTCCTGCCACAATCCTGAACTGTGCTGAATGCCGGGTTTCGGCTTGGCTCAGCTCCTCAACAAAAACCTGAATGAGTGGATGCACGATCTTGTACACCGTATGTATGGGGGAGTGGCTAGACATGCAAATTCCACTCGCCCATGTTCATTGGCATTTCTCTTTAGCACAGAGGTGATAGGGCTCTCAAGTACGATCCCAAATACGTCACTCGACATAACGTCTCTGTTCCCTCCTTCAGGGGAATTTTATAATTCATCATTGACTCAACTGATTGGGAAAGGGGTTAAAAAATGAGAAAAAAGGAAGGAAATAGGATCATATGATTGTCTGGTATCTTTAAAAAAGAACACCACTTTTGTAACAGCACTTCTTTTTAAGCTGGAGCAGTCTGCAACTTGTAAGTATACATGACCATCTAATGCAAATCGCTAATTTACTTTCACTTTAACCCATGGGTTGTGTTGAAATTCCACCTAAATTGGTGTTTCTAATCAAAACTGACCAGCCTTTTAATAATTTATTATAAATATCTTATTATGCTATTTTATCATCAAATTTTGAATTCAGTCTTTATGTCAAACTTTGTTAACTTTTTTTTTTTTTTTTCCCAAATAGAACGGGTTTTTTACTAACTTTTTGGAGCTCATTGACTCATTGTGGTTATGCACCTTAGTTTTTGATAAAAAAAAGAGACTGGATCCAATATAAAAGAAAATTTATAAGCAAAATGTATTTGATCATTTTGATTGATGGATCACAATATGAGGGTTAAGAAACATCAAATGAACATTTATTAACTATGTATCACTTCAAACAAATACAATTAATATTGGAGCTGAGATAAATTATTTGAACTTAATGTTTTATTAATAGTAGTAGTAGCTTATTAGTTTTGACAAACGAGAATTAAAGCATGGACTTCAGAATCGCTTCGCTGATCCTGCTTCTACACATTTCAGGTAAGCTTATTGTTTTAATGGATCAATATCAAATTCACAGACATTTATGCAAGTGTTAAGGTCACATCTTTCTTTTTTTTCTTAATCAGGCTCTCTAACACTGAAGCACATCTCTGTGATCTGTAAAGATGATTGTGCTCAGAGGAAAAGTGATGTGCAATTGAAATGCAATTACGACAACATCCACACCAAAACTGCATTCTGGTTCAGTGAGAAACAAAGCAAAAACTGGAGAAAAATCAATGAACCTGAAGATTTGACTTTTGATTCCGGCTACTCAGGACGAGTGAAACAGTTAATCGGCAAATACGAAGCATACCTCACAATATCAGACGTGAGAGAGACAGACTCTGGAGAATATCAGCTCGTTTTCATGGAGGATGGAGTTAAACATCTCAGCTCAGCAGCCGTCAGTCTAACAGTCACAGGTGAAACCAAGTCAAGATTCTGGACAGTTTAGCAGTTTTCATTTTTTGTGGTTTAAGTTTTCTTAATTACTCTATTCAGACACACAGGTGAGGATGAATCCTGCATCTACAGACCCGGGAAATGAGACAGTAGAACTGACTTGTGAGACTTCCTGTGATTTGACATCCAGACCTCAGAACTACTACTGGAAGAAAAAAAATATTCAATATTCAAAATCTCAAATTATTAACCAAACCAGCATTACAGTTTCACCTAAAGATGCTGGCAGTTACTCCTGCTTTCTTACTCCATATCTTGAGAGTTCCACCTCATCTGTGTGTGAGTGACAGTTGATATTTTTATTTAATGAGCACTAATATGATATCAGTATTGCACGTTTAAAGGTATTTTCATACTAACGTTTGTCATGAAAAGTGGCATTACATCATGAAAGTGTGGGCTCGGAGGAAGACCACAAACAATTATTGTCCAATTACATACAGGGAACCTGTCCTAATACACAAACTTGCAGTCTTTGCAATTGATCACTAGTCTACTTACGTATTTCCTGTGTTTGGACCAAGTGTTGAAATGTGTAAAACTTTGATTACACAATAGGTAATGTACAGAACAGTGTGTGATCAGCTCTAGGTTGTAGTTTTACATACCAGGAGCAGCTCAGTTTATGTGACCAAAAGCGCAAATCTTATTGGTTGGACAGTTTACGTTTTGATAACATTTGTCTCTGCGTAAACAGGCCATGATTGTGATTTTCACAGCAGTTTTTTGTATCTCTTTCAGGTTTTGACAGTGGCTGCTGGGAAATTACTTACAGCTCTAGAAGAGTCTGTGCTTTGGTGGGCTCAACGGTAGACATTTCCTGCACAAACTCACATCCTTCTGGTCATACTGTAAAAAAAACATTCTGGCATTACGTTCAGTCTGGTATAATTAAGGATCTGCGTGAAGATGATCAGTTTGCTGGTCGTGTGGAGTATGTGGGGAACAAACTGAGAATCAAAGATCTCAAGATCAGCGACTCTGGAGAATATCAATTCAGGTTCATCACTGACTTTGACCAATACTCTGGATCACCTGGAGTCATTCTTACTGTTACAGGTAACTGATCATGATAAACTGATTCAAAAGGTTTATCATGTAGTATATTGTCTAATAGGCTTTTGATTTTCAGATACACAGATGAAAGTAAGGCCAAACTCTGTATCCGAGAGACAGGAAGTGACATTAATCTGTTCAACTAAATGCACTTTGAACGACAAACATACTTACATCTGGTACAAAAATGGAAAACAGGTAACAGATGGATTCATTAAAGCCAACAAGCTGTACCTGGACTCAGTCAGCAATGAAGAGTATTCCTGTGCTGTAGGAGGTAACACATCTCTCATGATACATGTGCTTCAGTGTGAAATGTTTGCAGTATTCAGGTGTTTTCTCTGATAGTCATGATTCACTTCTTTGTGTTGTGAAGATCCAGTGGACAGCACAGTGTTCAGCCATTATACAGTCACTCTGCTGGTGTTTTTACCTCAGTTTCTCATAATAGCAGCTCTGTGGATGTGGTGAGTAAAATATGTAATTGCAAAGCGTACAGTTAATATAATTAAATGTATTCAGATTAAGAGTAAGACTGTGAATTCAACAGGTTTTTCATCAGAATGCATCGTATTTCAAAACCAAACTGAAAACAACAATGAAGAGGTGAAAAATAACTTATTCAGAATCTGCAGAATCTATAATATTTGAAATGCAATAATGGTTTTAAATCTATTTTATCATCTGTTTGTCTCAGAATCCTCATCTGTACATCTGCTGTCTGTTCATCAGAGCTGCTGGAGTGAGGTCATTGTGTTCTTCCATTGTGACATCATCACCAAGCAACAGTCAGAACTGTCAGTGATACAGTGATGTCATAGTGACATATCAATGGTTGCATAATCAAACAAATCTAAAACAAAACCATAGTCCTGGTTTTACTTTTTTTTTCCTCCATACGCTACGTATAAGAAGAAAGTTGTATTCTCTAAGTATCCTTTAAGAATCTTTTTTATCAAAGTGGTGGCTTTGTTTCTGTTTCTGTAAAGGTGCACACTGTAACATTTTTTAATTTAATGGATGTGTCTCGTGACTAAGGTTTCTCAGTCTCATTAATTTTTGCTATTTTTGTTGTGTTCGATACGTAAATACACATCAAATTTTTATTTATATAAGTAAATATACATGATTATAATATACATGACTGTAACGACAGGAGAAAGCAATGTAGACGTTGGGGGAAAAAGCAAATAACAGTATTTCAGTTATGTTTCTCTTCTCTGCAATATTTAAACTTTACCTGCACCAACTCAGAAACTTGGATTTCAAAATTATTTTAGCATTTCCCAGTTTAAAATATGACTAGAAAAGTCATTCATGCACAATTTCTGACTAAGAAACTCATATTTATGATAATTACAACAGTGTGTGAAGGCAGCATTCATTAAAAAATCATTTAATGCTTAAGATGTATTTTAAATGATTACTTTTAGTAACTAAATTGCACAAGATTTAATACATTGAGTTTTCATTCATTTCATCGATTAGGTCTAGTAATTGTTAACTGGTTTTCAGTGCATATATCCATAATATTGTGGACAATCAAAACGTTTTTCTAAATGTTATTATTTGTTGTTATATTGAAATGGGCTTATTGAAATAAACCCTAATTAAAATGCCTAAAGTAGCTCAATGCTATTTCTTTGAAATGTGGTGTGACAGTCATATGGTGTCATTAAAAAAATGATTAAGATGTTCACACACTCATTAAATTAATTTTTGTTAAAATTGGTTGAAAAGTTTTTCAAAACCATATGAAGTCAACAAATGTAAAAAACGTAAAAATCTAAAAATGACCTGGAAATGTCCAAATATAGAAAATGTTTAAAAAGTGGGTGGTTAACTGTAGTTAGCCAACAATAAGGGTGTAAAAGATTGGAGAGAAAAAGGAAGGAAATCAGATCATCTAATTTTCCTGGTAAGGCATTTTCACAACTTCTCATACCTCATTATGTTATAACTTGAGAGGACGATAGAGTTTTTGCGATAAATGGTTTGAAATTAACGTGTGCTTGCCTTCGCTACATTGTTGTTGTTGTTGTTTTGCTCGAGACAAACAAATGAATTATTTTAAAAGTTAGAGCATGGACTTCAGAATTGCATCACTGATTCTACTTCTACACATTTCAGGTAAGATTATTGTGTTAATGGATTGCAGTTTTGTTTTAATGTTTCATCAAAATTTGTTCCAACACAGACTAAACACATTTTAGATTAAGGTTTAAGATTTGAGAATCTCTTCTTTATCAACGCAAACTTTTTGGTCTTACTTTCTTTTTCTTTTTTAATCTTAGGCTCTCTAACACTGAACCGCATCTCTGTGACCTGTGAAAACATTTGTGCTCTGAGGGAAACCAATGTGCAGCTGAAGTGTTTTTATGACAACAGCAACATCAAAACTGTGTTCTGGTTCAGTGAGAAACAAAGTAAAAACTGGAGAAAAAACAATGAACCTGAAGATTTGACTGTAGACTCAGACTACTCAGGACGAGTGAAACATCAGATCTCAAGCAGCTCTTCAACACTCACAATATCAGACGTGAGAGAGAGAGACTCTGGAGAATATCAGCTCATGTTCATCATGAATGATGGAGTTAAACATCTCAGCTCATCAGCCGTCAGTCTAACAGTCACAGGTGAAACTGAGACTAGATTCTGGTCAGTTCAGCTGTTTGCATTTGTCAAGTTATATTCATTTTCACATTTATTCAGACCTGCAGGTGAGGATAAATCCTGTGTCTTCAGGCCAGAGGGATCAGAGAGTAAATCTGACCTGTGATACTTCCTGTGATTTGACATCCAGACCTCAGAATTACTACTGGAAAATCAATGGACAATATGTAGAAGGTCTTAGTCATTCCAAGAGCATTACAGTTTCACCCAAAGCTGCTGAAAGTTACTCCTGTTTTCTCACTAGAGATCTTATGAATTCCTCCTCTCCTGTGTGTGAGTGACACTTCATTTATTTATTTAATGAGCATTAATATAATATCAGTGTTTGTTCATACACGAGCATATGACACATTTATTGGTAATTTTCATACCAAGATAAATATTCATCACAAAATTTTTCCAAGTGCTGTTACATCACAAAATTACTGACTCGTAGGAAGAACACAAGGACTTAGTGTGCCATTTGAGACAGTGAGCCCATTCCAATGCCCACACTTGCAGTCTTTGCACTTGACCACTGGTACCTGATACCTGGCACAACTGGCTGTTAAGACCTCAAGTGTGTGCATATGAATAGCCAATGATACACACATCATAGTGTTGTAAATCTAATAAACTGTAAATTTAGTAATTGTGATGCTTTTACTTTTTTATGTTAATATATGTGGGGAAAAGATCAGAACCTATCACCCATTAAGAGTCACTGAGTCAAATTAAAATGTTCACAAACTAAATTTTCTTGAAACATTCATCTTGGAGTGCACATGCCTTCATTTTTTGTTTTCTAAGCGGTAATCTGTGTCTCTTTCAGGTCTTTCTAAGAGTGGCTGCTGGGATGTGACTTACTCCTCTAGAAGAGTCTGTGCTTTGGTGGGCTCAACAGTAGACATTTCCTGCACATACTCACATCCCTCTGATCATACTGTAATTAAAACATTCTGGTATTACGTTCGGCCTGGTAACATCAAAGATTTGCAAAAGGAGCAACAGTTTGCTGGTCGTGTGGAGTATGTGGGGAACAAACTGAGAATCAAAGATCTCAAGATCAGCGACTCTGGAGAATATCGATTCAGGTTCATCACTGACTTAAACAGCCAATACTCTAAATCACCTGGAGTCATTCTTACTGTTACAGGTAACTGATCATGATCAGCTCATTCAAAATGTTTCCTGTATAATTTCTAATACTTTAATTATTTTTAGGTACACAGTTAAAAAGAAGCCCAGCTGCTGCATCAGAGGGACAGGAAGTGATATTGAGCTGTTCAACTAAATGCACTCTGAATGACAATCATACTTACATCTGGTACAAGAACCAAACACTGGTAACAGATGGATTCACTAAAGTCAACAAGCTGTACCTGGACTCAGTCAGCAATGAAGAGCTTGAACAGTATTCCTGTGCTGTAGGAGGTAACACATCTCTCATGTTACATGTGCTTCAGTGTGAAATGTTTGCAGCATTCAGGTGTTTTCTCTGATAGTCATGATTCACTTATTTGTGTTGTGAAGATCCAGTGGACAGCACAGCGTTCAGCCATTATACAGTCACTCTGCTGGTGTTTTTACCTCAGTTTCTCATAATAGCGGTTCTGTGGTTGTGGTGAGTAAAGAATCTAATTGCATGAGGTATAATGAAAATTAATTCAGATTATAAGAATGTGAATGTGAATTCAACAGGTTGTTCATACGAATGCACCGCATTTCAAAACCGAACTGAAAACAAAAATGAAGAGGTGAAAAATTATTGATATTGAGAATTCACTATATTATTTGAAATGCAATGGCTACAAAAATGGTTTTAAGTATATTTTATCATCTTTGTCTCAGATTCAGATGTCTTTATTTACATCTGCTGTCCGTCCATCAGAGCTGCTGGAGTGATGTCATTGTGTTCTTCCATTGTGACATCATCACCTAGCAACAGTCAGAACTATCAGCAGCAACATCAGTGATACAGTGATGTCATAGTGACATATCAATGTTTGCATAATCAAACAAATCTAAAACAAAACCATATGCTGCATCCCAATTCGCCTACTTATACTATGCTATAAAAGTATGTTCTTTTTTGTAAAGAAGTAGTACATACTTTTGAGTATGTAACAGAATAGCCTGTTGAGAAACTCCCATAAGCAACACTCCCACAGGAACTGAGGAATGCGGAAGTAAAGCGTGTCATGGAGCGACCAATTGTTCCAAACAACCAATAATTCCAGCATTGAAGCCCATTCATTTCAACGCTTCTCAAGCACAGTTGCTGGTAAATTTAAGACATTATTGCATTTTTTTTTTTTTTTTTTTTTTACATTTTAACGCATCAGTTGACCTCTCGGAAATCTGGCCAGTAGTAGTATTCTACAAAGCGCGTTACATTTAATGTTAATCGTTAGTTATACTATAATTGCGGTTAGATAACATGGAAACACCATAATAGCCACCATAACCAGATACTAGTTGTCATATTTTTATGTTTTTAGTCTATCTGCAATCTTTCTCAGGAGGTTGAATGAGTTTCAGTAAAGACTGCATTCAAGAAATACAATAAAATAGTTAACAATACACAATCACTGCACATTATGTGTTAATAATTACTTGAAATTGCTGCAAATATAGTGAAACTGCTGTCTGTCCTACTTAAAGCCATTCAAGCACATTGACAGCATGGAGTTGTTTGGAACTATTAAGAGCACCATGAACCACGTGACCGCGTGGCGGCGAGATCAAAGCGCGTCACAACTTTATATCTTAACGGCTCTGGTCTTTAACCGATGCTCTGTTGCTTTTTAACGTGCATTCTGTAGCTGTTTAAACTGCCCTGTGAATCACCTTGTCCACAGTTAACATAATCCATATTTCATTTGATTTCCTACCGTATTGAGGAAAAAAAGATTAGGCACGCTGATCTGCCAGTCGCTGGTCTTTCATGCGAAAACTCTGCTCATGTGTTTGAATGCATTTCAAAGTTAATGACCAAACGTGTCATTATAAAAGTTCACAGTGTTGCTGCAGATAAAATATAACGTGGATAACATTAAATACATATTTTTTTCATCAGGTTAGACACTGATTATCACTTAAACCACCCACTTTCTCTACTTGTCTGTGGGTTGCACATATCCGCAAATGTTTGTATAGATTTTTAACACTTGTGTTTGTAGTTCTAATCGAATCCATCGCACAATATGTTGTGGGCAATATTAGCCGTTAGAGTGTGCATCCATATATACCTATATATATATATATATATATATATATATTAGGACTGGGCAATATATTTATATCGATTTTATGCGCATCTCATCAGTAAAGCCGGTTCTTTGATTAGCGGTAAATCTCCATCACCTGTTTTGAAATGGAGTGTCAGTTAATACACAGAGTGATCTACGGCTCTGTGTATTAACTGACGCTCCATTTGAAAACAGGTGAGGGGGATCTAATGATGAGATGCGCATGAATTTATTGATCAATATATATCGCCCAGCCCTAATATATATATAGATATATATATACTGTATATACACATACGTAGATGCCTCATTAGTGACTGTTTCTATAGGTCATGATACGTAAGCCATCCACCATTTTTGAAACAGTCTGCAAACCTTTGAGTTGACTGTATGCGTCTACAACAGCAAGTTATACGCTTGTATATCATTGATTTTTCCATGGAATGTCTGGATACTGGATTCTAATTGGCTGGCAGGTGTGCAGTAAAACCGATGCACAGGTAGTTCCAAGTCAGTTTAATCACCGTTCTATATTAATGCGCTGCTTTAATTGATGCACGCAAACGCACAGAGAGAGAGAGAGAGGTCGGAGATTGCATCACACTACGCACATGCATAAACTTCTTGTCAGCGCTGCCCTGCGCTTCCAGTTAATAAAATAGCCTAGATACTAGAGCACATTTATACATATCTGTGGCTGTATCCGAAATCGCCCCGTATACCCTCTATTCCCTACATTAGTCCACTCATTCAGTTCAACTGAAGGAGTGAATGAAAACGAGTGAGTAAATTCGGACACTGAGTGCACCAGAAACACTGCCGCTTGCATAGTTTGCGCTTGCTGTTTATAATTATCATTTGAAACTGGCAAACGGACAGCTCCAGTATTAACATTAATGGATGATTCGTCTGCAAGTGGCCTCTTTTATCGAGAAGCGGGAATTCATTCGGCACGCGACTCTCACAGTGAATTATGGGTATTCTCTAGCTGGTGAGGGTACATCAGTTGTACGTTTTTGCAGTGCATTGTGGGATTGAATGAGTGCACTCACTCATTCCATCACAGAACGTCCACTATGGTTTCGGACACCACTAAAAATGGCTGTCCCCTCAAATAGTGCCCTATTTTAGGGTATATAGGGCGATTTCGGGTACAGCCTGTGTGTGCATCGATGTGCACTTCGAATTCTAACTGGAAGTAGTAGACCATCTTTAGAATACTTTTTATGACATACTACGGTTTGGCACATGTTAATTGAACTTTCGAATACTATTTAGGACAGCTAGTATGCGAATTTGGATGCAGCAACAGTCCTGGTTTTAGTTTTTGTGTTGTTTGTTTGTTTATTCTCTTTTATTCTATATAAAGTGGTGGCTCCTCTTTATTTCTGTATAGGTTTTATATTTTAACCACAGTAGGGATGTACAGAAATATGAATCAAACAATTCAATAGGCAGACAAACTGGTTATTAACCAGGATTTGTGTTATTATATTTTGGGCCCAAGTGATTCTATGTCCTGTTTTATTTTTTCAGGTACATCAGGCCTTTAAGCAGGGGAAGTCTTTTATTAAAATAGTTTTTTATCTGACCATGAAATTAAGTTTTTAAAAAAAAAGTAATGGATGGTTTATTTGGTATTGGTAAGGGTTTTGTCTTTTTTTCAAAAGTAATAGAAGTTGTAAACTCCTAGATTTTTGAGAAGAAACTGCAGTGTTCTGGTCTATAAAACAATCAAATAAAGCCTCCTTGTAGCCTGTGTGTGTGTATTTATTTGATTATTATTATTATTATTTAATATGCACTTCTTGTATTATATGAAATAGTCCTATATTAATGCTGCCTTCACATGCTATCGGAAGCTTCCTACTTCCCACTTCTAAAGTTGTAATTATGGATTTGTAACTTTCAAGTGCTTTGTTGTTGGAAAAAATAGGAACAGGAATCATGAGTTCATTCAGTCAATCGTCCCTGTTTCTTGGGGAAGTCTGAAACCAAAAGGAATAGAAGATATTTAGTCAAAATCCAACAGGTTTTAAATAAAATATAGCATCCCATTTAATAGTAACCATATTAACATTCACTGTGCTATCAACACTTTCTCTCAAATAAATGCTATTTTTGCTGTGATCAATGCATAAAATATGCATCAAATGTATTTATTATTTATATTTATATACTTAAATATTATTTATGTATAAATCATTTGCATACGTAAACTGTAGCGATAGGAGAAAGCAATGTAGATGTGAGAAAAACAAATAAAACTTTACAGTACTACAGCTATGTTTCTCTCCTATGCCAAGTTCATGACCTCCCCAACTCAGAAACTCAGCTATCAAAGTTATCTTCGAGTTTCCCAGTGGAAACCATTCATGTGCAATTTTTGACTAGAAAACTCATATTTATGATAATTATAGCAGTGTTTGAAGGCATCATTACTCTTAAAAGATCCTTTAAGGCTTATGATGGATATTAAATTATTTTTATTAACTTAAGTGCACAAGGTTTCAGATTAGGTCTGATAATTGTTAACTGGTTTCTAATGCATATATCCATCATATTGTGGACAATCAAATGAACTGTTTTTCTGAATGTTTTTAATCGTCCTGATATTGAAATGGAAATAAAACCTTATTCAAATGCCTGAACTAGCTTTGTTATATCGCTTAATGCTATTTCTTTAAAACAGCATGTGGTGCGACTGTTATATGGTGCCAACTGTAAATACATTTATGAATTAATTCACCATAATCATAAAATGTATTTTAAAAATGGAAGATTAAGATGTACACATACTCATATTCAGGCTGTGAAGAACATTTTAGAGTCATTAAATTAGCTTTTGTTGAAAATGGTTTAAGACTATATGAAATCAACAAATGCATGTCTGTACATTTGAAACTTGTTTTTATGTTTAATCTAAAAATGACCTGGAAATTTACAAATATAGAAATGCTCAAGAAGTTGGTGGTTAACTGTAGTTACCCAACAATAAGTTGGTAAAAGACGAGAGAAAAGGAAGGAAATCAGATCATCTGATTGCCTGGTAAGGCATTTTCACAACTTTTGGAACCACATTTCTTTAACCATGTAGTAATTTGAAACAGAGTAAAAGTAGGAGCTTTTGAGATAAATGGTTTGAAATTAATGTGTGCTTGCCTTCGCTACATCGTTGTTGTTGTTTTGCTCGAGACAAACAAATGAATTATTTTGAAAGTTACAGCATGGACTTCAGAATTGCATCACTGATTCTACTTCTACACATTTCAGGTAAGATTATTGTGTTAATGGATTGCAGTTTTGTTTTAATGTTTCATCAAAATTTGTTCCAACACAGACTAAAGACATTTTAGATTAAGATTTAAGATTTGAGAATCTCTTCTTTATCAACGCAAACTTTTTGGTCTTTCTTTTTCTTTTTTAATCTTAGGCTCTCTAACACTGAACCGCATCTCTGTGACCTGTGAAAACATTTGTGCTCTGAGGGAAACCAATGTGCAGCTGAAGTGTTTTTATGACAACAGCAACAGCAGTAACAAAACTGTGTTCTGGTTCAGTGAGAAACAAAGTACAAACTGGAGAAAAAACAACGAACCTGAAGATTTGACTGTAGACTCAGACTACTCAGGACGAGTGAAACATCAGATCTCAAGCAGCTCTTCAACAATCACAATATCAGACGTGAGAGAGAGAGACTCTGGAGAATATCAGCTCATGTTCATCATGAATGATGGAGTTAAACATCTCAGCTCAGCAGCCGTCAGTCTAACAGTCACAGGTGAAACTGAGACTAGATTCTGGTCAGTTCAGCTGTTTTCATTTGTCAAGTTATATTCATTTTCACACTATTCAGACCTGCAGGTGAGGATAAATCCTGTGTCTTCAGGCCAGAGAGATCAGAGAGTAGATCTGACCTGTGATACTTCCTGTGATTTGACATCCAGACCTCAGAATTACTACTGGAAAATCAATGGACAATATGTAGAAGGTCTTAGTCATTCCAGGAGCATTACAGTTTCACCCAAAGCTGCTGAAAGTTACTCCTGTTTTCTCACTAGAGATCTTATGAATTCCTCCTCTCCTGTGTGTGAGTGACACTTCATTTATTTATTTAATGAGCATTAATATAATATCAGTGTTTGTTCATACATGAGTATATGACACATTTAATGATCATTTTCATACCAAAATGAATGTTCATCACAAAAATTTGGCACCATTTTCAATTAAACGTGCCGATACATCACAAAAATATTGCATTGTAGGAAGAACACAAGGACTTAGTGTGTCTTTTGAGTAGGGTTTGGTGTTGTTTTAATTGTATTGATTCCTAGATTCGATCCCAATAGTATAAAATGTCAACAAAAAATTTAACCAAACATTTTTATTTTGTATTTTAAAAAGTTTTCTGTTGCAGCTGAATAACATGAGCAAAAATTAGCAGCCTACAGAAAACTCAGGCCTAGGAATTTTTCCCATGGTTTTAACAAAAATACCACAGCAAAAACAACTAGACCAATATAAATTTCAAACAGAAAATTGTAAAGGACAAGACAACAGTCAGCATTAAAATAGAAACAAGCAAATAAATGAGCAATAGCATAAATAAATACAACTGAACAAATTGTGGGTGCAGAAATTTAAATCAAAAGTTTAAAAACATTACATGGTTTTGTTTTCATTAATACATTATAAATCAATCCTTATTAAAGTTACAAAGATATTCAGTCAAGATCAGTATGATTTTTTGTTTTTGGATTAACATTAATGACAGGCAGCACGTTTCTAAAAACACTGTTACACATTTTTCTTTCTCATCTGTTTATGTTCGCTTTCGACTAAAAATGGCTGTTTATCATGATATACTGACATAGTTTTATGCATATTGGGTAGTAAATGTGAAAGAGAAGTCAGGTCTGGCCTGGAACGATCTTTTCTGCAGTGGAAATGCACGGAACGGTTCGAGAACGGGCCGGGAACCCGCACTGGGACCGCTGTTCACTTTGCTCGTGCTTCAGATGCGTGCACTGCCCACAAACAGTGTGCAAGTTCTTTCCCTTTGCTAAATCGCACTTAAATCGCTTGACTTTAAGCATTAAAAGCACATTAAAATGCAAACACAGGAATCTCGATACCCAGCCCTACTTTTGAGACAGGGAGCCCATCCCAATACCCACACTTGCTATCTTTGCACTGGATGTGCTGAACAAGGCTTTTGAAGCAGTGAGGCTTTTACAACAAACTGCGTCAATGCTTTTGACCATAGACTGTAAAAAATATGGACGTAGTGTGCGTGACGAAACCCGTAGGTTTCTGAAGAGCATTTTTTAAGCTCATTGTGGGCGGGAGTCGGCGTCGCCATCTTGGAAACGCGTCACTCCCGGATAATTGAAAATGGGCAAAAAGGCAGGATGTGGGTGGAGCTGCGACCCCCGCCTAGCAATCCACCTGTCATTCAAGTGACCACGCCCTTAATTATGCAGAGCTTTAAGGCTTAATATAATTTAAACAGATTTAAACAGTTTAAAGGTGTAGTATGTAAGATTGACAGCTTGCGGTTGAAACTGCAGTCCAAATTCAAAATATTGGAGAGAACCATTTCTACTGCTTTTTCCTACTCAAAATTTAAGCCTTTAAGCCTTGTACTGTAATTTCGTCGCTGTTGGGCGGGAACCTTGTATGTCCAAATTTTGTCAATTTCATATTTTTTCACAAATCTATGCTATTGGTCAGTCCCCACATGGGTCTGTTATTTTTACAAATTATTAACCAATCTAAAGTGTTGAAAATTGCTTGAGACCAAACTCCACTGAACACTTCAACTGTCTGAGAAGAGCTCGTAACTCCACTCTTCTTCACTCTGCTTCGTGGCATATATCTCCTTCCATCATCTTGTCACAAAGCATAAGCAAAAATAATTAGCAATTAATGTCTTGGGGGAACCAGTAGGGATATATTTAAATTATCTATTAATAAACTAGTGTTTTCTGAGATAGTGTCGCAAAGACCCTGACTCGCAATCTCCTTTAAATGCAACTTTAGAAAGAAATACATCTTTACGGATTACATAATGAAAGCTTTTTTCCCCCCCCGATTTGTTTTATTTCATTAAGTAATAATTTAAAGCTTTCTATTTATGTATTTATCATGTTTGTGAGGCATGTATTCGCTGAAAAAATGTAAATGATCGCATTGGCGTCTCAATGTCCTGCAAAGCAGCTTCCCTTCTCCGAAAACGATATGCACCTAATAGCGCACATTCATCTACGTTTAATGTTTAAACTGAAATTGTTCTATAGCTACTTTAACTGTTTTAGATCTATAGATTTTATTTTATGCAAATCGTGATGATTTGAAAAGGCAAATTGATCAGACTATGAACAGTCTTCCACTGGCCGCTGTTCGTTACACAAAAAAACAAAACAAAAAAAAACGTATATTTAATGGACAAAAAAATGCTCCAAAAGTTTTTCTAAATTAACTTAATAAAAAAAACAAAAACAAAATATAACCACTTTGGCATTGCATACAAAATGTGACAATTTTTATAGCTGAAACAGTAGTATAAGCTGTTCTGAGAGAAGGGGAAAAAGACGGACACAGGTCGGACTCGGGCCGAGAATTCGACCTGACTGGGTGGGCTGACTGACACCCGTAGCTACGCGCCTGGGTAAATGTCCTCAAAACACTGGTTTTTCAAAAAAAATAAATAAATAAAATAAAATCTGTAGCTATAATGCTTCGGTGCAGAAGATTAGGCCAATTTCCGCCTATTAGACAGCCTAATCAGCTCATCGTTTTTTTGTATTGCGTCACTTATCTCCTTTAAAATAGAGTTTAGGAAGATGTATGTAACCACAGTCATTAGCTTTGGTTAACTATTGAAGCCTTTTCTCTTGTCAAAAGGCTCAATGCGACCGCCGACTTTGTTTGCGTAAAGATTAATTTCCGCCTATTAGACAGCCCAGTCAGCTTATCGTTTTATTTTGGTATTGCATCACTCATAGCTCTAACATTTAAAATAGAGTTTAGGGAAATGTATGTAACCACAGTCATTAGCTTTGTTTAGCTCGCTTGTTTGTCTCTTGTCAAAAGGCTCAACGCGACCACAGACTCTGATGATGTCATGTGGGTGTTTGGGTTTTTGTTCCATGTTCATGTTTTCATGTCTTTTATTTTAAAGTCTAGTCTTGGTTGTTGTCTTGTCCAGCTTCCTTGCTTCCTCTTGTTCTCCTGCTTGTGTCATGTTCTTATTGGTTCATGTTCTGCTATGTGTTCTTGTTCTGATTGGTTGCCATGTGTTGCTCTGTGTTTCTCATTGGTTGGTTTGTGTCATGTGACCCTGTCTGTTCAGTATAAGTTGTCCTCATGTTTCATTGTTCCTTTGTCGTGTATTAATGTTGTATCCCGCTGCTGGTGAGTCTCTGTCTTCACGCTAGTCTGTTCCATGCTAAGTCTGTTTAGTCAAGTCCGTTTCAAGGCAAGTCAAGTCAAGTCTCTCTCATCTGTTTGGATTATCATTTGTTTGTTCTGGATTTATGTTTGGTTTTCACTTTGGACTCCAAGTTTGTCAATAAAACTGCATTTTGGATTCACTTCATCTCACCTCCAGTGGACTTACCGTGACAGATGAACACTGTGGGCAGCGACGTCTGTGTCCGTACCATTCTTATCAATGACAGCGTAAACTCGTTTCTCCCTGCTCTCAAGTCGTAAACCTTGTATCTACGATAAAACATGATTTTGGGAAAATGTTGTGTTAATGTTGGTACACAACAGTATATGATAGCAATATAAGGTATAATATCAACTTTAACAATACAATGTTAAAGCAAGGCTGCATTAGCAAGGCTGCATGTGTGTGTGCAGTGATAGTTTCCAAAATGTATTGTGTTTTGCACTTACCCAGATAGCACACGTACGTCTGCAAAACGTCTGTTAAAAATCTCTTGATCTGGAAAGCATCTGCTGTGTACAAACATACACTAATGTGCCAAATACTCGAAACGTGTGTTGACACTAGTGTCAATCTACCCATCCCTACTGGTAGATGATTTAGATTTCAAAACTTTTTTTGAAGAAATTGAATAAACTGTAAATAGTAATTGTGATGCTTTTAATTTGTAATTTTATGGGAAAAAGATCAGAACGTATCACCCATTAACAGCCATTGGGTCAAATTAAAATGTTTATCACATAAACAAGCATTCATCTTGGTGTGAACAGACCTTAAGTTTTAATAAGTAATTTTTTTGTCTCTTTCAGGTCTTTCTAAGAGTGGCTGCTGGGATGTGACTTACTCCTCTAGAAGAGTCTGTGCTTTGGTGGGCTCAACAGTAGACATTTCCTGCACATACTCACATCCCTCTGGTCATACTGTAAAAAAAACATTCTGGTATTACGTTCGGCCTGGTAACATCAAAGATTTGCAAAAGGAGCAACAGTTTGCTGGTCGTGTGGAGTATGTGGGGAACAAACTGAGAATCAAAGAGCTCAAGATCAGCGACTCTGGAGAATATCGATTCAGGATCATCACTGACAAAACAAACGGCCTATACTCTGGATCACCTGGAGTCATTCTTACTGTTACAGGTAACTGATCATGATAAACTCTTTATGTTTTAAATGTTTCCTGTATAATTTCTTATAGACTTCACTTTAATTATTTTTAGGTACGCAGATGAAAAGCAGCCCAGCTGCTGTATCAGGGAAAAAGGAAGTGATATTAAGCTGTTCAACTAAATGCACTCTGAATGACAAACGTACCTACATCTGGTACAAGAACAAACGTCAGGTAACAGATGGATTCACTAAAGTCAACAAACTGTACCTGGACTCAGTCAGCAATGAAGAGCTTCAACAGTATTCCTGTGCTGTAGGAGGTAACACATCTCTCATGATACATGTGCTTCAGTGTGAAATGTTAGCACTATTCACTACTTAATATTTAATCAGTGTTATTATATCATAAGTACATTTCTCTTTTTCTTCGAGTGTTACTAAAGCTTGTTTCATGTTTATGTTCTTGAAGACCCAGAAATCCAGACACCACAGTCCAGCACAGCTTTACTGAGCACTGTAATCATACTGTCCGTGTTTCTGATTCTTGCACTCATAGGAGTCTTGTGGTACAGGTAAAATTTGTTTTCATCCATTGTATTTTTCCCTCATGTCCACTTATGTCTGTTAAGGAAAAATGTTGCATGACCAACTACTGAGATCATTTAACCATCTGCACAGCAGTAGGTGCTCAAGTTTTGACAGACTTTCTTCCATTCTACCCTTATTTCCTGTTTTTAAAGACCACCTGTTGTGAAACTCAAATTTTGAGATTGTTTACGTGTCTGGCTGGTGTTTTTAACATGATTAAAGACAAGCCATGCGCAAATTCATCAGTCAACACCATTGCTGAGAATTTCTCCTTAAAACTGCGATGCACCAAAAACATATTTTAAAGTTCCCCTTTCTCCTGTTGTCACAAACACAATATGACTGCAGATGAACAAACAAGCGAACATGACACATATTCAATCAAAGACACATATTCAAGCAAAAAACAATGTGTGTGTGTATATATATTAATTCTGTAAACAAAACACAGCAAAACCAATGTTACTCCCCTATCAAGAAGAAACAAGGCAACCTTGGCGTCCGATCGCAGGTCTTCCCGCTCCTTTAGGCATTGCTCTCTCAGAAAGAATTTGTGCCCACTCAGTTTTCTTAACGAACTTGTTTATTTAAACCGTTAATAGATAATTAACTGGAGGAGCTTGTATGCACCATCTGCAGAACACATAAAGTTGCATTTGATTTGCGCAGATCAATCAGCGTCTGACTTGAAGCAGTGTAGCTAGCCTTTGCCATATGCCACCAAAGTAGACTACCGCAAGAGCGGTGCGCGAGCAGACACGGGTTACGGTCATCACATCTGCACCAGCTTTGATGACGGCTAATTCACGATTTACCAGACTGACTCACTATATTTCATCCCGTGCTTTAATATGACCCCCTTTCCATCCTCTCCCCTCCTTGCTGAATGTATTTGAAAGTGAAAGTAAAATCAGAAAAATATCGCAAAGCCATTGCACACTTTCCCGAGCTTCAGCAACTGAACGCGATCACAGATTGCATTAAAAACCACCCCTTACTGCTGATTTTCTAAAGCATATTTGAAAGAAAAGTACCTTGCTTCCTCCTCCTTTGTCCTCATTGGTTTACCATGAACGTGTAACGTTCTACAAGTGCTGAGCTCACACGTTGCTGAGCTTCGGAAAGTTGTCTCTGTTGTGTAAATGTGGGTGGTGATGGTTAATGGGTTGTGGTTTGGTCTGGTTGGATTGAGAAGAACTTCAATTTTTAAGATCCATAAAAAAACACTTTTGACATGATGTCTTTTAAACAGGAGGAGAAAGAATAATTCATCTCAACAACATGAGGAAAATAAGGAGAGTGTAGAGGTGAGAGAATCTGAACAAACAGATTTAATTTCACTCACACATGCTGGAATATATTTTGTGTTCTGTCACTGATATTTTGTTTTCTGTCCTCTTTTCTGCTCCAATTCTTAGTCGGGTTCAGCTATGTTGTATGATAATGCTGCAGCCTTGTCTACAGTCGGCACACAGCAAGTTTGCATGAAGCAACAGGATGTTCATTATTCAACTATTAATTTCAAGCAGTCTGACACAAACAAAAAATTAGCTCCTACTGTTGTACAATCAACCTCAAATGACGTTCATTATGCTACTGTGAAGTTCAGCTGAACACAATTTACCCAAATGTATTGACAAAATGTTGTAGTGAGTGACTCAATAGGTGCCTAGATAATGTGTTTTTTTTTTTTTCATTTTTAAATAAATGTTCTTCAACCTTACAGTTCATTAAAGAATCCAGAAAAAAAAAAACTGTATTGTGGTTTCCGTTGCTGAAAATGGAGTTTTGCCATTACTTGTTTGCCATTACTATCATAATTAAATATATTAAAATGGTTTTGTGTGAGTGCCTTTTTTAATTTGTATTTATTTATTTCATTACAGGTAATTTACCATCATTTATGAATAGTATTAATAAAGACAATTGAAGAGTTCAGAAGCAAAGCCTCTAAATCCATCTGACATCTTTCTTTAAAAAAATGCATTTTTATCAGACTCCGATGTATAGGTTTCTCTGCAAGTAGTGGTACTTCCGATTGGGCTGATGGTGGGACTTTAGCGAGTTTGAAGTAAAAGTATTTGATGGACATATAATATGTGTTGAGAGCATTCACTATCGTTATCTAAGTTATTAAAAGAAAAATGATCAATTATTTTATTTTTGCAACAAAAGTTGCTAAAATGTAAAAAAAAAATAAAAAAGACACAGTTGCAAAAATTACAAATGTTCATTTAAAGTATATGCATACTGACTTCCTAAATTTAGTTTTTCTGAATTGTAAAAATGTCCTTTGTCTAAAAAAAAAAAAAAAAAAATCTTATTTGTTGATCGAGGAGTGAGGAGGCTTCCTGAGGAGTCTTGAGTGAGGATACACAGGTGCATCCTATCTTTTTCAGCGAAAAACCTGACGCACGTGTAAATTCTCCTCCCCCTTCACATCTGTCGTAATGATATACATGTATATTTTACATTTGCAGTTTAAATAAACAATACATGTCATAGATTTCAACAGGGCATCTTGCTTTATTAATATTTATTATGAATGTCTTATATAAACAAACTTCAATAACAAAAGGGCAGATCCCTTTAACGCAGCTGATGACGCTTTGAAGCGACGTTTGAGTGGTCAAGAATATTTCAATGTTCATCTTTGATTCCTCTGTCCTCAATACCTTTCCTTGTATCCTTCCCTCTTATCCTAAAGGGGTGGAGCTAAGACGCAAGGAAAGGAAGCGAGGACAGGAAATGAGGATGCACAAATAAGAAATGAGAAGCACCCATAAAAGGACCTTCTCCACTTGTAGAGGGGATTAGGTCATTTGAGCGGACAAAATCCGTGCCTAGAGGGGCAGGGACATCAAAATGACAAAATTTGGTGAAGGTGTACAGGCATCGACCAGCCAGTGGCCGCACAGATATCACCAATAAAAATCACACTGGACCAAGCCCAGGAGGAGGCCATTCCCCTAGTGGAATGGGCCCTTACTCCTATAGGACACTGTAAGCCCACTGAGGCATAATCCAGAGAAATAGCATTCACTATAAGCATACAAAGAGTTGCTCTGAGTTCTGAAACAGGCCAGAGTGCTCCACATACACTCTTAAGTGCCCGAAACGGGCAAAGTGCATTAGGACCCTGGTCATCCTCTGAATTGGGTAGAATCAATGACCTGTGCTCTAAAAGGAGTGGAGAGCACTTTAGGCCATGTCTTGACTTGAGAACGACCCTACAGTCATTAGGCCCAAACTGACATGAAGCACTTACTGACAGTTCAAGCAGGTCATCCACTTGCTTGACTGACACTAAAGCCAAAAGGAAGGCAACGGGCCGCAAATCAAGCGAATGGTGCAGCTCGAAAAGAGGGCCCCTGGCCCAGGTTGGCACAGTATGAGGACAGGGCAATCTCTGAGCTCCCCTCAGATGCTTAACCCTCTGGGGTCGACGGTCGCGCCGGCGCGACCAGCTCACTTTTTTTAAGATCAGTGCGAAAGATACTAAAATTGCTCTGTCGATATTAGTCACACAAATACGAGTTATACATCATTCAAAATGGTTAAGTGTATACTTTTTTTTGTGTACACTCAGAATAACAACTGAACTTTGTTCTTTTTTTAAATAAAGAAAAAAGACGGGGTGTTTTTTCTGTCTTCAGCGTCTCCGCGCACTGCGATTAGAAACGCTTCAATAAATGTATCTTTAACTCGGTGGAGGCTCAGCACACAGACAGTTAATATACATGGATAGAAAGCTTAATATCTCTACTTTTAAATAAAGCAAGTCTTGTCGAAAACAAATGTTCTGTTATAAAGTAATCCGTATGAAACCAACAACATGTTGAGTTTTGCGCTCAGTGTTCATTAACCCTCTGGGGTCTGAGGTGATTTTGGGGCCCTTGAGGTGTGCTGACATGCCCTGACATTTGTGCTTATTTCAGCTACTTATAACATACTATTTGCCCATATGTATTTTTTTTTGTATTCACCGCAAACTGTGCTACAATAATATGTGAGAAAGATAGATGTACATGTTTGCATTTTGTAGAAAAAAAATATTATGCGTGGTTAGCACATTTTAGGAAAAAACATTCATCTAAAAGATGGCCTAAAAAAACCTACTGAATAGTTCTGACGAAATCATTTGAGTAATCAGTCTTGTAAGCTAGAATATTTACTTCACAATGATGTGAGAATCATTCCAACCACTTCATCACAAACAAAAATATAATAATTTGAATTTTGAAAGTAAGTTTTTTGGCCAGCATTGCCATATTCATGGGAGTGTTAATAGCTCTGAATATTCATGTAATTCACACAAGGAGAGACAAAAGACACTCCCACAATGGCTAATGTTCCCCCCATCAAAGGTAATGTTCGCCCATCAAGTTGGAGCACTGTGAAGAAAGAATGTGAGAATGCTCAAAGATTTTCATCTATTTTATTGTAATTCCTCTATGTGGAAAAGTGTTGTGCCTTGCTTGCTGTGCTAAAAATGTGAAGATATATTAACACTTTTCACTAGCAAATCTGTTAAAAAAGGGTGCGCTGCAAAAAAAACTGCTTTTCTAGCTTAGATTTTTTTGTCTTGTTTCCAGCCAGAATATCTAAAAATTCTTAAATCAAGAAGGATTTTCTAGACAAGTAAAAATTATTGTCTTGTTTTCAGAAAAAATAAGTCAAAATTAAGTGAGGTTTGGCTTAAACCAAGCAAAATAACCTGCCAATAGGGTAAGCAAAATAATCTTATTTCAAACAGAAGGCTAGATTATTTTGCTTACCCCATTGGCAGATTATTTTGCTTGTTTCAAGCAAAAACTCACTTAATTTTCTAGTGCCTGAAAACAAGACATTGTTTACTTGTCTAGAAAATCCTTCTTGATTTAAGAATTTTTAAATATTTTGAATGGAAACAAGACAAAAAATCTAAGATAGAGATTTTTTTGCAGTGTGAGCAGCACTCAGATAACAATTAGAGAATCTATATTATTATTTAGTAACGTCAAACAAGTACATATACTTCAATATTATGGCGACGCACATATAATTACATCAGTGAATTATTATATCTGTGCATTTACTCGACCGCAAAAACTGAACTACCCCTGGTATTCCGTACAAATAATGTTAATACAACTACCTCAGATTCAAGTGAAGAGTCATATGTGATGCAGGTATGCGATCACTAAAAACAGTACAGTCCTTATATATACTTATATATATATCCTTATATATACTTATATATTTTGTTTTATATTACAGCCTATAGAGCATGAAACCTTCATTGCGTCGTAAGAATTTAGATACAATGAATTGTGTAGTAGCCTATTATATGAATTGTACCTATCCTTTTCACTCGATTTCAAACCTTTTAGCCAGGAGTTATAGTTTTAGAAAAACACAGCTATGTGTTCAAGTATATGTGAGAATAGCACGTTAACTAATGCAAATAAGAAACATTACTTGCTCTTCAGAACGATCGCGTCACGTGGATCAGCCGCGCGTCGCATTCTGTTCTTCATCTGGTGAATTCAGTGTTTAGTCCTCTCAGTGTGTCTTCTTCCATAAGCGAACAGTAGCTGAGATGAACGCGATGAATTCTCAAAGTTAGTTTGCGGTGATGTGGGCGTTAACATTCCCGCGCGGCGCACATGGCTAATTATCATATCAAAAGCGGAGGCGTCAACTTCATTATCGTTAATGACAAGATCATTCTTACTGACTGACTGACTGGCCAGCCATGAGAGCATGACACATATAATTTAAGCGTGGAAGGGGTGCGTCCCCTATCTAGCAACTCTTGCAGGAAGGTTAACATGGATTACATGTCACACAAAGACGGGTGCTCATTCCATGCTGCAACCCTAGTCAGAAAAGACTGACCATTTAAGGACATAGAGGCATCTTGTAGACTCTTAAATGGTATTAGTCACACTTACGGGGGGTTGTATAGACTTCCGTTGAGGCTCCACAGCTTAAGCAAGGGATGCCACATCATGCCTCAGGCTTTAAAGCATGTAATGATATACTAGAGAATTGTGTCAAAAATAGCAAGTTTGGACCAGTCAAGTTCTTCCACACTGACTGAATCAAACATTTCTCATTGAATCTTGCCTTATACACAGAAGCATTGTCATGCTAGGATAAAAAAGGGTCCTTTCCAAACTTGTGCTATAAAATTAGAAGGACACAATTCCCTAGAATACCATTATATGCTTAAACATTCAGATTAGTACTCATGGAAATTACTAAAGTAGTCAAACCTGTTCATTAGAAGGGGGTGTACTAATACTTTTGGCAATATAGTGTACATGTCAACAAACTCTCATTAGAGTGTAAGTAAACTGTCTGCTTAATATCTGCTAGCTCTTTATTGTGATGGGTTCCACACAGACATTCTATTGACTATAAGTAACTTTGCAAGTACATGTCAACTTCGTTTACTAATACTTTAGTAACACTTTAATTACTTACAGTCAATAGAATGTGTTAAAGGCACTGTGTCAAAATAAAGTGAAACCCTGAACTTTATTTGAAGTTAAAGCATCTCCTTAAAAAATGTCCTTTTGTTCATTCGTGAAAAGGGAAGGAAACAAGATCAGCAGAGTGTCTGCAACAGCTTATAAAACAGACCATAGAAACCACAACGAACATCAGAGAACAGCAGTCGCATGTAATGTAGTTAAACCTCGTATTTATTTGCTTTAAAAATGCTATTTTTAATGTCTTTCTAAAGTGTTTACGGAGTGTCTTTTTCTCAGGACGAGCAGCTCTGAGCCTTTCATTGTATGTGTGAATTTACACAAAGTGAAGATCATGAACTCTAGACTCTCACCGCTGATCCTGCTGCTGCTCATTCCAGGTTTGACCATTGTTAATGTGGATATAATTATCTTTGATATGTTTAAAGAGTGATTGCTTTCATTATTATCGCTCTGTTTTATCAAACAGTTGGAATCATTTAAGATCAGTTTAACTTGGTGTCCATTAGGTCAGAATGTTAGTCTAAATGTTGGTGTATTGTAACTCACCATGTGGGTAGGATTGAAATAAATTTTAAATAAATTTAAAGGAGTCATGAAATGGAGTAAATTGTAATGTTGCAATTCTCTTCAACATTCCCCATAACATGTGCCATCATCTTATTGTAATCAAGTTTTGAACAACTCATTTCTGTTGCAAGAGCAAGAGCAATACTGCTGTTGAATAAAGATACAGAGTAAGACCATCAAACTCAGACGTGGTTCTGTCAGTGGATGTAAAGAAACCGCACATACAAAAACTTTTCATTGTCTTCTTAAAGGGGCGAGGGTTAGAATGGTAACCACAAATTAACCATGGTTCTGCTACTCTAACCATAGTTTACTCATGGTTGCTGCAATAGAGAATCTTGTCTGTATGTACATTTCATCTCAATAATGAAATTTCTTGTACAGGCTTTGTAACACTGGACCATCTCTTTTTGACCTTTAGTCAAAAGAGTATTTGTTCTGTGAAGGGGTCAGATGTGACACTGAAGTGCTCTTACTCCAACATCAAAATCAAAACTGTGTTCTGGTTCAGTGAGAAACAAAGTACAAACTGGAGAAAAAACAATGAACCTGAAGATTTGACTTTAGACTCAGATTACTCAGGACGAGTGAAACATCAGATCTCAAGCAGCTCTTCAATCCTCACAATATCAGACGTGAGAAAGAGAGACTCTGGAGAATATCAGCTCATGTTCATCATGAATGATGGAGTTAAACATCGCAGCTCAGCAGCTGTCAATCTAACAGTCACAGGTGAAAATGAGTCAGATTCTGGTCGTTCAACTGTCAGCTGTCATTAGAGAAGTAATTAAGTGTTTCTTTTATTATGTTTGTTATTTTTATTCAGATCTACATGTGAGGATAAACCCTGCATCTACAAATCAGAAACTAATACTGACCTGTGATACTTCCTGCACTTTGAACACTGGACGTCATTATTACTGGATGAAGAATGGACAGTATTTAGGATATACAGTGCCCCGCAACATGCTTTGGTCAAATAGCAGAGATGCTGGCAGCTTTTCCTGTTCTCGTGATCGAACCCTTAAACATTGCTCCTTCTCTCTGTGTGAGTGTAACATAATAAACAATATTAATAAACAATATTTATGTACTGTAGCTATAAATGGAATAGCATGTGATATTGTTTGTTTATACATCAGTTTATTTAAACAAATGTGTTAAAGTAAAAGTAAGTGTGAGTTTTGCATGTTAATCTGTGTCTCTTTCAGGTCTTTCTAAGAGTGGCTGCTGGGATGTGACTTACTCCTCTAGAAGAGTCTGTGCTTTGGTGGGCTCAACAGTAGACATTTCCTGCACATACTCACATCCCTCTGCTTATACTGTAAATAAAACATTCTGGCATTACGGACATTCTCGAGTCTTCAGAGATCTGCGTGAGGATGATCAGTTTGCTGGTCGTGTGGAGTATGTGGGAAACAAACTGAGAATCAAAGAGCTCAAGATCAGCGACTCTGGAGAATATCGATTCAGGATCATCACTGACAAAACAAACGGCCAATACTCTGGATCACCTGGAGTCATTCTTACTGTTACAGGTAACTGACCATCATAAACTGGGTTTCAAAATGTTTTCTGTATAATTTTTAACAGGCTTTTGATTTTTCAGGTGCGGAGAAAAAAAACAACAAAGCTGCTGTATCAGAGAACGAGGACATTATATTAAGCTGTTCAACCAATTGCACTCTGAACGACAATCATACTTACATCTGGTACAAGAACAGACGACAGGTAACAGATGGATTCACTAAGGCCAACAAGCTGTACCTGGACTCAGTCAGCAATGAAGAGCTTGAACAGTATTCCTGTGCTGTAGGAGGTAACACATCTCTCATGATACATGTGCTTCAGTGTGAAATGTTTGCAGCATTCATATAAAGTACTTGATATTTTGTTAATGTTTAATATCATGTGTATATCTGATTTGTGTCTTATTTACTTTACTCTTTTTTTTTTTTGAGTAAAGTGTATCTGAACTTGTGTCTTATGCTTAAAGTTTTTGAAGATCCAACAGTCCAGATTGCCTCAAGTTCAGAGACAAACACAGCTTTACTGAGCACTGTAATTTTACTGTCTGTGTTTCTGATTTTTACATTCATAGGAGTCCTGTGGTGCAGGTAACAATTTGTCTTTATTATGTTATTTGACCCTGATTTCCACTTACGTTCTGTAAGGGAACAAGTTGTATGACCATTTTCTACCACTTTTCACATTTCTTCCTCTAAATAGGAGGAGAAAGAATAATTCACCTCAACAACATGAGGACAATAAGGTGAGTGTAGAGGTGAAAGGATAAGAACAAACTTATTTTATTTTACTTATATTTCGTGTTCTGTCTCTGATATTTTGTTTTCTGTTTTCTTTTCTACCCAAACCCTCAGTCAGGTTCAGCTGTGCTGTACGATAATGCCGCATCCTTGTCTACGGTCTGCACACAGCAAGTTCACATAAAAGATGAGGATGTTCATTATTCAGCTATTAATTTCAAGCAGTCTAACACAAAGAACACATCACTGGCTCCTACTGTACATTCAACCGCAGATGATGTTCATTATGCTGCTTTAAAGTTCAGCTGAATCTTACCCAACACTGATAACTGTTTTGCGCTTGTGTAATGTTTATAAAAGTCCTGTGTATTTACTTATATTTTAAACCATATTTAAGAAACTGCTCAAAAGAAAAATGCTGTGGTGGGTGATTCAATAGGTGCCCATAGATATACTGTATGTAGTGTTTTTTTTTTTCTTTTCCAAATTTGAAACCTTTTTTTATACCATTTTATATATACAGTATGTGTTTACATAAACAAATAAATACAATTTAGCATGGATATGTCTATGAGAACATGTTTGAGCATTCTTGCTTTAGTCTTTACAATGGCTTTGTCAGCAGATTACAACCCACTAGATTTAACTAGACAGCAAAGCACAACAACCGCATACCTGTATGCATATTATATATTTATTATTACTGTCTATTTTTATTTTTAACCAATAAATCAAAATGCTTTTTACTACAAAACTTAACGTTCTATTTAGATTGTCATTTACCAGTGGTAACAGATAATCCATATTTAATACATTTAAATAAATATGAATAAAAGAAAATAAAAATGTCACAGTAAAAAAAAAATATATATATATATAGGGCTGTTAAGCGATTAAAATTTTAAATCTAATTAATTACATGATGTGGCGATTAATTAATCTAATTAATCGCAAATTAATCGCACATCAAATTTGGCTGAAAAATTACTCCCAAAAGATAATTTAAAGTCATTGTTGTGTAAAACGTCAAACAGACATTACAAAAAAGTAAATATTTATTTTATAAAATGAATTACATATGCTCTTTTGTACCATGAGGGTGAGTAAATGATTGTCATTTTTGAGTGGGTATACCTTTAATAACGTATTTTATTAATTTTATTAATATTACTTTGGAAATATGAAATTATTTCTTAATGAAATGATACTCTAAATAATAAAAAAAAACTGCCAGTTGGTGGTGGTAAATTCATTTGATTCATTCAAATGGCTGATTCATCAGCATTAGATCAATCGGATTGTAACATCGAAGTACTGCAATAGCTATAGAAAACAGCTTTCACAACCAAAAGCTGGCCGCTGGGTTTAGTGCAGCCCAACACTTTTTTCTTTTCTTTTCTGTAAACAAAAAGGGAAGGAAATTGCTCAACTACAAAAAGTCCTGTTTAACTCTTAGTCAGATTTCCATAATGCAATCAGATTTATTTCTTGAAAAAAAAAAAAGTCTCAAAAATCTTTGTGCGGTATTTGTAAAATAAAAAAGTGACCAAAATGAATAAGTCATCATTGAGCATTTCAAGTTTGTTGTAAGAAAATTAAATGCACTAGCAACTCATTGATGTTGGTAAATTCAGATAATTATGGTATTTTAAAGATCCTTTTCACACAGTAGATCATGGGATTCTCTTAGACTGCTCGAATCAGTGAGTTCTTATTTGAAGGAGAGAACATTTGCTGTTGAATTAGGGAACTTAACTTGGTCCTCTGTCCTTATCTCCTCTGGGGTTCCTCAGGGTTCTGTTCTTGGACCTTTAGTTTTCTCGATATATGCTTCTGTTGGAATGATTTTAATTTGTCTAAATTAATGTTGCATACTATGGTTATGCAGCAATGACAGGAAATTAGGCACATGTAACGGCAATGATGAATGATTGAGTTTAGAATATGGCGACCTCTGGTGGGCAGGAAGTTGAGCTGCAGCCTCTAAATCAGGATCAACACCAGTCAGAGGTTGTGAAATAGGGAAACTAGAGAGATCTGGAGGGAGGTGTTTTGTCCCCTACATCATCTTCAGTGGAAAAAGGAAGAAATAAAATTACTGTTGCTGTATTTGTTTCTTTACATCACCCTGCTACACATGTTTTGTTTTGTGGCTTGCGTTGTATATCTGAATTTATACAGCGAGATCATGGACTTCAGACCATTACTGATCCTACTGCTGCACTTTCCAGGTATGAGTAGAATACAGTTTTGTCATTCATCAAGACAATTCAGATTTAGAGAATCTTTTTTTTTATACTTGTAGTATATGCAGTGTCATTGGATTGCAATTAAGTTAGAACTTGTCTAACTACATGCTTGTGGCTTAACTAAATCTTTCCCATCTGTATACTGTATATAGTAGTCAACATTTGAAGTGTTAACTATACATGTCATACAAAGCCTGCGTTTGAAAAAAAAAAAAAAAACATACCTCAGAGTGATATTCTAAAACAGGGGTCTACAAACTCCTGCAGTGTTTAGCTCCAGTCCTATAAACACACCTGAACCAGGTAATCAAGGTCTTACCTGGCATGCAAGAAACGTCCAGGCAGGTGTGTTGAGGCAAGTTGGAGGAAAACTCTGCAAGACTGGCCCTTCAGGGCCCCGTTTGGAGACCCCTGTTCTAAAACAAAGGTTCGGGAAGAGCTGGTTCATAATTCTGTCCATTATTACACAAGAGTGAATAAACCGCTGATTGCCTCACTGTTGTGACAGTTCTTGTATCCACAGCAGCTCACCATTTTTTAAATCTTTTTGTGATTGTGGTGATCACCAACGTATTTCCAGTTTTTCTTTTCTTGTCTTTCAAGAACTTTTAACCTTATCATATTTAAAACTTGTGAACTGTAGTATGTCTTAATAACATAATATAATAATGTTTTCCTGCTCAGGCTCTCTGACACTGGACCTTTTGAATGTGACCTGTAGTCAAGAGAGTATTTGTGCTTTAAGGGGGTCCCAGGTGACACTGACGTGCATTTACTCCAATATCAACATCAAAACTGTGTTCTGGTTCAGTGCGAAACAAAGTACAAACTGGAGAAAAAACAATGAAACTGAAGATTTGACTTTAGACTCAGACTACTCAGGACGAGTGACACATAAGATCTCAAGCAGATTTTCAACACTCACAATATCAGACGTGAGAGAGAGAGACTCTGGAGAATATCAGCTCATGTTCATCATGAATGATGGAGTTAAACATCTCAGCTCAGCAGCCGTCAGTCTAACAGTCACAGGTGAAACTGAGTCGAGATTCTGGTCAGTTGTTTTCATGTGGCATGTAATAAAGTTTTTCTTAATTTTTACTTTAATTCAGTCCTACAGGTGAGAATGAATCCTGTGTCTACAGGCCCGAGAGATGACAGACTAGAGCTGACCTGTGATTCTTCCTGCATTTTGACCTCTGGATTTCAGTATTACTACTGGATGAAGGATGCACAGTCTTTTACAGATGCAGTGTCCCGCAACTTGTTTGTTTCACCCAGCAAAGATGCTGGCAGCTTTTCCTGTTATAGTGAAGACCGTAAACATCGCTCCTCTTCTGTGTGTGAGTGTCAAATAACAAGCAATACTTTATTTATATACTGTAGCTGTAAATAGCATGCAATATTGTTTGTTCATACATGCGTTATTTAAACAGACGCATTTAAAGTAAGTCTTAATTTTGCATGTTAATCTGTGTCTCTTTCAGGTATTTCTCGAAGTGGCTGCTGGGGTATGACTTACTCCTCTAGAAGAGTCTGTGCTTTGGTGGGCTCAACAGTAGACATTTCCTGCACATACTCACATCCCTCTGGTCTTGCTATAAATAAAACATTCTGGCATTACGGTCCATCTGGTGTCTTTAAAGATCTGCTTGAGGATGATCGGTTTGCTGGTCGTGTGGAGTATGTGGGGAACAAACTGAGAATTAAAGAGCTCAAGATCAGTGACTCTGGAAAATATCGATTCAGGATCATTAGTAACACGACCAGAGGCAGATATTCTGGATCACCTGGAGTCATTCTTACTGTTACAGGTGATCACTTTGAATTTTATTTTATTCAAATTTTAGTGCCACTGATACGTTTATTAGTTTATCAAAGACTGATTTTATGGGGGTTTTGTTTTCCATGTAAGTCAAATTCAGTGTTAGGCTCAGCATGAATCGCTTCAATTTTGTTTTTACAGATACACAGGTAATAAGCAGTTCAGGCATTATATCAGAGAGACAGGAAGTGATATTAAGCTGTTCAACTAATTGCACTCTGAACGACAATCATACTTACATCTGGTACAAAAATGGACAACTGGTAACGGATGGATTCACTAAAGTCAACAAGCTGTACCTGGACTCAGTCAGCAATGAAGAGCTTCAACAGTATTCCTGTGCTGTAGGAGGTAACACATCTCTCATGATACATGTGCTTCAGTGTGAAATGTTTGCAGCGTTCAGGTGTTTTCTCTGATAGTCATGATTCACTTCTTTGTGTTGTGAAGATCCAGTGGACAGCACAGCGTTCAGCCATTATACAGTCACTCTGCTGGTGTTTTTACCTCAGTTTCTCATAATAGCGGCTCTGTGGATGTGGTGAGTAAAATGATTATTCACAATTGCAGGACATGCAGTGAATATACTAAATGTATAAAAAAAGTTTTAACAGTGTGAATTGTGATTCAACAGCTTTTCTATCAAAATGCATCTCATTGCAAAACCAAACTGAAACATAAGTGAAGGTAAGAAATTATGTATATATTCAATCTACTAAAATATAAAAGATGCAATGACAGCATTGTTGTAATTGTATGTTATTTGTTTCTATTTGTCTTCTTTGTTTTCTGTTTATCTTTATTTATGATTCCTTTTCTGTATTCATATTTTATATTTTAGTGGATGAACTGTAACCACAGTAATGATGCACAGCAGAATCCATAAAGCATTTTATTTATTAGATAAACTGGTTATTATCCAGGATTTGTGTTAATATTTTAGGCCTAAGCAATGTCTCCTTTTGTGTTAATATTTTAGGCCTAAGCAATGTCTCCTGCTTGGTAAACTTAGGTGCTTTAAAAAAGTGAAGTGACGAGACGTGAGGCCAAGTATGGTGACCCATACTAGGAATTTGTGCTCTGCATTTAACCCATCCAAGTGCACACACACAGTACACACACAAACCGTGAACATACACCCGGAGCAGTGGGCAGCCATTGCATTGCTGCGGCGCCCGGGGAGCAGTTGGGGGTTCGGTGCCTTGCTCAAGGGTCTCACCTCAGTCGTGGTA
Source organism: Cirrhinus molitorella (assembly GCA_033026305.1). Classification (NCBI taxonomy): domain Eukaryota; kingdom Metazoa; phylum Chordata; class Actinopteri; order Cypriniformes; family Cyprinidae; genus Cirrhinus; species Cirrhinus molitorella. The sequence goes on along the minus strand of CM065121.1, from coordinate 25,269,965 downwards.
TTGACGATGGAGAGAGTGCTGGATATTCACTCCCCCCACCATCAATCCCTGCCGGACCTGGGACTCGAACTCGCAACCTCTTGGTTACAAGTCAGACTCCCTAACCATTAGGCCATGGCTGCCCCAAGATCAGAGCTGTTTTCTCTGTGACAGTTATATTTAGTTAGCTTCTTTATCATGGAGTTTTAGTTTGTATTCATATATTCATATCTTCATTTGTTTAGTATTTAAAACAAAGTTCCCTTGGCTACTGATTCTATTAGTGATATCATTTCAGCTGTGTATCATTAATTTGCCATAGTTCTTAGTACGTTTCATTGGTTGGTTGTTGTTTGTGTCTAGTGTACACTGTTACACATTTTGACTTTTTTTTTTTAAACCTTTTTTAAAAAATTTTTAAACCTTCATGTCCTCTTCATCTTTGGAACTAATTAGCATGTGACGGCTACAAATATTTTATTTTCTAGTTTCATCTTGAGGTGATGGAAACAAAATAAAATGGCATCTGACTCCCTGTTAGCAAACATTTTTCTTTAATTTATGGACAAACGTCGCTATATTCTACATTTTCAAAATTGTCATTTAAAACCTGTTCCCTGTTCTGGCATACTGGATTTTTAAATGCAATTTTGTCTGTTTAGAAATATAAGTGGTTGATATTGATATTAATTGATAGTGTATTTGACTATTTGCATTTTTTTTCTACCTTTTGTGTTGTTTTATACACATGACTTCCTACTTGATATTAATTGAAATTGTAATAAATGAAGGAGTTGCAAAAACTTGCAAATTGTAAATTGATTTAATTGGTTAATTTAAGTTCATTTAAATTGTTCATACTGACTTTCTGAGGTAAATTTTTTTTCTGAAACATGAGCATCTTTCTCTGCTTTATATACAGTATATATAAAAAAGCATATTTTTCAAGTTTGTCAGTTAGAAATGGGAAACAAAATGAGATCAGGAGAGAGTCTGTAACAGCTTCTAAAACAGACCATAGAAACGACCAGCAACAGAGAACAACAGCAACATGTAATGTAAGTGTAACATTTAATTGCATTTAAAATGTAATTTTAAGCATGCCTTTCTGAAATGTTTTATGTGTGTTCATGATTTTGACTGTAATGACCACTCAAGTGTGTCACAGTGAAACTCAGTGAGTGTCTTCTTTTCAGGTCGAGCAGCTCTGTCTTTCATTGTATGTGTGAATTTTTTTACAAAGTAAAGATCATGAACTCCAGACTCTCACCGCTGATCCTGCTGCTGCTCACTCCAGGTTTGACCACTACAGTATTTTTCTCCTCAGTTTTTCCTTCAAATGTGGCTCCAATTATCTTTCACATGTTCAGTGAGTGATTACTTTAACCATTATTGCTTTTTATTTGGAAACATTTGAAATAATTTAAGATCAGTTTACCTTGGTCTTCATTAGGTCAGAATGCCAGCCTGAATGTTAGTCTAATTTAACTATTTTAGTATGATTATGTATTTAAAAAAATGCGAGTGTGAGTGTAAACATAAATTAAAGGGAGTCATACATTAGAGAATCAAAATATTCCTGATATTTACTATAAGAGATTACTGTACAATAAAATCAATACTGCATGTTTCACAATTCAAAACTAACTCCCCAGTTTAAAATATGAATTATTATTTTCCACCATTTATGAAACACCCAGATTTGAAATATGAAGAATCATGATGTTTTAATTTGCTCCATAAATGTAATTTGCTCCATGTATGTAAAAAAACAACAACTGTGAATTCAAATATTTTGCAAAGCCCTCTTAAAGCATGAAATATTAGAAAATTAAACAAGCAAAAGCAAATACCACACTGAAACAGACTGTTGTGATCACTGTGGTTGCATTGTTTGAATTTTTTTAGGATCTGACTCGGACTCGAACACTAGAATGGAAATTATCATTTTTACAAATACTTGAATATTTTAGGTGCAAACTTTTAAAACTTTATAAATTAACCTCGAGAAACATAATATAAAAATCTAACATCTATGAATCTTTAAAATGCACTTTTTGACATCCATGCAGTAGATTGCTGGATCTCTCATTAATTCATCTCAATTATGCTTTCTTGTTCAGGTTTTGTAACATCGAACCAGCTCTCTGTGACCTGTAGTCAAGAGAGTATTTGTGCTGTGAAGGGGTCAGAAGTGACACTGGAGTGCTTATACTCCAACATCAACATCAAAACTGTGTTCTGGTTCAGTGAGAAACAAAGTACAAACTGGAGAAAAAACAATGAACCTGAAGATTTGACTTTAGACTCAGACTACTCAGGACGAGTGAAACATAAGATCTCAAGCAGCTCTTCAACACTCACAATATCAGACGTGAGAGAGAGAGACTCTGGAGAATATCAGCTCATGATCATCATGAATGATGGAGTTAAACATCTCAGCTCAACAGCTGTCAATCTAACAGTGACAGTCAGTTCAGCTGTTTTCATTTGACATGTAATAAAGTGTTTGGTAATTTGACATCTTTTACTCTGTTCAGACCTCCAGGTGAGGATGGATCCTGTATCAGACCTGAGAGATGAGAGAGTAAAACTGACCTGTGATACTTCCTGTGATTTGACCCCTGGAGTTTGGTATTACTGGATGAAGAATGGACAGCATTGGGCAAATACAGTGTCCCGCAACATGTTTGTGTCACCCAGCAGAAAAGCTGGCAGCTTTTCCTGTTCTCGTCATCAAAACCTTAAACATCACTCTTCTTCTGTGTGTGAGTGTTAAATAATAAACAATATTTATATACTGTAGCTATAAATGAAATGGCATGTGATATTGTTTGAGTTTATTTTATAAAAGCATTTAATGGGTGAGTTTTACATGTTAATCTGTGTCTCTTTCAGGTCTTTCTAAGAGTGGCTGCTGGGATGTGACTTACTCCTCTAGAAGAGTCTGTGCTTTGGTGGGCTCAACAGTAGACATTTCCTGCACATACTCACATCCCTCTGGTCATACTGTAAATAAAACATTCTGGCATTACAGTCCATCTGGCAGTCAATCTGGGGACTTAAAGGATCTGCGTGAGGAGCATCAGTTTGCTGGTCGTGTGGAGTATGTGGGAAACAAACTGAGAATCAAAGATTTCAAGATCAGCGACTCTGGAGAATTTCGATTCAGGATCATCACTGACTTAAATGGCCAATACTCTGGATCACCTGGAGTCATTCTTACTGTTACAGGTACAGTATCTCACAAAACTGAGTACACCCCTCACATTTCAGCAACCATTTTAGTATATCTTCTCAAGGGACAATACTATAGAAATGAAACTTAGATATATTTTAGAGTAGTCAGTGTGCAGCTTGTATAGCAGTATAGATTTATTGTCCCCTGAAAATGTCCCCTGACTCAACATACAGCTATTATTGTCAGAATAGCTGGTGACAAAAGTGAGTACACACTAAGTGAACTTGTCCAAAGTGTCAACATTTTGCACAGTTTTTGGCACTGCCTTAATCATTCTGGGCATGGAATTGGCCAGAGCTGCACAGGATGTTGCTGGGATCCTCTTCCACTCCTCTAAAATAACATCACGGAGCTACTGGATGTAAGACACAATCCGCTTGAGGATTGCTTAATATGACTCAAATCTGGAGACATACTTGGCCACCCCATCACCTTCAGCTTCCTCAGCAAGGCAGTTGTCATCTTAGTGGTGTGTTTGGGGTCATTATCATGTTGGAAACCTGCCATTCGGCCTTATTTCTGGAGGGAAGGCATCACATTCTGCTTCAGAATGTACAGTACATAATGAAATCCATGTTTCCCTTAATGAACTGCAGCTCCACAGTACCAGCAGCACTCATGCAGCCCCAGACCATGATGCTACCAGCACCATCCCTGACTGTAGGCCAAGTCACAAAATTTCTTGATACTCCTCACCAGGGCATCACCACACATGCAGGACACCATCTGAGCAAAACAAGTTTATCTTAGTCTCATCAGACCACAGGACATGGTTCCAGTAATTCATGCTCTTGGACAGGTTGTCTTCAGCAAACTGTTTGCAGGCTTTCTTCTGAGCCAGCTTCAGAAGAGGCTTTCTTCTGGGGCGATGCCCATGCAAACCATTTTGTTGCAGTGTGTGGCGTATGGTCTGAGCACTGACAAGCTGACCTTCTACTTCTTCAACCTTTAAAGCAATGCTAGCAGCAATGATGCTTCTGTTTTTTTGAAGCCAGATTCTGCACCTCACATACAGAATGAGCACTCAACTTTGTTGCTCGACCCTTGCAAGGTCTGTTCTGAATGGAACCCATTTTGGAAAACCTCTGTATGACCCTTGCCACTGTAGTGTAACTTAGTTTCAGGGTGTTACTGAACCTCTAACAGCCTTGGCCATCTTTGTGCAGAGCAACAATTCTAATTCTCAAATCCTCAGAGAGGTCTTTGCCATGAGGTGCCATGTTGAACATCCAGTGGTCATTATGGGAGAATTGTACTTAAAGCACCAAATTTAAACTACTTTATTACAAGACACACAACTTTGTATGGTCCTGTCAAGCAGGCAAAAACTTGACCCTCTATAGGATATCGATATAGATATATATTATTTATAAATGACGCTAAGAAAATTGCATTTAAAATACAATACTAATTACAATATCAACAAAAAATTATTTTAGTGATGTCAAATGACTTCCCTTTCAACCAGTAAAATTTAAAATTTATTTGCCATGTGCTTCACATTTTTGGTAACAATGCCGTAAAGGAGGTGTGAGCACATGTTAGGTCACATGCTCTCAAGGCTTCATACTGAGCTCATTTTAGACTAGAAAATACATACAAATAAAAATAAAAAGTTATAAAAAATATAATTGTACATCCAAATGTGTTTTCTAAAGTTTTTTTTGTCATTTTTAATTAACTTTTATAAAAACAAAAATCTGAGCGTCATGCATAACTGACAAAGTCCTATTATGGGATTTATATTTGGTGTATATGGCACTATTGACCATCATTGGGAGGCAGTATAATAGCCTTTATGCATGTGTTTTAGGTTAATTTCTGTAAGGTTTTTGAAAGAAAAAATGACAAATCTGTACCTATTTCAGAAGGTAATGATGATAGTAATAGGAGGGTATCAGAAAATCAGGCTGTAGTAATAAAATAAGTTGTTGGTGACAAAAGAAGGATAGAAGCAATGATGGTGAGGGCTGTAATGAAGAATTGGTTGTAGTAAAAGTCAGGCATTTGGGTATGTTATTGTTGGTCAGTTTGAAAGATGTGATCCACACAACAACCAAAGGTCAAGAAAAGATGACAATGTCTATCGGCATTACAATACTGAAAGGCAGTGGTGCTCCAGTGTTGACTGCACAAGTCAACATCTACTTATGTGTGGGGTACACTGAAAAAGAAAAGTCTTGTTGACTTTCACTTGTGCTATAACTGATTGAAATTCCAAGATGAAATACAATGTTGTTTTAATGCTTTTGAAACACTAAGACATGGTTTTTTAGGCAGTCAAACTGTATCCAAATTTGTCAAGTTTTAGACATTTTTGCGTGTGAGATCCAAATCAAATATAGCGGATATAGAGGGATAAACATGATGAATAGGACATGTGGCTTTGCATAGTTAAACAACATACTGCTGTTATCACTTAGGTTGTACTCACTTTTGTTGCCAGCTATTTCGACAATAATGGCTGTATGTTGAGTTATTTTTAGAGGACATTAAATATATTCTGCTATACAAGCTGCACATTGACTAATCTAAAATATATCTGTTTAATTTCTATAGTATTGTCCCTTGAGAAGTCATACTAAAATGGTTGCTGAAATGTGAGGGGTGTAGTCACTTTTTTGAGAGATACCATAACTGATCATGATAAACTGTTTATGGTCAAAATGTGCCCTGTATAATTTCTAATATACTTTAATTATTTTAGGTACACACAAGAAAAGAAGCCCAGCTGCTGTATCAGAGGAAATGATATTAAGTTGTTCAACCAATTGCACTCTGAATAACAATCACACTTACATTTGGTACAAGAACGGACAACAAGTAACAGATGGATTCACTAAAGCCAACAAGCTGTACCTGGACTCAGTCAGCAATGAAGAGCTTCAACAGTATTCCTGTGCTGTAGGAGGTAACACATCTCTCATGATACATGTGCTTCAGTGTGAAATATTCACAGCATTCAGGTGTTTTCTCTGATAGTCATGATTCACTTCTTTGTGTTGTGAAGATCCAGTGGACATCACAGCATTCAGCCATTATACAGTCACTCTGCTGGTGTTTTTACCTCAGTTTCTCATAATAGCAGCTCTCTGGATGTGGTAAGTAAAATATCTAGAGGTTATTCACAATTGTATGACATACAGTGAATATGCTAAAATGTATTCAGGATTTAAGAGTTTGAATTATGATCCAACAGGTTTTTCTTTAAAATGCATCTCATCTCAAAATCAAACTGAAAACAAAAATGAAGTTAAGAAATTATGTGTAACCTTGATAAACAAGGTTTCTGCAGGATCTTTAACTTACACTTTACTTAGTGGAATATTTATTTCTATATTTGGTGATTTTAGTGCCTGCTTTGCTAAATGAAAAACTTCTTGTTCTTTCAGATGAAAAAGACTTCAAAGACATCAGTGCTGATAAACTATCTGTGCATATTATCTTTTTTAATATTAAGTTCTACCCATTGTAAGATAGCTAACATCTCAACTGTACTGTTAAATGATTTGCTGTTCTTTCCTTTTTGGCAAAAATGGCTGATTCATTCTTTCTTTATCATATCACTCATCACAAAGAAAATGCCCTCTAGTGGAGAATAGTCATTACTACACCTTTTCAGATTAAGTGTCTGTTGACTATGTTACTTTAAAGGGTTTGCATATATACTGAATCTACTGTAATATAAGAGATACAACAGTAGCAACATTGTTGTTAATGTGTTTAATGTCTTTGTATTTGTCTGTGTTAGAATCTGGTATTGCACATCTGTTCATCTGCTGTCTGTTCATCAGGTGATGTCATTGTGTTCTTCCATTGTGACATCATCACCTAGCAACAGTCACAACCATCAGCAGCAACATCAGTGATACAGTGATGTCATAGACAGTGACATATCAATGACTGTCAGTTTACATAAACAAACAAAAGATCCTCTAAAGATCCACTTCAATAAAATATTCTCACCTTTGTGCAGTGGATTGTCAGTGGATCTGACCCAGGAATGCTCCTTGGGGCCGTAGCCCTCCCAATCCATCAGGTATTGTAGCTCTTGACCCTGGTGCCGTGAGTCCAGGATCTCTCTGACCCAATATGCTTCCTCGCCATCCACCACAATAGGAGGGGTGCTCTGGTTGTCGGTCTCATCTAGGTTCTCCACTCCTCTCAGGCTACCAGCGGGCTTGAGCAAAGAGACATGGAACGTGGGTGAGATACGGTACTGAGCAAGGAGTTCAAGATGGTAAGAGACTGGAGTAATCTGTCTAATAATTTTGAATGGACCATGTACCAGGGGAGTTTTTTGCAGGGTTGCCAGAGATGGATATTACGGGTGGACAGCCACACTCTCACTATGCCAGTGCTATAAGCGTCGACCTCCACAATGATCTCCTTCTCAGGGTCAGGGTGGCACAGAATGGGGGCGGTGGTGAAACGGGTCTTGAGGCCCTTGAAAGCATCGAGAGCTGCTGGAGTCCAGGTAAGTCGGTGACAACTCTTCTTGACCATGGATGTTAATGGTGCAGAGGCAGAGCTGAAGTGGCGAATGAAATGGCGATAAATGGCAAATCCGAGGAAGGGTTGCAGTTCTTTCAGGGTTGTGGCCAATTCAAGACTGCTTTGACTTTCTGATTGTCCATAGAGACCCTATATGTGCTGAAGACATAGCCTAAGAAGGATACCTTGGACTGATGGAATTTGCATTTCTCCATTTTGACATAAAGTTGGTGATCAGTCAATCATTGGAGCACTGCCTGGACGTGCTTTACGTGGTCGTGATAGCTGACGGAGTAAATCAAGGTGTTACCGATACAGACAATAACCCATTTGTTCAGCATGTCAGGGAACACTTTGTTTATGAAAGCTTGAAAAAATGGACGGACTGAATGCCGAAGGGCATTAAAAGATATTCGTAGTGACCAGAAGTGGTCGAAAAGGCAGTCTTCCACTCATCCCCCTCTCTGATACGAACCAGGTTGTAAGCACTGCGTAGATCCAACTTTGTAAAGTATTGAGCAGTTCTCAATTGCTCCAGCCAGGCAACAGTTCGATGACACAGTCACGGGTTCGATGAGGTTGAAGACGGGTAGCTTTGATTTTGCTGAATGCCAGGCAAAGATCATGGTACTCTGAGGGAAGCCGAGGATGACAGGAGTCTGAGGTGCGTTGAACACGAATAGCCGAATGGTCTCTTCATGCAAAGAGCTGGTGAGAAGGGTGAGATCTTGGGTAGTGTAGAGGACTTGACCAGAGCCAAGGGGATGACCATCTAAGGCTGCCACTGCCACATGAAAAGAACAGGAGATGAGTGGATGAAGTCAGTACTCAGGTGAGTGCTCCCGCTGGTGGTGATCGGAGGGAGCCACAGAGACCGAACTCATGACAGAGTGTGTGTGTGTGTGTGTGTGTGTTTGTATGAGAGATATTATATTACATTTTCAGCATTGTTATTTAAACCTGTTGCCTCTCGTGGCATATTTTTGTGTATGTAAGGGTTATAAATAAATGTTAAATTATACTGACTTGTTGAGGTTGAGTTTTGTGGTAAACTATTTCTGAAGTGTAATATCATCTTTCTATGATTAAAAAAGACTTCTTTTTCAAGTTTGTCAGTAAGAATCAGGAAGGAAATAAAATCAGCAGGTCTGCAGCAGCTTCTAAAACAGACCATAGAAACCACGACTAATATCTGAGAACAACAGCAACATGTAATGCCATTCTTCCTGTCTTTCTTAAGTGCTTTAATGTATTTTGACTGTAATGACCCTTCAAGTGCGTCACAGTGTGACTCAGTAAGTGTCTTCTTTCAGGTTGAGCAGCTCTGTTTCTTTCATTGTTTATGTGAATTTACACAAAGTGAAGATCATGAACTCCAGATTCCCACCGCTGATTCTGCTGCTGCTCGTTCCAGGTTTGAGCGTTACTGTGTGTTTTTCTCCAGTGAAATGTTTTAATTTAAAAGTGGCTCTAATTATCTCTCACAGGTAAAAGTTTAGAATATTGTTCTGTTATTAATCAATAACTACACAGGAACATAAAACTAATTATATTAACTAACTCTATTAACATTTTGGTAACTTTTATTAACTAGCACGAAACTTTGATTAACAAAATAGTAATAGTGTTCAGTTGAAAGTGGTAGTTCACTATTAGCTAATCAGTGACCACTATTTTTTCATATCTCCCAGGGAACTACTGAGATCTACTATACACAGGTTCATTAATAATTTCAGTGATGCAAAATGTAAAATTAATTCCAAAGGGAAGATTATGGTAATGCACTAGTAATGATTGAAATGTTACCAAAACCGTCAGAAGTATTACTATCTAGAACCTTACAAAAACCATGATTGTTATTTTAGAATTAATCAACAGTTTGCGTTATTTACATTAACTATGAATCTAGTAGTTCTTAGTAGTAATCCAGAAAATATGAATATGTATATATTGAAATATATATTGAAATTCTCACCATGTGGGCAGGATTTTCTTTTCTTTCTTTCTTTTTCTTTTCATTTTTTCATGTCAACTGTCCCTTTCAGAATTTTCTGACTATGTATTTAAAAATAAAGTGAGCATACAGATAAATTTAAAGGAGTCATGAAATGGAGAATCAAAATGTTCCTGATATTTACACATATCATGGTGTCACAATTTCCTCTCAACATCCCCTATAAGATGTGTCATCGTTGTCGATGAGGAATACTGTTGTTGGATAAAGACTGTGAAACTCAGACATTGTTCTGTCAGTGGAAGTAAAGGAACTGCACCTCAAGAAACTTTGCATAGCCTTCTTAACAAACACAACACTGAAACAGACACTCATTGTGGTTGCGTTTTTTTCATTTCTTCTGGATCTGACTCAGACTCAAAAATTATATAGCTCTCTCACAGCACTTGCCATAAGTAAATAAATAAATAAAGAATGTGGTGGCTGTGAGCAGTAAATTGGTGAGTCAGAATTGCTGCAACAGAGGACCTCTCATAATTCATCTCAGTAATGTTTTCTTGTTCAGGCCTTGTAACATTGGACAAGCTCTCTGTGACCTGTAGTCAAGAGAGTATTTGTGCTGTGAAGGGGTCAGAAGTGACACTGAGATGCTATTACTTCAACATCAACATCAAAACTGCATTTTGGTTCAGTAAAAAACAAAGTGCAAACTGGAGAAAAAACAATGAACCCGAAAATTTGACTTTAGACTCAGACTACTCAGGACCGTAACAATGATGAAGACAGGTGGATCCAAATGCAAACTTTATTAGAAGTAATCTCAACAGGCAGGCGGGGGGTCAAACAGGGGCAATCGGGAACAGCGAGGAAAATCCTAAGTCGAAGTGTGAGATCCAGGCGAGAAGGTCGAGGCGGGCGGAAAGCAACAAACGCTGTAAAACAAAGCAAGGGGTCGAAAGGCCGCCGGAGATCAATATAGAACCAAGGGACAGACAGGGGTAACAACGGGAAACAAACCAGGAAACGCTCAGAATTGGCTAGGGAAACTAGATCACAAACCAGTCTATTTATACACAGAAACGCAAGATGGCTGACAGGGGTGAGAGGTGAAAGGTGACAGGAAGTTCACGAGAATGGGGTTATGGGTAATGTAGTGAAAAGTCCATAAAACATTGAAGACTCCCTCTAAAGGCGGACAGAGGGAGCCATGGCAGCACAGTTCGTGACAAGGACGAGTGAAACATAAGATCTCAAGCAGATTTTCAACACTCTCAATATCAGACGTGAGAGAGAGAGACTCTGGAGAATATCAGCTCATGTTCATCATGAATGGAGTTAAATATCTCAGCTCAGCAGCCATCAATCTAACAGTCACAGGTGAAAATGAGTCAGATTCTGGTCCGTTCAGCTGTTTTGATTTGACGTGTGATGAAGTGTTTCTTAATTATTTTTATTATATTCAGATCTGCAGGTGAGGATGAACATTGTATCTACAGACCCCACAAATAAAGAAATAGAACTGACCTGTGATTCTTCCTGCTATTTGACCTCTGGAGGTCATTATTACTGGATGAAGAATGGACAGTATTTCACAGAAACAGTGTCCAGTGAAAGTTTTATGTCAGTCAGCAGTGATGCTGGCATTTTCTCCTGTTCTCATAATCAAAACCTTAAACATCCCTCCTCTTCTATGTGTGAGTGTCAAATAACAAACAATATTAATAAACAATATTTAGATACTGTAGATATGAATGGAATATCATGTGATATTGTTTATTTATACATAAATTTAATTCAACAAGTGCGTTTAAAGTAAGTCTTAGTTTTGCATGTAAATTTATGCTTCTTTCAGGTCTTTCTCAGAGTGTCTGCTGGGATGTGACTTACTCCTCTAATAGAGTCTGTGCTTTGGTGGGCTCCACAGTAGACATTTCCTGCACATACTCACATCCCTCTGGTCAAACTGTAAATAAAACATTCTGGCATTACGGTCCATCTGACCATCGTTTGCTGGTCGTGTGGAGTATGTGGGAAACAAACTGAGGATCAAAGAGCTCAAGATCAGTGACTCTGGAGAATATTGATTCAGGTTCATTACTGACTCTGACCAATACTCTGGATCACCTGGAGTCATTCTTACTGTTACAGGTAACTGATCATGATAAACTGATTATGGTCAAAATGTTTCCTGAATAATTTCTAATAGATTTCAGTTATTTTTAGGTGCACAGATAAAAAGAAGCCCATCTGCTGCATCAGAGGGACAGGAAGTGATGTTAAGCTGTTCAACTAATTGCACTCTGAATAACAATCACACTTACATCTGGTACAAGAACAGACGACAGATAACAGATGGATTCACTAAAGTCACTGTACCTGGACTCAGTCAGCAATGAAGAGCTTGAACAGTATTCCTGTGCTGTAGGAGGTAACACATCTCTCATGATACATGTGCTTCAGTGTGAAATGTCTGCAGCATTCAGGTGTTTTCTCTGATAGTCATGATTCACTTCTTTGTGTTGTGAAGATCCAGTGGACAGCACAGCGTTCAGCCATTATACAGTCACTCTGCTGGTGTTTTTACCTCAGTTTCTCATAATAGCGGCTCTGTGGATGTGGTGAGTAAAATATCTAGAGGTTATTCACAATTGCATGACATACAGTGAATATAATAAAATGTATTCAGGTTTCAAGAGTGTGAATTATGATCCAACAGGTTTTTCTTCAAAATGCATCTCATCTCAAAATCAAACTGAAAACAAAAGTGAAGGTCAGAAATTATGTGTAACCTTGATAATGTCACATGTTTGATCTGTTTTGGTTAAGTCCTGTTTGCCCTTTTTTGGTTCTGTTCCTTTTCTCATCAGTCAAATATTAATTAGCCTCACACCTGGTTTTGTTCTCCCTGATTACTATAAGCCTGGTGTTTTTTTTTTTTTTTTTTTTTTTTTGTTTCTCTGTTGTCTGGATGTTAAGTTGATGTTGTGCTGATGTTTTATCTACTGGATTCATTAAAAGACTTTCTTGTTAATTTAAACTCTAGCATTGTGTGATTTCCACAGCAACCCGTGACAGATAAACACCCTAATACAGGTTTCTGCATTAACTTTAACTTTTCCTTTACTTAGTGGAATATTTATTTAGATATCTGATCATTTCAGTGTTTCTTTGCTAAATGAACAACTTCTTGTTCTTTCAGATGACAAGGGCTTCAATGACATCAGTGCTGAGAAACTATCTGTGCATATTATAACCTTTTTTAATATTATGTTCTACCCATTGTAAGATAGGTAGCATATCAACTGTATACTGTTAATTGATTTGTTGTTCTTTCCTTTTTTTTTTTTTTTTTTTTTTTTTGCAAATGGCTGATTCATTCTTTCTTTATCTTATCACTCATTACAGAGACAATGCCCTCTAGTGGAAAATAGTCATTATTAAACCTTTCAGATTGTGTCTGTTAACTAATTTAAAGGGGTTATATATATATATAATATATATATATAGAATCTACTGTAATATAAGAGATAGTTACATTGATATAAGTGTGCATCTGCTGTCTGTCTGTTAGAGCTGATGAAGTGATGTCATTGTGTTCTTTCATTGTGACATCATCACCTAGGAACAGTCACAACCGTCAGCAGCAACATCAGTGATACAGTGATGTCATAGACAGTGATATATCAATGACTGTCAGTCTGCATAAACAAATTTTCTAAAGAGCCACTGAAGATCCACTTTAATAAAATATTGTCACCTTTGTGTTCTGTTTATCTTTAACTTATGATTAATGTTCTATATTCATATTTTATATGTCAGTGGATGAACTGTAACCAAACCAATGATGCACAGCTAAATCAATAAAGCAATTTAATAAGCGGAAAAACTGGTTATTAGCCACCAGGATTTGTATTAATATTTTAGGCCCAAGCAATGATGTGGCCTGTTTAAACACAAAACTTATTAGACTTCAGTGCTTCAAGATTGGAGCTGTAATTTTTTATTGCATTGCAATAAGCATTGTTATTTATTTTAAATACATTTTTGTCTATTTAGATTTATACTTGATTAATTGAAATTGGGCAAAAAAAAACCTTTTGAATTAAAATGTTAATTTCAATTGTTCATATTGACTTCATGAGTTGAGTTCGATAGTATTTTTTATTATTTTATTTTTTTTCTGAAGAATAAGCATCTCCTTTTTCTGATTAAAAAATACTTTTTTTTAAGTGTGTAAGTAAGAAACAGGAAGGAAATAAGATCAGCGGAGAGTCTGCAAGAGAGAGAGTCTGCAAAAAAAACAGACCATAGAAACCGAGATTTATATCAGAGAACAACAGCAACATATAATGTAGGTAAACCTTATATTTAATTCCATTTAAAATGTAATTTTAGGTTTTTCTAAAGTGTTTTACTGTATTCATGATTTTGACTAACAACCATTTCAAGTGCATCACAGTGAAACTCAATGAGTGTCTTCTTTTCAGGTTGAGCAGCTCTGTGTCTTTCATTGTATGTGTGAATTTGCACAAAGTGAAGATCATGAACTCCAGACTCTCACCGCTGATCCTGCTGCTGTTCACTCCAGGTTTGAGTATTACTGTGTGTTTTTCTACTTTTTTCTCCTCTGTAATGTTTTTCTTTAACTGTGGCTAATTATCTTTCACAGGTAAGACTTTAGAGTATTATTCCATCATTAATGATTAAATCAGTAAGTAATAGCACTCAGTTGAAAGTGGTAGTTCATTATTAGCTAATCAGTATTATTTTTCAGTTCTCCCAGAGAACTACTACATACAGGTTAATTAATAATGTCAATGATGCAAAATGTATAATTACTTCTAAAGTGGAGATCATGGTAACCCACAAGTAATGACTTAAGTATTGCTGATTATTTGGATCAGTATGTTAAAGTGAAGAATGTTACTAAAGCCATCTGAAGTATTACTATTCAGAACCTTACAAAAACCATGATCTTAATTTTAGAATTAATCACAATAAATAATTAGTAGCTCTTAGTATTTACTGATTTGTTAATCAGAGTTTCTTGTTAGTTAACAGTAGTAACTAGAATGTTATTAGTGCATTGGTCATTTGTAGTTATTCATTAATGATGGAATAGTATTCTAAAGTGTTACTCCTTCACATGTTCACAGAGTGATTACTTTGATCATTATTGCTCTATATTTTAAAACATTTGAAATTCTTCAAGATCAGTTTAGCTTAGTGTCCAGCAGGTCTGAAAATCAGTCTGAATGTTGGTCTAATTTAACTCACCATGTGGGCAGGATTCCCTGAGTATGTATCTAAAAAAGAAGTGAGTGTATAGATACATTTAAAGGAGTCATGAAATGGAGAATCAAAATGTTCGTGATATTTACACATACAGTCAGGTCCATAAATATTGGGACATCAACACAATTCTTACATTTTTGGCTCTATACACCACCACAATGGATTTCAAATGAAACGAACAAGATGTACTTTAACTGCAGACTGTCAGCTTTAATTTAAATTTAATTTTTATTTACATCCAAATCAGGTGAACGGTGTAGTAATTACAACAGTTTGCATATGTGCCTCCCACTTGTTAAGGGACCAAAAGTAATGGGACAATTGGCTTCTCAGCTGTTCCATGGCCAGGTGTGTGTTATTCCCTCATTATCCCAATTACAATGAGCAGATAAAAGGTCCAGAGTTCATTTCAAGTGTGCTTTTTGCATTTGGAATCTGTTGCTGTCAACTCTCAAGATGAGATCCAAAGAGCTGTCACTATCAGTGAAGCAAGCCATCATTAGGCTGAAAAAAACAAAACAAACGCATCAGAGAGATAGCAACGACATTAGGTGTGGCCAAAACAACTGTTCTTAAAAAGAAGGAACGCACCGGTGAGCTCAGCTCCATTTGACTAGTAAGTGAGGCGTGTCAAAGTCAACAATCAAGAGAAGACTTCACCAGAGTGAATACAGAGGGTTCACCACAAGATGTAAACCATTGGTGAGCCTCAAAAACAGGAAGGCCAGATTCCGACATCTAAAAAAGCATTCACAGTTCTGGAACAACATCCTATGGACAGATGAGACCAAGATCAACTTGTACCAGAGTGATGGGAAGAGAAGCGTATGGAGAAGGAAAGGAACTGCATACCACCTCATCAGTGAAGCATGGTGGTGCTAGTGTCCTGGCGTGGGCATGTATGGCTGCCAATGGAACTGGTTCTCTTGTATTTATTGATGATGTGACTGCTGACAAAAGCAGCAGGATGAATTCTGAAGTGTTTTGGGCAATATTATCTGCTCATATTCAGCCAAATGCTTCAGAACTCATTGGACGGTGCTTCACAGTGCAGATGGACAATGACCCAAAGCATACTGCAAAAGCAACCAAAGAAGGGAAAGAAGTGGACTGTTATGCAACGGCCAAGTCAATCACCTGACCTGAATCCGATTGAGCATGCATTTCACTCGCTGAAGACAAAACTGAAGGGAAAATGCCCCAAGAACAAGCAGGAACTGAAGACGGTTGCAGTAGAGGCCTGGCAGAGCATCACCAGGGATGAAACCCAGCATCTGATGATGTCTATGTGTTCCAGACTTCAGGCTGTAATTGACTGCAAAGGATTTGCAACCAAGTATTAAAAAGTGAAAGTTTGATTTATGATTATTTATTCTGTCCCATTACTTTTGGTCCCTTAACAAGTGGGAGGCACATATGCAAACTGTTGTAATTCCTACACCGTTCACCTGATTTGGATGTAAATGCCCTCAAATTAAAGCTGACAGTCTGCAGTTAAAGCACATCTTGTCCGTTTCATTTGAAATCCATTGTGGTGGTGTATAGAGCCAAAAATGTTAGATTTGTGTCGATGTCCCAATATTTATGGACCTGACTGTAAGAGGTTACTTCACAAAAATATACCACAAATTTCAGAACTACCCAGTCAAAAATATTTATTATTGTTATACACCCATCTGAAATGCCAGTTTTAAAATTTGGAGAATCATGATGTCGCAATTTCCTCTCAACATCCCCCCTAAACAATGTGTCATCGTTGTGTGTAATCAAGGAAGTGTGTTTTGAACAACTCATGCCTCTTCATCAGTTAAAAGAGTGATACTGCTGTTGGATAAAGATGTTGAGTATAAGATCGTCAAAATCAAGACGTTGTTCTATTAGTGGATGTGAAGAAACTGTGCCTCCAAAAACTGGTATGGCCTTCTTAAAGAGCAGAGCATTAGAAAATTAAACAAGCAAAAGCAAATACCACACTGAAACAGACTGTTAGCCATTGTGGTTGCGTTCTTTTAATTTCTTCTGGATCTGAATCAGACTCAAACATATATGGCTCTATCACAGCACTTGCCATCTTGAGTATCAAAAAGGTGACATGCGATAAAGAAGTGTGATGAATACAGCCAATCATTTGCATTTGATTCTATTTCTCCAAGAGGCTGGAAAATTATCATGTTTTCAAATATATTAATATTTTTATCTATCTATCTATCTATCTATCTATCTATCTATCTATCTATCTATCAATAAAGAAAGTGGTTGGGTGGCTGTGAGCAGTAAATTGGTGAGTCTGAATTGTTGCAATAGAGGATGTCTCATAATTCATCTCAATAATGTTTTGTTGTTCAGGCTTTTTAACATTGGACCAGCTCTCTGTGACCTGTAGTCAAGAGAATATTTGTGCTGTGAAGGGGTCAGAAGTGACACTGAAGTGCTCTTACTCCAACATCAACTTCAATACTGCATTTTGGTTCAGTAAAAAACAATGTGCAAACTGGAGAAAAAACAATCAACCTGAAGATTTGACTTTAGACTCAGACTACTCAGGACGAGTGAAACATAAGATCTCAAGCAGATATTCAACACTCACAATATCAGACGTGAGAGAAAGAGACTCTGGAGAATATCAGCTCATGTTCATCATGAATGATGGAGTTAAACATCGCAGCTCAGCAGCCATCAATCTAACAGTCACAGGTGAAACTGAGTTGAGATTCTGGTCAGATCAGCTGTTTTCATTTGACATGTGATGACGTGTTTCTTAATTTTTAATCTTTATTCTATTCAGATCTGCAGGTAACAAAGAATCCTGAATCTACAGACCTGACAGATGAGAAAGTAGAACTGACCTGTGATTCTTCCTGTTCTTTTGCCTCTGAAGAAGGTTATTACTGGATAAACAATGGACAGCATTTGAAAAAAAAACGGTCCCGCAACAGGATTGTGTCACCCAGCAGAGAGGCTGGCAGCTTTTCCTGTTCTATTAATTCATACTCTAATCATCGCTCCTCTTCTGTTTGTGAGTGGCAAATATAAACAATATTTATATACTGTTGCTATAAATGGAATAGCATGCAATATTGTTTGTTCATACATGAGTTTATTTAAACAGATGTCTTATAGTAAGTGTAAGTTTTGCATCAAAGTTAAACTGTGTCTCTTTCAGGTCTTTCTAAGAGTGGCTGCTGGGATGTGACTTACTCCTCTAGAAGAGTCTGTGCTTTGGTGGGCTCAACAGTAGACATTTCCTGCACATACTCACATCCCTCTCGTCATACTGTAAAAAAAACATTCTGGCATTACGGTCCATCTCAGGACGTCAAGGATCTGCGTGAGAAGCATCAGTTTGCTGGTCGTGTGGAGTATGTGGGCAACAAACTGAGAATCAATGAGCTCAATTTCAGCGACTCTGGAGAATATCGATTCAGGTTCATCACTGACTTTGACCAATACTCTGGATCACCTGGAGTCATTCTTACTGTTACAGGTAACTGATCATGATAAACTGATTATGGTCAAAATGTTTCCTCTATAATTTCTCATAGGCTTTAATTATTTTTAGGTACACAGATTAAAAGCAGCCCAGCTGCTGTATCAGAGGAAGTGATATTAAGCTGTTCAACTAACTGCACTCTGAATGACAATCATACTTACATCTGGTACAAGAACAAAACACTGGTAACAGATGGATTCACTAAGGTCAACAAGCTGTACCTGGACTCAGTCAGCAATGAAGAGCTTCAACAGTATTCCTGTGCTGTAGGAGGTAACACATCTCTCATGATACATGTGCTTCAGTGTGAAATGTTTGCAGCTTTCAGACAAAGTGCTTAATATTTAGTCAGTGTTTTAATATCAAAAGTGTTGCATGTATGTCTCATTTATGTCTCATTTTTCTTTGAGTCTATCTAAACTTGTCTTATGTTTCAAGTTTCTGAAGACCCAACAAGTCCAGTGTTCAGCACAGCTTTACTGAGCACTGTAATCATACTGTCTGTGTCGCTGATTCTTACACTCATAGGAGTCCTGTGGTACAGGTAAAATTTTGTTTAATATTTTCCAGAAGAACAGTTTGCATGATTATTGTCCACCTTCTAGCTCTTGGAAAAACAGTCTACCAGTCAGGAACAGCACAAGTTTAACATACGTTCCACTATTCTTATTCTTAAAAAAAATAAATAAATAAATAAATAAAAAAAATCTGTCTTGCTTCCCCCTAATTCTTTTACCTAATTGTGTGGGTCAAGTTGCTGAGCTTCAGAAAGCAACACTGCTGTGTAAATAAATGGGTGGTGATGATTGATGTGTTTTGGAACAAGCTGGTTTTGTAGCTTTGTAACACTTTTATTTCAAAAGATTAAGAAAAAAATTATCTTTACATTTGTATGATGTTCCTTTTGAACAGGAAGAGAAAGAACAGTTCATCTAAAAAGCATGAAGACACAATGGAGACTCAACAGGTTAGACAGCCTGACCAAACAGATTTAATTTCACATACACATGCTGAATTATATTTTGTGTTCTGTCACTGATATTTAGTTTTCTGTCCTCTTTTCTGCCCAAATTCGCAGTCAGGTTCAGCTGTGCTGTATGATAATGTTGCAGCCTTGTCTATGGTCTGCACACAGGAAGTTCACATAAAAGATGAGGATGTTCAATATTCAACTATTAATTTCAAGCAGCCTGACCCAAAAAACACATCATCATCTCCTAATGCAACCACAGATGATGTTCATTACGCTGCTGTGAAGTTCAGCTGAACCTTAGCTAAGCCCCAGCTTAAAATACACCTACTTTTTCTCATCAACCCAACATTGGCTACTGTTACTGTCTGCTGTATTGTGAGCTTTTGCTCTTGTCTAATGCTTATGAAATTCATGTGTATTTACATATTTTGAAACAACATTTTTTATTACAGAAATCACCCAAAAGAAAAACGTTGTGTTTGATGGTTCAATAGGTGCCCATAGATTTACATTTGTTTGTACAGACATATTTTTTTTTTCTCAAAATGTTTAAATCCTTAAATCTTCTTCTTCTTCTCAAATATACAGTATGTTTCAAAAACAAACAAATTAATAATATTGCAATTAGTTGAACATTTATTAATGGTAATAGATGATACAGTGTTTAATAAATTACATTTATGTTATGTCATGACATAAATAAACTGAAAAAGAAAAATGTCACAGTAAATAAATTAACTGATCTGTGATTGTTCCTGTACTTTGACCTCTTAAGTTTAGTATTAATGGATCAAGAATCGACAATATTGGTCCCACTGCATGTTTGTATCAATCAGTGAGATACTGGCAGCTGTTTCTGTTCTCTTTCAGTTCTCTGTATTTTGGTGGGCTCACAGTAGAAATGTTTTGCTCATACTTACATCTTTCTGGTTATATTGTAGATAAAACATTCTGGCATTACAGTCCATCTCGGGACTTAATAAGTTTGCTGGTTGTGTGGAGTATGTGGGGAACAAACTGAGAATCAGAGCCCAAGATCAGCGATTGATTCGGGACTGATGAGTCATGACCTGCAACCCTGATGGTTATTGTACACAACCCTCACAGTGTTGTATATCCCACCACACTGTAAATCCTAACTAGTTCAGTTTACTTAAAAAGCTTGGAAACCGATTGCCTTATTTTTGCAAAGTAAACTTAAAAGTAGAACTAAAGTTAATTTAATTATCTGTTTTAAAGAAAGCAAACTCTTTCTGAGTAAATTAAGTAATAAATATCAAGTTATTTTAATGTCATTTCTAGTTAACCTACTCCAGGATATTTACTAATCTTACTAAAGATTTAATAGTAAGATTACTTTGTTAATTCTATTTAACTAACAGTGTTATTTTGTGTTCTGCAGACATCTTAAATGCTGTTATTCTCAACATAAGTTTAATCTGCCATTTTAAGCTCTGGGGACTTTGCAATCGGTTTCCAAAGTTTCTTCAAGTAAACTGAACATATTTTTAGTAGTTCAACCAGCATGAAATGCACTTAACACAAGTATGAAATTCTCAACGGTTTATTTTTGTAAAAAAAACAGCTAGAAAACTTAAAGAATATCACAATAATAAAAATTAGCTTTTAAAATGTGTGTTCTTATAATACTCCTTACAGACTTCTTGACTAAACAGCACTTGGCTGTCATAACATTATCTGGAACACTGTTAAAAAATAGAGCATTTTCAGAATTGTATGCAAACTGTCACAAATGCGGTCTCTGTGGCTCCCTCTAACCGCCGCCAGCGGGAACCATCTCCGGACTTTTAACTCACTACATTTCCCATACTCCCGTACCTGGGACTCCCACTTCCTGTTCCGGGTCTTCCGGGTCACTTCCTCTCTGTCGGCCATTTATGGATCGCCATGCTGGCTTGTTCCTCGTGAAGTTTTGTTTATTCTGACTACCAATCCTGAGCGTTTTTCTGTTGATTGCCTACCTGTTGCCAACCGGACTGTTTATTACGTGTGTGTGAACTTTTGCTGCCTGCCTTTTCTCGACCCTCGATTGTTTCCTGGATTTGCCCTTTGAACGCCGCCTGCCTCGACAATTTGCCTGGACTCTCGTTTACTCTTTCGGATTATCTTCACCACACCAGTCTGCTGTTGTTGAACCTAGCCTGTTTTACTCTGATTTTGTTAATAAAGTATGTCGCATATGGATCCCACGCCTCCGGATCAGTCAATGACTATGTCACACAAATAGAACAGCAAAAACAAAATACAGGCCTTTAAAACCCATCCATGACAACATGATTGCCTTTATTGAGTCCATATTGAGGGTCTTCTGGTAGAACTGTGAGCAGCCCTACAACTGCTTCACTGAAGTCTGCATCTGCGTCCACATCCTAAGTAGAGAAAGAAAAAAATAGGTTCAGTGTGAATTTCTTTATTTCAATACTGGAAATGTTCTGAAAGCATACAGTGACAAGGGGCTGTTGAGCAAAATTATAATTTGCATCAAGTATTACAGCATGCCTTTAAAAGTCTTGGAATATTACATACAAGTTACATGGACAATTTTATTTGTACATTGCTTTAAATTATTAACAAAATTTACAGAATTGTTTTACAATATGCTATTTATACTGCATGACCCCCAGAGCATTATCTCTCTTCTTATGAAGTGATGGATCACATCCATTATTTATATGATTTTATCTTAAAGGGTTAGTTCACCCAAAAATAAAAATTAGCCCATGATTTACTCATCCTCAAGGCATCAGAGGTGTATATGACTTTCTTCTTTCAGACAAATCCAATCAGAGTAATATTAAAAAATGTCATGGCTCTTCCGAGCTCTATAATGGCAATGGGTGGGTGTTTCTGTTTAACAGTTCAAAAGAAGTGCAAGAAAGTGCATCCATCCATAATCTCACTTCCATTACAACCGTCATACGTGCAAGTCGTGGGTGACTTAGGACATATGTGTAGCGCATGCGCTGGTGAGAATATACTAGTCTCACGTTTGTTTACAGGCGCAAAGGAAGCAAAGTTGCCTTACTTTAGCAAAAGAAGTCTCCTCTTGGTTTATATCGAAATCCTCCGGCATTTTTCTTTACAAATCCTTGTTTTGTACTTCTAATTGGTTCAATGTCCTCTGTGCTTCCTCGTTCATCACTAATCACCAGTGCATGCGCTATGCATACATCCTATGTCATCTGCCTGGAACGGCTTCCACCTTTGACAGTTAGAGAAAGTAAGAGAAAAGTGTTTCGAACGTTTTAAATATGGATATTTTTCCTTACAAAAACACATTTATTTCGCTACAGGAGGCCTTTATTCACCCCCCGGGCGTGAGGCATGTTTTATTATGGATGGATGCACTTTATTGCTTTTTTTTTTTTTCCTGTTGAACAGAAACACCTACCCATTGCCATTATAGAGCTTGGAAGAGCCAAGACATTTTTAAATATAACCAGATTTTATTGGTCTGAAAGAAGAAAGGCTATACTTCTAGGATGTCTTAAAGGTTGAGTAAATAATGGGCTAATTTTCAGTCTGTGAACTAGGCTAACTCTTTTATTTAAAGTGTGTAAAGTGTGTAATGCTAACAAGTTTGTTTGTGATCAGTCAACACAATTTCATGAATTTAAGGCATTTACATCACTACTTTTAGTAATCAACTGTTTCATAAAAAACAAATACAGTGCACATCATAAATGAGTACACCCGCTCTGAGTAAATATAAAAGATGTGTTTTCTTAATGAACACTAATAATTCATGGAAAGATGGCAAAACTGAAATGTATAAAACATATACTTAATAAAAACAACAAAATACAGGTCCTTCTCAAAAAAATAGCATATTGTGATAAAGTTCATTATTTTCTGTAATGTACTGATAAACATTAGACTTTCATATAATTTAGATTCATTACACACAACTCGAAGTAGTTCAAGCCTTTTATTGTTTTAATATTGATGATTTTGGCATACAGCTCATGAAAACCCAAAATTCCTATCTCAAAAAATTAGCATATTTCATCCGACCAATAAAAGAAAAGTGTTTTTAATACAAAAAAGTCAACCTTCAAATAATTATGTTCAGTTATGCACTCAATACTTGGTCGGGAATCCTTTTGCAGAAATGACTGCTTCAATGCGGCGTGGCATGGAGGCAATCAGCCTGTGGCACTGCTGAGGTGTTATGGAGGCCCAGGATGCTTCGATAGCGGCCTT
This sequence comes from Cirrhinus molitorella, assembly GCA_033026305.1. Taxonomy (NCBI): domain Eukaryota; kingdom Metazoa; phylum Chordata; class Actinopteri; order Cypriniformes; family Cyprinidae; genus Cirrhinus; species Cirrhinus molitorella. Next base: position 25,246,315 of record CM065121.1, on the reverse strand, counting down.
AAGCTCATCCAGAGTGTTGGGTCTTGCGTCTCTCAACTTTCTCTTCACAATATCCCACAGATTCTCCATAGGGTTCAGGTCAGGAGAGTTGGCAGGCCAATTGAGCACAGTAATACCATGGTCAGTAAACCATTTACCAGTGGTTTTGGCACTGTGAGCAGGTGCCAGGTCGTGCTGAAAAATGAAATCTTCATCTCCATAAAGCTTTTCAGCAGATGGAAGCATGAAGTGCTCCAAAATCTCCTGATAGCTAGCTGCATTGACCCTGCCCTTGATAAAACACAGTGGACCAACACCAGCAGCTGACATGGCACCCCAGACCATCACTGACTGTGGGTACTTGACACTGGACTTCAGGCATTTTGGCATTTCCCTCTCCACAGTCTTCCTCCAGACTCTGGCACCTTGATTTCCGAATGACATGCAAAATTTGCTTTCATCCGAAAAAAGTACTTTGGACCACTGAGCAACAGTCCAGTGCTGCTTCTCTGTAGCCCAGGTCAGGCGCTTCTGCCGCCGTTTCTGGTTCAAAAGTGGCTTGACCTGGGGAATGCGGCACCTGTAGCCCATTTCCTGCACACGCCTGTACACGGTGGCTCTGGATGTTTCTACTCCAGACTCAGTCCACTGCTTCCGCAGGTCCCCCAAGGTCTGGAATCGGTCCTTCTCCACAATCTTCCTCAGGGTCCGGTCACCTCTTCTCGTTGTGCAGCGTTTTCTGCCACACTTTTTCCTTCCCACAGACCTCTTGCTTGAGGGTGTCAATGATGGCCTTCTGGACAGCAGTCAGGTCGGCAGTCTTACCCATGATTGCGGTTTTGAGTAATGAACCAGGCTGGGAGTTTTTAAAAGCTTCAGGAATCTTTTGCAGGTGTTTAGAGTTAATTAGTTGATTCAGATGATCAGGTTAATAGCTCGTTTAGAGAACCTTTTCATGATATGCTAATTTTTTGAGATAGGAATTTTGGGTTTTCATGAGCTGTATGCCAAAATCATCAATATTAAAACAAAAAAAAGGCTTGAGCTACTTCAGTTGTGTGTAATGAATCTAAAATATATGAAAGTCTAATGTTTATCAGTACATTACAGAAAATAATGAACTTTATCACAATATGCTAATTTTTTGAGAAGGACCTGTATATCAGTCATAATAACACAAAAGTTTTTTTTTTTTTTTCTGAAAAATACCACTTTTTATCTGATTAAAAATAACCTGACACATGTCAGTGAGAAATGGGAAGGAAATAAGATCTGGGAGACTGCAGCAACTTTTAAAATAGACAATTGAAGCTGCAATTAATATCAGAGAACAAAGGCAATATACAGGTCCTTCTCAAAAAATTAGCATATTGTGATAAAGTTCATTATTTTCTGTAATGTACTGATAAACATTAGACTTTCATATATTTTAGATTCATTACACACAACTCGAAGTAGTTCAAGCCTTTTATTGTTTTAATATTGATGATTTTGGCCTACAGCTCATGAAAACCCAAAATTCCTATCTCAAAAAATTAGCATATCATGAAAAGGTTCTCTAAACGAGCTATCAACCTAATCATCTGAATCAACTAATTAACTCTAAACACCTGCAAAAGATTCCTGAAGCTTTTAAAAACTCCCAGCCTGGTTCATTACTCAAAACCGCAATCATGGGTAAGACTGCCGACCTGACTGCTGTCCAGAAGGCCATCATTGACACCCTCAAGCAAGAGGTCTGTGGGAAGGAAAAAGTGTGGCAGAAAACGCTGCACAACGAGAAGAGGTGACCGGACCCTGAGGAAGATTGTGGAGAAGGACCGATTCCAGACCTTGGGGGACCTGCGGAAGCAGTGGACTGAGTCTGGAGTAGAAACATCCAGAGCCACCGTGTACAGGCGTGTGCAGGAAATGGGCTACAGGTGCCGCATTCCCCAGGTCAAGCCACTTTTGAACCAGAAACGGCGGCAGAAGCGCCTGACCTGGGCTACAGAGAAGCAGCACTGGACTGTTGCTCAGTGGTCCAAAGTACTTTTTTCGGATGAAAGCAAATTTTGCATGTCATTCGGAAATCAAGGTGCCAGAGTCTGGAGGAAGACTGGGGAGAGGGAAATGCCAAAATGCCTGAAGTCCAGTGTCAAGTACCCACAGTCAGTGATGGTCTGGGGTGCCATGTCAGCTGCTGGTGTTGGTCCACTGTGTTTTATCAAGGGCAGGGTCAATGCAGCTAGCTATCAGGAGATTTTGGAGCACTTCATGCTTCCATCTGCTGAAAAGCTTTATGGAGATGAAGATTTCATTTTTCAGCACGACCTGGCACCTGCTCACAGTGCCAAAACCACTGGTAAATGGTTTACTGACCATGGTATTACTGTGCTCAATTGGCCTGCCAACTCTCCTGACCTGAACCCTATAGAGAATCTGTGGGATATTGTGAAGAGAAAGTTGAGAGACGCAAGACCCAACACTCTGGATGAGCTTAAGGCCGCTATCGAAGCATCCTGGGCCTCCATAACACCTCAGCAGTGCCACAGGCTGATTGCCTCCATGCCACGCCGCATTGAAGCAGTCATTTCTGCAAAAGGATTCCCGACCAAGTATTGAGTGCATAACTGAACATAATTATTTGAAGGTTGACTTTTTTGTATTAAAAACACTTTTCTTTTATTGGTCGGATGAAATATGCTAATTTTTTGAGATAGGAATTTTGGGTTTTCATGAGCTGTATGCCAAAATCATCAATATTAAAACAATAAAAGGCTTGAACTACTTCAGTTGTGTGTAATGAATCTAAATTATATGAAAGTCTAATGTTTATCAGTACATTACAGAAAATAATGAACTTTATCACAATATGCTATTTTTTTGAGAAGGACCTGTATAATGTAGGTAAATCTAATATTTAATTGCTTTTAAAATGTAATTTTAAGCCAGTATTTTAAGCTAGTGTGTTACTGTATTCAGGATTTTTACTGTAACAACCTTTCAAGTGTGTCACAGTGAAACTCCATAAACGCCTTTTTTTTTTTTTTTTCTCAGGACAAGCAGCTCTGTGTCTTTCATTGTATGTGTGAATTTACACAAAATGAAGATTAGACTCTCACCGCTGATCCTGCTGCTGGTCTCGTTTGAGCATTACTGTGTGTTTTTCCCCATCTGTAATATTTTCCTTTAAATGTGGCTCTAATTATACTTAAAAAGTGATTACTTTGATCTTTATTGCTCTTTATTTTGAAACAGTTGGTCATTTAAAGATCAAATTAACTTAATGTCCAGTAGGTCAGAATATTAATCTGAATGTTGGTTTCACAATCTGGTGAAGATTTTCTGACTTTGTATTTAAAAAACTGGAATGAGTGCATAGATATAAGAGGTTATTCTAAAATAAAAACATACTGGAAGTTTCAGACCTCAAAATTAGCTCCCCTTTTTTTAAAAAAAGTAATCCTTTTTATACCCCCTCTAAAACACCTTCAAATAAGCTGAATCATCACAACATAATTTCCTTTCAACATCCCCCATAACATGCGTTATCATCATATGTAATCAAGGAGACATGTTCTGAACAACTCATGTTTGTCCATCAGTCACACAATATATAAAGATGTTGAGGAAGATGGTCAAACCCAGATGTTGTTCTGTCAGTGGATGTATTGAAACTGCACTTCCCCTTTTTAAAGAGCTGAGCATTAAAAAATTAAACAAGCAAACTTGGAACACTGAAATACGGCTCAGATATATTCGGCTTTATCACAGCAGATGCCATCTCAAGTATTAAAACACATGACATGCAGTAAAGGAGTGTGTAGATACAGTGTGATGAAGTCAGCCAATCACAAGAGTGGGCATGAGCTTCCATTTCTACAACAAGTAACATCCCTTAAAATATAGTGTATGATTTTTTCCTCTCAAAACAGAATTTTATATACCTAAGTAGTGTGTTTTTAACTATATACAACATTTTAAATATCTTAAATATCTTTAAGTAGCCTAAAGAAAACGCTGAGCCCCGCACATGACATGCAGGGGAAAAAAATTAAATCGTCCACATGAATTCGTTTTCTCATTTTAATAAAATGTGCGCATGAACATTTGTTCCCTCATTTTACTAAGTCGTGAACAAGACATTACTAAATCATGACCAGGATTTAGTTGAATCAAATCAATGAACTAATTAAGCCTACAATCATCATGGTGAAACTCTAAAACTAAATATTACAACTCTAAAATAAAAAAAAATTACAAATATTATGTTAGTTAAATTATCCCAAATGTTTACAGCAATGTTTACAAATGCGTTCTTTTGTATTGGTCTAGAGACTCCTAGCGGTGAATATATGCTAGAACAACTTTTATTGGCAGGCACAGCAAAATCTGCACAGAACCGATCACCGGTGATCACCCTGAGATGCATGTAGTTTAGAAATGTGTCCAAGTTATGTCCGCCTTGCTCTGATGTCATGCTGACGTGTGCCAAAAACTCTCGCGACGCTGAGATGGATTGAGCAGTCAAGCGCAGTAGCTCTCCGCTGACTGCACTGACCAAAAGCACGATGGGAAACGACTGGCTGATGACACAACTTAATGCTCATTGGTTCAGACAACTGTGATGTTGCCATTCTTTTCTAAAGTATTTTATTTTTAATCTAAAATTATGTGGTTATGTGTTTGAATTATGCATGAATATAACACTATGACAGTGCAATCTCTGTGTAAAATATGTGATTGTTGTAATATTTTTATAAAAATCTAAATTACACATTTGTATTAAAGTAAAAATTTATGATACATACGCCTTTCGTATGGAATTAAATAACAAGCACTTTGAGTGTTTTGTTCATCATATTTATTTTCATACAAAAACAACAGAACTGAAATTATATCATGTTTATCAGCAACACAGCATGTGCGTGTGATAACGCGATATCTGCCTTTGATCTTGTATGTATCTGTTCCGCTTCTGGAGCTCAGAACTGTCTGTCTTGACTGCACTTATTTCACTCCTCCCCTGACTGTAGCCGCCTACTCTCGCCTACATTTCAGGCGAGGCCAGGCGCATCTCAAACAAGCCTCTAGACTCCGAGCGTCCTTCATAGGCCAAGTCAGCCGCATCCTTTGAAGGACCCGTCCTCCGAAGGATCCGTCATCCGAAGGCTGCAGTCTTTGAATTGGGACGCACAGATGGCAACTGTTCAAAGAGAGAGTGTACTGGATGTGAGGGGTCCAGAGTGATTTTACTAGCCCTTTTGTGCACTCTGGATAAATACAGTTGAAGAGTGGGGAGGGTTGTACCAATGATTCGCTCAGCAGACCAGACTATGCGACATAGTCTTCTGAGGTCAGAATTGGTGGCTGAGCTGAACCAGATGGTAATTGAAGTGCATATGACAGATTCAATGATGGCAGAGTAGAACTGTTTCAGCAGTTCCTGTGGCAGGTTGAACTTCCTCAGTTGGCGGAGGAAGTACAGACTCTGCTGGGCCTTTTTCACAATGGAGTCAATGTGAATGTCCCACTTCAGGTTGCCAAGGAACCTAAATGACTCCACTGTTATTACAGTGCTGTCCATGATGGTGAGTGGGGGGAGAGCAGGGGGCTTTCTCCTGAAGTCCACGATAATCTCCAATGTTTTAAGCATGAACAACTGCAGGGGGTCCAGTAAGGGTCCGGTGATGCCCTTCAGATAAGCCAGAACCAGTTTTTCGAACGACTTCATGATGACAGACCTTAGCGCCACAGGTCTGTAGTCATTAAGTCCTGTTATCTTTGCTTTCTTTGGAACGGGGATGATGGTGGAGCGTTTGAAGCAGGAAGGGACCTCACACAAGTCCAGAGATGTATTGAAGATCTGTGAAAAGATGGGGGCCAGCTGATCAGCACAGGTTTTCAGACAGGCTGGAGTCACACCATCGGGGCCTGGTGCTTTTTTTCTTTTGTTCTTTTTAAAGACCTGATGGACGTCAGCTTCGCTAATTTGTAATGGAGGGGTGAGGGTGAAGGGGGTTGTTGGAGGTGTTAATAGTGTTTTTTCAAACCTGCAATAAAACACATTCAGTTTGTCTGCCAGTTGTTGATTCTCCACAGTGCTGGGGGATGGTGTCTTGTACTTGGTGATTTCTTTCAGACCTTTCCACACTGATGAAGAGTCACTGGAATAGAACTGGTTCCTTATTTTTTCGGAATAATTCCTCTTGATCACTTTGATCTCCTTTTCCAGTGTGTATTTGGCCTGTTTGTGCAAGACTTTGTCCCATTCCTGTAAGCATCTTCTTTGGCCTGACGGAGCTGTCTAAGTTTTGCAGTGAACCATGGTTTGTCGTTGTTGTAAGTTAGATGAGTCCTGGTAGGAATGCAAATATCTTCACAGAAACTGATATATGAAGTGTCTCTGTGAGCACATCCAGATCGGTGGCAGCAGCTTTAAAAACACTCCAATCAGTCCATTTGTAACAGGCTTGTAAAGCCTGCTCTGTTTTGGTGGTCCATCTCTTTACAGTCTTTGCTACATGTTTAGCAGATTTAAGTTTCTGCCTGTAGGTTGGTATAAGATGAACCAGGCAGTGATCAGAGATATGCATTCTTTATTGTGGTATAGCAGTGGACCAGTATATTACGGTCTCTGGTGGGACATGTAACATGCTGTCTGTATTTTGGCAGTTCACAGAAGAGATTTGCTTTGTTAAAATCCCCAAGAATGATTAAAACAGAGTCTGGGTGTTTTTGTTCAGTCTCTGTGATCTGGTTGGCGAGTTTCTGTAACGCCAGGCTCATGTGTGCTTGTGGTGCAATGTAAACACTCATGAGAATGAATGAGCAAAACTCACACAGTAAATAGAATGGCTTGCAGTTTATGAAAAGCACTTCTAGATCATAACAGCACATTTTGGTTAATACGGTTACATCTTTTGTTGATGTAAAAACACATCCCGCCATCACGCAATTTTCCTGTTGATTCCACTCGTTTGATTCTTGTGCTGCGGTCCGCTCTAAACAGCTGGAAATTTGGCAGATGAAGTGCGCCGTCCAGAATCACATCGTTCAGCCAAGTTTTCTGTGAAACACAGAGCAGCAGAATTTGAAAAATCCTTATTCCTTATTTATATAATCCGCCATCTTTAATTTGTCTATTATCTAATCTATTATGTATTATATCTCATCTAATATATAAGGTAAAAACTTTAATTTCACCAGAATATTTATTTATATAGCCTATATGACGCACACGCACAGGATCGTGGGAAATCGAAGGCAGCGAAGGATACATCTATGCTGCCTTCAAAATTCCATCAGATGAAGGTACCTCCGGAGACAGGAAGTGAAGCAGAATTTGGATTCAAACGTGCCTTGATGCCTTCCAGCCTTGGAATGCAGCCTCCGAAGGCAGCATTTTAGAGCTTTCGGATGCAGCCATAGAGAATGTGAATCTATGTCACGCTGCGTTGCATGCTGGGGCACCACCATTCTGGGAGGATTGCCCTATGCTACAAATGCTGAAATTAATAAGGAGACCTGCTTATCATTTGTTTTGTTTTTGGCTTAAAGTTAAATTTTCACCTTTTTATTGTATCGACTGCAGAGACTTAATCACGTTGCATGATAATTTAATTTTCACTTTCTGTAGAATTTTGTTTACAATGTTGATCTGTGATTACCATGAGAACAGTGTCACCCACTGGAAGCTTATTGCTGCTTCAGCTGTCATATGACAGAATAAATAAAAAAATAAAAACCCTGGGAGCTTGTTTACAGTTTTGTAGTATTTTAAAATGCAGATGAGGCCAGAATATTAACGTTATGCATTTACTTACATGTGAAAAGTTTTTCTCCATTTAGAAAACCATACAAGGGAAAAACGTACAGGAAAACGCTTAGCATTGCTTATACATTAAGACTAACAGTTATATGTAAAGTTCATCTGGTTTTTTGTATGCTTTATGCTTTATTAGTAAGGTGTGTGTTAGTAAGGTCTTTAAATATCGCTGTTTAGGTGCATAAGGAAAACGCTTAATGTGTAAATAAACGCATTACGTTCATATTTTGGGCTCACATGAGTATCTGCACATGCCTTACAATTATGTCTTTATCACTGTCTTGGTGCATTAAGCCACATGAAGTGTTTCTGTTCAGCATTTTAGAAAGTCCCTGTTCAATTTCTGCTCATTCACAAGCCTAGAAAGTCATACTCACAAAAGTGTTTGTAATTATTAAACCAAACAATACCAAAACTTTCAAAAAGACGCAGTAAATGTGATCCTTTTATTGAGTGACAGGCAGTGGGTTTAATCTGTGACATTTATTAATAGATTTACTATCCGGCGTTTTCTCGCCATCTCCGCAAACTGCTGCACTTGGTGTTTTTACAGAAAAGGCAAAAAGCATACTGTATTGACCAGTTTTCTCTCAGAACATGCAAACCTATTGTAAAAGACTCTCAAAACAATATTAGAAACCTTAAAATTACATAATAGGGGCAGTTCAAACTGGACATACTGAGTTGAGTTTGACGGGAAACATTTGAAGCATACGCATCTTCTTTCTCAGATTTAAAAAAAGACTTCTTTTTTAAGGGTGTCATTAAAAAATGGGAAGGAAATGATGCCAGGACAGAGTCTGCAACAGACCATAAAACTGACAACCAGAGAACATCAGAGAACAATGGCAACCTGTAATGCAGGTAAATCTAGATTATTTTGCATTTAAAATGTAATTTTAAGCATGCCTTTTTTTTTTTTTTTTTTTTTTTTTTTAACTGTATTCATGATTTTGTTTGTAATGACCACTCAGGTGTGTCACAGTGAGACTCAATGGGTGTCTTCTTTTCAGGGTGAGCAGCTCTGTGTCATTCGTTGTAAATGAAGATCATGAACTCCAGACTCTCACCGCTGATCCTGCTGCTGATCATTCCAGGTTTGAACATTACTGTGGGTTTTTCCTCCTCTGTGACATTTTTCTTTAAATGTGGTTCCAAATATCTTTCACATGTTCAAAGAGTTATTACTTTGATCATCATTGTTCTATATCTTGAAATAGCTGAAATCTTTTTAAATCAGTTTAACTTCTATAGGGTCAAAATGTCTGTCTGAATGTTGGTCTAATTTAACTCACTAAGTGGGCAGGATTTTCTGCAATGTATTTAAAATGGAATGGGTGTATAGATACTTTTAAAGGAGCCATGAAATGGAGAATCAAAATGTTCCCGATATTTACACATATAACATACATTAAAGACTGCAGGTTTCAGTACCCATAAGATCTTTACCACCACCCCTGTCATGTAGCCCAAGAAAAAATGGGTGGAGGGGGCTAGGGGTGCTGTGTTAAAAATAAATAAATAATACATACAATTATTTTTATTAACCCATGGAAAATGACAACTATAAACAGCTTAGTTTGTGGCTCATTAGGCTATTATGAATGAAAAAACAAACAAGCTATAGGCTACAATAAAATAGTAGGCTACAATGAAATATTCACTTACCCTATATTATACTTTTAACTTTTATTAGCCTAAAAATGAATAAAGATAATATGTTTTACCCACTTTAGCTAACACAATAAATAAATAAATAAATAATGTAGAGCTCTGCACTTAAATCTAGGCCTATAAGCCCAGACATGATCAACATGATCAACTCACTGTCTGCGGCAGTATCAATACATATGAAAACGCACAACAGGCAATAAAGGAGGGTGTGAATACAGTGTGATGAAGTCACTAATCACAGCAGTGGCTATTTGTTTACATTTCTACAAGGGGTAACGCCTGTTAAAGTGGGGTGTTTTCACAGAAAGCGAAAATGAGGATGGAAAATTATTTTATTATTATTATAATTTTTTACAAATATTGGACCTTCCTAAACTAACCTCAAGAAACAATATAAAACCTGAAACTGCATTTCATAGCCCCTTAAAAATAATAAAATAAATAAATAAATTGAGTTACTGTGAGTCTAAACTGTTGCAATTTCTCAAAATTCATCCCAATAATGTTTTCTTGTTCAGGCTTTGTAACACTGGACCAGCTCTCTGTGGGCTATAGTCAAAAGAGGATTTGTGCTGTGAAGGGGTCAAAAGTGCAACTGAGGTTCACTTACTCCGACATCAACATCAAAACTGTGTTCTGGTTCAGTGAGAAACAAAGTACAAACTGGAGAAAAAACAATGAACCTGAAGAGAAAAAACAATGAACCTGAAGATAGACTCAGATTACTCAGGACGAGTGAAACATCAGATCTCAAGCAGCTCTTAAATCCTCACAATATCAGACGTGAGAGAGAGAGACTCTGGAAAATATCAGATTGTGTTCATCATGAATGATGGAGTTAAACATCTCAGCTCAGCAGCCGTCAGTCTGACAGTCACAGGTGAAACTGAGTCATTCATTTGACATGTGATGATGTTTTTCTTAATAATTAATCTCTGTTCAGACCTGCAGGTGAGGATAAAACCTGTGTCTACATACCTGTCATATAAGAAAGTAGAAATCACCTGTGACACTTCCTGCACTTTAACTTCTGGAGGTTATTATCACTGGATGAAGAATGGACTGCATTTCACAGATACAGTGTACCCCAACATAATTACGTCAGTCATCAGTGATGTTGACAGCTTTTTCTGTTCTCATGATCAAAGCCTTAAACATCCCTCCTCTTCTGAGTGTGAGTGTCAAATAATAAACAATATTAATAAACAATAATTATATAACATGATTTATATAACATGATATATTGTTTATTTATACATTTATTTAATTCAACAAATGTGTTTAAAGTAAGTGTGAGTTTTGCATGTTAATCTGTGTCTCTTTCAGGTCTCTCTCAGAGTGGCTGCTGGGATGTGACTTACTCCTCTAGAAGTATCTGTGCTTTGGTGGGCTCAACAGTAGACATTTCCTGCACATACTCGCACCCCTCTGGTCAAACTACAAATAAAACATTCTGGCATTACGGTCCATCTGACGGTCGATTTCAGGACGTCAAGGATCTGCGTGAGGATAATCAGTTTGCTGGTCGTGTGGAGTATGCGGGGAACAAACTGAGAATCAAAGATCTCAAGATCAGCGACTCTGGAGAATATCGATTCAGGTTCATCACTGACTTTGACCGATACTCTGGATCACCTGGAGTCATTCTCACTGTTACAGGTAACTGATCATGATAAACTGATTATGTTAAAAATGTTTCCTGTATAATTTCTATTAGAACTTAATTATTTTTAGGTACACAGATAAAAAGCAGTCCAGTTGCTGCATCAGAGGGACAGGAAGTGATATTAAGCTGTTCAACTAATTGCACTCTGAATAACAATCATACTTACATCTGGTACAAGAACAGACGACAGATAACAGATGGATTCACTAAAGTCAACAAGCTGTACCTGGACTCAGTCAGCAATGAAGAGCTTCAACAGTATTCCTGTGCTGTAGGAGGTAACACATCTCTCATGATACATGTGCTTCAGTGTGAAATGTCTGCAGCATTCAGGTGTTTTCTCTGATAGTCATGATTCACTTCTTTGTGTTGTGAAGATCCAGTGGACAGCACAGCGTTCAGCCATTATACAGTCACTCTGATGGTATTTTTACCTCAGTTTCTCATAATAGCAGCTCTGTGGATTTGGTGAGTAAAAAATCTAGAGATTATTCACAATTGCATGACATACAGTGAATATACCAAAATGTATTCAGGTTTTAATAATGTTAATTATGATCCAACAGGTTTTTCTTCAAAATGTATCTCACTTCTAAACCAAACTGAAAACAAAAGTGAAGGTAAGAAATGATGTTTAACCTAAACACTGCAGGTTTTTACACGAACAGATCAAGATGGATAAGCACAGTAGCGTATCACTACACTAAACATATGTTTGTAAGGAGGCAACTCATAAAGGGAAAAAAAGTATTGTATTGGAACCACCAGTAAATGAAAACAGAGGTTGCAACATACAATCAGTAGAAAAAATACTACAAAAAAAACAACCTACTTAGTGCAGAGAACTTACAACTCATTCAACAACTCATGAATTGACACCAGATTTCACACATTGATGTTTAATGTGTTTAAATGTGTTTAATGTATTTGTCTGTCTTAGAATCTGATGTTCCACATCTGTTCATCTGCCTTCTCTTCATCAGAGCTGCTGGAGTGATGTCATTGTGTCCTTCCATTGTGACATCATCACCTGCAACACTCACAACTGTCAGCAGCAACATCAGTGATACAGTGATGTCACAGACCAGGAGTGGAGAATGTTGATCCTCGAGGGCCGGTGTCCCTCTTTTATTTATTTTTATAGTTTATCTTTATCCACTCCTGTGTGTGTATATAATATACAATGTGTATATATACAGTACCAGCGCTCCCTGTACGCAAAGTACGCATTCTGCGTAGTGCACCAATTCCCAGGGGGGCATCATCCAAGCTAAAAAACAAAAACAAACCATTAACATGTATATGTACATAAGTGAAAATATCAACATGAACATATATTTACAATTCTATAAAAAATTATTTGCGGCTGAATGCAAATGATCATAATAAGCAGTCCAGCACAGAGAAAACAAACAAACAAACAAAAAAACAAGATGAAGCCCGTTTTCAACATTGTTATTTATTGTTATTTAAACTGTTTACTATATGATTACTTAAATGTATTGACCATATACAAATTTAATTTGCAAATAAACATTACACTATTAGTACAAGACTGTTATATTTACAGAAAACATACACGGTTTAAAAGTCAGTCATCTGATTTTACTGTGCATAAAGAATTCCACTTGTGATAATGACCTTGACAAAATCGACAAAGTTTTGGACTTCACATTGCTTCCATATGCAGTTTTTTTAACTACCACATTCCTATTTATGATCATTCTGACAGCATGTAAAGGCAGCATCAGTAAAAATAGGCAGAGACAATCGTAGCTTTGGCAAGCCTTACAGAGTGCCAAGAAGTGCTTTCAAACAAGCAATTTAGAAAACAAACACGTGATACTTACTTTGTCTGGAGCTCACATCCACACACAAAACATTGGTATTGATCCCTAAACATATAGGGGACTTTACCGTTTTTTTCTAGAATATTTCCTTCGAAAAAAAAAATGTCCTCGTCGGCTCAGATAGAGGGAGTCTGTGGAGACTCCTATGTTTGTTGGTGCATCCACCAGGGGCACTGCTGCAGCCCAGGGCTGATATTGTCACAAATGGGAGAAATAGGGGGAAATCCTTCCTGAAAGATTTACTATTTATTGGGATTAAACAATAAAAGTAAAAAAAAAAAATGAGTGGGTGGATTTTTACCATTATAGGCTGGTTGTTTTTACACACTGCAGCCACACAACTGTGTTCAAACACCTTATAAAAGTGATTTTTGCATAATAGGTCTCCTTTAAATGCATATTTAGAAAAAAACTAAAGCATTTTTTGAACTTGCTTGCATGCAAACCAATTGTAAAAGACTCCCAAAAAAATATTAGAAACCTTACAAATGGCATAATAGGGGCACTTCAAACTGGGCATACTAACTTTGTACAAAAGGCTTGGAAAATCTTGAATGTCCCGGATAATCCGACCAACCAATCAGTGCGCTCGATGTTACCACCGCATCCTCATCATGAGCGGAAGACGAGGAGAAGGGAAGCGATTGCATCACACGAGTAAGAGTAGAAAGTTCGCCAGCTACGAACTAAGCCAGATATTGATCTATCTTATCCCTCGAGGTGGACTTCCTTTTAGTTCCAGTTTATGTTGAGTCAATGTGTGCGTGCATGTGAAAGAAGTGAGTATTGAATATATTTTCTGTTTATTTGAAGAATTGTTTGTTTGTTCCCTAGTTCATCCGTGCAGTTGATTAGCAACCTCTTGACTGTATTAATCTTCCTACTCAGTGTATATCTGAGTATTCCTGTGTTTTGCCATAATACGTGACATTATATTGATCGCCATGTTAATGCGGGTTGTATGCGCTATCTTGTATGCGCTATTTGGAGATAATTATTATGCGCTGAGAAGCCGTTCGTCACATGCTTATGGTCACTAATGCATGGTTCAGCGGCATTAACGTGGTAATAGCGCCCTCTTGTGGACATTTAAAAAATTACCCAGCACTGTTCAGAATGCACAATTACTGTCATTATCGTTAATTTGATTAGTTTAATTATCTACATTGGATGTTCATATTTGTGCAATACCTGTATGTATATATCATTAATTTTATTTCCTCTGTTCAAATTCTTACAGAACCACACATGTTCTTCAGTAAACTAAAGGGACACTAGACCTTGCTTGTTGCGTCTTCAATTCAGAGTCATCGTATTCAGTCCTTACCGACTGCCTGCTGTGTTTCACACCAATACAAATACTGCAATTCCAAAACCCCCTACCTTTCAAGTGGTCCTTCGAGCCGGATCTGTGAATCACAGTAGAGATGACGTCCAATTCCAAGTCAGATCCTCCTGTTGTCCGCCCTAGACGACAAATAAGGCCGCCTGCACATCTGGCAGATTATCAAGTCCCTGGATCAGGCTATGTGAAGAGAGCATTGCCGACTGCATGTCTGGATGAAGTTAGAATAGAGGACGCTCCACTCACGCCAGAGTATGTATCAAGATCATCATCTCCAAAAAGCCAGCAGTCATACACTGGTGATCTATTGCTTCAAGATGAATGGCGAGAGTCAGATTCAGTGGAAAGTGAGCTTCACCTTCAAGCCAAACAGCTATCTGACATTAAGTCTATGTGGACAGAGATGAAGAGAGATAGTGATGAGCTTCGCAGCCACATCCTACCCGAAGTCCTGTCGGCACTACGAGGACTCAAGGCAGAAAACGATACATTAAAGCAAGAAATCCAGCAGATAAGCACTGGCATTGAGACTCCTCGTCGCTCAGTGACTCCAGTACCAGCCCCTCGTTCTAAGGTGCCCCAACCCACACGTAGTCAGTATCCATCTGTTACCCAGGGTGAGCAGCTGACAAGGCAGATTTCCACTTTTACCCAGGTTAGAGCAGAAGGATGATGGCGAGAGCCATTGTGCTACTCCACAGAGGGCTGCTGAAGCTGTCCATTATTATGAAGATAACCCGCCATTCATCTGCCACAGCGATCTGCGACTTCACCTAGAGCTGAGATGGTACACATGCAAGAAAGGATTTACCGAGGACCTGTACCTACCATACCCGTCTTAACGTCAGCAGATGCAAGACAGTTTTCAAGGCTGCGGATGGCACTTGAGAATCTTCTACCAGCGGATGCAACTGAACGCTTTAAATATCAGATCCTGACTGATCACCTAAAGGTAGAAGAAGCACTGTTGGTAGCTGATTCTTACTGTAATTCTGTGAGACCCTACACAGACACCATGCGAGCTCTAGTAACAATGTATCGTCAACCACACAAGCTTGTTCTGCGGAACATTTCCGAAGTTCTGGAAGGTCCCAACATCAAGTCAGGAGATGTTAAGGCATTCAAGTTATTTGCCCTCCGTGTGCGTTCATTAGTAAGCATGCTAGAGCAGCTGGGGTCAGAAGGGGCAGCTGAATTGGAATGTGGTTCACACGTGTCCAGGCTACAAGGCAAACTTCCTCACAAGCTTAGGACCAGTTTCAAGAGGTTTGTCCACCCATTAAGAGTAACAATTCCTACTCTTCTTGACTTTGCTGATTGGTTGGAGTACGAGCTCCAAGTTCAGGATGATACTGTCAAGACAGTTACCTACACTCCAGACTCATCCACAAAGAGGAGAGATGGTTGTTATGACAAGTCCACAGCAAAGTCTACAAACATCTTGATGGGTACAGAGAAGCCTTTCATCGATAGCGAAACCAGAGTGTCTGCTTCAGAGCCCAGGCCTAGTTCCAACAGGTCCAGAGGGACGGTACAAGCCTACTGCCCCTATTGTGACAATGCTAGTC
Organism: Cirrhinus molitorella; assembly: GCA_033026305.1. Lineage (NCBI taxonomy): Eukaryota > Metazoa > Chordata > Actinopteri > Cypriniformes > Cyprinidae > Cirrhinus > Cirrhinus molitorella. The sequence goes on along the minus strand of CM065121.1, from coordinate 25,230,423 downwards.
ATTTCCTTAATGGATGCCTCAACTTTAGAGAGCTGACTAGAGACCAGAAAGAGACCTGGATTCGAAAGAATAATCGTTGTTGGCGGTGTGGCCGCAATCATTATGCGTCTAGATGCACTCTGAAGGCCCTGTGCAAGACCTGCAACAGGAAACACCTCCTTGTATTGCACGACCTAAATGAGAGAGTTGTGAGTACTAGTGGTGAGATTGAAACCAGAGAAAACTCTTGCCTTGTGAGTACCACAAAGGATATCTTGTACATGGACCGGTCTCTCAGCAGCCGCAGAGTACTCCTCAAAGTGAGTAAGGTAGCCAGAAGACCTGATCCTACGAACGGTGAAGCAAGATCAGCAGGTACTTCATGGGGCGGCTGTTTCCTTTACAGTGTCTCCGGTGGCCAACCCTCACAAGAAATTCCTCATCAGAGGTGCGTTCACAGCCGAGAGACTTGGCCTTGCAGAACATACCTACCCGGTGACTTCTCTACAAAAGAAGTATCGACACCTAGCAGGTCTTCCACTGCAACAGATGGATAGAGTACAGCCTGTGTTGTTGATTGGTTCAGACTGCCCACATCTCATCACACCCACTGAACCTGTCCTGCTAGGCCCACCAGGTGGACCGGCAGCAGTAAAGACCCGCTTGGGATGGACGCTTCAAGGCCCAACGCATGAGATTAAACATGGACTGAACGCTCACCAGTGCCTTTTCACATCTGTACTCCCCAACTCTGACCTGTTCGCTAATGTTGAGAGACTGTGGCAGATGGATGTGGTTCCCTACCACAGTGAAAAGGCTGTGACACGATCTAAGCTGGATCAGGAAGCCATCCAACTGTTACAGAAGAAAACTACAAGGGTAGAAGTAGACTGCATTTTGCGTTATGCCACACCACTCCTTCGGGTAAAGAACATGCCATGCTTAACCATGCCCAAAGAGGCTGTACTACCTCAGCTTAGGAGTGTCGAAAAGAAGCTGCTGAAGAACCCAGATCAGGCTTCAACCTACCAGGCTGAAATCACCAAACTGAAGGAGGCTGGCTATGCAGTAAAGCTGGAGCCAAGTGAGGTTGAAGATTCCAAGGAGTCGTGGTACATTCCCCACCACATGGTGCAGCATAATAGCAAAAAACGGGCTGTGTATAACTGTTCCTTTGAATACGAAGGTCACAACCTAAACCAGTTCCTCCTGCCAGGTCCCACCTTAAGCGCATCACTGCTGGCCGTGTTAATCCGCTTCCATTAGCACTCCATAGCCGTAAGCAGTGACATCAAAGGCATGTTTCACCAGGTGAGGCTGCTCCCTGACGACCCTGATGCCCTTACTTCGATTTCTGTGGAGGGATTTGAAGCCAGAGCAGCTTCCCAACGTGTATCAATGGCAAGTGCTTCCCTTCGGTACGACATGCAACCCCTGTTGTGCCACCTACGCCCTGCAGAGGCACGCCGTAGATCACAGCCTGCCTGGAGACAAAATCAGAGAAGTAGTTGAAAGGTCATTTTATGTTGACAATTGTCTGCATAGCCTTACCTCTGAGGAAGAAGCCAAAGACTTCGTTGATCGGCTCTGTTCACGCCTAGCTTCTGGCGGCTTTGAACTGCGGCAGTGGGCCAGTAATTGCCCGTCCGCAATTGCTCACCTCCCACCTGAGTCTAGATCAGATGCCTGTGACCTCTGGCTCCTCCAAGGCCAGCAAAATGTCTGTGAGTCAACGCTCGGACTGCACTGGCACTGCCAGTCAGACACTCTTCGCTATAAACATCGAGGGAAGCGCAGCTCCACTGTGACAATGCGCAACATCTACTGCGTACTGGCTAGCCAATACGACCCTCTTGGTTGTATCATCCCTTATACTACCCGAGCCAAGATATTGGTGCAGCACTTGTGGGACAAAAAGCGTGACTGGGATGACCCACAGTTACCAAAGGACCTTCTTACCTTATGGTGTGAATGAGAAAAGGAGTTGGGCACACTTGAAGAGATATTGGTGCCTAGATGTTACTTCAGCTCACAGATGGATCACCCAGGTTATAGGCATGAGATGCACATCTTCTGTGATGCGTCAGAACAGGCATACAGTTCAGTGGCTTATCTGCGGTCGGCGGATGATGAGGGTCAAGTGGAAGTTGCCTTTATTGCTGCCAGATCACGAGTTGCCCCTCGCAAGCAGCAGTCCATACCCCGTCTGGAGCTATGTGCAGCTCTTAGTGGTGCACAACTTTCCAAACTCTTAGTTACAGAACTTACAATCCCCATAAACTCTGTTTATGGGGACATTGCTTGTTGCGTCTTCAATTCAGAGTCATCGTATTCAGTCCTTACCGACTGCCTGCTGTGTTTCACACCAATACAAATACTGCAATTACAAAACCCCCTACCTTTCAAACTTTCTGAGTTGAGTTTGAAGATAAACTTTTTCTGAACCATACGCATCTCTTATCTAAAAAAAGAAAAAAGACTTCTTTTTAAGAGCGTCATTTTAAAAAAGGGAAGGAAATGACATTAGGACAGTCTGCAAAAGACCATAGAATTGACAACCAGAGAACATCAGAGAGCAACAGCAACCTGTAATGCAGGTAAATCTAGTATTCATTTGCATTTAAAATGTAATGTTAGGAATACCTTTTAATAGAGTTTTACTGTATTCATGATTTTGTCTGTAATGACCACTCAAGTATGTCACAGTGAGACTCAATGAGTGTCTTCTTTTCAGGTCGAGCAGCTCTGTGTCATTTGTTGTATGTGTGAATTTACATAAAGTGAAGGTCATGAACTCCAGACTCTCACCGCTGATCCTGCTGCTGCTCATTCCAGGTTTGAACATTACTGTGGGTTTTTCCTCCTCTGTGACATTTTTCTTTAAATGTGGCTCTAAATATCTTTCACATGTTCAAAGAGTGATTACTTTAATCATTATTGCTCTATATTTCGAAACATCATTTAACATCATTTAAAATCAGTTTAACTGTGTATTGAGTCAAAATGTCTGTCTGAATGTTGGTCTAATTTAACTCACTAAGTGGGCAGGATTTTCTGCAATGTATTTAAAATGGAATGGGTGTATAGATACTTTTAAAGGAGCCATGAAATGGAGAATCAAAATGTTCCTGGTATTACATATATAACAGATTACTGTACAGTAAAGACATACTGCAAGTTTTCAAACCCATAACATCATTACCACAGGAGGTAAGCCCAAGCCTTGTCGTGTAGCCCAAGAAAAAATGGGGAAAAATAAATACAATTAATTTTATTAACCCCATTTGTGCCCTCATTTTTCTGAATGGTTTCATGCATATAGTGTTAATAGTGTCCAATGTAAACATGTTGTGCATTTATTTTTCTTGAAAATTGTGTTTGAATGTGCAGAAACTATAGTTGCCAGTGGGCAAATATGTTGTATGCACCCTGTAAATGTCAAATTTGTATAGGAGGGGAACATTTGGCATCTAACTCAAAATAACTGCTTTCAACACTCTGCTGAAAAGTTGCCTAAGCTGGTTGGCAGTTCTTAGCTGGATGTTGCTGGTTTCCCTGCCTGGCTAGTCTGATTTTAGCTGGTTGTTCCAGCCAGACCAGGTAAGGAAGTAACAAAGTGACCATAACCACTCTTAAACCAGCCTGCTGACCAGCTAAGACCAGGCTGGATGAACAGCTAAAACCAGCCAACCTTTTTTATTTTTTTTTTTTTTGTAGCAAAGATCAAACTTTATTCATAAACAGATTTATTATGTATAAAAGTTGAAGAACATTCAATGCAAACTATTTCTATGTATTTTAACCTCAAATGCTCATCTTGTATTGCCTCTGCGATGCACATGCGTAGCCCATGTGATCCGGGTTAATACAGTTAGGGTATGTCAAAAAAAACTCCAATCTCGTTTTCATCTTCAACTTCAAAATCGTCCTACAACATTGTTTTACTGTTTTGTAAAGGGCGTTTAATCTTCTTTATATGAAGATTATTACATATTGTGTTAGCATTATGCTAACAACATGTTAACACAAGTAAAACATTAAAACAAAATTAGGATGATTAGCATGTTGCTAGCATGATGTTAACATGTTTTAAACAAACTGTTAATGTGATTAGCATAATGCTAGCAACATACTAACATGCTGTTAGCATGAAATGAACATAATTCCAGCATGCTGCTAGCATGATGCTAACATGTTTTTAACAAGAAGGTAACATGAGTACCATGATGCTAGCAACATTATACCCCATTTCCCCATGATATGTTATATGTACTTACAAGGCATTTGTCCACCGGCAACTATAGTTGCAGCTTGTACTTTTGACTAAGTATAGAAAAAACTATAGATCTCTTGTAAGATTTGTCTTGTTTGAATGATTCTAGAGACCTTCATGATTATGTAGATGCATATATATGTAAACAAAAAATACTTGTTAGTAACATGAAAATTAATATGCTTCCTGGAAGTAAGGGTAGGAAGTTGACAGCCTCATGTGACAGGAAGTCAGTCAATTTCTTTTTTTATTTCTTGAAACCCTTTATTTGGTTGCTTACTTGCATGTCATTGAGACATAAAACATAGATGACATCTACAAACATACTTATAAAAGGAAAATGATAACTGTAAACTGTCTCAGGCTTAAATGGGTTAATTCATATATTGATTCAAATGTATTGAAAAAAGTAGACTAAGCCTATGACAATATAAGCAAGAGTTAAGTTCAAATTGACCAAATTGACTATGACCGTTTCAACTTTAAAAAGTCATTTGTTGCCATGACTTTTTGATGATATTATTACCTGTAACATGTCTGTGCTGTAGTGCATTTATTAGCTCTAGGGGAAATATTAATAATTAATCATAACTCAATATAATTAATTATAATATTTGGATAATTCAATAGAATTATCTTGATAAAGCTGAATTTACATTACAATGAATTGACCTATTTGTCCAGCGAACATTCAGGGTAATTTCACATGTATTCAAAGAAAGGATATTTTCTTGGCCACAGAAAGTAACTTTCTTAAATACTAGTGCATAGAGCATGTAGCTCGAATCGTAAATCGTAAAGGGACATTAATATTTTGTAAGGCAGAATCAGAAACTCATGTAATTTGTGCACAAGAATTTTATTAACTAAGGACTAAACACATAACTAATCTAAACAAACAAACAAACAAACAAACAAACAAACAAACATACAGTCATTCATACAGGGTAAAGGGCAAGTGAGAAGCCATTAGAGAAACAACGAGAATGAAAACTATGAAAGGAGTCCGTTATCCTTTTTTTGAAACCATCAGTGCCATTTTTCAATGGGTCTACAGCTCATACTAAACCTCTGTTTAGTTAAACGTACGATACTTACGTTGCCTTGGTTGTGTCCGGATGCAGTCTCGTATGAAAGTCTTGATGGTTTCAAGGTTTTGGATCTGCGATCACGTTCTTCCGGATTTGAAGAGTGATGTTCTTCAAAGGTGTCCTGACTCTGTGGTGATTGGGAGTTCCTTCCAAATGAAGCAAAGAAAGCAAAGGGGCTGAGAGAGAAGATCCAGCTGAAATCTGATGATCCTTGGGGAATGGAAAGACAAGGCCTGGCAAGGCCTGGCACAAGCTTAAAAGGTCCGGAAGAGTTCTTAGCTCATCATCTTCTTAGGTTCTGAAAAGAACCTTCGACGGGTCATGCTCAAGTCCTGCCGGGCGCTGGTGTGCCGTCTCCGGGACTTGGCAACCAGAAGATGAGACACGTGTGAAGAGGGTGAAAGCACCAAAAGCACTGAGATGAACTGAAGAGTGAAGACTGAAGAGAGAAGAGTCTTTTATCTTCTAGAGTGGTCACACAGAAGTTCACTCTAGAAGTTCAGAGAGCCAATGGTGTCTTGTATCTTTGGAGGGAAAGTTAATGGTCTTTGTCCAGATCCATAGTATTTTGCATGTGTAATTTGATTGGGTGTTGATGCAAATACTACTAAGAATTCTTAGAACACTAATATGTTGCACAGGTATCAACAAATAATATCCACCATCTTTTAGATAATCAAAATAAGAATTCAAAGATACCAAACACGGCATGTACAGGTCCTTCTCAAAAAATTAGCATATTGTGATAAAGTTCATTATTTTCTGTAATGTACTGATAAACATTAGACTTTCATATATTTTAGATTCATTACACACAACTGAAGTAGTTCAAGCCTTTTTTTTGTTTTAATATTGATGATTTTGGCATACAGCTCATGAAAACCCAAAATTCCTATCTCAAAAAATTAGCATATTTCATCCGACCAATAAAAGAAAAGTGTTTTTAATACAAAAAAAGTCAACCTTCAAATAATTATGTTCAGTTATGCACTCAATACTTGGTCGGGAATCCTTTTGCAGAAATGACTGCTTCAATGCGGCGTGGCATGGAGGCAATCAGCCTGTGGCACTGCTGAGGTGTTATGGAGGCCCAGGATGCTTCGATAGCGGCCTTAAGCTCATCCAGAGTGTTGGGTCTTGCGTCTCTCAACTTTCTCTTCACAATATCCCACAGATTCTCTATGGGGTTCAGGTCAGGAGAGTTGGCAGGCCAATTGAGCACAGTAATACCATGGTCAGTAAACCATTTACCAGTGGTTTTGGCACTGTGAGCAGGTGCCAGGTCGTGCTGAAAAATGAAATCTTCATCTCCATAAAGCTTTTCAGCAGATGGAAGCATGAAGTGCTCCAAAATCTCCTGATAGCTAGCTGCATTGACCCTGCCCTTGATAAAACACAGTGGACCAACACCAGCAGCTGACATGGCACCCCAGACCATCACTGACTGTGGGTACTTGACACTGGACTTCAGGCATTTTGGCATTTCCCTCTCCCCAGTCTTCCTCCAGACTCTGGCACCTTGATTTCCGAATGACATGCAAAATTTACTTTCATCCGAAAAAAGTACTTTGGACCACTGAGCAACAGTCCAGTGCTGCTTCTCTGTAGCCCAGGTCAGGCGCTTCTGCCGCTGTTTCTGGTTCAAAAGTGGCTTGACCTTTGGAATGCGGCACCTGTAGCCCATTTCCTGCACACGCCTGTACACGGTGGCTCTGGATGTTTCTACTCCAGACTCAGTCCGCTGCTTCCGCAGGTCCCCCTCTCGTTGTGCAGCGTTTTCTGCCACACTTTTTCCTTCCCACAGACTTCCCACTGAGGTGCCTTGATACAGCACTCTGGGAACAGCCTATTCGTTCAGAAATTTCTTTCTGTGTCTTACCCTCTTGCTTGAGGGTGTCAATGATGGCCTTCTGGACAGCAGTCAGGTCGGCAGTCTTACGCATGATTGCGGTTTTGAGTAATGAACCAGGCTGGGAGTTTTTAAAAGCCTCAGGAATCTTTTGCAGGTATTTAGAGGTAATTAGTTGATTCAGATGATTAGGTTAATAGCTTGTTTAGAGAACCTTTTCATGATATGCTAATTTTTTGAGATAGGAATTTTGGGTTTTTTATGAGCTGTATGCCAAAATCATCAATATTAAAACAAAAAAAAGGCTTGAACTACTTCAGTTGTGTGTAATGAATCTAAAATATATGAAAGTCTAATGTTTATCAGTACATTACAGAAAATAATGAACTTTATCACAATATGCTAATTTTTTGAAAAGGACCTGTATGTTTTTATAATAGACTAGTAATCTATCATAGCACATGCATAAAACTGGTCATGCAGGAATGGTCATAATATAAGGTTTGTCTAAGAATTAACCCAATAAGTCACTTTCAGTGGAAGAATATGTTTCCTTTAGGCAGAGTCAGGATGTGGGAAGAGCCTCCATACATTCTTTTGGATCGTAAAGTTTATCTGGTCTGCCAGAAGCGTCCTGGTTGCCATGATAACCGGGCCCATCTAAGACTTTGTGGCACCCTGTGTTGGTTTGGGTGAGGGGAAGTCTGTGCTTACTTGTTAATTCAATAAACAACTGATTTGGGTAAATCTAATGAACCATTGTCTGATTGGCCCATACGCTACAGTGCCATACCCATATTAAGAATTATTGACCATTTGTAACTTTACCTCGTCTTTACCTCAGCAGCAAGCATTCTCAAATTCTTGCATCTAGCGCTTATTTTAGTGTTTAATGTTAGATTATTCCTATTCTTGGAACAAAGGGCTTAAGGTTGATTCAATACTCTTAATAAAAAAAAAATCACACTCATCATCAGTAATAGCCAACTACAATGACAAAATCTCTTATATTAAACACAAAATGTTTATGGACAGAACAATAAGAATGACCTATACTCGTTTTGTAGCAAATAAATAAAAGGTTTACTTCAACCAAATGCTTAGTTTGTGGCTCATTAGGCTATTATGAATGAAAAAACAAAACAGGCTATTGGCTACAATAAAATAGTAGGCTACAATGACATATTCACTTACCCTATATTATACTTATTACTTTCATTAGCCTAAACATGAATAAGGATAATATGTTTTACCCACGTTAGCTAACACAAACAAATAAATAAATAAATAATGTAGAGCTCTGCACAGGCCTTAAATCTAGGCTTATAAGTCCGGACATGATCAACATGATCAACTCACTGTCTGCGGCAGTATCAATACATATTAAAACATACAACATGCAATAAAGGAGGGTGTGAATACAGTGTGATGAAGTCACTAATCACAGCAGTGGCTATTTGATTACATTTCTGCAAGGGGTAACACCGGTTAAAAAAACATCCCAATAATGTTTTCTGGTTCAGGCTTTGTAACATTGGACCAGCTCCCTGTGGACTATAGTCAAAAGAGTATTTGTGCTGTGAAGGGGTCAGAAGTGACACTGATGTGCTCTTACTCCAACATCAACATCAAAACTGCATTCTGGTTCAGTGAGAAACAAAGTACAAACTGGAGAAAAAACAATCAACCTGAAGATTTGACTTTAGACTCAGACTACTCAGGACGAGTGAAACATCAGATCTCATACAGCTCTTCAACCCTCACAATATCAGACGTGAGAGAGAGAGACTCTGGAGAATATCAGCTCATGTTCATCATGAATGATGGAGTTAAACATCGCAGCTCAGCAGCCATCAGTCTAACAGTCACAGGTAAAAATTAGTCGAGATTCTGGTCAGTTCAGCTGTTTTCATTTGACATGTGATGTTTTTCTTAATTATTAATCTTTGCTATTCAGACCTGCAGGTGAAGATAAAACCTGTGTCTACAGACCTGACAGATAGGAAAGTAAAAATTACCTGTGATTCTTCATGCACTTTAACCTCTAGAGGTCATTATTACTGGATGAATAATGGACTGCATTTCACACATTCAGAGTCCCCCAACATAATTGTCAATCAGCAGTAATGTTAACAGATTTTTCTGTTCTCATGATCAAAACCTTAAACATCCCTCCTCTTCTGTGTGTGAGTGTCAGATAATAAATAATATTAATAAACAATATTTAGATGAGATATTGTTTATTTTAACATTAATTCAACAAGTGTGTTTAAAGTAAGTGTGAGTTTTGCATGTTAATCTGTGTCTCTTTCAGGTCTTTCTAAGAGTGGCTGCTGGGATGTGACTTACTCCTCTAGAAGAGTCTGTGCTTTGGTGGGCTCCACAGTAGACATTTCCTGCACATACTCACATCCCTCTGGTCAAACTACAAATAAAACATTCTGGCATTACGGTCCATCTGACGGTCGATTTCAGGACGTCAAGGATCTGCGTGAGGATAATCCGTTTGCTGGTCGTGTGGAGTATGTGGGGAACAAACTGAGAATCAAAGATCTCAAGATCAGTGACTCTGGAGAATATCGATTCAGGTTCATCACTGACTTTAACCGATACTCTGGATCACCTGGAGTCATTCTCACTGTTACAGGTAACTGATCATGATAAACTGATTATGTTAAAAATGTTTCTATTAGAATTTCTATTAGAATTAGAATTTCTATTAGAATTTCTATTAGAACTTAATTATTTTTAGGTACACAGATAAAAAGCAGCCCAGTTGCTGCATCAGAGAGACAGGAAGTGATATTAAGCTGTTCAACTAATTGCACTCTGAATGACAATCATACTTACATCTGGTACAAGAACAGACGACAGGTAACAGATGGATTCACTAAAGTCAACAAGCTGTACCTGGACTCAGTCAGCAATGAAGAGCTTCAACAGTATTCCTGTGCTGTAGGAGGTAACATATCTCTCATGATACATGTGCTTCAGTGTGAAATGTTAGCAGCATTCAGGTGTTTTCTCTGATAGTCATGATTCACTTCTTTGTGTTGTGAAGATCCAGTGGACAGCACAGCGTTCAGCCATTATACAGTCACTCTGCTTGTATTTTTACCTCAGTTTCTCATAATAGCGGCTCTGTGGATTTGGTGAGTAAAAGATCTAGAGATTATTCACAATTGCATGACATACAGTGAATATACTAAAATGTATTTAGGTTTTAATAATGTTTATTATGATCCAACACGTTTTTCTTCAAAATGTATCTCACTTCTAAACCAAACTGAAAACAAAAGTGAAGGTAAGAAATTATGTGTAACCTGGATAAAACAACCTAGTGCAGTTTCTACATGAATGATAAAGATGAATGGGCACAGTAGTATATCACTACACTAAACATGTAGGTTTGTAAGGAGGCAACGTATGAAGGGAAAAAAATTATTGTATTGGAACCACCAATACAAACAGAGGCTGCAACACACAATCAGTAGAAAAAAGAAGGAATACAGTTTATTACAGATAGAGAAACATTTTCCCCAAAAACACAGTTTAAATGTTATTTTCCCTGTTCTCTTATTTGTACCCTTTTATAAAGTCAGATCTTTCCAAAAACAAACAAACATGACAGGGAAAGGGAAAAATAAATACTACTACTACAAAAAAAAAAAAAAAAAAAAAAAACTACTTAGTGCAGTATTTTTTTTTTCTTAAGGCGAGTGGCAACTAACATTTAAGGTGCTTTTATAAATGTAAAAGGGTTGCATATATATTGAATGTACCATAATATAAGAGATGCAATGCATTGCAGCATTAATGTTTAATGTATTTAAATGAGTTTAATGTGTTTGTATTTGTCTGTCATAGAATCTGATGTTCCACATCTGTTCATCTGCCTTCTGTTCATCAGAGCTGCTGGAGTGATGTCATTCTGTTCTTCCACTGTGACATCATCACCTAGCAACAGTCACAACTGTCAGCCGCAACTTCAGTGATACAGTGATGTCATAGACCAGTGGTGGGGAACATTGATCCTCGAGGGCCGGTGTCCCTGCAGATTTTATCTCCAACCCTAATCGAACACACCTGAACAAGCTAATCAAGGTCTTCAGGATACAGGTTGGCATTTATTTTTCAGGGTTGGAGCTAAACTCTACAGGGACACCGGTCCTCCAGGATCAAGGTTCCCCACCCCTGTCATACATAGTAACATATCAATGACTGTCAGCCTGCATAACAAAACACGATGTTCAGATTTAAATGTAAGAAGAAGACTTTTATTCTCCTTTGATCCACTTTAATAAATTGTTCTCACCTTTGTGTTCTCTTTTACTTCGTAAAATATGGAATTGGTCATGAGATAGATTTGGCATTTCTGTGTCCTATTTAAATACAGCTTAACAGACTGCAGTGCTTCAAATTCAGAGCTGTAACATTTTAAGCTTTTGTTTCCTGCAAATATTATTTTTTATTTAATCTTTTTTTTTTTTGTTTCTTGTTTCAAAACAAGAAGTTGGTGGAAACAAAATAAAATGTCATCTGATTTCAATCTGATTGCCAAAGCTACTGTTCAAACATATTATACAGTCAACATTTGAAAAGGATTAAAACCTTCCATCAAAGTTGTCATAAAACCAAAACATTTCATGTGCTTGTCTTTTTGACTTGACTTTTTTAGTCCACTTCAAATGTTGACTACTGTGTGTGTGATATATTACATTTTCAACATTGTTATTTAAACTGTTTGCTTTATTATAACTTACATTTATTGACTATATATTCAAATTTTGTTTACAAATAAACATTCCATTATTAGTACAAGCCAGTTATTTTTGATACTTACTTTGTCTGGCGCTCACATCCACACACAAAGCATTGGAATTGATCCCTAAACATATAGGGGACTTTACTGATTTTTCCCAGAACATTTCTTTCAAAAATCAATTTTAATCTCAGTGTACTCATCGGCTCAGATGGAGGGAGTCTGTGGAGACTTTTGTTTGACTATGTTTGTTGGGGCATCCACCAAGTGGACTGCTGCTTCTCACTCAGGCCTGAGATTGTCACAAATGGGAGAAACAGAGGGAAATCTGGAATTGCTCGTTCCTGAAAGATTTACTGTTTATAGAGATTAAAAAATAAAAGTAGTGGGTGTATTTTTACCATTATAGGCTGGTTGTTTTTACACACTGCAGCCACACAACTGTGTTCAAACACCTTATAAACACCTATTTTTCATAACAGGTCCCCTTTAAATGCATATTTTGAAAAAACTGAAGTTTTTTGAATATTAGAAACCTTAAAATGGCATAATAGGGGCATTTCAAACTGGTCATATTGACTTCCTGAGTTGAGTTTGAAACATAAGCATCTTTCTCTGATTTTAAAAAAGGGTGTCATTAAGAAAAGGGGAAGGAAATGACACCAGAACAGAGTCTGCTACAGCTTCTAAAACAGACCAAAGAAATGACAACCAGAGAACGACAGCAACATGTAATGTACGTTCCCTCTAAGGAGGGTGCTAGAGGGGATAAATCGGTTGCTTCCTGCCAGTTATCTGCTTCAGGACACTGAGCTAGAACCTCTAGCAGATGCCAGCTCTGAGGGGCTGGCATCCTCGAGTCAACTGATACCTCTGCCACACTTGGTGCTTCAGGGCTCAGTAGGCTTCAACGAGCAAAGTTCTTAGTCGCCACCCGGTCTTGGTACGGCGCGAGAATGGTTGTCCCCTCCAGTGAGAGTTCTAGAGAGGACAGATTGGTTGTTCCCTGCCGATCATCCGCTTCAGGGCATCATAGTGACTTCTCTAGCCACACCAGAGGCCAGCCTCGAGAGGCTGGTTCCCTTAGTAGGCTTCCTGGCAGCGTGGAAGCTTCTGCCGAACGTCTCACATGGGTCCTGCAGACTGTAGAAGGAGGCTACAGAATCTAGTTTGGTTCTCATCTGCCTAGTTTCTCTGGGGTTCTACCCACACTCGTGGGCCCCCAGCAGGCTCTGCTGATGGAACAAGAAGTAGAGACTTTCTTGAGGAAGGAGGCCATCGAGGTGGTCCCTCCTCTTGAACGAGAGTCCGGGTTCTATTGCCGCTACTTCATTGTTCCAAAGAAGGATGGAGGGTTGCGTCCCATTATAGATCTGCATCTTTGAGCCACGCCATCATACGGTTTCGGTTCAAGATGCTTACTATAGCTCAGATCGTGACCAAAATAAGGTCCAAGGACTGGTTTGTCACCATAGATCTGAAGGACGCATACTTCCATGTCTTCATCCTTCCACAACACAGGAAGTTCCTGAGGTTTGCTTTTGGAAGCTTACCAGTATCAGGTTCTTCCCTTCGGCCTGTCACTCTCACCCCGCGCTTTCACAGAGTGTGTGAATGCTGCTCTGGCTCCTTTGCGACTCCAGGGCATCCGCATACTGAATTACATCGATGACTGGCTGATTCTAGCTCAGTCGAGGCAGCAGGTGGTTCGGCATCGAGATGATGTCCTCGCCCACATGAAAGAGCTGGGGTTAAGACTAAACACCAAAAAGAGTGTGTTTTCTCCCTCTCAGAGAACCACTTATCTAGGCATAGTGTGGGATTCGACGACGATGCAGGCACGTCTGTCTCCTGCTCGTATCGAGTCGATCCTCAGGGCAGTCAAGAGAGTGAAAGAAGGCCAGTCACTCACTGTCTAACAGTTTCAAAAACTGTTGGGTCTGATGGCAGCAGCTTCCAACGGTATACCTTTATGGACTGTTGTACATGAGACCCCTGCAGTGGTGGCTCAGAACCAAAGGGTTCTCCCCGAGGGGAAGCCCACTTAGCATGATCAAGGTCACGCGGTGATGCTTATGTGCCTTAGACATGTGGAGGAAACCGTGGTTCCTGTCTCAAGGCCCAGTGCTGGATGGCTCCTTGTCGTCGCGTAACGCTAACGACGGACGCCTCCCTCATGGGCTGGGGAGCGGTCATGAGTGGCCTGTGGGATGGTCACCATCTCATGTGGCACATCAATTGCCTGGAGATGCTGGCCGTGTTTCAGGTGCTGAAACATTTCCTTCTGGACCTCAGAGGCCATCATGTGCTTTCCGCACAAACAACACATCGGTGGTCTCTTACATCAACCTGCAGGGGGGTCTGCGTTCGCGTCCCCTTTACAGGCTGGTGCACTGAGAGCAGTTTACATCCCTGGGCATCTCAAAGGGAGCAGACATCCTATCGAGGCAGGGGCTGATGCCCGGGGAATGGAGACTCCACCCTCAGTCGGTGGAGCTCCTATAGAAGGATTATGGCCAGGCGGAAGTGGACCTGTTTGCAGAAGACACACTGCCCGCTTTGGTTCTCCCTTACATCATGCAGACGTGGCCGAGGCTACGTCTTTATGCCTTCCCCCCCGATCGCTCTGCTTCCGGGAGTTCTGGAGAGAGTACGCCAGGACAGGGTAAGTCTACTTTTGGTAGCTCCGTTTGGCTGACCCGAGTTGGTTCTCGGACCTGGTGTCCCTCCTAGATGGCTCTCCCTTCGAGATTCCGCTCAGGAGGGACCTTCTCTCTCAAGCAGGGGGCACCATCGTGCACCCCCGTCTGGAGTTGTGGAAGCAGTGGGCGTGGCCTCTGGGGGGCACAGCTCATAGCTTCTGGTCTCTCAACCGAGGTTGTTGAGACCATACTCCAATCCAGAGCTCCCTCCACAAGGAAGCTATACACTTTGAAGTGGAAACCTTTCACTTCCTGGTGCGGACAACGGTTGCAAGACCCAGTCAACTGCCCGATTGGTACAGTTCTTAAGTTTTTGCAAGACCGTTTCTCTGCCGAGTTGACTCCCGCCACCCTGAAGGTGTACGTGGCGGCCTTGAGTGCTTACCACGCCTTTTAGGACGGCCAATCTATTGGGAGAAACCCGCTGGTCACGTGCTTCCTCCGTGGCACGCTGAGGCTGAGGCTGGTGCAGCGCAACAAGGTTCCCACCTGAGACCTGGCGGTGGTTTGGAGGGCCTCTGCAGAGCGGAGGGTGGGAGACCTGCAGGCACTTTCTGTATCATGCCTGGAGTTCGCTCTGGGCATGGTCAGGGCATTCCTTTACCCCAGGCTGGGGTATGTCCCGAAAGTGACTACAGTGTGCCAGGTCCCGTTGCGCTGCAGGCCTTCTGTTCTCCGCCATTCCAGGAAGCGGGTCAAGAAAGACTGAATCTGCTGTGTCCAGTGCGAGCACTGGACGCCTATGTCCATAGAGCTGCCCTGTGGCATAGAGCGGATCAGCCCTTTGTGTGCTTCGGATGGGCCGAAGAAGGGTTCTTCGGCCACCAAGCAGACCATAAGCAGGTGGGTGGTCGAGGCCATCTCACTTACTTATGAGTCCTCGGGCCTCCCTCCATCTATGGGGGTCCGGGCACACTCGACCCAGAGTATGACGGCCTCCACGACCTTTCACCTGGGGTTGTCCTTGAGCGACATTTGTGACGCGACGGGCTGGTCCTTTCCACACACATTTGTCCGCTTTTACAATCTGGACGTTCCATCTACTACAGGTGCTGCATCTCATTGCCATATTCCTGGCTCGCTTCATTGCAAGCTGAATGAGCTCATTGCCGGTGCTCTCTTATGCTTCCTGGATCGCTACGTCATCTCGCTCATGACGTGGCATTTCTCCATTGGACTGATTCTAAACACACTTCAGTACAGTGTCTCGCCGGGGGCATTCCCATATTCATTGTGTTAGCATTATGCTAACAACATGTTAACACAAGTAAAATGTTAAAATAATATTAGCATGATTAGCATGTTGCTAGCATGATGTTAATGTGATTAGCATAATTCTAGCAACACTAACATCTTGTTAGCATGAAATGAACGATTAGCATGATGCCAACATGTTTTTAACAAGAAGGTAACATGAGTAGCCTGATGCTAATAACAGTATACCCCATTTCCCCATGATATATGTTATACATACTTACAAGGCATTTGCCCACCTGCAACTATAGTTGCCACTTGTACTTTGGACTAAGTATACAAAAAACGGTAACACTTTATTTTGATAGTCCACTTTAGATATTCTACTAACAGTAATTAACATTGCAACAAAATTTCAACTAGCAGTTAGTAGAGTATTAGCAGACTGTCTGCTTAACATCTTCTAACACTTTCTTTGTCAACATTCAACTAACCCTAAACCTACCCTAAACTAACCCTAAAGTCTACTCTGAGAGTTAGTTGACATGTAGTTGCAAATAATGAGATGTAGTTGATATGTAGTTGACAAGTAGTTGACATGTAGCTACAAAGTTACTTACAGTTAGTAGAATGTCTAAAGTGGACTTATCGAACTAAAGTGTAACCCAAAAAACGATAGATCTCTTGTAAGATTTGTTTTGTTTGGATGATTCTAGAGACCTTCATGATTATGTAGATATATACCGTATGTAAACAAAAAACTTGTGGAGCAGAGGTGGGCCTGGAACGTGGAGCAATGGCAGACTTGGACAGTGCAGACATAATGGACCTGGACCATGGAGCAATGACAGACCTGAACCATGGAGCAGAGGTGGGCCTGGATTGTGGAGCAGAGGCAGACAGTGCAGCACTGGAGGGCTTGGGCCATGGAGCAGAGTCAGACATTGAAACTGTGGAGGACCTGGGCCATGAAGCAGTGGCAAACAGAGGTGCAGTGGTAGCCATGGTGGGGCAGGCCGAGCAGGATGGCATAGTGGTGCCAGCAGAGCAGGAACATGGATAGACGAGCCCTCTGAATTGCAGTGTGCTGCCCACACACTCAAAATGGCGACTGCCATTACAGGAAGAGCAGCCGTGATGTGGCTTGACTAAGGAAGGGCGGCCATGACAGGTGCAGACTCTGGCTCGGCAGGTGTGAAGTTAGCAGGCGTTGGCTCGGCTTGAACAGGCCCTGGAGCAGCAGGCTTGACATGAGCAGGAGCTGGCTTGACCAGCGTAAAGTTAGTGGGCGCTGGCTTGGCATGGGCATGCCCTGGAACAGCAGGCTTGATGTTAGCAGACCCTGGGAGGTGGGTTGTGCAAAATTGTGGTGTTCCTCATCTGCAATACCCACAGTGAAAGGTGAACAAGCCTGCAAAAGTGGATGGTCAATATATTCTTCAAATGTCCAGTGTATTTTCCCTCCAAGTAACTGGGAACATATAGGTTCATTAAGACCCACCCGAAAGATGTCCTTAAGGGCCACGTCTTTTAAATTCCACCAAATGGCATACCTGGCAAAAATCTGCCACATAATCCTCTATAGCCTGTTTCGCTTGACGAAGGCAGAGGAGGCGAGATACTGCTGGGTTCACAGTTAGGGTTGTGTATTCTGTAACGGTAGTCCACTGAAGGTGAGTGAAGTTGAACCCAAGTGCAGTTTATTGAACAGAGTGTGAAATCCAAAGTGCAAACATTAATCCAAACAGTGACTTGACTTGACATGACATGACATAAACAGACTTGGCTTGGCATGGACAGACTTGGCATGGCATGGCATGGAACAGACTTGAAACAAAGACTCACTGACAGCAGGTTACCATATTAATACACGACAATGACAATGGCAAAATGAGGGCTACTTATACTCAACAAAGTGGGTCACAAGACACAAAACAAACAATGAGAAACACTGAACATGACATAGCAACCAATAAGAACATGACATATGGACAAGCAGGATAACATGAGGAACAGGGAAGCAAGACACAAACAGGAACCATGAATAGACTACAAAATAAAAGACATGAAAACATGAACATGAAACAAACCCCAAAACAAAACCCAAACCCCACCTTACAATGCCTTTTTTATTTCTTGAAATCCTTTATTTGGTTGTTTACTTGCATGTCATTGAGACATAAAACATAGATGACATCTAGAAAAATACTTACAAAAGGAAAATGACAGCTATAAACTGCCTCAGGCTTAAATGGGTTAATTCATATATTGATTCAAATGTATTGAAAAAAGTAGACTAAGCCTATGACAATATAAGCAAGAGTTAAGTTCAAATCAAATTGACTGTGACCATTTCAACTTTAAAAAGTCATTTGTTGCCATGACTTTTTGATGATATTATTACCTGTAACATGTCTGTGCCATACCCATATTAAGAATTATTGACCATTTGTAACTTTACCTCGTCTTTACCTCAGCAGCAAGCATTCTCACATTCTCACATCTAGTGCTTATTTTAGTGTTAAATGTTAGATTATTCTTATTCTTGGAACAAAGGGCTTAAGGTTGATTCAGTACTCCTAATAAAAAGAATCACACTCATCATCAGTAATAGCCAACTACAATGACAAAATCTCTTATATTAAACACAAAATGTTTATGGACAGAACAATAAGAATGACCTATACCCACTTTGTAGCAAATAAATAAAAGGTTTACTTCAAACGATTGCTTATGCTTATTGTTGCTCATTAGGCTATTATGAATTAAAAAAACAAAACAGGCTATAGGCTACAATAAAATAGTAGGCTACAATGACATATTTACTTACCCTATATTATACTTTTAACTTTTATTAGCCTAAAAATGAATAAGGATAATATGTTTTATCCTTACGTTAGCTAACACAATAAATAAATAAATAAATAAATAATGTAGAGCTCTGCACAGGCCTTAAATCTAGGCTTATAAGCCCGGACATGATCAACATGATCAACTCGCTGCCTGCGGCAGTATCAATACATATGAAAACGCACAACAGGCAATAAAGGAGGGTGTGAATACAGTGTGATGAAGTCACTAATCACAGCAGTGGCTATTTGATTACATTTCTACAAGGGGTAACACCGGTTAAAGTGGGGTGTTTTTCACAGAAAATGAAAATGATAATGGAAAAATTACATTTTTTTTTAGGACCTTCATAAACAAACCTCAAGAAACAATATAAAAACCTGAAACTATATTTAATGGCCCCTTAAAAATAATAAAATAAATAAATAAATGGAGCAATGTGGCTGAGTTACTGTAAGTCTAAACTTTTGCAATTTCTCAAAATTCATCACGATAATGTTTTCTTGTTCAGGCTTTGTAACACTGGACCAGCTGTCTGTGGACTATAGTCAAAAGAGTATTTGTGCTGTGAAGGGGTCAGAAGTGAAACTGAGGTTCACTTACTCCAACATCAAAACTGTGTTCTGGTTCAGTGAGAAACAAAGAGCAAACTGGAGAAAAAACAATCAACCTGAAGATTTGACTTTAGACTCAGACTACTCAGGACGAGTGAAACATCAGATCTCAAGCAGCTCTTCAACACTCACAATATCAGACGTGAGAGAGAGAGACTATGGAGAATATCAGCTCATGTTTATCATGAATGATGGAGTTAAACATCTCAGCTCAGCAGCCGTCAATCTAACAGTCACAGGTGAAACTGAGTCGAGGTTCTGGTCAGTTCAGCTGTTTTCATTTGACGTGATGATGTGTTTCTTAATTATTCATCTTTGCTATTCAGACCTGCAGGTGAAGATAAAACCTGTGTCTACAGACTTGACAGATAGGAAAGTAAAAATTACCTGTGATTCTTCCTGCACTTTAACCTCTAGAGGTAATTATCACTGGATGAAGAATGGACTACATATTAAAGATTCAGTGTCCCCCAACATAATTACGTCAATCATCAGTGATGTGGACAGCTTTTTCTGTTCTCATGATCAAAACCTTAAACATTTCTCCTCTTCTGAGTGTGAGTGTCAAATAATAAACAATATTAATAAACAATATACTGTAGCTATAAATGGATTAACATGAGATATTGTTTATTTATACATTAATTTAATTCAACAAGTGTGTTTAAAGTAAGTGTGAGTTTTGCATGTTAATCTGTGTCTCTTTCAGGTCTTTCTCAGAGTGGCTGCTGGGATGTGACTTACTCCTCTAGAAGAGTCTGTGCTTTGGTGGGCTCAACAGTAGACATTTCCTGCACATACTCGCACCCCTCTGGTCTTACTGTAAATAAAACATTCTGGGATTACGGTCCATCTGACGGTCGATTTCAGGACGTCAAGGATCTGCGTGAGGATGATCAGTTTGCTGGTCGTGTGGAGTATGTGGGGAACAAACTGAGAATCAAAGATCTCAAGATCAGCGACTCTGGAGAATATCGATTCAGGTTCATCACTGACTTTGACAGCAAATACTCTGGATCACCTGGAGTCATTCTTACTGTTACAGGTAACTGATCTTGATAAACTGATTATGTTAAAAACATTTCCTGTATAATTTATATTAGACTTTAATTATTTTAGGTACACTGTTAAAAAGCAGTCCAGCTGCGGTATCAGAGGGACAGGAAGTGATATTGAGCTGTTCAACTAAATGCACTCTGAATGACAGTCATACTTACATCTGGTACAAGAACCAAACACTGGTAACAGATGGATTCACTAAAGTCAACAAGCTGTACCTGGACTCAGTCAGCAATGAAGAGCTTCAACAGTATTCCTGTGCTGTAGGAGGTAACACATCTCTCATGATACATGTGCTTCAGTGTGAAATGTTTGCAGCATTCAGGTGTTTTCTCTGATAGTCATGATTCACTTCTTTGTGTTGTGAAGATCCAGTGGACAGCACAGCGTTCAGCCATTATACAGTCACTCTGCTGGTGTTTTTACCTCAGTTTCTCATAATAGCGGCTCTGTGGATTTGGTGAGTAAAAGATCTAGAGATTATTCACAATTGCATGACATACAGTGAATATACCAAAATGTATTCAGGTTTTAATAATGTCAATTATGAACCAACAGGTTTTTCTTCAAAATGTATCTCACTTCTAAACCAAACTGAAAACAAAAGTGAAGGTAAGAAATGATGTTTAACCTAAACACTGCAGGTTTTTACACGAACAGATCAAGATGGATAAGCACAGTAGCGTATCACTACACTAAACATATGTTTGTAAGGAGGCAACTCATAAAGGGAAAAAAAGTATTGTATTGGAACCACCAATAAATGAAAACAGAGGTTGCAACATACAATCAGTAGAAAAAATACTACAAAAAAACAACCTACTTAGTGCAGAGAACTTACAACTCATTCACATTCACTTCATCTGAATTGACACCAGATTTCACACATGGAATTATAGATTTTCAGTTTTTTTTTCTTTGTTTCTTCTCTCTCTGATATGTATGTTATACAGCTGTAGTCTACAGTTAATTATTTAATGCACAATATATTCTACTCAGTCAGTGTTGTCTGGTATCCCAAACCACCCCGGCTAGACATCTTAATATATTTAGCTTTTTTTTTTTTTTTTTTACCTTAATGTGGGTGGTAACTAACATTTAAGGTGCTTTTATATATGTAAAAGGGTTACATTATCTACCATAATATAAGAAATGCAATGGTAGCAGCATTGATGTTTAATGTGTTTAAATGTGTTTAATGTCTTTGTATTTGTCTGTCTTAGAATCTGATGTTCCACATCTGTTCATCTGCCTTCTCTTCATCAGAGCTGCTGGAGTGATGTCATTGTGTCCTTCCATTGTGACATCATCACCTAGCAACACTTACAACTGTCAGCAGCAACATCAGTGATACACTGATGTCATAGACATTTCATTGTCATAAAAACATTTTTTTAATGTCGATAAGAATTTTACCACCACCAGCACATCTGCCTTACTATTCTAGTTTCCATGGCTTAAATGGATTATATAAAACAATGAGGCAATAATGAATGGTTAATTAATAATAGTATGGTTTGATTGAAAAACACTGTTATTTTTATTAATTTATGTACATTAGATACAAAAAATTGTGTGATTTTTGATTAAGACAATAAAATCAATCAGACAACTGTATTAATAAAATCATAGCAATAGGTAACTTTCTACAACTGTAATTTATAAATAATAAAATGTAATTGCAATTTATTTATATACTTTTATAGTTTGTTTAAATTCTATTTTGACCACGTATAGTAGGTCACCACAATACAATTCTGCTTAGGGCACCCATTTGGCCAGCAGCGGCCCTGTGTGTATATATATATATAAAATATAAAAAATTATATCTGGTGTCTGATTAATTTTTGGTTTTGTTTGACTATATGTGTGTGTGTAATATTGTATTACATTTTCAACATTGTTATTTATTGTTATTTAAACTGTTTACTATATGATTACTTAAATGTATTGACCATATACAAATTTAATTTGCAAATAAACATTACACTATTAGTACAAGACTGTTATATTTACAGAAAACATGCACGGTTTAAAAGTCAGTCATCTGATTTTACTGTGCATAAAAAATTTCACTTGTGATAATGACCTTGACAAAATCGACAAAGTTTTGGACTTCAAATTGCTTCCATATGGAGATTTTTAACTACCACATTCCTATTTATGATCATTCTGACAGCATGTAAAGGCAGCATCAGTAAAAATAGGCAAAGACAATGGTAGCTTTGGCAATATTAGCCTTACAGAGTGCCAAGAAGTGCTTTCAAACAAGCAATTTAGAAAACAAACACGTGCTACTTACTTTGTCTGGAGCTCACATCCACACACAAAACACTGGTATTGATTCCTAAACATATAGACTTTACTGTTTTTTTTCAGAATATTTCCTTTGAAAATCAATTTTAATCGCAATGTTCTCATCGGCTCAGATAGAGGGAGTCTGTGGACACTTTTGTTTGACTATGTTTGTTGGTGAATCCACCAGACGGACTGCTGCTTCTCACCCAGGGCTGACATTGTCACAAATGGGAGAAATAGGGGGAAATCTGGAATTGCTCATTCCTGAAATATTTACTATTTATTGGGATTAAAATTAAAAGTAAAAAAAATTAGTGGGTGGATTTTTACCATTATAGGCTGGCTGTTTTTACACACTGCAGCCACACAACTGTGTTCAAACACCTTATAAAAGTGATTTTTGCATAATAGGTCCCCTTTAAATGCATATTTAGAAAAAATTAAAGCATTTTTTGAACTTGCTTGCATGCAAACCTGTTGTAAAAGACTTCCAAAACAATATTAGAAACCTTAAATGGCAAAATAGGGGCACTTCAAACTGGGCACACTAACTTCCTGAATTGAGTTTGACAGTAAACTTTTTCCGAAGTATACAATTTTTTTTTTCTCTGATTAAAAAAAAAAAAGGGAAGGAAATGATGCCAAGACAGAGTCTACAACAGCTTCTAAAACAGATCATAGAAACGACAACCAGAGAACATCAGAGAACAACAGCAACATGTAATGTAGGTAAATTTAGTATTCATTTACATTTGAAAATTGTAATTTTAAGCACGCCTTTCAAAAGAGTTTTACTGTATTCATGATTTTGTCTGTAATGACCGCTCAATGTCACAGTGAGACTCATTGCGTGTCTTCTTTTCAGGTCGAGCAGCTCTGTGTCATTCATTGTATGTGTGAATTTACACAAAGTGAAGGTCATGAACTCCAGACTCTCACCGCTGATCCTGATGCTGCTCATTCCAGGTTTGAACATTACTGTGGGTTTTTCCTCCTCTGTGACATTTTTCTTTAAATGTGGCTCTAAATATCTTTCACATGTTCAAAGAGTAATTACTTTAATCATCATTGCTCTATACTCTAACAGTTGAAATCATTTAAAACCAGTTTAACTTACTGTCTATAGGGCCAAAATGTCCATCTGAATGTTGGTCTAATTTAACTCACTAAGTGGTCAGGATTTTCTGACAATGTATTTAAGATGGAATGGGTGTATAGATACATTTAAAGGAGCCATGAAATGAAGAATCAAAATGTTAATGATATTACCCATAAGATCATTACCATGGGAAGTAGGGGTGCTGGGTTTTAGAACCACCCCTGTCATGTAGCCCAAGAAAAAATGGGGGAGGGGGCTGAGGGGGCTGTGTTAAAAATAAATATGAAATTTTGTTACCAAAAAATAAATCGTTATTTTTATTAACCCATTTGTGCTTACATTTTTCTGAATGGTTTCATGCTTAGTCAAGTTAATAGTGTAAACATGTCCAGGTTTTCTTAAAAAAGTGGCCAAAACCCCCCTAAAACCAGCCAACCAGCTTTTTTTTTTTTTTTTTTTTTTTTAGCAGTGAATATCAATCTTTATTCATAAACTGATTTAATATGTATAAACTATAAACTATAGTTGCAGCTTGTACTTTTGACTAAGTATACAAAAAACTATAGATCTCTTGTAAGATTTGTCTTGTTTGGATGATTCTAGAGATCTTCATGATTATGTAGATACATATGTAAACAAAAAATACTTGTTAGTAACATGAAAATGAACTTTCTTTGGGAGGGTTTGCCCCCGTCATGCTTCCTGGAAGTAGGGAAGTTGACAACCTCATGTGACTTAGTTAGTCAATGCCTTTTTTTTATTTCTTGAAACCCTTTATTTGGTTGCTTACTTGCATGTCACTGAGACATAAAACATAGATGACATCTAGAAAAATACTTACAAAAGGAAAATGACAACTATATACTGCCTCAGGCTTAAATGGGTTAATTCATATATTGATTAAAATGTATTGAAAAAAGTAGACTAAGCCTATGACAATATAAGCAAGAGTTAAGTTCAAATCAAACTGACTGTGACCATTATAACTTCATTTGTTGCCATGAATTTTGGATGATATTATTACCTGTAACATGTCTGTGCCATACCCATATTAAGAATTATTGACCATTTGTACAGTCATTGCAAAGAGACAGCAGAGAAAGAGTGAGAGCATCTTTACCTCAGCAGCAAGCATTCTCACATCTAGCGCAAATTTTAGAGTTTAATGTTAGATTTTTCCTATTCTTGGAACAAAGTGCTTAAGGTTGATTCAATTCTCTTAATAAAAAAAAAATAAAAAATCCACACTCTTCATCAGCAATAACCAACAAAATCTCTTATATTAAACACAACATTTTTATGGGCAGAACAATAAGACTGACCTATACCCACATAGTAGCAAATAAATAAAAGATTTACTTGAAACAAATGCTTAGTTTGTGGCTTATTTGGCTATTATGAATTAAAAAACAAAACAAAACAAAACAGGCTATAGGCTACAATAAAATAGTAGGCTACAATGACATATTCACTTACCCTATATTACACTTTTAAATTTTATTAGCCTAAAAATGAATACAGATAATATGTTTTACCCACGTTGTAGCTAACACAATAAATAAAGCTTGCATTTTAATCCACCTGTCCATGTCCCACTTTGTTACAGTATCAAAACACACAACATGCACGAAAAGAGTGTGTGAATACAGTGTGATGAAGTCACTAATCTCAGCAGGGGCTATTTGATTACATTTATGCAAGGGGTAACGTCTGTTAAAGTGGGGTGTTTTTCACAGAAAGTGAAAATGAGGATGGAAAATTAATTAATTTTTAATACATTTTTATTTATTTATTTTTTTTATGTTGGACCTTCCTAAACAAACCTCAAGAAACAATATAAAAACATGAAACTGCATTTCATGGCCCCTTAAAAATAATACAATACATAAATAAATAAATTGAGCAATGTGATTGAGTTACTGTCTAAATTGTTGCAATTTCTCAAAATTCATCACAATAATGTTTTCTTGTTCAGGCTTTGTAACACTGGACCAGCTCCCTGTGGGCTATAGTCAAAAGAGGATTTGTGCTGTGAAGGGGTCAGAAGTGAAACTGAGGTTCACTTACTCCGACATCAACATCAAAACTGTGTTCTGGTTCAGTGAGAAACAAAGTACAAACTGGAGAAAAAACAATGAACCTGAAGATTTGACTTTAGACTCAGATTACTAAGGACGAGTGAAACATCAGATCTCAAGCAGCTCTTCAATCCTCACAATATCAGACGTGAGAGAGAGAGACTCTGGAGAATATCAGCTCATGTTCATCATGAATGATGGAGTTAAACATCGCAGCTCAGCAGCCATCAGTCTAACAGTCACAGGTGAAAATTAGCATAGATTCTGGTCAGTTCAGCTGTTTGCATTTAACATGTGTTTCTTAATTATTAATCTTTGCTATTCAGACCTGCAGTTGAGGATAAAACCTGTGTCTACAGACCCGTCATATAAGGAAGTAGAAATGACCTGTGATACTTCCTGCCCTTTAACCTCTGGAGGTCGTTATCACTGGATGAAGAATGGACTGCATTTCACACATTCAGAGTCCCCCAACATGTTTATGTCAATCATCAGTGATGTGGACAGCTTTTTCTGTTCTCATGATCAAAGCCTTAAACATCCCTCCTCTTCTGAGTGTGAGTGTCAAATAATAAACAATATTAATAAACAATATTCAAATGGAATAGCATGAGATGTTGTTTATTTATTTGTTAATTTAATTCAACAAGTGTGTTTAAAGTAAGTGTGAGTTTTGTATGTTAATCTGTGTCTCTTTCAGGTCTTTCTCAGAGTGGCTGCTGGGATGTGACTTACTCCTCTAGAAGAGTCTGTGCTTTGGTGGGCTCCACAGTAGACATTTCCTGCACATACTCACATCCCTCTGGTCATACTGTAATTAAAACATTCTGGCATTACGGCCCATCTGACAGTCAGTCTAAAGACTTCAGGGATTTGCGTGAGGATAATCAGTTTGCTGGTCGTGTGGAGTATGTGGGGAACAAACTGAGGATCAAAGATCTCAAGATCAGTGACTCTGGAGAATATCGATTCAGGTTCATCACTGACTTTAACCAATACTCTGGATCACCTGGAGTCATTCTCACTGTTACAGGTAACTGATCATGATAAACTGATTATGTTTTAAATGTTACCTGTATAATTTCTAATAGACTTCACTTCAATTATTTTTAGGTACACAGACGCAAAACAGCCCAGCTGCTGCATCAGAGGGACAGGAAGTGATATTGAGCTGTTCAACTAATTGCACTCTGAATGACAATCATACTTACATCTGGTACAAGAACAGACGACAGGTAACAGATGGATTCACTAAAGTCAACAAGCTGTACCTGGACTCAGTCAGCAATGAAGAGCTTCAACAGTATTCCTGTGCTGTAGGAGGTAACACATCTCTCATGATACATGTGCTTCAGTGTGAAATATTTGCAGAATTCAGGTGTAGTACTTGATATTTAGTTTAAAATCAAAAGTGTATATCTATTTTATTTTATTTATTTTATTTTTTTTTAGTATCTAAACTTGTCTTATTCTTCATGTTTTTGAAGACCCAAGAGTCCAGAGAAGTCCAGAGTCCAGCGTGGCTTTACTCAGCACTGTAATCATACTTTGTGTTTTGCTGATTATTACACTCATAGGAGTCCTGTGGAACAGGTAAATTTTGTGTAACATATGTATTACATTTTTCCCAAATGTTCACTTGTAATATTTGACAAGAGAACAATTTGCTTGATTAATTTCCACCAAAATAAAAAATACAAAATTCTCATTGGTTTACCATGAATGTAGCTTAGCTCAGCAGCTTAGTTTCATTTTGTTGACTTTTTTTAAAGTGACATTTTAAACTTTTTTTTTTTTGTACAATGAACTCTTATTTCAAAAGATAATATTATTTCTCTTTACATGATGACTTTTAAACAGGAGGAGAAATAATAATTCATCACAAAAGCATGAAGACACAATGGAGAGTGAACAGGTTAGAGCACCTTAACAATCAGATTTAATTTCACTCACACATGCTGAAGTATATTTTGTGTTCTGTCACTGATATTTTGTATTCTGTCCTGTTTTTTCCCCAAACTCTCAGTCAGGTTCAACTGTGCTGTATGATAATGCTGCAGCCTTGTCTACAGTCTGCACACAGCAAGTTCACACAAAGGATCAGAATGTTCATTATTCAACTATTAATTTCAAGAATTCTCACATAACGGACACATCATCTCCTAATGCTGTAAATTCAACCACAGATGATGTTCATTATGCTGCTGTAAAGTTCAGCTGAACCTTACCAACATTGGGAACTGTTACTGTTTGCTAAATTGTGAGCTGTTGTCCTTGTCTAATGCTTATGAAATTCATGTCTATTTGCTGTAAAAAAAAAAAAAAAAAAAAAAAAAAAAAAAAAAAAAAAATATATATATATATATATATATATATATATATATATATATTTTTTTTTTTTTTTTTTTTTTACAGCAATAGGTGTGGTAGGTGATTCAATAGGTGCACAAAGATGTATATTTTTGAATAGATGCATGATTTTTTTTTTAATTCTTAAATGTTTCTTTTCTAAATATACAGTATGTTTTTTTAAAAACAAACAAATTAAACAATTTGAATGAAATTGTCTATGAGAAGATGATTTACCTTATTCTTGCTTTGGTCTTTTTCTTTGGCTTTTGGTCTCAATATCAGCAGATAACCTAGTACATTTATGGCAAAAAAAAAAAAAAATAAATAAATAAAAATAAATATATATATATATATATATTATATATTAAGATGTCTCATATTTAATAGTAGTTGTGTTGATGAACCCATGGTGAAGCAACAAGTTCTATTTTTTTTTCTGTGAACAAAAAGGGAAATTGCTCAACTGCTAACTTTTTAACAATATTTCAGATTTACATTATGCAATCAGACTTATTTTTAGAAAACATTCTTGATAATCTTTGTGAGTTCTTTTAAACAATAACTCTTTTTAAACACAGAATAAAATTAAAAAGTAAAACATACAAAGTCAATAAGCAAATGCAAGTTTAAAAAAAATATGTCTTAAGTGGAGCTTTAAAACTATCATAATTCTGAGCTTCCCTAAGTCCAGAAGGCAGAGAATTCCAAAGGGCAGGAGCATAGAAACAGAAAGCTTTGTCACCCATAGATCGTAAATGAGTAATCTAGCGATATTTTAAGTTTTAACAGTACTCTGGACAAAAGAATCAAAAGTAAAATTAGCATCAAAAATAACTCCAAGGCTCTTCACTCGACTCTGGAACTCCAAAACAGAGCCACCCAAAGTCAGAGAGAGATGGCCAGCTTTAGAGATTTGTTGACGGGAACCAATAAGCATAACTTCAGTTTTACCACCATTCAGACACAAGAAATTATTGTTCAAGCATGTTTTAACTTCAGTAATGCAGTCAGACAAATAAGCAGTGTCTGGGGGCTCGTGAGGAGTTGAATGAATATAAATCTTCATATCATCAGCGTACAAATGATAATGAAGGCCGAGTGATCTCAACAGGTGACCTAGGGGTGACAAATAGATGTTAA
The DNA here is from genome assembly GCA_033026305.1 of Cirrhinus molitorella. Taxonomy (NCBI): domain Eukaryota; kingdom Metazoa; phylum Chordata; class Actinopteri; order Cypriniformes; family Cyprinidae; genus Cirrhinus; species Cirrhinus molitorella. The sequence continues at coordinate 25,201,083 of CM065121.1, read as the reverse complement.
AAAGTAAGGGGCCTAGAACTGAGCCCTGTCTAATCAACTCTATACAGTTTTAAATAAAAACAAGATTTTTTATGCATTTTAGTAAGGTTTTAATCAAAGCATAGCACAGGAACCACTTCTCGAAGTGACTAACAATTTATTGGTGTTTATAGTTGAGAGATTTATGGTATTTTAGAGATCTTTGATCATACCATGGCTTTCACATAGTAGATTAGGGGATTCTCTTAGACTGCACAAGTCAAAGGATGAGGATTTATGATCATGCGCTAAAGTAGTTAGAGAGAGAGAGAGAGAGAGAGAGAGAGAATTTGAATTTCAAATGCACTTTATTACAAAAATCTAAAACATTATACAGTCTTTTACACATAATTAAACAAAAACAAATATACAAAACAAAATTAACCAAAGAGGGGCGCAAAATACAAATTGTCATCAATTACCTCACACAAAACCCCCTTATAGTACCAAATCAACTCAAAAGAAACAAGATTATTCATAACTTTAAAATATCGAAATCAATTAAAATCCTGGATTTCACTGAATTGAAAAAAACAACCTCTAAATTACAGCTTGTATTTTGTTCAATTTTGTCTTTTCTGTTATTATAAATTGCCATTTTGGCTTGGCCTAACAGACAATTCATGAACTTTCTTAGCTAATGGTGACTCATATATTCAAGTCAAGTCAAGTCAGCTTTATTTATATAGCGCTTTTTACAATACAAATTGTGTCAAAGCAACTTTAAAGTATCATATAGGAAAGTAATATATCAATAATGCAAAAATAAACAATTAAACAATTTTAGTTAGAGGAAAGTAATCAATAGTTCCAAATTAATAAATTGATTGTCCCAAATTAATTGTTCCCCAATTTAGTTGTCCCCAACTGAGCAAGCCATAGGCGACAAGCCTTGCTAATAACTTATAAAGCCCTCAGTGGTTTAGCTCCTCAGTACTTGAGGGAGCTCTTATCACATTATAGTCCCTCACGCCTGCTGCGTTCTCAATACTCTGGCAATCTGATAATACCCAGAATATCAAAATCAACTGTGGGCGGTAGATAATTTTCTTACTTAGCGCCAAAACTATGGAACAATCTACCATTTCTGTTCGGGAGGCAGACACACTCAGTCAGTTTAAATCTAGACTAAAGACCCATCTCTTTAACCTGGCTTACACATAACATAACACATAACAAATGTGTTAACATTTCTATAATTCAAATCTGTTAAAGGATTGTTAGGCTGCATTAATTAGGTCAACCGGAACCGGGAACACTTCCCATAACACCTGATGCACTCGCTGCATCATAAGAAGAATGGAATCTATGCTAATATTGTCTGTCTCCTGCTTATGCCGAGGTCAGATCCAGTATGAATCCTGAACAGTTGGCCACTGCAGTTCCCTGATCCAGTTCGTATCCAGATGGTTGGTCAGTACATATAAACCACCTCTACAGGTGGTCTATATGTACTCTACACCCCCCCCACCCCCCATGTTCCCCTAAAACCTCCCATAAGTAATTGTGCTCAACTCGATCAAACACTTTCTCTTGATCTAAAGACAACAAACCAAACTCTAAATTAAGACTCTTTCTAATGTCCAAAACATCTCTAATGAAGGATATGTTACCAGAAATACCAGGTACACAATAAGTCTGGTCAGGATGGATAACTTGGTCCAATACTTCTCCCAATCTATTAGCCAGAGCCTTAGAGAGCAATTTATAGTCGCTGCACAGCAAACTCAATATAAGTTTAAGATTTTATATAAGTCCCCCTTTTTTGGCAACAAGGTAAGAACCGCTCTGCGGCAACTTGTGGGTAGCCGCCTGCTGGCCAGGCTTTCCCCAAGCACCTCCAGTAGATCCGGACCCACCTCCGGCCAGAAAGACTTGTAAAAGTCAACTGGCAGTCCATCTGCTTTGCCACACTCCATACTTTGGAGTGCCCTTTCGAACTTCTCCAGAGTTCGGCATTAGCTTCTCTGGATAGTTGAGGTAGACTCTCAAGGAAGACATTGCCAGGAGTTTCATGTGTGAGTTAACTTTTGTACAGCTCTTCATAAAAACTGACTGCTCTTTTCGAACGTCAGAGGGATCTGACAACAAGACTCCAACATCAGAGCATAAGACATGAAAAAAACTTTTTTGCCCATTTTTCTTTCTAAATTGAAAAAAAAAAAAAAGAAGATGCATCCATCAAGTCCACACTTTGAAAGCGAGACCTGACCAGAGCTCCTTGTGCAACAGAATCTAACAGATCAGCTAATAAGCCTTTTTTACTGTTAAAAGTTTCGAGATGAGTCACATTATCTGTACTTTCAGCAAGCCCCTGAAGTTCTACTAATTCTTTCTCTAATATTTTCATTGAACAGGTTATGTATCTTGTGATGTTTCGAGTATATTGTTGACAGAATTGCTTAATCTGCGCTTTTGCAACATCCTACCACTGTTGTAAAGACAGAAAAGAAGATTTTCTGGTTCTAATAAACGTTGCAAAAATTTTAAAAATCTCTTTGAAATACTTGTCACATAATAAATTGTTATTAAAATGCCAGTAGGCACTTTTGGGGGTAATTGAGCTCAAAGACACAACACACTGTATTAGACTATGATCAGAAAAACTCACTGGAATAATTGAACAACTTCTAAAAAAAACTAAGCTGGTGTTTAAATCCATAGAATCTATCCAACCTTGCTAAAGAAACTAAATTATCGTAAGCATGAGCCCATGTATATTGCCTCTGGGTACCATGAAAATTCCTCCAAACATCAACAATCTCATGTGATCTCAATAATTGAATGAGTCGTTTCCGTGAAGGCATATGTGGTTCTACATGATTTCTATCAAGAAAATGCTCAGTGCAACTGAAATGCCTACCTAAAAAAGTAAATCTTCAGGATTACAATTACATAAAACCTTACTCAGAGTATCCAGAGTTCCATTGGTTGGAAAGCAAACACAGATAAAAATAAACCTTTAGCAGTCTCCCTTTTATAATCTCATCTACTTGATAAGAACAGGGAATAAAGTTTTTAGAAAATATGATAGCAACTCCACCACTGGTTGTGGTCAAATGACTTAAAACAGATAAACCATTAAATTCTCTTGCCCAATCAGAACTATTTAGTACATCACTATGTGTTTCCTGAGCAAATAAAACATCAGATTTCTTTTGTTTAATTATCTCAAATAGCTGACATCTTTTCCTAATCTCTCTAGCCCTATTGACATTTAAAGAAGCAACAGAAAATTCTCCCATAAATAAAGAAAGGAAGAAACACAAGAACAGCCAAAGAAAAAAACACCCAGGAAAATTATATTTAGGCACTCTCATTACTAACACTGGGTGTTGACAGGGCATTCAGCTTGGAAAGAATTTTCTTTAAACAATAAACTTCCTGTTTGGTAAAGCCTCCATTGCCCCTAAAAGCCTTTGCTTTTTCAATAAATTGTACCACATCTGGGAAATATTCTTCAACTCGAACTTTTCTTGCATTTTTTGTTACTTTAAGAAAGGACTTTATATCATCCGCAGTATAAACTTGGCTGGAAAAAAAAAAAAACCACTCTGAGGTAAACTATATGGAAAAACTATATTCCGAGAAATCACTTTCACTTTCTGTATCAGTTTTTATTTTCTGTAACTTTCTGTAACGTGATCTTCTAAATCCATCAAAGCACCCTGATTCTGCTCAACAGCTACAGCAGGGCTATCACCATTTTGTGAGTCATTCAACTGACTTACTGACTGTGCACTCGCTGCAGGTGTTTCCTCTTTCTCCTCTTCAGCGGTAGCAACACTCTCCTCTTCAGTAGGCTTATCTGTCATCACTACTTCTGTTACTTTTGCGGCATCACATACTGTTACGGATCTTTGCGTTAAACTTGTACCAGGCACCTCATCAACAGTAGGCAAAGCAGCGACATCATTCTGGACCTCTCCATCACACGCAACATCATTTCTCACACTGTCCGCAGGTGGCTGGCTGTTATCAGGCTTATTCAATTTGGCTGGACAAGTGAGAATAAGATGCCCAGTCTCGCCACAGCCAAAACATGTCATGCTATTTGTCGTAGCAAAAATTACATAATTAAACTCGTCATGACTAAAGTTTAAAGACAGATCCAAATCATCTTGTAGAATCATATAGACATAACGCCTAAATTATACAACATGCCTTAAAAGCAGAGACTTACACCCAATTGGAATCATCTTAATAGGAGAAACTAATTTGCCATAACGAGAGAGCATTCTGATCAGAACTTCATTTGGAATGAAAGGTGGTACATTAGATAAAGTCACTTTTTTTGAAGGAGTAGAAAAAGGGAGCACCGGGGTGAAAATACCATCAACATGTATTCGCTGTTAAATTAGGGAACTTAACTTCCTGTCCTCATCTCCTCTGGGGTTCCTACGGGGTTCTATACCTATAGGGTATATGTCGAACATCACCTGACCAAACCAGGAAAACAGGTCTCATCAATCCACATATGTGATGGACATTGGTTATGATCATCTTTAGTGTCTAATCTGAAGGCATCTTGAGTAAATCATCTATATATTTAACAAGGCATACGCAAAATGCGTGGACCGGAAACAACGAGACCTGTTTAGCAGAAAACGGAAGTCTGTTGCAAATATACCCCATTGGGATTCTATTCTATTGGGAACACGCAAACTTTGACCCTTTGGTTTAAACAGCAATGACAGAAAATTTGTGCAAAAGTTCAGAAGATGGCGACCTCTGGTGGGCAGGAGGGTGAGCTGCAGCCTCTAAATCAGGAAACCATTTATTCTAAATAGAAAGCCATTTAGTAAATTGTTGTGTCATGTATTGGTTACAGCCAAAAACTCTTGACCAAACTAGTGAGATGAGGAGGAGGGTGATTTGTTCCCCTAGTCATCTTCAATAGAAAATTGAGGGAATAAAATTACACTTCTAAATTTGTTTCTTTGCATCACCTTGCTACGGATGTTTTGTTTTGTGTTTTGTGTTGTATGTCTGAATTTATGCAGAGAGAGTATGGACTTCAAACCTTTACTGATCCTACTGCTGCACTTTCCAGGTAAGAGTATTATACCAGTGGATTACAGTTTTGTTGTTCAGTAAATAATTCAGTATTCAGTGTACATTTCGGCACTATTCCATGGAAGAGAATTGCTTGCTTATGCTTGTAGTGTATGCAATTTCATTGGCTTGCACTTGTATATACACCAGTTAACTACATGCTTTGTGGCTTACCCTGAATCTTTTCCATCTGTATATATGGCAGTAACGGTCTGTCTTGGGCAGGATTTATTGTGTCACAGCAAAATGTAATTTTAGCATTTTAGTCATTTTAGTTTATTATAACAAATTAATTTTGCGTGTTACATGTTTCAGAGTTAAGTGATTTTTATTTATTTTTTTTTACCTGGTTGAAATGCAGCATGATGGGAAGCTTGCTTCTCATCGTCCTATTTATCCAGGTAGGTCTTTTTGGTGACACTAGGAAAATTTACCAGTAACTCTCCATGGGGAAAGAGCAGATTATTAATGTTCCTTCCACGGTGTGGGTCAGGTCTGCTCCCCTGGGACAGCACTTCTGTCTGCTCATCACCAAAGACGGCTCCCTGCAAAGACTGTTGTGGCCCCACAACAAGCCGCATCACAGTCTGGCCCGTATCTGGCCAAATTCTTGTAGGAAGGTGGCATCACCAACTCATACTCTAGGCAACAGGGGCCCACGACGGGCTTTGATGCGTCCCTGTGGTGGTCAACCTAGGGCAGAAGGTTCTTTAACCTACCTGGATCCTCTCTCGATAGGGGGACACGAGGTGGATTCGTCTTGTGGACTCGCCACAATATGGTCTTAGAACCATTCCTTCTACCTGATTATAACAGTGTCCTGGCCCTCCATGAGATGTGTCCCATTCATTAACTAGAGTGTAGAGCCCTGCCACAATCTTATTTGTCCCACCACAGTTTCATAATGAACTGAAAATATATTTATATTCATCATTTTTAACATAAAATGTATTTGACGCTGTGTTTCGTGCCGTTTTGGCAAAGTGTCAGTCAAATTAACTGAGCGGAATTATGGCTTTGTTTTCTTGTTTTCACATTAGCGTAATTTTCACACTTTTAATGCCCAGATGTTTACAGTAGGCTATTTCATTAGATTTGTAATGAGACGCGTTTGTAAACCTGTTTTCAACTGAAGCTGGAGTTTTCCGCCCAAATAAAAGCTCAATTGCAGTTTCTGTCAAAATAAAAGCTCATAGGTTTAACTCTTGCACGCAAGGACTAAAATTAACAGACACGCACAACGAAAATACTGTACAGCCAGAGCAAGCTCACTGTTTATTGGAAGAACTAACTTCAGAAAAGTTTCGATTGCATTTTTCCCCCTCAGTTCCATAAGCGCCATCTGCTGTCAGAGAGTGAGTGTGCTGTTTTTGTTTTATGAAGGTTTTAGCATTATTTCACAAAGCTGAAGTCAAGTCAGACCTTCTGTTTTTGCTTCAGATGTTGAAATTATACAATCAAATTGGTAAATTTTCTCAGGTCACAAGCCATTGTGAAAAAAGTTAGTTTTAGGCCCTACTTGCAAGTATAGAAATTGTATTTAATTTATTTTACTTACTAATTACTCATTTATTTACTCATTTTTTTTTTTTTTTAACAGTAAAATTGTTTTAGAATATATGGCTATTGATGCCATAGGAATAATAATAGAAAATGATTATTATTATTATATTCTAATTTGTTTGGCTTCCAAATTCACCAGTGTGAGTGTAATTTAGACTGAGACACTATATTACAACTAAAAAGAGGGCCATGTTCCTTTTAAACTTTAAGTACAAGCCAATTCACCAGCTTTGCATAGTGAACCTATGTTGGAGCTCTTAATTTTGAACAAAGTGTACCATATAGATAAATTTTACTTTAAAATGTATACAGTGGGGACCCCTAGTGTCGTACAGTCGACACTACGTCGAAAGGCAGAAGGGGACAGAAGGGGTACGTATGGTAACCCTCGTTCCCTGATGGATACATTAAATAAATTAATTTACAAATATATATTCTTTTCAGCTGATTATTTTCTGTTGCTAAAGTTAAAAACTATATATATATATAAAAAAAAAAAAAAACCTTTACTTTATGGAAAATGTCATCACCGTGAAAATTTTTAATAGATTTATTTAGGCTAAGGACAATAAGTGACTTTATTTTCAAGAGTTTTTGTTTAGACAAAAGGAAGGAAATAAGGAAATAATACAGTGTCATTGCTATAACAGTAATATATATATATATATATATATATATATATATAAAAATAATAATAATAATAATAATAATTATTATTATTATTATTATTATTATGACATGATTACTGCAAATGCATTATAATAGTCAGCTTTATTCGGGGATGTGCAATGGCATGTTTAATATTTAGATTGTCAACTTTAGATTGTCAGCCTTTTTTGAGGAAACGGCTTGATTTTCTCACAAATGTGTGCACACAGATTTTCTCACAAATGCAGGCAGATTTTCTCACAAATGCAACTGAGCAACTCTCTTTTCAAACGGTGCCATGATGTCCTTTACCAAAAAGCTTTACTTTTGTCTCATATGTCCACAGTACGTTCTCCCAGAAGGATTGTGTTTAGCTCACTGTATTAACAGTTTTGTGAACTTGAGTTTGTGAGCTTGAACTTTGAGGCTGAGTGCCTTGAGTTTGGAGAAATGTATCAAATTGAGAAAAACTGTAAATTATGAGGTAAACCTTTTTTGTGTTTTTTTTCAAGTGTGTAAGTAAGAAACAGGAAGGAAATTAGATCGGCAGAGAGCCTGCAAGAGTCGAAACCACAAGTAATATCAGAGAACAACAGTAACATGTAATGTAGGTAAAGCTTATCTTTAACTGCATTTAAAATGTAATTTTAGGTCTTTCGAAGGCGTTTTACTGTATTGATGATTTCAAGTGCATCACAGTGAAACTCAATGAGTGCCTTCTTTTCAGGTTGAGCAGCTCTGTGTCTTTCATTGTATGCGTGAATTTGCACAAAGTGAAGATCATGAACTCCAGACTCTCACCGCTGATCCTGCTGCTGCTCATTCCAGGTTTGAGGATTACTGTGCGTTTTCTCCTTTTTGTCTCCTCTGTAATGTTTTTCTTTAACTGTGGCTCTAATTATCTTTCACAGGTAAGACTTTAGAATATGTTCTGTCATTAATTAACAAATCAGTAAGTAATAGCACTCAACTGAAAGTGGTAGTTCATTATTAGCTAATCAGTAACTATTCTTTTTCATATCTCCCTGAGAACTACCATATACAGGTTCATTAATAATGTCAATGATGCAAAAATGTACAATTAATTCTAATGTGGAGATCATGGTAACCCACAAGTAATGACTTAAGTATTGCTAATTATTTGGATCAGTATTCTAAAGTGAAGAATGTTACCAAAGCCATCGGAAGTATTACTATCCAGAACCTTACAAAAACCATGATCTTCATTTTAGAATTAGTTAATTATACATTATTCACATCAATTATGAACCTGTAGTAGTTCTTAGTAGTTCTCCGTAAAATATGGAAAATAAAAAATAGTTACTGATTAGCTAATAGTGAACTACCACTTTCAACTGAGTGCCATTACTTACCGATTGTTAATCAGAGATTCTTGTTAGTTAATAATTGCACCAAAATATTATTAGTGCAATAGTCCTTTTTAGTTATTCGCTAATGACAGGATACGATTCTAAAGCGTTACTCCTTCACATGTTCACAGAGTGATTACTTTGATCATTATTGCTCTATATTCTGAAACAGTTGACATTTTTCAAGATTTGTTTAACTTCCAGTAGGTCTAAAAATCAGTCTAAATGTCGGTCTAATTTAACTCACCATGAGAGAAGGATTTCCTAAATATGTATGCATTTAAAAATGAAGTGCGTGTATAGATATATTTAAAGGATATACACTACCAATCAAAAGTTTGGAAACACCCTCTCATTGAATGTTTTTTAAAGAAGTTTCTTATGCTTATCAAGGCTGTTTTCACTCTGTAACAAAGAGTCAGGACCAGTGGGATCTATTTGCAGCTTTATTGAAATCACAGGCAGGTCAGACAGACAATGGGTCATCAGGGGCGACAGGAATATCAGAGATGAGACAGTACCGTTAACGTGGGACAGGCGAGATGTCAGGGCAGGCTGAAGACAACAAACAGAATGATAATCAGAGGCAGATAAAGTCCACAAGGCGGGCGGCAAAGGTTCGTGAGTCCAGAGAACAGATAAGGTCGGCAACAGGAAAGCAGTCCAGGAAATAACGCTCGGAATTGTTTGCATGGCAAGACAAGACTTCGCGAACAGCTTCTTCTTCTTCAAAGTTTAACGGCGGCCTACATCCGTCAACGTTGTATTACCGCCACCCTCTGGTTCATCCTCCTACAATATTACTCCATTTATTACCATAATTAAATTCTACCCATCAAACCAGTACTTATTAAAAAATTACTAATAATTTTCCTGCCATCTCCAGTCATTCCTCTTTTCAGAATATCTGTAATCCCCATCCCTACCAGCCCATCTCTTCTAAATTCATCCATCATTATTCTTCTTTGTTCCTCACATCTACTGCATCTTAAAAGAACATGATCTATAGATTCTAGCATTTCACAAACCTCACAAAAGCCTATAGGATGCTTCCCTATAATGCGCAATGTACTATTCAAATTACTGTGTCCAATTCTTAACCTTGTCAATACCATTTCTTCTCTTCTAGTCCCTCCCCTGTTCCTCACAGTACCAACTTTACTTTGAATAGAATGAAAATGCCTCCCTCTAGCCTCCCTATCCCACTGCCACTCTCTCACAGCTTCTTTCCAAACTAAACTTTTCCCTTCAGATTTTGACATTTTTATATTTGCTTCAATACTTTCTTTATAAGTTGCTTGTTTAGCAAGCTTATCCACCCTCTCATTTCCCAAAATGCCCAAGTGAGCTGGGGTCCAAATCAGTTGAATCTCACTACCTTTTTCCTTTACTCTCATATATGTTGTTAATATTAAATACACCAAATCTTGCCGACTATTAGACATACCCGTCTTAAGACTATACAGTGCTGACAATGAGTCACTTGCAATTAACACTTTATTTATTTGGTCTTCCTTACCAATCCACTCTAATGCCATCTAACCTTGACCTAATTAAGCTTACACACATATATATATATATATATATATATATATATATATATATATATATATATATATTTCAGTGAATAATCATCCGCTCCCCAGTCTGTACCTGATAGGCATCTCATTATATTTATTACTTTTTTGCATTTATCCTCCACATTTCTTATGTGTTCTCCCCATGTTAATCTTGAATCAAGGTGTACTCCTAGAAAGCAAAATGATTTGACTCTCTCCAAATTACTTCCATATAGTTTTAATTTGACTTCTTCAGTAATTTTCTTCCTTGTAAATAACATTGTTTTGGTTTTTTCAACCGAGAATTTAAAGCCCCACTTTATTCCCCACTTCTCAACCTGCTGGATATTATCTTGTACTTTCTTGACTATATATATTCTACATTTCTACCCCTTTTCCATACTGCCCCATCATCTGCAAATAGAGACCTTCCCATGTCTGCATGAACATTTTCAAATACGTCATTTATCATAACCAAAAATAAAGTGGGACTAATTACACTCCCCTGAGGGGTTCCATTTTCTGCAACATGCTTACATGACCATTCTGCCCCTATTTTAACCTGGATTGTTCTTCCCTTCAAGAAATCCCTAACCCAGTTAAAAATTCTACCTCTGATTCCCATTTTATACAGCTTAATCATAAGTCCCTCTCTCCACAGCATGTCATAAGCCTTCTCAACGTCAAAAAATACTGCTACAACTGACTCTTTATTTATTTGTGCTTTTCTTACCTCATCTTCCAAACATAATACTGCATCCATAGTACCCCTTCCTCTCCTAAATCCACTTTGACATTCATTCACCATACGATGCTTCTCCAACATATACATTAATCTCTCATTTACCATTCTTTCCATCAGTTTACAAATAGGAGAAGTCAGGGCAATAGGTCTATAATTTGTTGGTTTACTGGAGTCCTTACCAGGTTTTCTTATTGAGACAATAACTGCTTCCTTCCAACTCTTTGACACTTTTCCTTCCTCCCATACCTTATTATTTCGCGAACAGCTTGGCGTGAGCATGGTTTAAATAGTGGAGGCTAAATTGCTAACACCTGGTAGCAATCAGTCCTAGGCACGGGATTATGGGAAATGAAGTCCGAATTAGGAGGCTAAAACTCAGGTGACGGTTCCCTCTGGTGGCGATCGGAGGGAGCCACAGAGGCCTGATCTGTGACACACTTGATCAAAAATACAGAAAAAAAAAGTAATATTGTGAAATTTTAGTATGATGTAAATCAATGTTTTTCTATATTAATATACATTACAATTAATTTATTTCTGTAATTAAAGTTGAATTTCCAGAATCATTACTCCAGTCTTCAGTGTCACATGATCCTTCAAAAATCATTCTAATATGCTGATTTATTATCAACGCTGGAAACAGTTGCGCTGCTTATTTTATTTTTTTTATTTTTTTTCGAACCTGTGATACATTTTTCAGGATTTTTTGAACAATAAAAGGTTAAAAAGAACAGCATTTATTTAAAATAGAAAGGTTTTCTAACAATATACACTACTGTTCAAAAGTTTGGGGTCAGTAAATTATTATTATTATTTTTTTTTTTTTAAAGAAATTTATATTTTTATTCATGAAGGATGTGTTAAATTAATAAAAAGTTATAGCATAGATTTACATTGTTAGAAAATATTTATATTTTGAATAAATGCATTTTTTTTTTTTACTTGTTATTCATCAAAGAATCCTGAAAAAAGAATCACAGGTTGCAAAAAATATTTGGAAGCGCAACTGTTTTCAGCATTGATAATTCCGATTATAAATCAGCATAATAGAATGATTTCTGAAAGATCACGTGACACTTAAGACTGGAGTTACAGCTGATATAAAATTCAGTTTTGCATCTCAGTAATAAATTATATTGTAAAGTATATTAAACTAAAAAAAAAACATTATTTTATATTGTAATAACATTTGCAATATTGTTTTTTTTTTCCTGTATTTTTGATCAAATAAATGCAGACTTCTTTAAAAAACATTCAATGAGAGCATGTGTCCAAACCTATGGTAGTGTATATATATATATGAATAGATATATGAAATGCAGAATCAAAATGTTCCTGATATTTACACAATAAGAGGTTACTTCACAATAAAACCATACTGCAATGTTCAGAACTACCCAGTTAAAAATATAAATTATTGTCATCCACCCATCTGAAATGCCCAGATTTAAATTTAAAAGAATCATGGTTTCGCAATTTCCTCTCAACATCCCCAAAAATGATGTGTCATCGCTGTATGTAATCAAGGAAGTGTGTGTCTATCAATTAGAAGAGCAATACTGCTGTTGGATAAAGATGTTGAGTATAAGATCTTCAAACTCAGACATTGTTCTGTTAGTGGATTTAAAGAAATTGCACCTCTAAAAACTTAGCATGTCCTTCTTAAAGAGCCGAGCATTAGAAAATAAACAAAAGCAAATACCACACTGAAACAGACTGTTAGTCATTGTGGTTGCATTGTTTTAATTTCTTCTGGATCTGACTCAAACATATATCACAGCACTTGCCATTTTGAGTATCAAAACACATGACATGCAATAAAAGAGTGTGTGTATACAGTGTGATGAATACAGCCAATCATTTGCATTTGCTTCTGTTTCTGCAAGAGGATGGAAAATGTATATTTTTTTTATAAAAATTGGAATATTTTTTGTTCAATTTTTTTTATACTTTTTAAACCAAGCTTGAGAGACATTATATAAAAATCTGAAACTGCATTTCATGACCCTTTAAAAGTGACTTTTTGAGAATTAATCAATCAATCAGCCGATAAGTAAATATATAAATAAAGAAAGAATGTGGCTGAGTGGCTGCAAGCAGTAAATTGGTGAGTCTGAATTGTTGCAATAGAGGATGTCTCATAATTCATCTCAATAATGTTTTGTTGTTCAGGCTTTTAACATTGGACCAGCTCTCTGTGACCTGTAGTCAAGAGAGTATTTGTGCTGTGAAGGGGACAGAAGTGACACTGAAGTGCTCTTACTCCAACATCAACTTCAAAACTGTGTTCTGGTTCAGTGAGAAACAACGTACAAACTGGAGAAAAAACAATGAACCTAAAGATTTGACTTTAGACTCAGATTACTCAGGACGAGTTAAACATAAGATCTCAAGCAGCTCTTCAACACTCACAATATCAGACGTGAGAGAGAGAGACTCTGGAGAATATCAGCTCATGTTCATCATGAATGATGGAGTTAAACATCGCAGCTCAGCAGCCGTCAGTCTAACAGTCACAGGTGAAACTGAGACTAGATTCTGGTCAGTTCAGTTGTTTTCATTTGACATGTGATGAAGTGTTTCTTAATTTTAATTTTTTTTTTATATTCAGTCCTGCAGGTGAAGAACAATCCTGTATCTAAAAACCCAGCAGATGACAGAGAAGAACTGATCTGTGATTCTTCCTGCACTTTGACCTCTGGAGATCATTATTATTGGAGGAAGGATGGACAGCATTTCAAAGATACAGAGTCCCCCAACATGTTAATATCAATCAGAAGTGATGCTGGCAGCTTTTCCTGTTCTCGTGATCAAAACCTTAAACATCCCTCCTCTTCTGTGTGTGAGTGTCAAATATTAAACTATATTAATAATCAATATTTACATACTGTAGCTATAAATTAAATAGCATGTGATATTGTTTTATACATTAATTTAATTTAACAAGTGTGTTTAAAGTAAGTGTGAGTTTTGTATGTTAATCTGTGCCTCTTTCAGGTCTTTCTAAGAGTGGCTGCTGGGATGTGACTTACTCCTCTAGAAGAGTCTGTGCTTTGGTGGGCTCCACAGTAGACATTTCCTGCACATACTCACATCCCTCTGGTCATACTGTAAATAAAACATTCTGGCATTACAGTCCATCTGACAGTCAATCTAAAGACTTCAAGGATCTGCGTGAGGATGATCAGTTTGCTGGTCGTGTGGAGTATGTGGGGAACAAACTGAGAATCAAAGATCTCAAGATCAGTGACTCTGGAGAATATCGATTCAGGATCATCACTGACCAATACTCTGGATCACCTGGAGTCATTCTCACTGTTACAGGTAACTGATCATGACAGACTGATTATGTTAAAAAAAATGTTTCCTGAATAATTTCTAATAGATTTCAGTTATTTTTAGGTGCACAGATAAAAAGCAGCCCAGCTGCATCAGAGGGACAGGAAGTGATGTTAAGCTGTTCAACTAATTGCACTCTGAATGACAATCATACTTACATTTGGTACAAGAACAGACGACAGGTAACAGATGGATTCACTAAAGCCAACAAACTGTACCTGGACTCAGTCAGCAATGAAGAGCTTCAACAGTATTCCTGTGCTGTAGGAGGTAACACATCTCTCATGATACATGTGCTTCAGTGTGAAATGTTAGCAGCATTCAGGTGTTTTCTCTGATAGTCATGATTCACTTCTTTGTGTTGTGAAGATCCAGCGGACATCACAGCGTTCAGCCATTATACAGTCACTCTGCTGGTGTTTTTACCTCAGTTTCTCATAATAGCGGCTCTGTGGATGTGGTGAGTAAAACATCTAGAGATTATTCACAATTGTATGACATACATTGAATATACTAAAAAAGTAATCAGGCTTGAAGAGTGTGAATTCTGATCCAACAGGTTTTTCTTCAAAATGTCATCTCAAAAACAAAAAGGATGAACCAAACCAAAGTGAAGGTAAGAAGTTGAGAATGCAGGTTTCTGCATGAACAGATCAAGTTGAATGGGCACAGTAGCATATCACTACACTAAACGTCTAGGTTCATAAAGAGGATTTGTGACAGCTAATTCAACAACAACGTGTGAAGGAAAAAATGCTTTGTATTAGAACAAGCAATGAGTGAAATATGAGGTTGCAACATGCAATCAACAGAAACACAAAAGAATAGTCAGGCATGTTACTATTACAAATACAGAAATATTTCCCCCCAAAATATTTTCAGTGTTCTTCTATTTGTCACTTTTTATAAAGTCAGAAAAAAAGACAAAAAAGAAGGGTGAAACGAGAAAGAAATCTACCCAGGTAGTTTTAAAATTCTTTCATTCTTGAGTTTTCCGAAGTGTATGGTGTATTATACTTCAGACTTAAACTACAAATAAACAAATGAATGTCATTAATCACATATTATGATTTTTTAACAGTGTATCTCCAGAGTTGATTACCAATATCAGACCAACACTTGCATGAACTGATGCAAATGAATTAACAAATAACAAAGTTAACTTTAACATCCCATTTGATTTTGCAACATGAATAGTTCAATATATGAAGAGTTCAGATGCAAAAGCCTCTAAATCCATCTGACATCTTTCTTTAAAAACATTTTCATCAGGCTCCGATGTATAGGTTTCTATGTAAGTGCTGGTACTTCTGACTGGGCTGAGGCTAGGGTTTTAGCGAGTTTGAAGTAAAAGTATTTGATGGACGGATAATATGTGTAGAGAGCATTCACTCAGTATCATTATCTCATTTTTGACTGAGATGGCTTTTAGAGACTTTTGCATCTGAACTCTTCACTTATTCATACATAGAGTTAATTAGTTGATTCAGATGATTAGGTTAATAGCTCGTTTAGAGAACCTTTTCATGATATGCTAATTTTTGAGATAGGAATTTTGGGTTTTCATGAGCTGTATGCCAAAATCATCAATATGAAAACAATAAAAGGCTTGAACTACTTCAGTTGTGTGTAATGAATCTAAAATATATGAAAGTCTAATGTTTATCAGTACATTACAGAAAATAATGAACTTTATCACAATATGCTAATTTTTTGAGAAGGACCTGTATATTGAAGCAACTGTAATATAAGAGATACAACAGCAGCAACATTGTTGTAAATGTTTAATGTCTTTGTATTTGTCTATTTCAGAATCTGATGTTCCACATCTGTTCATCAGAGCTGCTGAAGTGATGTCATTGTGTTCTTCCATTGTGACATCATCACCTAGCAACAGTCACAACTGTCAGCAACAACATCAGTGATACAGTGATGTCATAGACAGTGATATATCAATGACTGTCAGTCTGATCATTTGAAGATCCTCTTCAAAAAAAATGTTGTGTTTGTGTCAACAAAACCTTTGTGTTCTCTATCTTTAACCTATGATTCCTTTTCTATATTCATATCATATATGTCAGTGGATGAACTGTAATCAAAGTAATGATGCACAGCAAAATCAATAAAGCAATTTAATAAGTAGGCAAACTGGTTATTAGCCAGGATTTGTGTTAATATTTTAGGCCAAAGAAATGATGTGTCCTGTTTAAACACAACTTCATAGCCTTCAGTGCTTCAAGATTGTAGCTATATATTTTTTTAAGCTTTTGTTTGCTACAAATATTATTTCATTAATTTTTTGTTGTTTCATCTTGATCAGAATTTGATGGAAACTTGTGTGAAATTTGTGTGTGTGTGTGTGTGTGTGTGTGTGTGTGTGTGTGTGATATTATAATAAATTATCAGCATTGTTATTTAAATCCTTTCCTTGTTCTGGCATTTATTTTAAAGACTTTTCTGCCTATTTAGATTTATACTTAATTAGTTAAATTAATTAATTAATTAATTGCAAAAGACATGCAAATCCTATTTAAAATGAATGTTAATTTAAATTGATCATACTGGCTTTTTGAGTTGAGTTTGATGGTAAACTTGTTTTGTTTTTGTTTTGTTTTTTGTTTGAAGAAGAATTACCTCCTTTCTTTGATTAAAAAAATACTTCTTGTTCGTGTGTAAGTAAGAAACAGGAAGGAAATAAGATCATCATAAAGTCTGCAAGAGTTTCTAAAACAGACCATAAAAACCACGACTAATATTAGAGAACAACAGCAACATGTAATGTAGGTAAACCTTAGCTTTAATTGCATTTAAAATGTCATTTTAGATCTTTCTAAAGTGTTTTACTGTATTCATGTTTTTGACTAACAACCATTTCAAGTGTGTCACATTGAAACTTTTTCAGGTTGAGCAGCTCTGTGTCTTTCATTGTATGTGTGAATTTGCACAAAGTGAAGATCATGAACTCCAGACTCTCACCGCTGATCCTGCTGCTGTTCACTCCAGGTTTGAGGATTACTGTGTGTTTTTCTCTCTCTTTTTTTCCTCTGTAATGTTTTCTTTCAACTATGGCTCTCATTATCTTTCACAGGTAAGACTTTAGGTATTGTTAGTGAACTACCACTTTAAACTGAGTGCTTTACTTTACTTTTACTTATTTTACTTATTACTTTCTGATGTGTTAATCAGAATTTATTGTTAGTTAATAATAATAATTGCACTAAAATGTTATTAGTGCATTAGTCATTTGTAGTTATTCACTAATGACGGAATATTATTCTAAAGTGTTACTCCTTCACATGTTCACAGAGTGATTACTTTGATCATTATTGCTCTATATTTTAAAATAGTTGAAATTCTTTAAGATCAGTTTAGCTTAGTGTCCAGTAGGTCTGAAAATCAGTCTGAATGTTGGTCTAATTTAACTCATCATGTGGGCAGGATTCCCTGAGTATGCTTTTAAAGCATATAGATGAATAGATATATTAAATGGAGAATCAAAATATTGCTGATATTTACTATAAGAGGTTTCTTTACA
Source organism: Cirrhinus molitorella (assembly GCA_033026305.1). NCBI lineage: Eukaryota > Metazoa > Chordata > Actinopteri > Cypriniformes > Cyprinidae > Cirrhinus > Cirrhinus molitorella. The sequence continues at coordinate 25,183,251 of CM065121.1, read as the reverse complement.
ATAAAAGCATACTGCAAGTTTCAGAACTAGCCAGTTAAAAATATAAATTATTGTCATACACCCATCTGAAACACCCAGATTTAAAATGGGGAGAATCATGATGTTGTAATTTCCTCTCAACATCCCCCATAACAATGTTACCAGACTTAGACCTTGTTCTGTCAGTATATTTAGAGAGAGCCGAGCATTAGAAAATTAAACAAGCAAAAACCACACTGGATACCACACTGTTGTGGTTGCGTTGTTTTAATTTCTTCTGGTTCTGACTTGGACATATACAGTATGTAAATCATAGCACTTGCCATTTTGAGTATCAAAACATATGACATGCAATAAAGAATTGTGGATACAGCCAATGTTTACATTTGCTTCTATTTCTGCAAGAGGAAGGAAATTTTTTTTTTTTTTTTTGCAAATATTGGAATATTTTTTGTTCACATTTAAACTAAACTTTATATAATAGAGACATTACATAAAAATCTTAATTTTTTCATTTCATGACCCTTTAAAAGTGACTTTTTGAGAATCAATCAATCGATAAGTAAATAAATAAATAAATAAATAAAGTTGTTGGGTGGCTGTGAGCAGTAAATTGGTGAGTCTGAATTGTTGCAATAGAGGATGTCTCATAATTCATCTCAATAATGTTTTGTTGTTCAGGCTTTTTAACATTGGACCAGCTCTCTGTGACCTGTAGTCAAGAGAATATTTGTGCTGTGAAGGGGTCAGAAGTGACACTGGAGTGCTCTTACTTCAACATCAACATCAAAACTGTGTTCTGGTTCAGTGAGAAACAAAGTACAAACTGGAGAAAAAACAATGAACCTGAAAATTTGACTTTAGACTCAGACTACTCAGGACGAGTGACACATCAGATCTCAAGCAGCTCTTCAACACTCACAATATCAGACGTGAGAGAGAGAGACTCTGGAGAATATCAGCTCATGTTCATCATGAATGATGGAGTTAAACATCGCAGCTCAGCAGCCGTCAGTCTAACAGTCACAGGTGAAACTGAGTCGAGATTCTGGTCAGTTCAGTTGTTTTCATTTGACATGTGATGAAGCGTTTCTTAATTTTATTTTTTTTTATTATATTCAGTCCTGCAGGTGAAGAACAATCCTGTATCTAAAAACCCAGCAGATGACAGAGAAGAACTGATCTGTGATTCTTCCTGCACTTTGACCTTTGGAGATCATTATTATTGGAGGAAGGATGGACAGCATTTCAAAGATACAGAGTCCCCCAACATGTTAATATCAATCAGAAGTGATGCTGGCAGCTTTTCCTGTTCTCGTGATGAAAACCTTAAACATCCCTCCTCTTCTGTGTGTGAGTGTCAAATATTAAACTATATTAATAATCAATATTTATATACTGTAGCTATAAATGGAATAGCATGTGATATTGTTTATTTATACATGAATTTAATTCAACAAATGCATTTAAAGTGTTATTTTTGCATGTTAATTTGTGTCTCCTTCAGGCATTTCTCAGAGTGGCTGCTGGGGTATGACTTACTCCTCTAGAAGTGTCTGTGCTTTGGTGGGCTCAACAGTAGACATTTCCTGCACATACTCACATCCCTCTCGTCATACTGTAAAAAAAACATTCTGGCATTATGTTCCATCTAAGCAAGTCAAGGATCTGCGTGAGGATGATCAGTTTGCTGGTCGTGTGGAGTATGTGGAGAACAAACTGAGGATCAAAGATCTCAAGATCAGCGACTCTGGAGAATATCGATTCAAGATCATCACTAACTTACACCAATACTCTGGATCACCTGGAGTCATTCTTAATGTTACAGGTAACTGATCATGATAAACTAATTTAAAATGTTTCCTGAATAATTTCTAATACATTTCAATTATTTTTAGGTACACAGATAAAAAGCAGCCCAGCTGCATCAGAGGGACAGGAAGTGATATTAAGCTGTGCAACTAATTGCACTCTGAATGACAATCATACTTACGTTTGGTACAAGAACAGACGACAGGTAACGGATGGATTCACTAAAGTCAACAAGCTGTACCTGGACTCAGTCAGCAATGAAGAGCTTGAACAGTATTCCTGTGCTGTAAGAGGTAACACATCTCTCATGATACATGTGCTTCAGTGTAAAATATTCACAGCATTCAGATGAAGTACCTAATATTTAATTAGTGTTGTACTACCATAAGTGTATAAGTCATCTGAACTAGTGTCTTATACTTTTGTTTTTGAAGACCCAGCACGTTCAGAGTCCAGCACATTTTTAATGAGTATTGTAATCATCATACTATCTGTATTGCTGATTCTTACACTCATAGGAGTCCTGTGGTACAGGTAAAAAATTGTTTAATATTATGTATTATATTTTTCCCTGACGTCCACTTGTAATGTTTGTCAATGGAACAATTTGCATGACCATTTTTCACCTTCTTTCTGACGATTTGACGTTTTCAGCATTAAAACGTACAATATTGACGTACTGACGACCCCTTAAATGTGGATTACTTTTGGTAGGCCTACTGTACTGTATTGGTAAAATGATAAAAAGGCATTGATATGAATATCTTAATAATATAAAAAAAAAAGTACTTTTACATTTTTAGCTAAAATATGTAGCGATTTGTATAGCATCAATAAATATATGTTTTGTGCTTGTAAATGTTACGTTGAGAAGCAACTATGATTTCTCATAGCTGTTACAGTCTGACTGAAATTATCAGGGACCATGTGAACTATTCTGTTTTTAAAAGATAATACCACCTGTCTTGCTTCCTTCTCATTGGTTTGCATTGAATGTGTGGGTCAAGTTTGGGACAGTCAAGATTACTGTGTAAATATATGGGTGGTGATGGTCGATGTGTTTTAAAACAAGCTGGTTTGCAACTTAGTTTCAGTGTTTTGTGTGTGTGTTTTAAAAAGTTTCTCTTTACATGATTTTTAAACAGGAGGAGAAAGAATAAGTCATCACAAAAGCATGAAGACACAATGGAGAGTGAACAGGTTAGAGCACCTCAACAAACAGATTTAATTTTACACCCATGCTTAAGTATATTTTGTGTTCTGTCACTGATATTTTGTTTTCTGTCCTCTTTTCTGTCCAAACTCTCAGACGGGTTCAGCTGTGCTGTATGATAATGCTGCAGCCTTGTCTACGGTCTGTACACAGCAAGTTCACACAAAGGATCAGAATGTTCATTATTCAACTATTAATTTCAAGAATTCTCACATAACGGACACATCATCAGCTCGTACTGCTGTAGATTCAACCACAGATGATGTTCATTATGCTGTTGTGAAGTTCAGCTGAATTTTAGCAAAGCCCCAGCTTAAGATACACCTACTTTAATCTCACCAACCCCAACATTGGCTACTGTTACTGTCTGCTGTATATTGTGAGCTTTTGCTCTTTTCTAATTCTTATGAAATTCATCTGTTGACATGGTTTTAAACAATATTTTACAGAAAATTGATGGGTGTTTTCTTTTTTTTTTTCTTTTTTTTTTTTTTGGATAAATATGTATGTTTTTCAAAAACAAATAAATAACATTTACATAACATTTTAACAACTTACAAATGAGGCAATGGAAGCAATCAAAATCAACAATGATATGGAAGTGCTATGACTTTTTTTTTTATTATATAATAAATAGAAAACAGATTGAATAGAAAAAGAATAGAGCAAGAGGCCTTTTTCATTACTTATATAATAAATAGAAAGTAAACAAATAAAGACTTTTTGGAGATATTAAGGATACAGTACTACTCTATAGGTATTCAGGATTAACATGAGATTAGGTGAAACTGTGTACATGTTATGTACCCTTTAAACAATAGAATAAGTATAGAGAGCACTAGAAAAGTGATATATTGACTATACAAATGACTTTTTAACCTTAAATATTGTTTGGCTGCTGTAACTGAGTTATAACAGCTAGACAAGCCAAGAGAAAGGATGTATCAGCCACAACACAGATGCGCTGTTTTTGTTGGAATAATAGCATAAATACACATAGAAAATGTATCCGACATACGTTTCTGGGCCTTGACAGTTTTATTTACTTGGCAGTCAATGGGACTGTCAAAAAGCTACTGGATTTAATTCAAAATATCTTAAATTGTGTTCCTAAGACGATCAAACCTTTTACAAACCTTTTATCGTTTGGAACGACATGGGGGTAAGTGATTAATGACAAAATTTTCATTTTGGGGTGGAGTATCCCTGTAATTAGTTTTTTTCTTATTTGAAGGAGAGAACATTTGCTGTTGAAATAGGGTACTTAACTTCCTCCTATAACCTCATCTCCTCTGAGGTTTCTCAGGGTTTTATTCTTGGACCTGTTTTGTTTTCTTGATATTTGATTGTTTTATTATATTGAGATTAGAAATGAGAAATGAGGTAATGGCCATGATAAATGATTAAGTTTAGATTTCAGGAGATGGCAAACTCTGGTGGGCAGGAGGTTGAAATCAACTTTAAATCAGGATCAATGCCAGTGTATTGGTTACAGCCAAAAAACTAATGTGAAAACTAAATAGATACGGAGGAGGGTGTTTTTGTCCACCACTTAGCAGAAAAAGGAAGGAAACAAAATGAGTTTGCATTTCTGAATTTATGCAGAGAGAGCATAATTATAAAAGTAATTAAATTATTAAGTAATTAAGTAATTAAAAGTAATGCATTACAATATTCCGTTACTCCCTAAAAAAGTAACTAATTACGTTTTTATGGAAAGTAGTGCGTTATATTACTTTTGCGTTACTTTTTAAATCTGGGCAGGGCTCGCTTATTTGTTTTTAATATAAAAACATTAGATTCTTAGCAAATGTAAAAGCCCTTTTACACCACAATGAAATTAAGTAAATAAACCTAAGGCTAAAGAAAAATTAAATTCACGTCTGTACAGTAGAACTGTAGGAAAAGGAAGTTCAACACTCTTCAGCAATGAGGAAAAAAAATAGAAATTTTAGTTAATCTAAAGTAAGTTTTGCTTATTAGTACACTGCAAAAAATGCTTTTCTTACTTAGATTTTTTTTTTGTCTTGTTTCCAGCCAAAATATCTAAAAATTCTTAAATCAAAAAGGATTTACATAGATGTTACATGACTTTCAAGATTGTGAGATAACTGTTATTTTAGCACAATCTCATGACAATTCATAACTTTTTTACATTTTGTTGAATTGGTGGCTTATTTTAATGAATTCATATAATCATATGCATACATTTTAGTACAATCTGCCTATGGCCCATTGACATTTAATTGAATTATTATGAAAATAAAATACATAAAGTGCATCAAACGTTATAACAAAATGTAATATTTCACATAAGTGTTCGGGTAAAATTTTGTATTAGTAATAATATTAGTATATTTAAAATACATTTGCATTTGTTAAACACTAATTTCATATTGCAGTTTAAACAGATTCATTAATGTTTTTCCAAATTTTCCAACATAATTTAGAATAGTTTTCTAAAACAAAAGTGTGGGAGGATCTAGTTCATTTAATTCTGTCAATTAATATACTCAAATGTATATAAAACACTGCTTGCTTCACTATTGTGACAGTTCTTCCATCTGCAGCAGTTCACCATTTTCAAATCTTTTGTGGTTGTGGTAATCATTTCCAGTTTCTAGTTTCTCAAGAACTGAGCCAAATCTTTTTACCTTCATCATGCTCAAAGATTACATTAAAATTGTGAAATGAAGTACTTCTCAGTAATGACTTGCTTTCTTGCTCAAGCTCTCTGACACTGAACTTCTTCAGTGTGACCTGTAGTCAAAAGAGTTGTTTGTGCTGTAAAGGGGTCCCAGGTGACACTAAGGTGTTGTTAGATCGCGCTCCCCAGGCCTAGACAATTAAGATCCAACCCCGGACGCCGGATCCCGTCAGAAAATATCAGTTTTTCCGGTAACAGAACAACTCGTCAGCAGAGTCGTCTAGTACCCAAACCCCGTTAACAGGAGGTCTTGTCTGGTACCCAAAATACCCAAAACACTATTAACAGTCTTCTGTCAGCCAAGAAGTTGACTGAGGAAAAACCAGTGAAAATGAAGAGTAGAAGCAGGAGACGAAGTTATGGTGATAAAAAGGAGCAGAGTTTATTGAATAGTCTTAGTTGCGTATGTCTCAATGCTCAGACTTCGTCTGAAGAACAGAAATTCAACAAGTATTGTTATACATTCCCTCATATCTCTTATTCATGAAGACAAACAGCCCTTGAAACCACACAGTCATAAGACTAAACAACAATGGAAAAATATATTAAACAATATAACATAATATAAATGACTAATCAATTAATGAATCAATGTAATCAATATATAAATGACTATAATGACTAATATAAATGATTAAATGGAATAATAAAATGATTAAATGATAAATGATTATAAATGCATAAAGGAATCAAGAATAAATGAAGAATATAAAAAACAAAGTAAAAAAAACAACACAAATGTATGTTTGCTCTTCTAAGGCAAAACACACACAATTTGCATTTGAGGATCATCAGATCCTTCAGTGTTTTTACTCCAACATCTACATCAAAACGGTGTTCTGGTTCAGCAAGAAATAAAGTACGAACTGGTGTAAAACAATGAACATGAAGATTTGACTTTAGACTCAAGACTATTAAGGACGAGTGAAACATCAGATCTCAAGCAGCTCTTCAACACTCACAATATCAGACGTGAGAAATATGTTCAAATAATTCATAATTTCACGACATACAGTGATAATACTAAAATGTATTCAAAATGTATAAGTTTGAATCATCAACTAGCAACAGTCACAACTGTCAGCATCAACATCAGTGATGCAATGATGTCATAGACAGTGGCATACTAATGACTGTCAGTCTGCATAAAACAAAACAAAACAAAAAAACAAACAAAAAAAAAGCTATATTCCAGATTTTAGCTACCCATTTTTCCCTGTGTAAAGCCCCGGTCAGACTACACGATTTTTTTGTCGGTTACGACAGGCACTGTCAGATTATGCGATTTTGACTCATAAAATCTTGTCGTGTCGTGAACCAGAAACATGTCAGACTACACGATGCTACCAGAACATTCATCGTATGCCGTCATAACAACGTACGTGCTATCATCGATACAGCGGGACCACGGTGCTCTGAGTGTAAACAAACAATGCTAGCAAACAGCGTGTTTTGCCCTGTCTTGTCATCAGAAAAGCCCCAAAAAGAAAGAGGACCAGACATTAGACACAAATCTGGATTACATGACAGGACAGCATGGGCTGTCAAAGAGAACTGAGGTAAAATAGTTTTTATTTTACCTTTCTTTCACTCTGTCGCGGTAGTCCCTCATCATAAATGCGTGAGTAGCTCCACAGACGTTGTAAAATTCCTCCTAGCAGGACTGATACCATTGTCTCTTTTTCGTTTCGGCATGTTTGAAAGTTTGTAGGAATGCGTTTCTATGCTCCTATTGGCCACTGTCACAGATGTGACGGAACTTGTCGTATACGATATAAAAAAATTAAACATGCTAGTCTTTCTGTTTTGACGTCGTGAATCGCAGGCATGTCGTGGACTATGACACACTACACGATTTTGAAACGTTCGAATCTTGTGTCCCGACGCCCATTGTCGTATGCGAATCCCTACGACACCCTACGACAAGCAAATCGTGGCAAAATCGGGCTAAAATCGTGTAGTCTGACCGGGGCTTAAGAAACACGTCCAATAAGAAACTATTTTTATTCTATAAAGATTGTATATGGATCCATCTTGATGATGGATAACCCTTGTGTTCTCTTTATCTTTAATTTATTATTTTTTTCTTGTATCAGCAACTACAATGAACAATTAACTACAGTAATTATTCCTATTATTATGGAAAACAATTGAATAAGCAGACAAAAGCTGGCTATTAAGGATTAAGACAGCATAGTCTTTTAGTTTCAGTCTTTCTGAAAATCCTGTGTCCAACTGTGCTTTGCTTGTAACCAAATCTGTCGTAAAATTAAGTGAACAAAGGAACAGTTTCTTACAGACACAGTCTGGAACTTCAGTAAAAAGTTCATCCACTCTTTCCTAACATTGGGATTAGAAGGATGGCAATGCAAAGGCTGTGTTTTCCACAACATGGCACTGCAGTCTTGTTTTATTTGGAGCAATCTTTATTGTTTGGTTCCTGCAAATCGGTGGGCAGGCTAAACAGGCAGTGATGTAGAAGCAGGCATTGATGTTCTTCTGTGGAGACGGTGTTTAGCCACACTATTACATCATAAAGTGGCACATTCCACAACCTGTCATTTTAGCAGACTGGCTTCAGTAAAAGCTCTTTTTAGATTAATGAGAAAGTTTTGAGCTCTGAAACTTAAAGGATGTTTTTTTTTTTATAGTACAATGACCTCTTGTTTCAAAATATCAAGGGAATATTTTGGTTTCTCAATTCATGACCCTTTTAGTATTTAGATTGTCAAATGTAAATGGCTATTTAGCTGAATGAGTTACTTTTATTTTTACGCTGGGTAGTCTAATTCAACTTGCTTTTTGTTGAGCTCTAGTTTAGAGGCGGGATTTTATATTTATGCTTCACAGACAAATTTAACTATTTACTAAAGTAAATGTTTACTAAGAGTAATGTGGTTTGGGTGTGAGCAGCAGATTGGTGAGGAGACAATCGGGAACTATTTGCATTCTTTTGTGTGAACGCTAGATTGTGATTTTCTTCTCTGTTTGTATACAGACTTTGTTTCAACATCATGTTTTCTTTGTCAGGCTCTGTAACCTTGGACCAGCTCTCTGTGACCTGTAATCAAAAAAGTATTTGTGCTGTGAAGGGTGTAGATGTGACACTGAAGTGCTCTTACTCCAACATCAACATCAAAACTGCGTTCTGGTTCAGTGAGAAACAAAGTGCAAACTGGAGAAAAAACAATGAACCTGAAGATTTGACTTTAGACTCAGACTACTCAGGACGAGTGAAACAGACAGTCACAAAGAGCCATTCAACACTCACAATATCAGACGTGAGAGAGAGAGACTCTGGAGAATATCAGCTCATGATCATCATGAAGGATGGAGTTAAACATCTCAGCTCAGCAGCCGTCAGTCTAACAGTCACAGGTGAAACTGAGTCGAGATTCTGGTCAGATCAACAGTTCTTATTTAACATGTGATGAAGTTTTTCTTAATTTTTCATTTTACTCTATTCAGACCTGCAGGTGAAGATGAATCCTGAATCTACAGACCTGACAGATGAGAAAGTAGAACTGACCTGTGATTCTTCCTGCACCTTGACCTCTGGAGTTTGGTATTACTGGATGAAGGATGGACAGCAATTGACAAATGGATGGTCTCGCAACACGTTTGTGTCAGTCAGCAGTGATGCTGGCAGCTTTTCCTGTTCTTGTAATCAAAACCTTAAACATCCCTCCTCTTCTGTGTGTGAGTGTCAAATAATAAACAATGTTAATAAACAATATTCATTTAAACAGATGTGTTTAAAGTAAGTGTGAGTTTTGCATGTTAATCTGTCTATTTCAGGTCTTTCTAAGAGTGGCTGCTGGGATGTGACTTACTCCTCTAGAAGAGTCTGTGCTTTGGTGGGCTCCACAGTAGACATTTCCTGCACATACTCACATCCCTCTGGTCAAACTGTAATTAAAACATTTTGGCATTACGGTCCATCTCAGGACATCAAAGATCTGCGTGAGGAGCATCAGTTTGCTGGTCGTGTGGAGTACGTGGGGAACAAACTGAGAATCAAAGATCTCAAGATCAGCGACTCTGGAGAATATCGATTCAGGTTCATCACTGACTTTTATGGCCAATACTCTGGATCACCTGGAGTCATTCTCACTGTTACAGGTAAATGATCATGATAAACTGTTTATGTTTTAAATGTTTCCTGTATAATTTCTAATAGACTTCACTTCAATTATTTTTAGGTTTAATGATAAAAAGCAGCCCATCGGTTGTATCAGAGGGGCAGGAAGTGATATTAAGCTGTTCAACTAATTGCACTCTGAGTGACAGTCACACTTACATCTGGTACAAGAACCAAACACTGGTAACGGATGGATTCACTAAAGTCAACAAGCTGTACCTGGACTCAGTCAGCAATGAAGAGCTTCAACAGTATTCCTGTGCTGTTGGAGGTAACACATCTCTCATGATACATGTGCTTTAGTGGAAAATGTTTGCAGCATTCAGATAAAGTACCTGATATTTAATTAATGTTTAATATCAAAGGTGTACCTTATTTATGTATCATATTTCTTTGACTCTATCTAAACTTGTCTTATGTTTCAAGTTTTTGAAGACCCAACAAATTCAGTGTTCAGCACAGCTTTACTGAGCACTGTAATCATACTGTCTGTGTCGCTGATTCTTACACTCATAGGAGTCCTGTGGTACAGGTAAGATTTAGTTTAATATTATTATTATTATTACATATATATATATATATATATATTGTTTCTCTGATGTCCACTTGCAATATGTCTCATAGGGAACAATTTGCATGTTTTTTTTCTTTCATGTAACTTGGAAAAACTGTCTAAAAGTCAGGGACAGCAAAAGTTTATCAGACCTTCCGCTACTCTTCTTTTTTTTTTTTTTTTTTTAATAATATAATCTGTCTTTCTTCCTCCTCATTGGTTTACCATGAATGTGTGGCTCAAGTTGCTGAGCTTCGGAAACTGCTGTGTAAATAAATGGGTGGTGATGGTCAATCACCACAAGCTGATTTTTCAGCATAGCAATATTATTTTTATTTACATGATGCCTTTTAAAGGGGGAGAAAGAATAATTCATCTCGAAAGCATGAAGACACAATGGAGAGTGTACAGGTTAGAGCATCTCAACAAACAGATTTAAGTGCAATCACACATACTGAGCTATTTCTTGTCTTGTCGCTGTTATTTTATATTCTGTTTTCTTTTCTGTCCAAACTCTCAGACGGGTTCAGCTGTGCTGTATGAAAATGTTGCAGCCTTGTCTACAGTCTGCACACAGCAAGTTCACATGAAGGATGAGGATGTTTTTTATTCATCTATTAATTTCAAGCAGTCTGACACAAAAAACACACCATCAGCTTGTGCTGCTGTAGATTCAACCACAGATGATGTTTATTACGCTGCTGTGAAGTTCAGCTGAACTTTAGCAAAGCCCCAGGTTTAAATACACCTATACTCACCAAGGAAATATTGGCAACTGTTACTGTCTGCTGTATTGTGAGCTTTTGCTTTTTTCTAATGCTTATGAAATTCATCTGTTGACATAATTTTAAACAACATTTTACAGTAATTATCAAAAAAAAAGTTATGGTGGATGATTCATTTGGTGCCCATAGATAATAGATTTATATATATATATATACCCTTAAACCTTTCATTTTTAAATATACAGTATGTTTTTCAAAAACATAAACTTTGCATGAAAATGACTATAAAATAATGATTTACTTTATTCTTCCTTTGGTCTTTATATTTCCTCTGTCAGTCGATTATAACCATCCAGCATATCACAAAGTCAATCCATACCTGTATGTATAGTATATATTTAAATAAAAAAATAAAAAATCATTTAAAAATCAAAATGGTGTAGAGAGAGAGTATGGTATAGTTTTGTGGCAGACTGACAACTCTACATGTGTGTGTCTGTTGAAGGAGAGAACATTTGCTGTTGAATTAAGAAACTTAACTTCTTCCTCTACCTTCATCTCCTCTAGGGTTCCTCAGGGTTCTATTCTTGGACCTGTTTTGTTTTCTTGATACATGCTTCTATTGGGATTGGGATTGTATTCTATTGGGAACCTGCAAACTTTGACACAAAATGTCACTAACACAACAGCTATAACTTGAGAAAATAAACATCAAACATAGTCAACTAATTTTCTCTTGTGTTTCTATTTTAACCTGAGAACACATCTCCTTTGAATACTCTTTATGAACATAGTAAGAATATTCATGTTATAACATTTCACTGCCTGTCATTTCCTTAAAGGGGAGGTGGGTACAATGGTATTTTGTATATTCAGAGTTGTTTACAGTGTTAAAGAGTTGGATTCTCATGCTAAACATGGCCAAAGTTTAAAAAAATAATTTGGACAAATGACTTACTCTTACTTCCGGGTTGGTACCAGTTTCGGCTGTTTTTTTTTTTTCCAATTGTGGCATTAATGACGTAATCGGTGGTGGAACTCCTTATATGAGCATTTCTCCTGGAAAAGCACACCCGCGGTGCCCAGGCTCACGTCGGCAAGACCGTGAGAAAGAGCACGGTCATCAACGTGCTTTATTCGGATGCACTCTGCAAGGGATTTACTCGAGAAGAATGTCTCTAAAGAAGTGTGGTTATGGTTGTAAGGCAAAGATAACTTTGCTCAGCTTCCCGAAGAACATAGCGTTAAGTGAACAGTGGATGCAGTTCCTGTTTCCAGGGCAGCAGTGGAGTTTTGCAAGTGTGTGTTTGCTGATGAATGTTTGATATATGAGGACCAGTTCGATGCTGGATTTGCACATTGTTTGATACTGAAAGATGGAGCGGTCTCAGCTATAAAAGATCCTGGTCATGATTCAGAACTGCAGATGGTAAGTGAAACGGCATCAGATGTCTGTTTTATTGGCAATCGTAACGCAAGTGATCGTCGAACTTAGCTCCACCCACGGCGCGCCTCCAGAAGTTCGGCTTTTTCCGGAAAAAAACGGAAAGCTGTATTTTTCTTTTATAAATATAATAAAACTAAAGACTTTCTGGAGATATTAAGAATACATTACTACTCTATAGGTACTCAGGATTAACATGAGATTAGGTGAAACTGTGTATGTCATGTACCCTTTAACAAGATCACTTAACAATAAAGTCTTTGAAATTCTCAGGCAGTTTGATTTGTCTCTTTTGTGAAGCTACATCCCCCTCAAGAGGTGTACTCTGGATCGGCAGTTTGTCAGTAACCAATTTCTCACTTTTCCTGATCCCTGATTTAGCTGGTTCTGTTTCGGTTTGTTGTTTGTGTTCTCACTGCAGAATTTCTTCACAAATGTGGTATTCCTTCTATACTGCGTTCCACCTGAGTCTTCAATGGTAGCAGAATATCCAGTCCTGGACATGCGAGAGTGCAGGGCAGACCATAAAGGCTAAAAACCTCCTCCAAACAATCATTGATTTTATCAGCTGTGGTAGACTTGAGTATTCCGTATTCATAATAGCAGCTGTAGTAGTGAACTACCAATAATATGTATTCTCCAGTTGGCAGAGGACCTAATATATCATTGGAAATGGGGGCATACGTCTTGTATTCGTCAAAACGACCAGCCTGCATGGCCTGTCTCACTTTCTTTAATTCATCGTCATTGTAAGTGCCTGTGGAGTCGAATTTCATCAATGATGCGGTAGAATCCATCTTCAAAGTTTAAACTAACTCATGATCAGATTTAACTTACCAATCTAGTAACTGTCCACTGTTGTCTTTGCTTTAATTAGCTAAAGACGCTGAATTAAATCAGGCATGAGACAGCACATTCATCAACTCAGCTCCACTCTTTATTTTTATTTTTCCACACGTAATGATGTCACACACATTATACTTCACACAACACCTTGGTTTAAACAATGTCAGGAAATGAGGCACAGAGCCAAAACCCAGTGCCTAGCGCAATCCAGGATTGTGGCAGGGGGCGTAACGTCTCCGTTCCCTCCTTCAGGGAACAGGGTTACATTCGTAACCTAGATATTCCCCCTCAGTCATTCACTACAATGTTACGTCAAGTGACGTAGTGTGATCGGACCCATGGAAGACGCCACAATCCTTGACTGAGTTATGTGATTGGACCGCAAATGCTGACAGGCAAGCGTGTCAGGACAAATGAGCTCAACATGTAACCTGCCCAACACCCTGTGAGCCAGAATATGGCCAGCTGGGAAAAAGCGCACGGATCCATAGGAAATGGCACAGCAAGCCAACACAGAGCCGAGCTCCTGCAAATTACCTGATGTTACCCAACACACAGGAGGACACTGGGCAAAGTCCTCGACGGTGCAGCCGAAGAGGCTGGCCAGGGAGACGGGTGCGTCGAGAAAGCGTACTTTGTTGGTGTCAACCGTCTGCGCCAGGTTCAGCCAGAGATGGTGCTCTTGGACACCATGGTGGACATCACCTGACCGAAAGACCGCGCTGTGACCTCTGTCGCCCGCAGGGCGAAGTCGGTCACCGAGTGCAGTTCCTGCATCAACCTACGGTCAGAACTACCCTCGTGTAGTTCTTTTAGTGCTTTGGCCTGATGGACCTGCAGGATGATGAAGGTTCAGATAGCAAGTCAAATCAGTTTATCTTCATCAAACTCGAAGACTATATGAACTTGTGAACTGTAGTATGTCTTAATATTGCAATGTTTTCTTGCTCAGGCTCTCTGACACTGGACCTCTTGAATGTGACCTGTAGGAAACAGAATATTTGTGCTTTGAAAGGTTCAGAAGTGAAACTGATGTGCTTTTCCTCCATCACGACTGTGTTCTGGTTCAACACAAAACAAAGTGAAAACTGGAGGTGACTTTAGACTCAGACTACTCAGGATGAATGAAACATCAGATTTCAAGCAGCTCTTCAACACTCGTGAGAGAGAGAGACTCTGGAGAATATCAGCTCATGTTTATAATGATGGAGGTAAACATCTCAGCTCAGCAGCCATCAGTCTAACAGGATATAATTAAATACATTTATTTTTTAATAATTATAAGAATGTGGATGATTATGGTTTAACAGGTATTTCATCAAAATCTCATTTAAATGGCTGTAATATTTGAAATGCAATGGCTACAAAAAATTTGTATATATATTTTATCATCATTTCGTCTCATATTCTGATGTTCCAGTTGTCTTCATCTGTTCATCTGCTATCTGTTCATCAGAGCTGCTGGAGTGATGTCACTCATCACCTAGCAACAGTCCAAACTGTTAGCAGCAACAGCAGTGATACAGTGTTGTCATAGACATAGACAGTGACATATAAATGACTTTTCATAACTGAACAAAACTAAAACAAAATGATTATCCAGCTTTTATATTTCAATATATAAACTGTAACCACAGTAATGATACCTGTGATTGTGGGCAAAGCATCTACTACTGTATACAAGTTCATAAATAATATGAATAATGCATAATGGATAATAAATTAGAAAGTGAGGGTCATGGTAACCCATTAGTAATGACTCAAGCATTACCAAATCCTTAAGAAGGAATTACTGATTTTTTGGATCAGTATCCTGGAGTCAATAAAATTATAAGTCCAGTGTTGACTGAATTCATTGTAAGCTTTTGATGGTTTTGTAAAGTATTGGATAGTCTAAAGTGTTACTACATCCTTCTGTATTTGGATCAGTATTCAATAGTCAGGATTTTATTTTCAAGAGCTTCTTTTTAAAGCAAGGAAATAATATCAGCAGTGTCAGCATGTCCTCCAAAACAGGCGGTGGAAATGGCAACTAACATTAAAGAGCCTGTATGTATGTATAGCATGTGATGTATAAACAGTATACCTTTCATTTAAATTAAGCGACATTTAGTCAACTGTTTTTGTTTGCTACACATTTGTCTCTTTTGCCCAACATTCTCATTTTGGTTTGTCTGTTTGGCTGCAGGTCCAGCGGAATGTGGCACAGTGAATAAAGCTCCTGACTACCATAAACTGTGTTTAACCTTATTTAGAGCAGTCTTAGGTATATACTACTTTTGAGTCTTTGCATTGTGCTACTTAATTGTAGCACATTTTTATCACCATTTAGCGTTTGATATAATATCAAGATTGAATTTAAAGAGTTCATGCAACAAGTTGAGTTTGTACATTTTCTGAAAAGTATGCATCTACTTTCTCTGATTAAAGAAATAACTTTGTTTTTCTCCCCGTCTAGTGTGTCAGTAAGAAACAAGAAGGAAATAAGATCAGAAGTGTCTGCAACAGCTTCTTCAATAGACTGTAGAAACACAGCATGTAATGTAGGTAAAGCTAATATTTTATTTATTTATTTATTTTATTTATTTATTTGCATTTAAATGTCATTTTAAGTTAAATGTTACAAATTTCATGATTTTAATGTGGTACTATAAACTATGATAACAGACTCTGAATTCTTTAAATGTAATGACCCTTCAAATGTGTCATAGTGAAACTTAGTGTCTTTTTTTTTTTTTTTTTCAGGACAAGCAGCAGACACAAGCAGTGTATTTGTGAATTTACACAAAGTGAAAATGATGAACTCCAGACTCTCATCGCTGATCCTGCTTCTGCTCATTCCAGGTTTGAGCATTATTATATTATATGTTTTTCTCCTCTGTAATTGTTTCATTCAAATTGTTTCATGTTCTAAAAGTTATTATTTTTATTTATTTTGATCAATATTGCTCTGTACTTTCAAGCATTTAAAATAATTAAAGATCAGTTGAACTGTCCAGTAGGGCTGAATGTCATTCTAAAAGATGGGTCTCACAGGATTTTCTGCTTATATATTTAAAAATGAATTAGGTATATGAATCAATTTAAAACAGACTTTTTGACAATATTTAAAATTGAACTAAATTCAGAATCATGGTTAAGTGGGAGTGAGTGGGGTTATTTTAGCAATATCTCCTAATATGAAAACTGAATTGTTGCAGTAGAGGATCTCTTCTGACTGTATGTGAACCATCTCTATAATAAAACTTTTTTTTTGTTCAGGCACTGCAACATTTGACCAGCTCTCTGTGACCTGTAGTCAACAGAGTATTTGTGCTGTTAAGGGGACGGAAGTCAAACTAGAGTGCTTTTACTCCAACATCAACTTCAAAACTGTGTTCTGGTTCAGTGAGAAACAAAGTACAAACTGGAGAAAAAACAATGAACCTGAAGATTTGACTTTAGACTCAGACTACTCAGGACGAGTGAAACATCAGATCTCATACAGCTCTTCAATCCTCACAATATCAGACGTGAGAAAGAGAGACTCCGGAGAATATCAGCTCATGTTCATCATGAATGATGGAGTTAAACATCGCAGCTCAGCAGCCGTCAGTCTAACAGTCACAGGTGAAACTGAGTCGAGATTCTGGTCAGTTTAGCTGTTTTCATTTGACATGTGATGAAGTTTTCTGATTGTTTTTTTTTTTTGTTTTTTTTTTTTCCCATTATCTTAGATCTGCATGTGAGGATGAATCCTGCATCTACAGACTCAAAAGATGAGACAGTAAAACTGACCTGTGATACTTCCTGTGATTTGACCTTTGGAGTTTATTATTATTGGATGAAGGATGGACAGTATTTCACACATACAGTGTTTCCCAGCATGATTGTGTCAATCAGCACATATGCTGGCAGCTTTTCCTGTTCTCATGAAGACCGTAAACATCCTTCCTCCTCTGTGTGTGAGTGTCAAACAATAAACTGTTTGATCCATATAGATTTGCATGTTAATCTGTGTCTCTTTCAGGTCTTTCTAAGAGTGGCTGCTGGGATGTGACTTACTCCTCTAGAAGAGTCTGTGCTTTGGTGGGCTCCACAGTAGACATTTCCTGCATATACTCACATCCCTCTGATCATACTGTAAATAAAACATTCTGGCATTACGGTCCATCTGACGGTCAATCTGGGGACTTCAAGGATCTGCGTGAGGATGATCAGTTTGCTGGTCGTGTGGAGTATGTGGGGAACAAACTGAGAATCAAAGAGCTCAAGATCAGTGACTCTGGAGAATATCGATTCAGAATCATCACTGACTTACACCAATACTCTGGATCACCTGGAGTCATTCTTACTGTTACAGGTAACTGATCATGATGCTGCATTCACCGTATGAATTCATAACTAATACCACTGATGGAAGCAATCTGTTCGTAGACAAATACTACAGTGCCATTATACTAAATGGCATTACTGGGTAACAGTTTTGCATATTAAAATAATAGACAGATGTACTCTGAAAACTATAGGGTCCATTTTAGTTACACCTTATTGTTATATCAGTACTGTCCAATATAGTCTGCAATATAATCTTGTTTTAAAACAATATGGAGTAAAGTGAAGTGAACAAATGAACAGTGACAGGATCTGGAACTTTAAGAATGAAGTTCATCCACTCTTTTCTACTGTTTCAGAGTGTTTGCAAAAATGCGGATGCAAGTGGTTTAATGCAACTAAAGACAATAGAACCCATTATAATCAGTGATTCTGTCTTGGATGTGTTGGGTGTGTTGTGACAATGCCATATGGCAATAAAAATTGATGCCAGGTTTTATTTCTGACGTACTTCAAGTGCCTGCACTGAATCTGATATGGAGAAATTGATTTGCAATGGTGACTTTGTCACATAGACTTGTTTTAGGATCACAAGAACATAATGCAATGCACTGCAGAATGTCTTGTAATACTCAGAGGCATCTCTATTGTTCTGCTGCTCATGTAATCATGTGTTTGGGTCTCGTTCATATTTACTGACCTCCTACTACATAAGTGAATCAGTGGGGCCCACCAATTTTTTTTTTATAAAAGTTTTTATACCTATTAGGAAGTTTTGAGTTCTGAAACGTATAGGTTGTTTTTAATAGTACAATGAATTCTGATGTCAAAAGATCAAGGCAAATTTGATTTCTCAATTCATGAGCCCTTTAAGTTTTGGTTAGTCAAATTCAGTGTTAGGCTCAGCATTAAGTATTTCTGTTATTCAGATACACAGGTGACAAGCAGCCCAGACGCTGCATCAGAAGGGAAAAAAGTCATATTAAGCTGTTTAACTAAATGCACTCTGAACAACAAACATACTTACATCTGGTACAAGAACAGACGTCAGGTAACAGATGGATTCACTAAAGCCAACAAACTGTACCTGGACTCAGTCAGCAATGAAGAGCTTGAACAGTATTCCTGTGCTGTAGGAGGTAACACATCTCTCATGATACATGTGCTTCAGTGTGAAATGTTTGCAGCATTCAGGTGGTTTCTCTGATAGTCATGATTCACTTCTTTGTGTTGTGAAGATCCAGTGGACATCACAGCGTTCAGCCATTATACAGTCACTCTGCTGGTGTTTTTACCTCAGTTTCTCATAATAGCGGCTCTGTGGATGTGAGTAAAAGATCTAACTGTATGACCTATAGCTAATAAAAGAAATTGATTTGGTTTATAAGAATGTGAATTAATGATTCGACAGGTATTTCCTCAGAATCTCATTTAAAAAACAAACTGAACACAAAAATGAAGAGGTGAGAAATTATTGATATAAAAAATTGCATATAACATTTAAAACGCAATTGCTGCAAAACTAGTTTTAAATCTGTTTTATCATCTTTTTTCTCAGATTCTGATGTCCCAGATGTCTTCACCTACATCTGCTGTCTGTCAATCAGAGCTGCTGGAGTGATGTCATTGCATTCTTCCATTGTGACATCATCAGCTAGCAACACTCACAACTGTCAGCAGCAACATCAGTGATACAGTGATGTCATAGACAGTGTCAGTCTGCACAAACAAACAAACAAACCTAAAACTGTAAAACTGCAACTAACATGAGAGAACCTGTAACACAACAGCATTTAATGTATGTACAGTATATCTGATCTTTCATATAAATTAAGCTTTACATAAAAATTACATATCAATGACTGTCCATAATGCATAATGTAATGCTCATATTTATTTATAGTACAAGTCTTTTTTCAGACTTCGAAATGTTTAGTAGCAAAGCATTTTCTTCAAAAAAAAAAACATTGAAAGTTGGCGCCGATAGCCTTGTGGGCAGTGCGCCGACATACAGCGCCGTTGCGCTACGGGCGTCCCAAGTTTGAATCCCGACTTGAGGACCTTTCCCAACCCTACCCACTTCGCTTCCTGTCAGTAATGGTCTGTCCTATAACAATAAAGCCAAAAAAGGCCAAAAATAAGTCTAAAAAAACATTGAAAAAAAAAGTTTAGACTTTAATTCTTAACCTTTTTTTTTGCTAAATGTAAGATTATGTAAAAATATTTTAATTCTCTTTTTATTCTGTAAAGATCATGTAAGGATCCAATTTACAATTATCCTTATCGAATAAATGTTGATTGGCTGTCAGTGTTTTTGTTGTTCATCAGCTGGAAAAAAATGCTCTTGAAAAAACGGTAACACTTTATTTTAATGTGTCTATAATACAGAGTAATTACCTAATTAAGTACTTAGTAGTAGCCATGGTACTTACATGAAACAAAGCGTACTTGTCATGTAACTAAGTTATAGATCAGCATGTACCTACAGATTATAATTACGTAGCTGTAATAGGCAGCTATTGTTCCAAAGCTACTTAAGTACAATCTTGATACACTTTATTTTAAGTAGCTTATGCCTGTGTAATATTCTGTAATTTTAATGTAATTAGAAAGGTGTTACACAGACTCTGTCTGTTACATATGTGTAACAGTAGCTGCCTATTACATGTACATAATTACAAACTGTAAGGATAGTCTGTTCCATAACTTAGTTACATGGTAAGTATACATTTTGTTTCATGTAAGTACAACAGCTACTACTGAGTACTTAACTAGGTAATTACTCTGTATTATGGACACCTTCAAATAAAGTGTTATCGAAAAAACTTTTTTTTTCTCCATGTCATTGTCAGCAATTTTATGGTTACAGTTATCATTCTTGTGTGGGGGAAAAAACAGCAGTGCTGTAATCTGTTTAAACAGCATTGTAGACTTGGTAGAGTTACTTCCATTATCTCTGATTTCCTGAAAAAACGCAACAGCTCACTTCCTAAATTGAAGTTGACAGTAAACATTTTATGAAGAGTAAGCACCTCTAAATAAAAAAACTTTCTTTTTTTTTTCCTGATGTGTCAGTAAGAAACGGGAAGGAAACAAGATCAGCAGAGAGTCTGCAACAGCTTCTCCAATAGACAGCAGAAGCAAATATCTATATCTGAGAACAACGGCAACATGTAATGTAGGCAATGCTACTATTTAACTGCATTTAAAATGACATCTTAAGTAAAATGTTATTTTATTCATGATTTTAATGGGGTAGCATGAACTATGATGACAGTCTAATGAATCTTCTAAACTGTAATGACCTTCAAGTGTGTCGCAGTGAAACTTAAGTGTCTTTTTTTCCAGGTCGAGCAGCTCTGTGTTTTTCATTGTATGTGTGGATTTACAGAAAGTGAAGATCATGAACTCCAGACTCTCACCACTGATCCTGCTGCTGCTCATTCCAGGTTTGAGGATTACTGTGTTTTTCTTCTCTCTAATGTTTTCATGTAAATAGGTCTCTAATTATCTTTGACGTACTTTATGTTCCAAAAGTGATTATCTTAATTTATTTTGATCATCATTGCAGTTTTAATCATTTAAAATCAGTTGAACTGTCCATAAAGGGCTGAATGTAAGTCTGAATGTTGGTCTCACAGAATTTTGTTTATACATTAAAAAATTAATTGGTTCTAGATACATTTAAAACAGACTTTTTGACAATATTTTAAATTGAACTGTATTAAGAATCTTAACTGAGTGGGTGTGAGCAGGAGATTTGTCAGTCAGGATATACTTATTTTAGCAATATTTGCTAATATGAACACTAGATTGTAAGGATCCCCTTATGAAAATTAACCATGGTATTACTATAGTAAAAGTATAGTAACCATGTTTTTTGGCATATTGATTATAACCACAGTTACTACAAATGCCAAGGTTAAACTATAGCTAGTGTACTGTCCTCGCGATGCGTTGCTCTGCAAGGCTAGACAGTGAGCTAACGTAAGGGATGAACTCCAATAATGCGTCAAGGTGTAACTTTTATTGAGTTTAATTGAAATGTCCTTTTTCTCTTTTATATTGTAAAACTAAAACTACAGAATAAAATAGACATCAATATAAAAATACAAAAGATGAAGAGAAACACAAATCATAAGTTAGTGACAGGTAAATTATACATTTCTGAAAGCAAAAATGACACTTTCCTAATATGAAAATAATAACTTTCGGTCACTTACAGACAAATAGAGTCTCAGGTATAGAGTAAAGAGAAGCTTAGATGCATCTGTCTAGCCATCTAAAACCTGTAAAAACCTGCCAAGTAAATAACACTGTCAAATCCCAGAAAAGTATGAAAGATGTCATCAAAGTAGTCCATCTGCCATCAGTGGTTCTACCATAATTTTACAAAGCTAAGAGAATACTTTTTTGCACGCAAAAAAAAAAAAAGCAAAAATAAAGACTTTATTCAACAATTATTTTTGATACACATCAATATTTGTAGTAAAACCATGGTTATTTTTCATGAGGGTCTGTTTTTAGCTGTATGTAAACCATCTCTATAATGAAATGTTTTTTTGTTCAGGCCCTGCAAAATTAGACCAACTCTCTGTGACCTGTCGTCAACAGAGTATTTGTGCTATGAAGAGGAAAATGGTGACACTGAGGTGCTTTCCCTACAACACTAACTTCAAAACTGCATTCTGGTTCAGTGAGAAACAAAGTGCAAACTGGAGAAAAAACAATGAACCTGAAGATTTGACTTTAGACTCAGACTACTCAGGACGAGTGAAACAGACAGTCACAAAGAGCCATTCAATCCTCACAATATCAGACGTGAGAGAGAGAGACTCTGGAGAATATCAGCTCATGTTCATCATGAATGATGGAGTTAAACATCGCAGCTCAGCAGCCGTCAGTCTAACAGTCACAGGTAAAACTGAGTTGAGGTTCTGATCGGTTCAGCTGCTTTCATTTGACGTGATGAAGTTTTCTTTTTTTATTATTATTATTATTAAATTAGACTTGCAGGTGAGGATGAATCCTGCATCTACAGACCCGACAAATGACAGAGTCACACTGACCTGTGATACTTCCTGTGATTTGACATCTGGTGTTTATCATTGGAAGAAGAATGGACAGCTTTTCACACAAACATGGTCCCCCAACTTATCGGTGTCAATCAGCAGAGACACTGGCAGCTTTTCCTGTTATCGTGAAGACAATAAACATAGCTCCTCTTCTGTGTGTGAGTGTCAAACAATACACAGTTTGATACATACATGTATATACAAATGTGTGAGTTTTGCATGTTAATCTGTGTCACTTTCAGGTCTTTCTCAGAGTGGCTGCTGGGATGTGACTTATACCTCTAGAAGAGTCTGTGCTTTGGTGGGCTCAACAGTAGACATTTCCTGCACATACTCACATCCCTCTGGTCATACTGTAAATAAAACATTCTGGCATTACAGTCCATCTGACGGTCAATCTGGGGACTTCAAGGATCTGCGTGAGGATAATCAGTTTGCTGGTCGTGTGGAGTATGTGGGGAACAAACTGAGAATCAAAGAGCTCAAGATCAGCGACTCTGGAGAATATCGATTCAGGTTCATCACTGACACTATAGACGGCAAATACTCTGGATCACCTGGAGTCATTCTTACTGTTACAGGTAACTGATCATGATGAATAAGTTTTGTTTTCTATCAGTCAAAATTAATGTTAGGCTCAGCTTGAAGTACATAAATTCTGTTTTTTCAGATACACAGGTAAAAAGCAGCCCAGATGCTGTATTAGGAAGAGAAAAGGTCATATTAAGCTGTTTAACTAAATG
The DNA here is from genome assembly GCA_033026305.1 of Cirrhinus molitorella. Lineage (NCBI taxonomy): Eukaryota > Metazoa > Chordata > Actinopteri > Cypriniformes > Cyprinidae > Cirrhinus > Cirrhinus molitorella. The sequence goes on along the minus strand of CM065121.1, from coordinate 25,159,699 downwards.
CACTCTGAACAACAAACATGCTTACATCTGGTACAAGAATGGACATCAGATAACGGATGGATTCACTAAAGCCAACAAACTGTACCTGGACTCATTCAGCGATAAAGAGCTTCAGCAGTATTCCTGTGCTGTAGAAGGTATCATCTCTCATAATAAATATTGTTTAATGTAAAATGATTGTTGCAGCCTGAGTGCAACTGATCTTATTAATACATTTTTGTGTTGTACAGACCGAGAGGAGAGCACAGCTCTGCGAAACACTGCTGTCATACTTTGTGTTGTTTTGACTCTCGCACTCATAGGAATCCTGTGGTATAGGTCAGTAAATTTCATTTTAAGTTTTATGATTTTGAAAAGCATAAAATAGTAAAATACTAAAATAATTTGAAGAGAAATATTTAAGATTCAAAACTATTGATGTCACAAATAAAATGAAATGATGATATAATGAAATATAATGATTGATTGAATCTATAAAATGTAATACAAAAATGTATTAAATGTAGAAAAAAAATAAAATAGTGATCTCAGACTGTAGGACCTCTTATTATACTATATATTTAGTAGTTTGTTTCTTTAAGGAGGAGAAGGTGTACCTTGTCCTTGTCTAAAACCCAAAGAACTGAAAAGGGGGAGGAGGAGGTTCAGGTAAGGATGTCTGACACTAAATAAAATTTTACATGAATACATTTATTTAAAAATGCCGAAATCCAAATCCAAAAAAAGGTGAAAAAATAAAAAACAAAAAAATCTATAATTACGAGATTAAAGTCGTCAAGTTTTGAATAAACTCAGAATATTTTGAGAATAAAGTCCAAATTATGAAAATCAAGTCTAAATTCTTAGAGAATTACGAGAATAAGCCTAAATGTTTAGATAAAGTTGAAATGTTTCTAGAATTAAGTCGAAATTATGAGAATTAAATCACAGAAGTTAATATTTTGAGAGTATAGCCTATTCTTGCAAATAGCCCAGGTTGGGAGAAGAACACTGGGAGAAGTTGCCAGGCCACCGGAATTTATTTAGCAGAAATCATACCATGTGTTATACTTGCAGGGACAGTGTGCTTGGAAAAATATTTCACGTCTTCGATTGCATTCATTAGGCCTATTTGTTGTGCATCAGACACCCAGTAATAGCAATAAGCTTTGTGCTTTTGGTCATTTTAATATAAAACAACAAAGTCTCAGCTTTCACGATCTGTCAGTTTTATAGTGAAATACAAACAATGTGCCTTGCAATGATGTGTTTTTCACACTCTTTAACAGATCAATGTGAATCAACTGACTTTTCGATTAAAATTTCATTCAATTATACTGTTTTCTTGTGAAAATTTCACCACCTACTCCGCAAAAACATCTGTGGCATCCACTCTTTCATTCTTCACATGTATTTAATTACAAGCAACAATAAAACGTACTAAAAGTTGAAGTGGACTCCAACATGTTAACATAAGTTATATCGTTGTATTTTCTGAGATATATAAGTGACTATTAACAAGCTGTTTTATTCACGGTATAATACAGTAAATTATTCTCTTGCTGTTTTCCCCCATCAGAATGACTTGGTGCACAACAACACTGCAACCTCTGACCACACGCAGAAAGCAGATGCCGACAATCAAGACATTCATTATTCCAGCATTAGTTTTAAAACAAAACATGCAGTCCCCACCAATGAATATCCAACAAATACGACAGAAACAGAATCTGTCTATTATGCCACTGTAAGCTTCAAATAACACGCATTTGGTATATAGAAATTGTATAATTGACCATTGCCCTTGGCAACTGATTTCCTACACTGTGGTTTTCTCATGTATCACTCCTTCTACTCAAATAATAAAGATATTGCAGCACAAATCAATATTTACTGTCCATTCATTTATTTTTTGACAAGTAGCCATGCAAAAGGCAGAATAATGTGCAGTCAGTTGGTTATTGTCATAAAACACCTTCAGGGTGATGCCTCTATTTCACATCTGATTTTTTTTTTTTTTTTGCAATAGTTACCATTTATATATCAGTATCAAGCACTAAAGTCCAGGTTAACCTGTGTTGTCATGTTAGACCAATAAGCTGGCAGGAGTAGGAACTAAACTGGTTAATCATACATTGAGATCAGCATTTGGCCAGCAAAAGCTTGAATTTAAAACGGACATGGGGTTTTTGCACAACCGCTGAACATGAGAACTGTTGTTGTGGCTTTGACTATGGCCCTTGTGGGTAAGTAGACTGCAATGCTGTTTTAAATGTCACCATTTAGTGGATACATAATTTGACAAAAACAAATTACAATTAATATTAAGTTTTCTCTAAAATTTCAGCAAGTCAGCATGTGAATCTTGGTAAGCAAAGTGGTTCCTATTTTACTAGTGTGTTTAACAATGACAAAATAAGATTTTACTTACCTAAAATGCTATTTCTGACTTCTAGTCCCTGAGTTGGCAGGCACTCAGACTTATGTGTACAAATATGAGGCTGTGCTCTTCAGTGGTCTTCACCAAGAAGGTCTGGCCAGTGCTGGGATTAAGATGAACAGCAAGGTTTTAATCAGTGCTGCATCTGAGAATACGTTCCTCCTGAAGGTACCAAAAGCATTTAGTGCCAAGATATGACCAGAGATATAATTGAAAAGAAGCACATATTCATTCAAAGTTTGCCTATTGTTTCAGCTCTTGAATCCTCAGCTATTTGAGTACAGTGGAATCTGGCCCACAGATGCGTTTGTTGCTACTAAGCTCACCTTAGAACTGGCGGCTCAACTTCAGATTCCTATTAAGTTTGAGTACACCAATGGTGTGGTTGGTAAGGTTTTCGCACCTTCTGTGGTCCCGACTACCGTTATCAACCTGCACAGGGGTATTCTAAACATCTTTCAGCTCAACCTCAAGAAGACCCAGAACATCTATGAGGTTCAGGAGGTGAGACTGAGTGAAATTAAGTTTGATTATCAATTATATAGATCTAGAATCTAAATCTGAGTCTTCTTTCTGATCAAGGATGGAGTTCAAGGCATTTGTGAGACACAGTATCTGATCAGTGAAGATGAAGGAAACAACTACACCACCATCATCAAGTCTAGAGATCTTACACTTTGCAGTGAGAGGATAATGAAGGATGTTGGCTTGAATTACATTGAAAAGTGCGCTGAATGTCAAAAGGTCAGGTAAAATTTCATATTATTATAAAAATCATATGATCTTCTGGGATTTCTGACCTGGGGGTTCATAAAGTTACAGCAGAGGGTTTGTTACTCACCTCAAATGTACTATATCATTTAACAGAGGGTCAAAAGTCTCTCTGGAGCTGCAACCTACAGCTACATTATGAAGCCAACTCCAACTGGTGTTATGATTATTGAAGCAACAGTCCAAGAGATTCATCAGTTTACACCTCTATATGAGATTCATGATGCTACCCAGATGGAAACTAGGCAAGATGTTTGCTCATGAGCTCTGGTATATAATTAATAATAATTTGTGCGGTAACCCAGTTATATTTTCAATATTTCAGACAAACTTTGACCTTTCTGGAGATTATGGTATCTCCTATAATTCCAATCAGTGCTGAATATTTACCTTGTGGAGCTTTACAGTATGAATTTAGCACTGAGACTCTTTGGAGTCCAATTCAGCTCATGAGAATCAGTAATCCACAGGCTCAAGTAAGAACATTTTGACTGCATGTTTAGTTGTTCTATTGAAAGCTATCATATTTTAACATTTTAACTTTCTTTTTTGTTTCACTGGTATTCATTAAGATAGTAGATGCTCTGAATCATCTGGCAGCCAAAAAACTGGGAAACATCCATGAAGATGTTCATCTGAAATTTATTCAGCTCATCCAGCTTATGCGTTTTGCAGATGTAGATGATATTGAGGGAATCTGGTCTCAATTTAAGAACAGACTGAATTGCAGGTACACAATATTAACTTCAAAGGATTAGATCACTTCCAGAGTAAATATTTCCTGATAATTTACTCACCCCCAGGTCATCTTAGTCGTAAAGAATTGTATATTTTCGAGGGGATCATTTCTGAATGTTTCTCCTTAAAATGGACTTCAATGGGAGTCGACAAATTGAATGTCCAAACTGCAGTTTCAATGCAGCTTCAAAGGGTTCTATATGGTCACAGCTGAGGAACTAGGGCCTTACCTAGCAAAACAGTTCCACCAACATCACACGTGAACTTTCCAGTGTTAATACATAATGCGTGAAGTCAAGCTAGTGCAAGACAAGCATTTGTGGTTAGAAAGCAAATTTGTATTTTTTATTTATATATATATATTTTTTTAGAAAATGACAGATCGTTTCGCTACATAAGACCCTTATTTCTCAGCTTGGATCGTGTAGAGCCCTTTAAAGCTGCATTGAAACTGCCATTTGCACCTTCAACCCTTTGATCCCCAATGAAGTCCACTATATGGAGAAAAACCCTGGAATGTTTTCCTCAAAAAACTTAATTTAATTCCGTCTGAAGAAAGACATGAACATCTTGGATGACATGGGGATGAATAAATGATCAGGATTTTTTTTTATTCTGGAAGTGAATTAATCATTTAACAGTCTAAAACAGCTATTTGCAAATTTTTTACTCCTCTAAGGAAATGGATCTTAGATGCTGTTCCTGCAGTTGGCACCTTAGCTGCATTAAAATTCATCAAGAAGACATTTTTGGCAGGTGAACTTTCCTTCCCTGAGTTCACTCAGGTCCTTTTGGCCACTGTGCACATGGTCACTGCTAATTTGGACACCATTAAGACGTACTCTGTGCGTACACTCATGTTTGATGATTGACACAAAACTTAAACCACTTATTTATCATGCCAAATATCATGTTGACTTGTTCTATAAATGTTGTAATCACTAAAGGGTCTGGCTTTGAGTCACAAAGTTCAAGAAACACCTGTTTTACGTAAGATTGCCATGCTTGGCTATGGGACAATGATTTCCAGGTACTGCAGTGGATCTCTTGAATGCCCAGTGGAGCTTTTGAGGGTAAAGAAAGCCATTCATTAATTGTTTTGCTTGACTGTGTGACTATGAGTTTGGACAATTTACTCTTTTTTTCAAGCCCTTCCATGAGATGGTTATTCAGGCCACTGCTAAGGCTGACATTGCAGAGATCATCTTGATTCTGAAAGTACTCGGCAACGCAGGTCACCCTGCTAGCATTAAATACATCACAAAATTTCTACCAGTTTTTGGAAACCAAATACCTCTGTCACCAATGAGAGTTCAAGTGGGTGCTATTTTGGCTCTGAAAGCCATCGCCAAAAAGGAACCCAAACTGGTTAGTCATGCTTTGTCATTGCGATTGCAAGTTACTTCAACTTTTGTAACTCAGCTTCAGTCCCCGGGACCCACCTCCCAGAATGTTTTAAATGCCTCCCTGTTTAACAATCCAACAAACTGATTTGAATCATTTTTTTTAATTAGTAAGACATCTAAAATGTTTTGGTGTATAGGTCCTAAGGGTTGGAGATAAGAAACACTGGTTTACTATATGCATCTCATTTTGCATTTCAGGTTCAGAATGTAGTTCTGCAAATTTTTATAAACAAAGATCTCCACCCAGAGTTGCGCATGGTGTCATGGATTGTGCTTTTTGAGACAAAGCCAAGCATGGGTTTGGTTATTACTCTTGCACGTTCTCTACAGAATGAACCAAATCTACAGGTGGGAAGTCTTGTGTACTCGCACATGAAAGCCTTGACAAGGAGCACACACCCTGAGTTTGCTCTAATGTGAGTTCAAGCTAACAAAAGCCAAAATATTTTCAGATATATAGATGTTTAACCCCTTAGCATTCCTGTCAAATTTAACTTGATGCAAAACGGCCCATGGGAGGAACAATGGAACGCTAAGAGTCTAAACTTTGACATTGACAATCCATGTCTTTTTCAGAGCTAGAGCCAGCAGGGTTGCCATCAGGATATTAAGCCCAAAACTGGACAAACTTAGCTTTCGTTACAGCAAAGCATTTGTCTTGGATGGTTATGAAGGTAAGAAAGGTATCTCTCCAATGGTGTTGCATGCCAAGGGAAAAACTTACAATTAGTTCTGTTGTTTAGTTCCTCTCATGGTTGGTGCTGCCAGTAGTGCTTTCATCATCAATGATGTTGCCACCATCCTGCCCAGAGCTGTTGTAGCTAAAACACGTGCTTATCTGGCTGGAGCTGCTGCTGACGTTCTTGAGGTGAGTAAATAAGATACAGGAAAAGATACTTGTTTATTCGATTCATTATTCAAACTCCTACCCAACCTCACTGAAGTACTTTCCAGGTTGGCATCAGAACTGATGGAATTCAGGAGGCTCTTCTGAAATCTCCATTGTTGAATGAGGACAGACTGCCCAGGATGAAACAAATTCTTAAGGCTGTAAGTGTGGCATATCACCCTCAAGTCGTTCCAAACCCATAAAACCTGTGGTAGTTCCACTGCTGTCTACTTAAGGTTAAAAAGCTCTCGGATTTAATCAAAAATATCTTAATTTGTGTTCTGAAGATGAATGAAGGTCTTACGGGTTTGGAACAACATGAGAGTGATTAATTAATGACAGCATTTTAATTTTGGGGTAAACTGTTATTTTAACAGTTACATATTTTTGTTGTCATTTGGCATTCTACAGCTAAAAACATTCAAAGCCTTGCCAAAGAAGCAGCCCCTGGGCTCGATCTATGTGAAAGTTCTTGGACAAGAGATTGCGTTTGCAAATATCGACAAAGCGGTTCTTGAAAAGGCAACACAGGTATATTGTGATAATATCATATGAACAAACACACAACCTAATTTACAATTCCAAATGGAGCTAACCATCAAATTTTATCTATAGCTTACTACTGGAGGCTATATACCTGGGCTGGCAGGGGAAGCTCTTAAAGCAATGCAGAACGGCAGTGCCTTCCAGTTATCCAAGCCCCTGTTGTTGACAGAAATGCGTCACATCTCCCCATCAGTAGCTGGTGTACCTATGGAGTTTAGTTTGTATGCTGTTGCATTGGCTGCTGTTAATTTGAAGGGTAAGAGTCTCAAAAGTACAGTAAATATGGATCGGATGGATCATTAAAAAAAATATTTAATAGAGAATGCACTTTAATTTTGAAACATTTTGCCATTATGTCCAGTCCAGGCTATTATGACACCACCTCTAACTGAAACCATGAGTCTTGCTCATCTGATGAAGACAGATGTAAAGTTAACCACTGAAGTGTCACCAAGCATTGCCTTACAGACTTTTGCTGTAGTGGGACTGAATACTGGTTTTGTTCAAGCTGCATTCATGGCCAAAGGAAAGGTCCACACATTTTTGCCTCTAAAAGTGGAGGCAAAGTTTGACATCACAAATGCTCATTTCAAGATAGAGGCTTTTCCTGCTGTACTTCCAGTGCACTCTTTGACAGCATGGTACATATTTTAAGTTGACTTCTTGTTAATTCTTTCGCCACAGACTCTTTACTAACGTGGCATTTTGTGATTCTCATCCCACATTAGTTTTGAAACTGTGGCAGCAGCTGGAAATATCAAAGAGGTCAATGCAGAGAGAATTACACCCATTGTACCAAAGATGGTAGTTATGAAACATTCCCAAGAAACACTTACCTCAAGGATTTCACCTGGAGATTTGGTAATATAATAGGAAATTAGACTGGCTAATTACTGTTAAAAATGACTTTCTTTATTATTCTAATTTGTTTTATTCACCCCTGCATAGTCTGAATCTGTTATACCCCCTTCTAAGGAACCTGAACTAAGGACTAGTGTTCCAGTTCACAAAACACTTTGTTCTGTTTTACCTCACACTGGAGTTAATCTATGCATGGAGGTTATGTCCTGTGATGCAACCTTCATCAAAAACACCACTCTTTATAACATGATTGGACAGCATGTAGTACATATCAACATAGTTAGAGGCAAGTGTTAGAAATCTATTTAAATCTTCAGAATTTCACTACAACTGTGTTTGTATATTGAAAACATGTTATATTATACTTTATTGACAGCTGATGGTCCTGCTGTTGAGGGACTAGAGCTAGAGGTCCAACTAGGCCCAAGAGCTGCTAAAAAGCTCCTTAAAGAAATCAGCTTTGCTGACACAAATACTCCCAAAGTCAAGAATGTCCTTCAGAAACTGAGGGAAATCCTGGAGGCTGAACAGAGGAACAATATCTCCAACAGTTTTTTCAACTATAATAAAGTATTTTACCCTCAAAGCACCAGCAGCCACAGCATTAGTTCCAGTAGTTCTGTTCGCTCTTTCAACTCGCATCTTTCCAAAGTGAGTATTTTTATTACCACAAAGGTGATTCCAGGATTTTCTATTTATTATACAACCTACACACTATTTTTTTTCTTTTGGATCACTATATCAATCACTAGAGCCTTTCCAGTGGACAGAGCAATGAAAGTTTCAAACCCGTTCAGGTATGATGTAGTTTCCATCAGCAGATCTTTAGTAAACCCTTTCAATCTATTTTTAAAACAGTCAAGAAAGTGGTAAATGTCTTTACATGGCTGCAGTCTAGATTCCTTGGGGACTCGGTTCCTCCAGTGGTTGCTATCATTGGACGTGTTGTGAGAGTTGATCACAAGTTGTTGGGGTACCAGCTCACTGCTTACCTGGACAGGCCCACCTCAAGGGTGCAGATAATTGTGGTCTCCATCGCAGCAAAAGACAACTGGAAGATGTGCGCTGATGGTGTCTTGTTTAGGAAGCACAATTTTGATGTAAGAAATTTGATGAGAGAGTCTTTTTCTGTTATGTCAAGGGTGTCCAATCCTGCTCCTAGAGGACCAATAGCCTGCAGAGTTTAGCTCCAGCCTGCCCTAGTAGTTTCTAGTAATCCTTAAGACCTTGACTAGCTGCTTCAGCTGTGTTTAATTGGAATTTAAGCTAAACTCTGCAGGACAGTGTCTCTACAGGAGCAGGATTGGACTCCCTTGTGTTAAGATAAAGGAGGGGTCTTCAAACTCGATTCTGGAGGGCTGGTGACATGCAGAGCTAATCTCAAACCCTAACTAAACACACCTGAACCAGCTAATCAAGATTTTAATAGGCATGCTAGAAATGTCATGCAGGTTTCTTGAGGCAAGTTGGAGCTAAACTCTGCAGGACACCAGCCCTCTAGAACCGAGCTTGAAGACCCCGAGATAAAGCATTCAAAATTTGTCTCTATCTAGGCAAGGATTGCTTGGGGTGCAGAGTGCCAACAATTTGCAATTACTATCAACGCAGAGACTGGCCACCAAGGTCCAAGTCCTATGGCCTATTTTAAAGTGAAGTGTGAGAAGGTCCCCAAAATGATCACCACCTATGCCAAGAGGTTTGGTCACTCTTCATTTCATGAATGTTCCACTTCATGTAACATTTCAACACATTTTTCTTTTTTTTTTTCCTATTCAAGTTTGTCTGAATACATCCCTACAGCAGCTCAAATGATTGGATTAGCTATTAGCAATGAAAAAAACACTGAAAGCCAGATTGGACTGATCATACTTGTCCAAACCCAAAGGACCCTGGACATCATTATTAAGACCCCAACAGTAAGCAACAACCTAGTGATTGATTTACTATGCCTTTTTGACAGCACTTTATAAGTTTTGCGAATTTGCAGATGACCTTGTCAGTGTTGAACTTGGTTCTTCCAGTCGCTTTGCCATTTGAGGACATCCAGTCCTATCCAGAAAATGATGTCCCAAACATAATTCGAAACCTTTATATAGAGGCCAATTCAGGTTAGTAAAGTGTTACAAGACAGCCTTTCATTTTTTATGAATTGATTTTTGTTTTTCAGTCAATGTTTTGTTTGTCTCACTATTTAGCTAAATGCAGTAAGGTCAGAAACACCTTGACTACATTCAACCATAAGCAGTACAATTTTGAAATTCCCCTTTCCTGCTACCAAGTCCTAGTTCAAGACTGCACTTCAGAGCACAAATTCATAGTCCTAATGAAAAAGGATGACATCTTTGAACAGGAAGACCTAAACATTAAGATGGCAGACATGTAAGTCCAACTTACTGATATTACAAGTTCCATTTTACAAAAGCAAACTCACTGCATTGTTCAATGTTTTCTTCCACAACAGTGATGTTAACATGTACCACCAGAAGAGTGCAGTGAAGGTTAAAATGAATGGAACTGAAATGCCAACCAACAACATTTCATACCAGCACCCAACAGGTTGAAGTTCTCTCCACATTATTTTGGTATAAAAGTCTGTTGCTTGCATCAGCAATTACTTTTTTTGAGACAAGTTGTCATCTGAAATATTTCAATTAAATATGTCTTTCACTAGGATGTTGGTCTTCGCCTTGGGAAGGGAGTCTTGGAGTGTTTTTCTGTACATTTATCAGGCTTCTTTTTATGTAGGTACCATACGAATTGAGCAGAAAGGTCAAGGTATCGCACTCTATGCCCCAGGCCATGGTCTTCAAGAGGTCTATTATTCCAGTGACAAGTGGATGGTAAGTCGTAACTCGACAGACCAGTAAATAATTCATTCTATAATGCTGATAGTTATAAAAATGTTTATTTTTCCTGGATTTTTAAGATTTATGTTGTAGACTGGATGAAAGGGCAGATTTGTGGACTCTGTGGAAAGGCTGATGGAGAAATCAGACAGGAGTATCGCACACCCAGTGGATTCCTGACCAAGAGTTTGGTTAGCTTTGCCCACTCATGGGTGCTTCCTGCTGAGAGCTGCCGTGATGCCAGCCGTAGGTGATTTACTGCTTTTTATGATAATAAGTCATTCCAGTAAAACACTTTTATTATATACTATCCCCAGAGTGTCACATGAGGCTTGAAACTGTGAAACTGGACAACAAGAGGTCAGATAGGCTAGCATCCAAATGCTACTCTGTTGAACCTGTGTTGCGTTGTCTGCCTGGCTGTCACCCAATCAGGACTAGCCATATCACTATTGGATTCTACTGCCTGCCTTCTAGTAAGATCTCCATCCACCAAATATTCAGATAATGTTTCACAGATTTGTTTCAGTAGCTACATTATAATTTGATGCTTCTGTTTTAGACTTCAGACTGAACACTTCTGCAAATCTGAGCAGCAACTATGAGAAGACTGAAGATCTGAGAGAAACTGCAGAAGCTCACATAGCCTGTCAATGTACAGAGGAGTGTGTTTAACTGCTGTTGCAAAATTGCAATATTAAAAAAAGACAATAAAAATATATACTAACTCAATTAGAAAGTGTTAAAACTACATATAACAGCAGCAATGTATCACAGTTAGTACTTTTGCAAATGTTTTTTTTACTTTTCTGATTTAATAAACATTTTCTCTAGTGACAATTGTGGTATTTCTTTGGATACAATAATATCAGACAGTCTATACATGATCATGCACATGAATATGTTAGCAAGACATACACAGCAACGCAACTACCACGTTCAAGGCACAGAAAGGTAGAAATTGTTGAGAAGAAATTGTCAAATTAAGTTGTCATTTTGTTTTCTTTGCACACAAGAAGTACTCTTGTACTTATACTCTTTGTATAGAAATAAGGTTGAAGCACTGATATTACACTGAATTTCTTTACGATGTCCTTCCTGCCTTTCTGGGCCTTGAATGTGGTAGTTGCGTTGTTGTCTATGCAGGGTCAGAAAGCTCTCGAATTTCATCAAAAATATCTTAATTTGTGTTCTGAAGATGAACAAAGGTCTTACAGCATGAGGGTGAAAAAAAAACTGTATAATAATAAATATAATGTCCACTGTTCCATAAACTTCTAAAGTTTCATGAAAATTAACTTATCAAGCATTTTACTTATTTATTTCTATATGCATGAAAATTAGACAACAAGATTTAAGATTTAAGTTTCTCAAAATTATAAACAATGACTATGATTTCTTCATTTGTTTGCTCTGTACCAAAATTGCATGATGTGCATGACGTGACATTGTCCTTTCACCTTTTGTCTATTTATAACTACTACTTATATAATACTAAACACTGTTTGAAGTTTATTAAACAGTGTTCAAACTTTGGTATGCTCAATGACTGTGAGCATGCACAGTATATTCATAAATAATAATTTAAAATTATCTTAAAAATATAGCTAGGGACTATCGTATTTTAGTCACTATAGGTGATTGCTAATTATTCTATTTACACTTAGGAAAGTATAGATGTTTTCTAAATCTTTCATTAAATTAGAAAAAGAATTCTGATTCACTGCGGACTTTGGCCTAAGGATGACATGATGAGAGGCTAGGGTAACCTAACCTCTAACTGATATCTGTTTGTCAATCATCAAACCAGCCAATGTGTAGTCTCAGTATAAGATGCAATCTTAGAAACATTTGTTAATCATTGTTTTAGAATTAATATTTGGTAAGCAAAAACAAATATCTGTATAAAAGTCTGTTCTTTTCTTGAATTTTTCACAAACCATCAGCCATGAGAGCTGTTGTGCTTGCCTTGACTCTAGCCTTTGTGGGTAAGTCAGATTTTTAAAAAAAATTCACTGTATTAGATGCAAAAAATTTATTTTAAAGGTTTTGTGTCATTGGCATATTTGTTTCTTTTAGCGGGTCAACAGATTAACCTTGGTAAGTGTTGTGATTTTGGTTTCTTTTAAATGACATTAATTCTACATCTACAACACAAGAAATGTCTTAAAACAGATTCAAATATACTCATTAAAAATGTTTCAGTTCCTGAGTTTGCCCCCGATAAGACCTATGTCTACAAGTATGAGGCTCTGCTCTTGGGCGGGCTTCCTCAAGAAGGTCTGGCGAGAGCAGGTATAAAAGTCAGCAGCAAGGTTCTCCTCAGTGCCATGACTGAGAACACCTTCCTGATGAAGGTAATGATTATTACAATATCCAGAAAGTTAAACACTGTGTGTATCTGCTCGCCACTACTGTTACAAGCAATGACCCAATCATTTAAAATGAGAATTTCCCCTTACAGCTTATGGACCCTCTACTCCACGAGTATGCTGGCATTTGGCCCAAGGATCCATTTGTTCCTGCCACTAAGCTCACCGCAGCACTGGCTGGTCAGCTTCAGATTCCCATCAAGTTTCAGTACACCAATGGTGTGGTTGGAAAGGTATTTGCTCCTGCAGGTGTCTCCCCTACTGTATTGAATTTGCACAGAGGTATCCTCAACATCCTTCAGCTCAACCTCAAGAAGACCCAGAACATCTACGAGCTGCAAGAGGTGGGTCAGTGATCCTAATAATGTAGTACTTCATCTATTTTAAGTTTTGCAATCTTATTTGTTGACTTCTCCACCAAGGCTGGAGCTCAGGGAGTGTGCAAGACTCAGTATGTCATCAGTGAGGATCTAAAAGCCAACCAAATTATTGTTACTAAGTCTAAGGATCTGAGCCACTGCCAGGAGAGAATCATAAAGGATCATGGCTTGGCATATACTGAAAAATGTGTGGAATGCACAAAGGTAATGAGACAGATAGCTTCTGTTTCTGAGACAATGGACCAAACAAATTCGATTATTTTGCATTTTTGAGAGTCTATCAATAATACATTCTCTAGAATCAAAAAATGGACACTTACCTCTCTCTCATCAGAGGGTCAAGAGTTTGATTGAAACTGCAACTTACAACTACATCATGAAACCAGCTGCTGCCGGTGTACTGATCACTGAGGCAACAGTTGAGGAAGTGCATCAGTTTTCACCTTTGAATGAGATTCATGGTGCTGCTCAGATGGAAGCAAAGTATGATTGATCCTTTGTGATAGTTCCCTTAGAAATAATAATTAGCAATATTTCTCAAAAAAGGTTAATGTACAGAAATATTTGCGTGTGTGTTACAGACAAACCTTGGCTTTTGTTGAGATTGAGAAGACCCCTGTTGTTCCAGTCAAAGCTGATTACTTGGCCCGTGGATCCCTGCAGTATGAGTTTGCAACCGAGATTCTTCAGATGCCCATTCAACTTATAAAGATCAGCGATGCACCAGCCCAGGTAAAGGCGTAGATCAATTTGCCCATGATGCACCAAAAATGCATCCAAATTGAACTGTCAAGACTTGGCCCCTGACCATTGCCTTACTTTTTCTAGATTGTAGAGGTCCTGAAGCACATGGTTATAAACAATGTGGGCATGGTCCATGATGATGCTCCACTTAAGTTTGTACAGCTCGTCCAGCTCTTGCGTGCTGCCACTTTGGAAAATATTGAGGCTATCTGGGCTCAGTTCAAGAATGAACCAGTTTATAGGTACATTTTTTTGAAAAAAAAAAAAAAAAATGCTGCATATAGTTAAAGAGTTAAAAACTTGTTAAAAACACTAAAAAATGTTCTGCATAAACAATGCATTTGTTAGGCGCTGGATGCTGGATGCTCTTCCTGCTGTTGGTACACCACTCATTGTGAAACTCATTAAGGAGAAGTTCCTGGCTGGTGAACTTACCCTTCCTGAGTTCATTCAGACTCTTGTGGTTGCTCTGCAAATGGTCACTGCTGATTTGGAAACCATCCAGTTGACAGCTGTGGGTGCATCTTTCTATACTCAAAAGTCCTCTTCTCTGTTGCCTAAACTAAACTAATTATTCCTATTTCTTATTGAACAGAGTTTGGTGTTGCATGAGAAAATTTCCACAATCCCAGCTCTGCGTGAAGTCGTAATGCTTGGATATGGTTCCATGATTGCCAAGCACTGTGTTGCAGTTCCTACTTGCCCTGCTGAGCTCCTCAGGGTAAACACATCAACTCCTCTCTAAATTTATACTAATAACTTACTCTTTAATATTTGTTTAATTATATGTGCCTCAAACTCTTCAGCCCATCCATGAGATTGCAGCAGAGGCCATTGCTAAGAACAACATTCCTGAAATCACTTTGGCTCTGAAAGTTCTGGGCAATGCTGGTCATCCTGCTAGTCTTAAACCCATCATGAAGCTTCTTCCTGTACTAAAAACTGCAGCTGCTGCTATACCCCTTAGAGTCCAGGTTGATGCCATCTTGGCCCTAAGGAACATTGCCAAGAAAGAGCCCCAACTGGTAAGTGTCAGACATTGTAGGAATGAATTACTGTAAAAAATATATATATGTATAATAATTTCTTCCAATAAATCAACCTTGTTTGTTGCCTCAGGTTCAGCCAGTGGCACTGCAGCTTGTATTGGACAGGGTTCTCCATCCAGAAGTGCGCATGGTTGCTTGTATTGTGTTGTTTGAAACCAAGCCCTCAGTGGCTCTCATGTCAAGTCTTGCTGGTGCTTTGAAGACTGAAACTAACATGCAAGTTGCAAGCTTTGCCTATTCCCACATCAAGTCCTTGACCAGAATCACTGCTCCTGATATGGCAGCTGTGTAAGTATAAATGCTTGCATGATTTATCTCATCTCTTCATGTGATCATAAGCTGATGTTAAGCTGTTTATCCATTTAGTGCCGGTGCAGCTCATGTTGCTATCAAGCTTTTGAGTCCCAAGCTGGACAGGCTTAGTTTCCGTTTCAGCAGAGCTCTTAAGATTGACATCTATCACAGTAAGTCGTAAAAACCAAGATATCTGAAATATATATCTTCATTGGAGAGTGTGCTTTGGGGTTTTTTTATAAAATACCTACCCATTAATGGTATTCTTACCTCTGTTCCTGTGCAGCTCCCCTTATGGTTGGAGCTGTTGGTAGTGCTTTTATGATAAATGACGCTGCCACTATCCTGCCCAGAGCTGTTGTGGCTAAAGCACGTGCTTACCTGGCTGGAGCTGCTGCTGATGTTCTTGAGGTGGACTGCCAAAAAGATTTTATTATTGAAAGCTACTATATAGTTTTAAAATAGTTTTGATAGTCTTCTCTAAATTAATAATTTCCAACAGATTGGTGTGAGAACTGAGGGAATCCAGGAGGCTCTTCTAAAATCTCCTGCTGCAGATCAAAGTGTTGACCGTATCACAAAGATTAAACGCACATTAAGAGCAGTAAGTTATTTGTATTTTATTGATGGCTTATAAATAAGGTGTGACATAAACAACACATTATTTCTGTTTATTCCTTTAGTTAATAAATTGGAAGGCTTTGCCAACAAGTCAGCCATTGGCTTCAGCCTATATCAAACTGTTTGGACAAGAGGTGGCTTTTGCCAGAATTGACAGGACCATCATTGAACAAGCAATGACGGTACAGTGTTCAAGTTCATGTATTCCCTTTTATTTGCATAAAATCTCACCTTTTACTTCAGACATTAGAAAAAAATTTTTTTGATTATTTTAGTGTGCCTTTTCATGAACATTATCCCCAGATTGCCAAAGGACCCAAACCACGTGAAATGTTGAAAGTGGCTCTTAAAGCTTTGCAGGAAGGAATTGCCTTGCAACGTGCCAAACCTCTGCTTGTAGCTGAAGTGCGTCGTATTTTGCCAACAGCACTTGGTGTGCCCATGGAGCTCAGTATGTACTCTGCTGCAGTTGGTGCGGCATCTATCAATGGTAAGATTTAATTTTTTCTCTTAGAATCTTTCCTTGGAAATGAAAGGGTCACTACTTGGTTTTCTATTGTTCTGTTCATCCTTCCAGTTCAGGCCACCATTACACCTCCTCTCCCCGAGGAGATTGAGACCATGACTCTTGAGCAGCTTAAGAAGACTGATGTTCAACTCCAAGCAGAAGCTAGACCAAGGTACACTTTTACAAATGCATTAGGTACCGCATACAACAACGGCTTTCAAAAACATAACCTCTCTTATTCTTATTTCAGTCTTGCTGTGCAGAAATTTGCTGTGATGGGAGTGAACACTGCCTTGATCCAAGCTGCTGTTATGGCCAAAGGAGAAATCCGTATAATTGCTCCTGGAAAAGTGGCTGTAAAAGCAGACATTCTAAAGGGCAACTATAAGGTTGAGGCATTGCCTGTTGAGCTTCCGGAACATGTTGCTGCTGTGAGGTAACAAAATCTTAGTTATGCCAGCATAGCAAAAATGTAACAACAGTTTTCTCCAGTATTTTCTTATTTCAACAGTTTTGAGACTCTTGCTGTGGCCAGAAACATAGAGGATCCCACTGCTGAGAGGATGGTTCCATTGGTACCTGAGTTATCCCTGCAAAACCCCCAGACACATATTGGTGGACTGGTAAGTCACACATGTATGTGCAAGTGGAGCTATGCTAAGCTTTAAAGTCAAAGTGCCAAGACCGATGTTACTTGTTAATTTCTGTTTCAGTCCTCTGAAATCCTTGGTACTGAGACGTCAGCTGAGGCCCCTCTGAGAGTTCCTGCTCCAATACGGAAGACTCTCTGTCTTGCTGTCCCATACATTGAAATCAAGGGATGCATTGAGGTGCACTCTCACAATGCTGCTTTTATCAAAAATACTCCTCTGTTCTACATAATTGGACAACACTCAGCCCGTGCTGCACTTGCAAGAGGTATACTTACAGAAAATGATTACTCATGAAAACTCCAAGTTTTTCTGATGAAATGATAAGGAACTGTTTGTCATTTTGGCTTTAGCTGAAGGTCCTGCAGTTGAAAGATTAGAGCTTGAAGTCCAGATTGGTCCTAGAGCCGCTGAGAGGCTTCTTAAGCAAATCAGCCTCATTGATGAGGAAACTCCAGAAGGCAAGGCCTTCCTGTTGAAACTGAGGGAAATCTTGGAGAATGAACAGAAAACTGTCCACATATCTTCTGAAAGCAGAAGCAGCAGCAGCAGTCATATCATCAGCAGTTCAAGCTCCTCCATGTCTAGTTCTCATGTGATTGAGGTGAGGACATGGGATCATGCTTGATGGCTTGGTAGCTAACATTTGTAGCATCAATCTCTCTATATATTTATTCATCCTCATTCCTTCTTATGGGTTATCAGACTGCTAATCGCATGGACCTTTTCAAGAAATTCCACAAAGATAAGGTAATTGCCAAAGAATAATTTTTACTCATTACTTTTCAAAAGTTAGTTTTATATCTCTATTTTGGAGAGACAAAGTTCCTTCCAGTTCTGTTAATATTATAAAAAAAACATTGCTTGCAGTACATGGTACACCATGGAGCCTCAAAGGCAGTTAGCAGTGGAAGCGCTGCATCTAGCTTTGAGAATATCCAGAAACAGGTGAATCGATTTCTATGATTTGTTTCATCTTCAACCAAAACTACAACAGAATTTCCAATGCTTGTTCATTCTTTCAGGCTAAATATCTTGGGAATACTCTTCTTCCTGTTGTTGCCATCATCGCCCGTGCTGTAAGAGTGGATCACAAGTTGTTGGGTTACCAGCTTGCTGCTTTCTTTGACAAGCCAGCTGCAAGAGTGCAGCTCATTGTTTCTTCTATTGCTGAGAATGACAACTGGAAGTTGTGTGCTGATGGTGTCCTGCTGAGCAAGCACAAAGTCACTGTAAGATCAGAGCTTGTGTGGTAGAAATTCCCTCAAAAGTCAAATTTGTCCTGTTCTTCACTCAATGTGTGCTGGTCTGAATTGTACACACATTTTCTTCTTCAGACCAAGCTTGCTTGGGGTGCAGAGTGTCAACAATATGCCGTCATTACTAAAGCCGAGGCTGGAATCCTTGGAGAATTCCCTGCTGTCCGACTAGAGTTGGAATTGGAGAGGCTTCCAGTTATTGTCACCACCTACGCCAAAAAGTAAACACAATGACCAAAAACTGTTTTTATGTTTTGAATATTTTTTTCCTTACTTAACTCTGTTAAAACAGACTGGCTAAGCACATACCTATAGCAGCTTTACGGACAGGATTCAGGCTTGAAAGAACCACAAACAGTGAGAAAGAGATTGAGCTGACCGTGGCCTTGCCAACTAAAAGGTCCTTGAATGTCATTGTTAGGGTTCCAGAGGTCAGTGGCCAGTAATATTTAAACTATGACACACTTAGAGATAAAATAATAAAAGTAAATACTATAACGCAGTTCTGCTGCCCTAGATGACACTGTCAAGGATGGCTATTCCTCTCCCTGTCACTGTTCCCATCAATCCAGATGGAACTCTTTCTATTCATATTGATCAGGACATTCTATTCAGAATCCAGAACAATATCTATGATTACACCACAGGTAGATATATAACACGACATGCCGATATATATACACGCAAAAACCACACACTTGCTTGATTTCAATTTCATTTTTTAGCTCAGTGCAGCATGATGCAGGACACAATCACTACGTTCAACAACAGGAGGTACAAGAGCGAAATGCCTATTTCCTGCTACCAAGTCTTGGCACAGGATTGCACAACTGAGCTGAAATTTGCTGTTCTCCTGAAGAAGGATGAAGAGTCTGAAAAAAAACATCTGAGCGTTAAACTTGCTGACATGTAGGTGCACTCTCTTGTGAACTGTTATCCATATAATCTGAACGTTTATTTGCTGTAGATATAATTTAATTAGTTGATAACATGTCTTTAACAGCAATGTCGACCTCTATGCTTTGGGTGAAAATGCAAAAGTTAAAATTAATGAAATGGAAGTGCCCATCAGCAGCCTTCCCTACCAGCATCCCTCAGGTAGGTTCTAAGGTCGATGTGGTCTCTTTACCTTACATAACAAGTTCACGCTAATGTAAATTAAACTGCCCTTCTTCTGGTTTAGGCTCCATCCAGATCAGAGAGAAAGCTGATGGTTTGTCACTTTATGCTCCTAGTCATGGGCTTCAGGAAGTCTACTTTGCCAATGATCTTTGGAAGGTGACTGCAAGGCATTTATAAGCAAATGTGTTTCTGCAACAGTAATGATGTCAATTTTCATGCATAGATCCAAGTTGCAGACTGGATGAAGGGGCAGACTTGTGGACTCTGTGGAAAAGCTGATGGAGAAATCAGACAGGAGTACACCACACCCAGTGGATACCTTACCAAGAGTTCAATTAACTTTGCCCACTCATGGGTGCTTCCTGCTGAGAGCTGCAGAGATGCCAGTCGTAAGATTTTTCTGACACTATGCATTATAAAAAAATGTCATATGTTTTAGAGAGTTTTAAAATTCTTTCCTCTATCAGAATGCCGCATGAAACTTGAATCTGTGAAGTTGGAGAAGCAGGTGATTCTGAATGGACAGGAATCCAAATGCTACTCTGTTGAGCCTGTGCTGCGCTGTCTGCCAGGCTGTGCACCTATCAGAACCACCCCTGTCACTATTGGATATCACTGCCTATCCACTGGTAAGTGACTTCATGACTTGCTTGCAGACTTATAATACTCTACTCCAGTAATTCTCAAATGGTTTTGCTTTAGAAAGCAGATTTTACATCTTAAAATTCAAAATGATTAACATAGGCTGAATGGTAAAGTATTTCATTCTGGTTCCGAAATGTCGCTCCTATATTTTATATTTTGTGTTCCAGACTCCAACCTCAACATGTTTGATGGAATCTATGAGAAGAGTGTAGACTTGAGAGAGACTACATATGCTCATGTGGCCTGTCGTTGCAGTGAACAGTGTGCCTAAACCTACATCTTGGCTCAGTAGTACTTAATACAACATTTTTTGAAGCTGCTGTAAATTAATGCCTTTGTTTCAATAAATCTGAACAAGCATTCTCAGAATTTGTCTGCTCACTATTTTGCTTTTTTATTTAACAACTGGTGCATGATTTTCTACTGTTGTCTACTTCTGCTGTAACCACAATGTATACTGTGGGGAACACACACACCAATGGGGGTTTCGGTGACAGATTATTATATTTTAAGAGTCATGAAAATAAAAAAGAAAACAGTGAAACAACATCTGTCACTAGATATTCATCTCCTATACTGAATATTAAGACATTCACCTCCACTAAACTAAATATGTAAATAACACTCTAAATAGTTTAGAATTACAGAATTAGTATCATCTGAATCAGCAGCTTCTCTTGTTTGACCATTGTATAAATCTGTAATCAATCAATCTACATATATGTCCTACCTTCTATTATTCAATTCAAGCACAAGTTTGATATTGTCACCATCTTGAGTCTCAATGCACATATCAAGTAAAAATGGCCTCTGAGGTCTTTATAATAACTTTATTGCTCAACAAATTTTTGATAGAAGGTTAAAATCTCAGGAGTATCTAGTTAAAGCAAGAAACGCAAACATTGCTTAAAGGAAAAACAAACTAATTAGTATAGTAATATACTTTAAATCCAATGCAATGCTGTCTTTATGTACACTGTCCCTTGCATATGCATTCACACAAAATTTTTACCAATAAAAAAAAAATAATCATGGTTTACATGATGAAAGGTAGTAACATTACTTTTCAGTGTACTTCTACTGAACCACAAGGACTACACAAAACGGAACTAAATGGAATTAAAATGTAAATTATACATTTACAATTTAATTGGAACAGTCCACATTTGCCACAATTATGAGACTGATTCCCAAATGACATAACATTGTAATAACATTTCAACATAAGCACTATTTATTTCACATTTGTCAGGATCGTCGACCAGTTTTGTCTTGTTTTGCCTCTGTTCCTGTTGTCACTTATATGGTCATGTTTCTGTCTCGTTTAGTGTGATTAAGTTCCATTTGGTTCAGCTGTGTTCCCTCGTTACTCCATGTACTTAAGTTCCTGTCTGTGCATTCCTCCTTTGTCGGGTCTGCATGTGATGTTCGTGTCCCCAGTTCCTTGTTTGGTTACCCCTGTGTCTTAGATTTAATAAAGACGGTTTTGTTTATCCATGTCTCCTTTGTTCCTTCCGGCAGCGAAACGTGACAGAAGCCCTGACCAACAACAGTTCTCTGCGTGTTTGCCCCTCTGTTTATTTTCCTTTTTTTCTCGTGTTTTTGATTTCGTTGTGTCCATGCATCCGACAAGTTTACCTCCCTCACCCACAAAGACGTTTCCCTTTTAAAATATGGCGTTGAGTTCAGCCAGCTCGCCATTTTAACGGTGTATGATCCTGCGCTGAACTCATTGTTCTGGATCAGGGCCAATTACTAATGCCCCGTCGACCTCCCAGACACCACCGGCCTGAGCTGGAGAGAGGCGATCATTCAGTGTCTGGAGAGTGTCTACCTCTGATTCAGAACACAGCCAGACCCAGCACACCGCCCACCATCTCCCCGATGCGCGGAGCATAAACCCAATCCCCCTGTTGACAGAGTGTCCAAGCCCGCCGCGATCATCGAGCCATTGCCGCATGGAGCTACAGAGCAACGGATCGCCATGGAGCAGGAATCGCAAGTGACGTCAGTCCAGGTGTGTGACACAGCTACAATGGCCACTAAACAAGGAAGAAAGCACAGAGATCTTGAGAGAAGCTTTGCCCATTGTGCCATGGCCGACGGTGAGCTGAATATGTGGATGAGGGACTGTATCACTCCAAAGGATACCTTATAGACTTCAATGTCGACCTGCCTCTTTCCTACCTCCTTCATCAGAACCCTCTGCAACTCCTGTTTCCACTTCTGGCCCAGAGAGGACTCCTGTTACTGCATCCAGCTCAGAGAGGGCTCCTCTTCCTAAGTCCTGTCAAGAGGGGGCTTCTATCCCCAAAGGCAGTCCCAAGAGCCTGGAGGCTCACAAATGCCCGCCGTCCCACCCTCTCCTGACTGCCTGTCAGCTGGCAGCCCCTCTGCTCACCCTCAGCCCTCCATCAGTGTAGTGAGCTCTACGAGGGTCTGCCAGTCTCCATCGGCATTGTGGCTGGAAGATCCCTTGTCTCCGCCTCCAGCTTTACGAGTCCTGGACTCCATCTCACTCCTAGCTCCCTCCTCTCTACCATGGCCCAGCAGTCCACTGGCTCCATCAGGCTCCCTCATTCCTTCAGCTTCTCCTTGGTTTGACGTCGACCATCCTGCGCCTCAACTCCTCTGGCTGTGCCTTGTCCATCCCTTCAGCTTCACATTTGTCCTCTGTTCCTCCAGTCATCTCCCTGGCTTCTTCCTCCATCTGGTCCACCTTGGCTCCTCCTGTTTCCTACTTGGCTCCTCCCTCCATCGTCTCCACCTTGAACTCTGTTCCTCATCCTCCTCCCTCTTGAGCCTCCTCCCAAGTTTAGTGTGGTTAAGTTCCATTTTGTTCAGTTGTGTTCCCTTGCTACCCCATGTACTTCCTATCTGTGCATTCCTCCTTGGTCTACATGTGATGTTCGTGTGTCATCCCCAGTTCCTTCTCTTGGATTTAATAAAGACTGTTTCATTTATCCACGTCTCCTTTGTTCCTTCTTGCAGTAAAACATGACAACATTATATTTAAGAGTTTCAAAATTTTTTTAATTTGTAGACAAATATGGGCATTCTGTATCAAAGTTGAGACAAATCGTTGCAAATGTTGAGTACTGGCTTTAATGCAAACTGAATAAATTTAATCAATACCATGCTTACTACATTCATTTCATACCCATTTAGTACACATGTAATACAAGTCTCTGAAAATCTCAAATTCACAATGAAACCTTTAGGTGTTCAGAAGAAAAAAATAAATTCAAGCTTGCAGTCAACTGATGGCTGGCATGTTTAAGCAGACTACATGATTGGAGATGTCTAGTATATGTCACCAGAAAGAAGTCTGATGTTACTTTTTACTTATTGTTACACTTTTTTATAGAGACTATAGGTCCTTGCACGCTGAGTAAGAAATAAGCATTTTAAAAAATAAATACAGCTTCATGTTGTCAATCACATTTACACACTGCCTCTGAAACTTTCGTCCATCAAGACGTGAAATGGGTGTGTCAGATATGAGAGACCAACAAAATGTGCTCACAGGACTGGTTTGAATACCACTGCACTAGCATAAAATATAATACATTTTAAAATGTGAATGTGACATGGTCCTTATTTTAATATTGACTGTAACAAGTTTTGATGACATGAGCCAGGGTAACCTAATCTAAAACTGATAGTCTTATGCCAAATCTGTCAACATTGTGTACTTTGAGACCAAAAAGCTAAAAAAACAAAAAGCAGAGCAAAGTGTTTCCCCAATGCAACACTACTATCAGTGCAAATGGGACTGGGCTATTCAAAACACCCACAGCAACCAGAGGACAGTGAGGAACATCCAAAACAGAGCATATTCTAACTGTCTCTCCTAATAAATGAATCAACTGTTGAGTTGGAGTGCAGTGGGCGCTAATAATTAAAAAAAAAAATGGATTTCATGCACAATAGGCTTCAACACTTCTAAAATAAAGAAATTGTTAACATATAATAGACTTCTTTCTAAATGATGACACATTTAACAAGGGTGCTGACTCCTATTTTGAGTGATTAGTGTAGATAGGGCTTGAATATGTTAAAAACAGTGGATTTCACAGGGAGCAATGATTTATTACATGATTAAAAACAGCAAGTGTAAAATGTATAAAATCGTAAGTTTTCATCCTTGTCCTTAGGTAATTGTACATATTCTTCACATCAGAATTCCGTGAATTTGGTCACACTCCCTGTGGAACCATTGTCTTTTAAATGTATAAATTAAAAATTTATATATATATATATATATATATATACATACAGGGGTTGGACAATGAAACTGAAACACTTGGTTTTAGACCACAATTAGTATAGTGTGGGGCCTGCTTTTGTGGCCAATACAGCATCATTTGGTTTTGGGATTGACAAATACATGTCATGCACAGTAGCCAGAGGGATTTTGAGCCATTCCTTTTATAGAACAGTGGCCAGGTCACTATGTGATTCTGGTGTAGGAAAACGTTTCCTGACTCGCTCCTCCAAAACATCCCAAAGTGCCTCAATAATATTCAGATCTGGTGACTGTGCAGGCCATGGAAGATGTTCAACTTTACTTTCATGTTCATCAAGACCTCTCTGTCACCAGTCTTGCTGTGTGTATTAGTGCTTTATCATCCTTATACATGGCACCACCTTTAGGATACAATGTCTGAACCATTGGGTGCACATAGTCAACCTTCACACTTTGCTCTTACTGGTGGAATGTGCAATAAGTGAAGATTGCTATCTAAAATATTTATATTTATTTCTAATCTAAATTGTATACAGGTATAAATATATAGTACACATATAGTATGTAAACAAACTTTTGAATGCGATTAATCGCGATTAAAAAAAAAAATATATATATATATATATATATATATATATGTATGTATATATATACCAAGTACTTTTTAATATAAAAATATATACCCTATAATGTAATGTAGATTATAATGTATAATAGGTGCGAAACCTGCAAAGCAAAAAAAAAAAAAAAAAAAAAAATTCTACATTTATTTATATAGAATAAAGTACTAAAGTTAGTTTTTCCCTTTTTTCATACAAAGACATATAAAACTGACATTGAACATTGTTCTGGAAGATGACATGACAGGCCAGGTTAACCTAACCTAATTGATATCAATGTTCAGATAAGTTGACCAACCAAAAGCCTTGTCTTATGTACTTTTTGAAACACATCTAAAGATATCTGTTAATATTTAATTAAAAAATTAATACTTGGTCAGCAAGATACGACTATAAAAGAGCTGATGCTCTGAGGAGTTCTTCACAAACCACCAGCCATGAGAGCTGTTGTGCTTGCCCTGACTGTAGCCCTTGTGGGTAAGTAACTTTTTTTTCTCTTTCCCTTTTCTTTAAATATTTTTCTTTAAAAAAAAGTACATTTAGAAACTCTTTAAAAACTAAACTAGACAAGCAATTGTCAAAGCCTATTCTCTGATTTTTTTTCAGCAAGTCAACAGATCAACCTTGGTGAGTAATATGATTTTAACTGATAGTTTACAACTATTGAATTCTTGCTTAAACTCAGAGAAAAAACACTGCCTTTTTCAGTTCCAGAGTTTGCCCTCGATAAGACCTATGTCTACAAGTATGAGGCTCTACTCTTGGGCGGTCTTCCTCAGGAAGGTTTGGCCAGAGCGGGAATAAAAGTCAACAGCAAGGTTCTCCTCAGTGCTGTGACCGAGAACACCTTCCTGATGAAGGTAATGATTATCAAGTGTTAACTGTAGAAATTGTAAGATTTCTACACTAAAGGACAACAACAAAAAATGTTGCCCATTTTTGTTAAAAACAAAAATTAAAATTAAAGTGAAGATCTTTCCTTACAGCTTATGGACCCTCTACTCCACGAGTATGCTGGCATTTGGCCTAAGGATCCATTTGTTCCTGCCACTAAGCTCACCGCAGCACTGGCTGCTCAGCTTCAGATTCCTATCAAGTTTGAGTACGCTAATGGTGTAGTTGGAAAGGTATTTGCCCCTGCAGGAGTCTCCCCTACAGTCATGAACTTGCACAGAGGTATTCTCAACATCCTTCAGCTCAACCTCAAAAAGACCCAGAACACCTATGAGCTGCAAGAGGTGAGAAAGTGATCCTAGCACTTTTATTTACATGTATCTTGAGTTCTGCAATCTTATTTTTTACTTGTCTTTCAAGGCTGGAGCTCAGGGAGTGTGCAGGACCCACTATGTCATCAATGAGGATCTAAAGGCCAACCACATTATAGTCACCAAGTCTAAGGATCTGCGTCACTGCCAGGAGAGAATCATAAAGGATGTCGGTTTGGCATACATGGAGAGGTGTGCTGAATGCACAGAGGTAATATAGGAAAACTTTAAGGAACTGAAATATTACAAAAAAATTCACACATTAGTCACATTACATTCTCTCATTAGAGGGTCAAGGGTCTGATTGAAACCGCAGCTTACAACTACATCATGAAACCAGCTGCTGCCGGTGTATTGATCGCTGAGGCAACAGTTGAGGAAGTGCATCAGTTCTCACCCTTGAATGAGATCCATGGTGCAGCAATGATGGAAGCAAAGTATGATTGATCATCTATGGGATTTCTATTAGAAATATGACCTGACAATATTCCTAACATATTGACTTAAACTTGAGTTAAAAACTCAGAAATTATTATTTCTTTCAGACAAACCTTGACTTTTGTTGAGATTGAGAAGACCCCCGTTGTTCCAGTCAAAGCTGATTACTTGGCCCGTGGATCCCTGCAGTATGAGTTTGCAACTGAGATTCTTCAGACTCCCATTCAACTCATGAAGATCAGTGACGCACCAGCCCAGGTATAATTCATACTTTTAAACTTTAAAAATCTCTGCGTCAAAGCCTTTGATCAATGTTGAAGATGTCAACTCAGTGTTGCTCCTTCTCTCTCTAGATTATTGAAGTTCTTAAGCACCTTGTTACAAACAATGTGGCCATGGTCCATGATGATGCTCCCCTTAAGTTTGTTCAGCTCATTCAGCTCCTGCGTGTTGCCACCTTAGAAAACATTGAGGCTATCTGGGCTCAGTTCAAGGACCAACCAATTTACAGGTACATTCTGTGAGCAATAAGTTAATAAAAATATAGTAGAAGGGCAGTTTTTTTTATTATGTATATATTTTAAACAATGACTCTGGTAGGCGTTGGCTTCTGGATGCTCTTCCTGCTGTTGGTACACCAATCGTTGTAAAACTGGTCAAGGAGAAATTCCTGGCTGGTGAACTTACGCTTCCCGAGTTCATTCAGGCTCTTGTGGTTGCTCTGCAAATGGTCACTGCTGATCTCGAAACCATACAGTTGACTGCTGTGGGTACATTTAACTATACTAAAATGTTGTTCTTCAAATGTTGCCTTAAATAACTGTTCCACATCTTCTCAAACAGAGTTTGGCTTTGCACGAGAAAATTGCCACAATCCCAGTACTGCGTGAAGTTGTCATGCTTGGATTAGGTTCCATGATTGCCAAGCACTGTGTTGCAGTTCCTACTTGCCCTGCTGAGCTCCTTAGGGTAAATATATCAAGTCTTACACAAATTTCTGACAGGGACTTTCTTGTTAATATTTGTCTGATTGTATGTGCTTCAAACTCTTCAGCCCATCCATGAGATTGCAGCAGAGGCCATTGCTAAGAATGACATTCCTGAAATCACGTTGGCTCTTAAAGTTATGGGCAATGCTGGTCATCCTGCTAGTCTTAAACCCATCATGAAGCTCCTACCTGGACTGAGAGCTGCAGCTACAGCTCTGCCCCTTAGAGTCCAGGTTAATGCCATCTTGGCCCTGAGGAACATTGCCAAGAAAGAGCCAAGACTTGTAAGCGTCAGACATTGTCGAAATAAATAAAAGATGATGATGCACATTTTCTTCCAATAATAAACTAACCTTGTTTGTTGCCTCAGGTTCAGCCAGTGGCACTGCAGATTTTATTGGACAGGGCTCTTCATCCAGAAGTGCGCATGGTTGCTTGTATTGTGTTGTTTGAGACTAAGCCCTCAGTGGCTCTCATCACCAGTCTTGCTGGTGCTATGAAGCTTGAGACTAACATGCATGTTGCAAGCTTTGCCTATTCTCATATCAAGTCCTTGACCAGAATTACTGCTCCTGATATGGCAGCCATGTAAGAAAAACAAAACAAATAATAATATAATAATATATATTTTACTTCTTCACATAAGCACAAGCGCATGAGGTAATAATGATTGTCCATTTCAGTGCTGGTGCAGCTAATGTTGCCATCAAGCTCATGAGCCGCAAACTGGACAGGCTTAGCTTCCGTTACAGCAGAGCCCTTCAGATTGACTTCTATCATAGTAAGTCTTACAATTTTTACAAATGTAAAAAAAAAAAAAATCTCCTGACACTGAAACATGGAATAACTGCATGTTTGCCTCTGTTTCTGTGCAGCTCCCCTTATGGTTGGAGCTGCTGGTAGTGCCTTCATGATCAATGATGCTGCAACTATCCTGCCCAGAGCTGTTGTGGCAAAAGCACGTGCTTACCTGGCTGGAGCTGCTGCTGATGTTCTTGAGGTGGGCCAACCGAGATTTAGTTTGTTTTTTAATCTGATTCATGGCTTTAAATGTTTTCAGTTTTCACACAGTTGATCCTCTTAAACAGATTGGTGTGAGAACTGAAGGAATCCAGGAGGCTCTTCTGCAATCTCCTGCTGCAGATGAAAGCGTTGACCGTATCACAAAGATTAAGCGCACCCTGAGAGCAGTAAGTTCATATCCAGTGTACTGTATAATTTTCTACATTTAAATAATATTATAAACACAACAGGCAAAATATATATGACTTTTCTTTAACCCCTCAAGCTTGCAAACTGGAAGGCCTTGCCAACCAATCAGCCACTGGCTTCAGCCTACATCAAATTATTTGGACAAGAAGTGGCTTTTGTCAAAGTTGATAAGACTGTCATTGAAGAAGCAATACCGGTATTGTGTTGAAGTTTATGTCCACCCTATTATTACCATATCGTTTGAGAACTGTCTAACACATAATTCTCATAATTAGAAATAAGTTTTTCATTAACACTATCCCCAGATTGTGACTGGACCCAAACCACGTGAACTGTTGAAGGTGGCCCTTAAAGCTTTGCAGGAAGGAATTGCCTTGCAGTATGCCAAACCCCTGCTTGCAGCTGAAGTGCGTCGTATCTTGCCAACAGCAGTTGGTGTGCCCATGGAGCTCAGTTTGTACACTGCTGGTGTTGCTGCTGCAAGTCTCAGTGGTAAGTTTTTTTATTTTTAGGATCTTTACTTAGATGTGACAGGTTTACTTCTTGATTTATGTTGTTCTGTTCATCCTTCCAGTTCAGGCCACCATTACACCTCCTCTCCCTGAGGCGATTGAGACTATGACTCTTGAGCAACTGAAGAAGACTGATGTTCAACTCCAAGCCGAAGCAAGACCAAGGTACACTTCTGCATCTACATTTACCAGGAGGGCATACAACACAAAATAAGAGTTTTTACAATCTCTCTTATTTTTATTTTAGTGTTGCTCTTCAAACCTTTGCTGTGATGGGAGTGAACACTGCCTTGATCCAAGCAGCTGTTATGGCGAGAGGAAAGATCCGTACAATTGCACCTGGAAAGGTGGCTGCAAGAGCAGACATTCTTAAGGGCAACTACAAGGTTGAGGCTCTGCCTGTTGAGCTTCCTGAACATATTGCTGCTGTGAGGTAATAAAAACTTGGTGATGTCAAAGTGAAGTCAGTGCAACGGCTCTTTTGTGAAATATCCTTTACTTTACTTATTCCGACAGCTTTGAGACACTTGCTGTGGTCAGAAACATTGAAGATCCAGCTGCTGAAAAGATTGTTCCCTTGGTTCCTGCGTTGGCCCTGCAAAACCCCCAGACATCTTATGCTGGTGATTTGGTAAGCTCTAAATACACATATGAAACATGCTAACATTTGCTTCAAGCTCCAAAGTGGAAAGTCTTTTTGATTTTCTTTCTAGTCCTCTGAGATGATACCTGAGGCTCCTCTGAGAGTTCCTGCTCCATTCCACACGACTCTCTGTCTTGCTGTCCCATACATTGAAATCAAGGGATGCATTGAGGTGAACTCTCACAATGCTGCTTTTATCAGAAATGCTCCTCTGTTCTACATAATTGGACAACACTCAGCCCGTGCTGCACTTGCAAGAGGTATATTTACAGTAAAGATCACATTCAAGTAACTTAAAGTTTTTCAGATGAAACTATAATTAACGGTTGGTCATTCTGGCTTTAGCTGAAGGTCCTGCAGTTGAAAGACTGGAGCTTGAAGTCCAAGTTGGTCCTAGAGCTGCTGAGAGGCTCCTAAAGCAAATCAGCCTCATTGATGAGGAGACTCCAGAAGGAAAGGCCTTCCTGTTGAAACTGAGGGAAATCCTGGAGACTGAAGACAAAAACGCTCCTGTCTCTTCTAAAAGCAGCAGCAGTAGCCGCATTATTAGCAGCAGCAGTAGCAGTTCAAGCTCCTCTTTGTCCAGCTCTCGTATGTCTAAGGTGAGGATGTGAAATGTAGTGTGTTGGTGAAGTAGCCAGTATGTGTCAATAATATGAGACTTTTTATTTATTTTCAGACTGTCACTGTCATGGAGCCTTTCAGGAAATTCCACAAAGATCGGGTAGCTACTTAAAATACTATTGTTAACATTAAAACTTTAGGTTATTATTGTCTATTGCTTATTACAGAACATATTTTTGCTTGCAGCACATGGCACCCCATGGTGCCTCAAAGGCAGTTAGCAGTGGAAGTGCTGCAGCTAGTTTTGAGGCTCTCCAGAAACAGGTGAATCAATTAGTGCCGTCTGTTTGTTCAAAATAACACAAAACCCAAAGGTAATATCCCATTTAATTGTTTCTATGGTTTATGCTTTCAGACTAAGTTCCTTGGAAATGCTATTCCACCTCTTTTTGCTGTCATTGCCCGTGCTGTGAGAGTTGACCACAAGCTGCTGGGCTACCAGCTTGCTGCTTACCTTGACAAGCCAACTGCAAGAGTGCAGCTCATCGTTTCTTCCATCGCTGAAAACGACAACCTGAAGATCTGTCTTGACGGAGCCCTCCTGAGCAAACACAAAGTCGCTGTAAGCCTGGAAGTGCAATTTAAAAAAAAAAATGTCTGGATTTATTTCTTATGTTAAAGTAAGCACCTATTTGTTTTCCAGGCCAAGGTCGCTTGGGGTCCAGAGTGCCAACAGTATGCAGTTATTGCTAAAGCTGAGGCTGGTGTACTGGGCGAATTCCCTGCTGCACGTCTAGAGGTGGAATGGGAGAGGTTGCCAATAATTGTCACCACCTATGCCAAAAAGTAATGTTAATAAACACTAAACAACAAAAATATGGTGTAGAAACTGGCACTGGTTTAATTATTTACTCTTCTCTGTGCACCCCTTCACAACTAGACTGGCTAAGCACATCCCTATGGCAGCTCTCAAGGCGGGATTCAGACTTGAAAGAGCAACAAACGCTGACAAAGAGATTGAACTGACTGCAGCCTTGCCAACTCAGCGGTCCCTGAATGTCATTGCTAGGGTTCCAGAGGTAAATTAGCTTCCTTTTAAATTATGACCCCACACAAAGATATAATAAGAAAATGCTTAACTAATTGTTTTTGTTCCTGTCACTATAGATGACACTGTCAAGAATGGCTATTCCTCTTCCCATCGCTGTTCCCATCAATCCTGATGGAACCCTTTCCATTCATATTGATGAGGACATTCTCACCTGGATCCACAAACACATCAAGGAAGAATAAGACATGAAAAATGACATTTGACATTTCAGAAGCGAACGTGAGCTGTGTTCATAGAGAATCAATTTCATTAACAGTTTAATTTAATACATTACCACTGTTGTCATGTACAGTATGTAATGCAATGCAATCCAATGCTAATAAATATCTTGCAAGTGAAACTGTGTGAATTGCTTTCCTTTTATAATAACACTAAGCAATACTCATAACCGTTTTTCCACCTTTCACAATAAGGGTTTGCAAATACCCATAATGAACAGTTTATGAAAAATGAGATTTACAGTGAATGCTTTACTAGAGTGAACTTCTATAGAGGTATATTGGAGATTACACCAAATACACAGTTATGGTCATAATTATTAACTTGCCTGGTAAATATAAATCTGGGGGAGGGGGTGGGCACATATTGGCCACAGCTAGTACTATATTAGCTCCTCTAGAAATTGCTATCAATAAAATATCTATTAAGGATATTCCCATTCATCTTTAGATTTTTTAGGAACACCAGGGTGGCCACAAACATGAAATTGTCCAGCCATGACTTCCTGTTTCACATAAAAGTATAAATATAAGGTAACACAAAGTCCAAATACTCTTAATCATCCACCACAATAGTAAAACCAAAAAATATAATTTTAGCTTGCAGTGCAGCAAAAGATTGTTGAGCTTCACAAACTAGAAAGTGGCTGTTAAAAAGTAGGTAGGTTAATAATTAAGACGTTTCAATCAACTGGAGAGGTTATGAACATTAAAAGAACAGGGTATCTGCTTGCAAACAAAAACATTTTATTCTAGCTTCATGCATTCTTTTTTATAAACACTTGAATGTGGGTATGTTTCAAAAACAATAAATAAATAAAAAATTATTTATTTACAAAAGTATAAATGCAACACTTTTGTTTCTGCAACCATTTTTCATGAGCTGAACTCAAAGATCTAAGACTTTTTTCTATGTACTCAAAAGGAAAAATATTGTTCACACATCTTCCTAAATCTGTGTTAGTGAACAGTTCTCCTTTGCCAAGATAATCCATCCACCTCATAGGTGTGGCATATCAAGATGCTGATTAGACAACATGATTACTGCACAGGTATGCCTTAGGCTGGCCACAATAAAAGGCCACTCTAAAATGTGCAGTTTTATCACACCGCACAATGCCACAGATGTGGCAAGTTTTAAGGGGAGCATGCAATTGGCATGCTGACTGCAGGAATGTCCACCAGAGGTGTTGCCTGTGAATTGAATGTTCATTTCTCTGCCATAAGCCATCTCCAAAGGTGTTTCAGAGAATTTGGCAGTACATCAACAACCGCAGACCACGTGTAACCACACCAGCCCAGGATCTCCACATCAAACATCTTCACCTCTAAGATCATCTGAGACCAGCCACCTAGACAGCAACAATCGGTTTGCATAACCAAAGAATTTCTGCACTCAGGGAAGCTCATCTGTATGCTGGTCGTCCTCATCAGGGTCTCGACCTGACTGCAGTTCATTGTCGTAAATAACTTGAGTGGGCAAATGCTCACATTCAATGGCGTCTGGCACTTTGGAGAGTGTTCTCTTCACGGATGAATGCCGGTTTTCACTGTACAGGGCAGATAGCGTGTATGGCATCGTGTGGGTGAGAGGTTTGCTGATGTCAACGTTGTGGATCGAGCGGCCCGTGGTGGCGGTGTGGTTATGGTATGGGCATTTTATTGATGCCATTTTGAATGCACAGAGATACTGTTAACGAGATCCTGAGGCCTATTGTTGTGCCATTCATCCATGACCATCACCTCATGTTGCAGCATGATAATGCATGGCCCCATGTTGCAAGGATCTGCACACAATTCCTGGAAGCTGAAAACATCCCAGTTCTTGCATGGCCAGCATACTCACCGGACATGTCACCCATTGAGCATGTTTGGGATGCTCTGGGTTGGCGTATACGACAGCATGTTCCAGTTCCTGCGAATATCCAGCAACTTTGCACAGCCATTGAAGAGTGGATCAACATTCCATAGGCCACAATCAACAACCTGATCAACTCTATGCGAAGGAGATGTGTTGCACTGCGTGAGGCAAATGGTGGTCACACCAGATACTGACTGGTTTTCGGATCCCCCCAATACAGTAAAACTGCACATCTTAGAGTGGCCTTTCATTGTGGTCAGCCTAAGGCACACCTGTGCAATAATAATGCTGTCTAATCAGCATCTTGATATGCCACACCTGTGAGGTGGATGGATTATCTCGGCAAAGGAGAAGTCCTCACTAAAGCCTGGCTCACACTAACGTATTTTTAAAATCCTAACCGATTATGAAATCTGCTTGCGGTACACACATTAAGGAGAATCTTTGCAGATTATCTTCCCTTAAGTCTTAAACATGCACACACTACAAGATATGAAAATCGTGGCACATCTCACACTACAAGATATTATTAAGATTATCATGCCAGAGGGATTGCCTCGATCTCACGCAGCAGATCGTCATTGACATTTCAGCAAAGTTTACATATTAGCTAGCGTGCTAGCAGCTTTCTACACTTACCCAGTACGTTCAAAACTGAGGCGATTTGTGTGTGAGCAGATCGGGAGGTGCAAAATTAGATCTGTGAACGCCTCACATTAACAGATAATCTGCACCAAACATCGGAACCAATCGAGGTGCTCAACAAGATATTTGCTCTGATTCTCTGGAGGGGAAAATAGGGGATAAATCGGGCTAAAACTCCTGTAGTGTGAGTCAGATCTAACAGATCTAGGCAGATTTGTGAACAATATTTGAGAGAAATCTGCCTTTTGTGTACATAGAAAAAGTCTTAGATCTTTGAGTTCAGCTCATGAAAAATGGAGGCAAAGTGTTGCATTTATATTTTATTTCGCATCTTGCGAAAATGTTACCACAGGTATGTTTTCGTCATGAGACCAGGTTGGAAACTTCAAATAAGAGTTCTACAGACAGATGTAACTAAATGGAAAAGTATAATTGTACTGCTGGAACTTTTGTTGTGGGCCTGTTTTTCTGCCAGAGGACCTTGACATCATGGATCTTACAACATAGAAAAAAATCTAAACCTAACTGTTTCTGCTAGACATCCTATAATGGACTGTGATTGGATCATCAGCACAATGATCTGAAACAAACATTAAAAAAAACTATTAAAAAAAGAACTCTGATCCCTAGCCAGGTGTTCTCCATCCATCCTCATCTGGCATTAGGAGAAGGGCTGTTATCTTAGAGGTTGAGAAAAGTATTGAATAAAAGGGGTCTAATAATTGTGGGCAACATGTATTGCAGAAAATACTTACTCACAGACGGTTTAGCTAATCCTCTATGTTCTATCACACTGTTGCAAAAAAAAAAAAAAAAGCTTTGTTTTCATTAATCTGGACAATAAATTTAAAGGCTGCACTTTACAGTATATACAAGTAAGTTATTTAATCATGTCTGTAATAGTACAAATAACATAAACATGACTGTACTTTAACCTGTTTTTTCATTTGGTGTTATTTTGACAATAAGCTGGATACATTATTTTGAATGATAGTTCAGTGCTAATGTCCCTGCTGATCTAATTATAAAAGATGGAAGATTTTATTATTTTACTTTTATTTAAAAAGTATTAAAAGCCCTCAGTGATTTGGCTCTGAAAAAAATTACAATGTGATTCAAAGATTTAAGTGTGAGGTGCCATGTTCCATGGTAATGAAGTCTACTGCTGTTGAATAATTTGTGGTTTTTGTGGTGGTTGTACTAATATCTTTTTTAATATGCTTAAGAAAAATGACTTAACAGTTACAAACAATTACAAAACTGTTCATGGGTCACTCCACGTCTAATTCCAAAGTTCATCCAATGTCTTTCAATAAAATAAATAAACTAATATGGACTTTAACAATTTTTTTAGATTAAGGGCCAGGGTAACCTAACCTAAAACTGATAGCTTAGATATGCTTTCAAGCCTGTTTGTTTAACAAAAAATATTATTTGCATTCAAATGCACAATAAAAATGTAGTTTACTGTAATATACCTTACTCCATAGTTATATAAACTGCAATTGACATGACATTATATAACCAAACTGGGGGGGGGGGATCAGACAATGATCAGCATTTCACTGTGGACACTGGCCTGAAGAATGACATGATGACAGGCCAGGGTGACCTAACCTTAAACTGATATTTACATTAAGTTGGCAAAAGCCTTGTCCTGTTTACATTCTGATATTCAAAATAATCCTGTTAAAAATTAATTTAAGAATTAATACTTGGTCAGCAAGAAACTAGTATAAAAGACCTGATTCTCTGAGGAGTTTTTCACAAACCGTCAGCCATGAGAGCTGTTGTGCTTGCCCTGACTGTAGCCCTTGTGGGTAAGTCAAAATATATATATGTTTTTCTCTTGCTCTCTCTTTTTACCTCTTTGAAAAACTTTTTGACAATTAGAACTTATTGAAGTATATTGTATATCTACTTAAAGACACAGAAAAAAAAAATGTTTTTGTTTCTTTCTTTCAGCGAGTCAACAGATCAACCTTGGTAAGTAATATGATTTGGAAAAAGAGTTTTTAAGTGGTAACAAACTGTATTACCTCTTGAACGTAATAGCCCTAACAACTGACTCAAAAATACTCAACTCTTTTCAGTTCCAGAGTTTGCCCTCGATAAGACCTATGTCTACAAGTATGAGGCTCTACTCTTGGGTGGCCTTCCACAGGAAGGTTTGGCCAGAGCGGGAATAAAAGTCAACAGCAAGGTTCTCCTCAGTGCTGTGACCGAGAACACCTTCCTGATGAAGGTATGACTATTAAAAGTTCTAGGTAAAACACAACTAACAAAAATATCACAGCAAGCCTTTATTGTTACAATGATCCAATCCCTTAATGCAATGTTATAGTCCTTTAAAATGTCCTCTTACAGCTCATGGACCCTCTACTCCACGAGTATGCTGGCATTTGGCCCAAGGATCCTTTTGTTCCTGCCACTAAGCTCACCACAGCACTGGCTGCTCAGCTTCAGATTCCCATCAAGTTTGAGTACGCTAATGGCGTGGTTGGAAAGGTATTTGCTCCTGCAGGAGTCTCCCCTACAGTCATGAACTTGCACAGAGGTATCCTCAACATCCTTCAGCTCAACCTCAAGAAGACCCAGAACACCTATGAGCTGCAAGAGGTGGGAAAGTGACCCTAGTTTTTTTAAATATTTTTTAAAGTTCTGCAAACTTATTTTTTTGACTTGTCCACCAAGGCTGGAGCTCAGGGAGTGTGCAGGACCCACTATGTCATCAGTGAGGATCTAAAGGCCAACCACATTATAGTCACCAAGTCTAAGGATCTGCGTCACTGCCAGGAGAGAATCATAAAGGACGTTGGTTTGGCATACATGGAGAGGTGTGCTGAATGCACAGAGGTAATGAAAAAAAAAACTGGGAAGAACTGAAATGTTTGCTCAATGAAAATGGCAGAAGTCAAGTCACATATCGTTTTCTCAACAGAGGGTCAAGGGTCTGATTGAAACTGCAGCTTACAACTACATCATGAAACCAGCTGCTGCCGGTGTATTGATCGCTGAGGCAACAGTTGAGGAAGTGCATCAGTTCTCACCTTTGAATGAGATCCATGGTGCAGCAATGATGGAAGCAAAGTATGGCTGATACCAAAGTTCTATGAACTTTTAATATTCCTAGCATGTCACATTAACTTTAAGCTTCAGAAAATTTAGAAATTATTTTTTCTTTAAGACAAACCTTGGCTTTTGTTGAGATTGAGAAGACCCCCGTTGTTCCAATCAAAGCTGATTACTTGGCACGTGGATCCCTGCAGTATGAGTTTGCAACTGAGATTCTTCAGACTCCCATTCAACTCATGAAGATCAGTGATGCACCAGCCCAGGTATAATTTATTATTTAAAGTCTTTAATGATCAAAGCCCTTGATTTATGCTGAAGACCTCAACTAAACATTGCTTTTACTCTCTCTAGATCATTGAAATCCTAAAACACCTTGTTGCAAACAATGTGGCCATGGTCCATGATGATGCTCCCCTTAAGTTTGTTCAGCTAATCCAGCTTCTGCGTTTTGCCACCTTGGAGAATATTGAGGCTATCTGGGCTCAGTTTAAGGACAAACCAGTTTACAGGTACATTACGTGAGCAATAAGTTAACAGAAATATAGTAGAAGGGCAGTTTTTTTTTATTATGTATATATTTTAAACAATGACTCTGGTAGGCGCTGGCTTCTGGATGCTCTTCCTGCTGTTGGCACACCAGTTATTGTAAAACTTGTTAAGGAGAAGTTCCTGGCTGGTGAACTTACCCTTCCCGAGTTCATTCAGGCTCTTGTGGTTGCTCTGCAAATGGTCACTGCTGATCTCGAAACCATCCAGTTGACCGCTGTGGGTACATTTAACTATACTTAAAATGCGGCTCTTTAAAAGTTGCCTTAAATAATCATTCCACATCTTCTGAAACAGAGTTTGGCTTTGCACGAAAAAGTTGCCACAATCCCAGCTCTGCGTGAAGTCGTTATGCTCGGATTAGGTTCCATGATTGCCAAGCACTGTGTTGCAGTTCCTACTTGCCCTGCTGAGCTCCTCAGGGTAAACACCTCAAGTCCTCTCTAAATTTTTACCAATGACTTACTCTTTAACATTTGTCTAATTGTATGTTCCTCAAACTCCTCAGCCCATCCATGAGATTGCTGCAGAGGCCATTGCTAAGAATGACATTCCTAAAATCACTTTGGCTCTTAAAGTTCTGGGCAATGCTGGTCATCCTGCTAGTCTTAAACCCATCATGAAGCTCCTACCTGGGCTGAGAACTGCAGCTACTGCTCTGCCCCTTAGGGTCCAGGTTGATGCCATCTTGGCCCTGAGAAACATTGCCAAGAAAGAGCCCAAATTGGTAAGAGTCAGACTTTGTAGGAATTAATTACTATAGAAAAAAATGAATGTGTACATTTTTTTCCAGTTATAAACTAACCATGTTTCAACCATAGGTTCAGCCAGTGGCACTGCAGATTTTATTGGACAGGGCTCTTCATCCAGAAGTGCGCATGGTTGCTTGTATTGTGTTGTTTGAGGCCAAGCCCTCAGTGGCTCTCGTCACTAGTCTTGCTGGTGCTTTGAAGCTTGAGACTAACATGCATGTCGCAAGCTTTGCCTATTCCCACATCAAGTCCTTGACCAGAATCACTGCTCCTGATATGGCAGCCCTGTAAGAACAAATAATTTTTCATATATTTTACTTCTTCACATAAGCACAAGCACATAAGGTAATCGTGGTTGTCCATTTCAGTGCTGGTGCAGCTAATGTTGCCATCAAGCTCATGAGTCGCAAACTGGACAGGCTTAGCTTCCGTTTTAGCAGAGCCCTTCAGATTGACTTCTATCATAGTAAGTCTTGTACATTTATTAAGAGAGCTAAGAAATGGTGTTTCTTAAAATGCATATGAATTCTCCTGACATAAAAACATTAACTGTATTCTTACCTCTGTTTGTGTACAGCTCCTCTTATGATTGGAGCCGCTGGTAGTGCCTACATGATCAATGATGCCGCCACTATCCTGCCCAGAGCTGTTGTTGCTAAAGCACGTGCTTACCTGGCTGGAGCTGCTGCTGATGTTCTTGAGGTGGGCCAACCAAGTTTTTTTTTTTTTTTTTTTTTTTAAATCTGATTCATGGTTTTAAAAGTTTTCAGTCTTCACCTAATCAAACCTTTCAAACAGATTGGTGTGAGAACTGAAGGAATCCAGGAGGCTCTTCTGCAATCTCCTGCTGCAGATGAAAGTGTTGACCGTATGACAAAGATTAAGCGCACCCTGAGAGCAGTAAGTTATAAACATGACATAAGCAAAATGTAAGTTATAAACATGATATAAGCAAAAGTTATATGACTTATTTGTTTTAACCCCTCAAGCTTGCAAACTGGAAGGCCTTACCAACCAATCAGCCACTGGCTTCAGCCTACATCAAATTATTTGGACAAGAAGTAGCTTTTGTCAAAGTTGACAAGACCGTGATTGAAGAAGCAATACCGGTATTGCATTGTAGATCATTTCTCCTCTCTTATTATCATACATTTTCATATCATATATGAAATGAAAAGATATCTTCTGAGATATGTCTCATTAATAATTCTCATGTACCCAATAACCAGATTGTGACTGGACCCAAACCACGTGAACTGTTGAAGGCAGCGCTTAAAGCTTTGCAGGAAGGAATTGCCTTGCAGTATGCCAAACCCCTGCTTGCAGCTGAAGTGCGCCGTATCTTGCCAACAGCAGTTGGTGTGCCCATGGAGCTCAGTTTGTACACTGCTGGTGTTGCTGCTGCAAGTCTCAGTGGTACATTCTTTTTTCTTATAATTTTTAGATTCATGACTCAGATGTGAGTCACTTGTGTGTCACTTTTTATGTTGATGTTCTGTTCATCCTTCCAGTTCAGGCCACCATTACACCTCCTCTCCCTGAAGAGATTGAGACCATGACTCTTGAGCAGCTTAAGAAGACAGATGTTCAACTCCAAGCTGAAGCGAGACCAAGGTACACTTTTGCAGCCAGATTCATGAAGATAGTGTGCACAGCAGCAGTTTTACAAACAAATCTCCCTTATTCTTTTTTCAGTGTTGCTCTCCAGACCTTTGCAGTGATGGGAGTGAACACTGCCTTGATCCAAGCCGCTGTTATGGCGAGAGGAAAGATCCGTACAATTGCACCTGGAAAGGTGGCTGCAAGAGCAGACATTCTCAAGGGCAACTACAAGGTTGAGGCTCTGCCTGTTGAGCTTCCTGAACATATTGCTGCTGTGAGGTAATGAAATCTTAGTGATGCCAGTCATTTTGAATAAATTCATAAACAAGGTTTCTGAAAAGTGAAATGCGACCCACCTTTTTCTTGTTCCAAAAGCTTTGAGACTCTTGCTGTGGTCAGAAACATTGAAGAGCCCGCTGCTGAGAGGATTGTTCCCTTAGTACCCGAAATGGCTCTGCAGAACACCCAGACATCTGCTGAATATTTGGTAAAATTTGAGCAAACACACAAAATGAATATGTATTAGTATGCTGAGCATACTATTATAACAAGACTTGTAATAATACTTAATTTTCCTTTCCAGTCAACAGAGATAGCAGATCAGGCTCCTCTGAGAGCTCCTGCTCCATTCCACAAGACCCTCTGCCTTGCTGTCCCATACATTGAAATCAAGGGATGCATTGAGGTGCACTCTCACAATGCTGCTTTTATCAAAAATGCTCCTCTGTTCTATATAATTGGACAACACTCAGCCCGTGCTGCACTTGCAAGAGGTATACTTACAGTAAAGCACATTCAAGTAACTCAAAATTCTTCAGATTAAATTATAATTAACGGTCGGTCGTTTTGGCCTTAGCTGAAGGTCCTGCAGTCGAAAGACTGGAGCTTGAAGTCCAAGTTGGTCCTAGAGCTGCTGAGAGGCTCCTTAAGCAAATCAGCCTCATTGATGAGGAGACTCCAGAAGGAAAGGCCTTCCTTTTGAAACTGAGGGAAATCCTGGAGACTGAAGACATAAACGCTCCTGTCTCTTCTAAAAGCAGCAGCAGTAGCCGCATCCTCAGCAGTAGCAGCAGCAGTTCAAGCTCCTCCATGTCCAGTTCTCGTGTGACTGAGGTGAGAATGTGGAATGTAGCCTGTTGGTTATAAATCTGTATATTCATTTACATTGAGTCATTTTATATGGTTTACAGACTGCCACCGTCATGGAGCCTTTCAAGAAATTCCACAAAGATCGGGTAACTACTACAAAAAACTTTGTTAACAATATTGTTTCTTTATCATCAGAATAATAATGTCTATGATGTTATTTTGCTTGCAGTACTTGGCACCCCATGGTGCCTCAAAGGTGGTTAGCAGTGGAAGCGCTGCATCTAGCTTTGAGGCCATCCAGAAACAGGTGAATAAATGAGTGTAATTTGTTTGTTCAAAACAACACAAAATCCAAATGTAAAAGATGCCTCATTAAATAATTTTTGCTTTCAGGCCAAGTTCCTCGGAAATGCTATTCCACCTGTTTTTGCTGTCATTGCCCGTGCTGTGAGAGCTGACCGCAAGCTCCTGGGGTACCAGCTTGCTGCTTTCTTTGACAAGCCAACTGCAAGAGTGCAGCTTGTTGTTTCTTCCATCGCTGAAAATGACAACATGAAGATTTGTGCTGACGGAGCTGTCCTGAGCAAACACAAAGTCACCGTAAGTATGGAAGTGTGATTAAAAAAAAATTAATCGTCAGGATTTCTCTCTCATTTTAAAGAGAGCATTAATTTGTTTTCCAGGCCAGGGTTGCTTGGGGTCCAGAGTGCCAACAGTACGCAGTTATTGCTAAAGCTGAGGCTGGTGTACTGGGCGAATTCCCTGCTGCACGTCTAGAGGTGGAATGGGAGAGGTTGCCAATAATTGTCACCACCTATGCCAAAAAGTAATGTTAATAAACACTAAACAACAAATGTATAGTGTAAAAACTGGCACTGGTTTAATTATTTACTTTTCTCTGTGCACTCCTTCACAATTAGGCTGGCTAAGCACATCCCTATGGCAGCTCTCAAGGCGGGCTTCAGACTTGAAAGAGTAACGAACGCTGACAAAGAGATTGAACTGACTGCAGCCTTGCCAACTCAGCGGTCCCTGAATGTCATTGCTAGGGTTCCAGAGGTAAAATAACTTTCTTTTAAATTATGACCCACACAAAGATATAATAAGAAAATGCTTAACTAATTGTATTTGTTCCTGTCACTATAGATGACACTGTCAAGAATGGCTATTCCTCTTCCCATCGCTGTTCCCATCAATCCTGATGGAACCCTTTCCATTCATA
The DNA here is from genome assembly GCA_033026305.1 of Cirrhinus molitorella. Classification (NCBI taxonomy): domain Eukaryota; kingdom Metazoa; phylum Chordata; class Actinopteri; order Cypriniformes; family Cyprinidae; genus Cirrhinus; species Cirrhinus molitorella. Next base: position 25,116,966 of record CM065121.1, on the reverse strand, counting down.
TTGATGAGGACATTCTCACTTGGATCCAGAAACACATCAAGGAAGAATAAAACCTGAAGAATTACATTTTACATTTAAGAAAATGTGAGCTGTGTTCATACGAAATGAATTGTTTTTCTGACAGTTTCATTAAATTTAACCACTGATGTAATGCAATCAACACTTAATAAACACCCTGCAAGTTAGCAACTTGTGAACTGTTTCCACTTCAGCATTAAATAATGTTAACAAATAGCCGACATATAATTGAAACACTCAATACATCATGTTAAAATTGGTTACACTGTATAATAAGGACCACAAAACAATCATAATATAAACTTTTAGTTATTAAAATACTAAATAAATTAGTAACATGTAGGCTGGCTTTTTTAACATATAAATTGTAAAAATAGTGGAAAAAAACTGCATATACTAATGTGGTAAAGTATTTGTGTCATTAGGTAATATTTTACTTAAATTATCTCATAATATAGTCGATTAAGAAATAATTTATCAAATGACGACAAAAATCTGAAGCAGAGCAGCAATAATATGTCAAGAATAATACCTTTTTACGATGGGTGACGGTTCTTCTCAGGTTAGCTAATAGGTTTTCCTTAACATGGGAAGTCATTTTCCACGGAGCTTTTGTTTGAATGGACGGCTAAAAAATTTAAATTCTTCGCGCCATTATCAATACACTAGTCGCTGTGTGAGGAAGTTGACCTTACGCGCAAAGTGCGTGTGTGCGTCAACTGAAAGGTGTGACATCATCCCATCTGAAAAGGATAACAAAATGTAAACACCGTTTAACTAAAAGTAAGTTTATAGCCCAGCTGACGAGTTTTATTTATGCCTCAAAATGTAAATGTGAATTTCAACTTCTGCATTGCAATTAGAATCCAACAGGAGGTGGTATTACCCTTATTTATAAAGTATAAAAAGGTAATTATTTCACGGCAGATACCAGAGTTACTTTATTTGAATAAATATTGAATAAATCATTTAGAAAGACTGTGACTATATACCATTTTATATAAATGGAGATTAATCCGTGGTATGTTTTATATCTAAAATACATTAATTTTAGAATCAGACCTTAGTATGATATAGAACTTTATCCACATGCAACAATAAATCAAATCTTTGTAGTTTTGCAGCTGATGTAAACAATATGTTGGTACACTTATTACTTACAACAACCAAAATTTAAAAGAAAATATGTTAAACATAGATTCAAAGAAAAATGCACCATAAATACAATGAACAAACTATATTTGATGTAGATTAGTCAAATGCATTATTATTTACAACTTACTGTAGACTGAAGTAATTATACTTTATACTCAGTAACAAAAAAGGTACAAAAATAAATAAAAAAGTGTAACAACACTGTTGAACATGATGCAGTTTTAACTACCTAGAAGAAAACCATAAAAAAAGCTATAACTTATACAACAACAACATGAAAAACTAGAAATACTTCAGTTAATTTCTACCAGCCAAGTGTAATATTAAATGGAAATGCTAAATGTTTCAAAATGTCATTATGGGCATATTTAAATTTAAAGTGTAAAAATTCAGAGGCTTGTAAGATTCAGCAGCCTTTAATCTCTTACAATCTTACCACAAATTGATACATGATTCTCTGTTTAATATTCATGTCCATATGTTAAGTTCTTCTTAAAGATACTTGCAGACTTCATTCACATTCAGCCTCATTTATATTGTCTCCAGGTGTCTCTCTTCTGGTGTTGGAAGAAAATGTAGGTTTATCTGCAAGCAGTGCCATGGGTGTGGATAGACTTAAAGATGAGATTTGCTGACTTTACCAGAAATTGAAATGAGTTTCTCTTCATGACCAGAGTCTGCAAAATCAAAAAAGAAATTCAAGTTTTATTATAAAGAGAAAATAAACCAGTAACAAAAGAACAAACTTACGCTTTGGAAATTCATCAGTCCTGCGACTTTGTGGTTTCATTTGGTCTGCGAATGTTGTGTTCAGAAACTGGTGTTTGAGCCACATTGCACGATCGTCCTCAAAACATTTTCTCTGAAAAGAGAGAAAAATGTGACTGAAATCAAGATGAATTAAGAACTGAATGCAGAAGTCCATAAAAACCAATCATAAGCAGGAACCTCATGGCCCAATCTGATGGCAGCCTCTGTGAAATTTCTCCTTTCCATGTCAAAGTTTTTCCTCTGTTCTTCAAATACTCTCCACTCTTCTTTTAAGCGTTCCTTCTCTTCCAACATATAGGAGTCATTCAGAACAGCTGCGGTCTCCTCATCACAGGGTGTGTTGAGCTGTTGCTGAATAAGTAAAGCAGTGTAAAGCAGAAAGGCTCTTTGGGGAACTCAAAATGATTCTTCTATGGCATCTTTTGTGTAGGGACACAGCTCTACTTGTGTTTACTTGTGATTTTAAGCATCACTGATTCAAATTTTACCTCTACTTACTTGCAGAAGTTGTTGTTGAGTCTGAATAAACTCTTTGCACTGCTGGATTTCTAGTTTGAGTCTCTCTGTCTCCTCTTCGTGGAGTTGTTTGGAGATGATCTCTTCACTGTCTCCATCTTGCCCCATGGACGCTTCAACACAAAATGCAATATCCTTACCTGTATATTTATCTTACAATAGTTTTCTTTGTTTAAGTCTAATTCTGTGAATTAGGTGATTAGGCTACTCAGGAATAAAGAAGACTGCAATGACAGTGATTTGCCCTAAAGTTCTTGTGAGCGGCATCCTCTACCTTGGCTGTCCAATCTTTCCACATGGTGTTTAAGTTTCCTCCACTGCTGGCGAATGCTGTTGGTGAGTTTCTCCCGAGCATGATCGCATGACATCTCAGGAGGTCCTTTCAAGGGTTCATCGTCATCTGAATTCGTCTGCAGAGTCGACTAAAATATGATGGAAAGTATATTTTGAGCTGCATCATAAAATGTGGTTTAAAATGGCTGTTAAGGTCATTGCACACTGGCTCCAAAATGTTCGTCCGTCATGGAAAAAATATATAGAGTTTGTTTTTTTGTGTGTTTTTCGCATCCGTAGCAAGCATTTTGAGAGGTGTATCGACAGTTCACAGCCACTGTACAAGCAAACGCAAAAAATCCAGAATTGCGTCTGACAAGTTAATCCACTTCATCTTGCAGCACAAGCATTGTAAAAGGTCCTTGTACACTGAATTCACAGAACGTAGTGGTCTTCTTTATAATATGTGGCTCCAGTAACGCTAGCAAAGCATCAATTTACTGACATCCTGAAGTAAACTTTAAATTCCCTTGGGATAATCCCATCCTTTCTTTTTCTTTTTTAAAAAGAGGCTGGACAACAAAATTACCTTGCTGCTTGAAGATTCCATTTTGCATTGTTTCGCGAATTTTTCGCAACAGACTCAGTGTGCAATGACCTTTATGGACATGACAGTCTAACCTGATCCGTGTTATTGCTTTGTTTCTCTTCCTTTTGGCATGTTTTCTTCGAATTTAAAACCCCCACCATCTCTCGTTTCATTTGTTGCAGCACCTTCTTCAGCTCTATGTTTTCCACCATTAGCTCCCTCTGACGGTTATCGAATTCATTGAGTAGTGTTTTGTACATCTCCCCCTCATGTCTGGAAAAAAATGTTTTCATATGATACTAGAGTGAAGTAGAATTATAAAATATCCATTAAAATATTCATTGTTATTTACCTGGATTCAGTTTTTCCAGTTTTCCAAAGACATCTCCTTCCATCTGACCTTCCAACATAATTCAAAACTTCCATTCCTGACAGAAAGAGTCGAAATGACATGAAGGCCACTTTTGGTGAACTGTTTATTTAAGCAATTAATACATTTTAAAACAATTTCCTAATAAGTCATGAGTTTTGTTTTTTAAAGAAGACTTTCGATCACCAAGCCTGCATTTATTTGTTCCAAATTTAGAAATATTTGTACTATTTAAATAATTGTTTTCTATTTGAATATATTTTAAAATGTAATTTATTCCTGTGATATCAAAGCTGAATTTTTAGCATCATTACTCCAGTCACATGATCCTTCAGAAATCATTCTAATATTCTGATTTGCTGCTCAAAAAAATGTATTATTGTTACTATGATTTTTTCAGGTTTCTTTAATTAATAGAAAGATCAAAGTATCTGAAACAGAAATCTTCTGTAACATTATAAATTCCTTTATCATCACTTTTAATAATTTTATAGCATCCTTGCTATTTTATGAATTATAGTGTATAATGTCACAAAAGCTTTCTATTTCAGATAAAATGTGATCTTTTGGATCTTTCTATTTATCAAAGAATCCTGGTTTTTTTTTTACTGAACTGTTACTGAACAAATAATATACATATATAAAACAAAATGTATAATGATTTACAGCTATGATTTCTGAATGATCATGTGACATTGACAACTGGGGTAATGATGCTAAAATTGAACTTTCCCATGACAGAAATAAATTAAATTTTAAAATGTATTCAAATCTAAAATAAATACACAAAATTGCCATTTTACTGTATTTTTTATCAAATGCCTTGACATAAGAAATCTCACAGATGCCGACAACACAATATGTATTTAAGTAATTGACTTTACCTTGTTTATTTTCTTTTTTGGCAATAAGCAGTTGATTGAGGCGCTCCTTTACTCTGTTGTGCTCTCTTTCTCTTCTCTTAATGTCATGGTTGTATTGTGTGGCACGACTTGCAATTATACCCTGCAGCCTTTGTACCTAATAAAGTAAAACCATATTTGATTTTGAGTTGAACACTGTAGAAAACAAACAGTAAAAAAATACCTTTTTTTCATACCTCTTCTTTTGCATCTTTTAGGCAGTTTTGCAAAGTCTTTAAATTTGTCTCCAGCTGACGCTCTCGCTCATGCAAGCGCATGTTTTCCTTTTTCGAAAGTTCAAGCTGGTCCTACAAAACAGTGAAAATTCATAGGTTTTTCTTCACTGGAAAATTAAACGTAAAAAAGTGATAAAAAGCCAAACCTTTAGCCTGGAGTTGGTGAGATGTTGGTAGTGGAGGTCACTGCTGGACTTGAGCTGCTCCACCTCCAGCTCCTCCATCATCCCAACAGCTCGACGGTGTAGCTGAAGCAAGTCATGTATGTTGTTTAGAGCAACCACAGCATCCAGATCACGCATTTCGTCTGAGTTTCGGAAAATTGGTGGAAAGCACAGGGACGACAACTCCTGCGAGCGAAAACAGTAGCAAGTTCATTACCAATACGAGGTTCTTCTACTAGATTGTTCTTCTTCAAACTCACAAATGTAAGAGCACCTACCTGATTGATGTACAGAATGCACTCGGAGATATTCTCTTCTGTGCAGAAGTTGCTTGAAACATTGAAAGAGCTTAAAGGCAGAGGAGGCATGACCGATGCCGAGTATAGTCTTGAAGGAGACATTCTAGTCAATAAAGCCTATACGTACGAGAAACATAAATAGAGAAACATAAATGCACTATTAATTGTAAAGATTTGTCTCAAGTACATGCGGTACCGTTTCTGAGTGAATGCGAATCCTGCTCTGAATGAGGTTAGGAGGGAACCTGTCCTTAAAATAACTTTCCACGGTATTTTGAGTCGCCTAATCTTTCCTTTTCCCCACGAGGCTTTGGTTATCTGGAGCACCGGCTGAAATCTCTGTTACTTTCCTTACCTATGCGCTGAAAATTTGATAAATATGCCAAATGCAAATATTTTTTCCAGAAATAATGTTATTTACTTAGCAACATCATTCCAAGCCTGCTGTTACAGCATTCGTCTAGCTCCAAAAAGGAGAAAAAAACTTAACGTTACGTAAACCTAAAAAGTGTAGTCATATGACATGTGCACAACATTCAAAGTGTGAATAATAAATCCCAGTGACAGATTTTTGTAAAGAACAGACTGAAATTTAGTTTAGGTTAAGAATTCAAAATTGTCCTCTCCACCAAAGTTCTCAAGTAAAATACAGTATTGTGGCAAAAATCAGCCTTTAGGTTTATTCATTTTACTTTTTGGTGTGAAAGGGCTTTTACATTTGCTAAAAATCTAACTTTTTATATTAAAAACAAACAAGAAAGCCCTGACCAAATTTAAAAAGTAATGCAAAAGTAATGTAACGCATGACTTTCCATAAAAAGTAACTAAGTACCAGGGTTCCCACTCTAAGCCAAATGTCAAATTCCCTGACTTTCACTGACTAAAAACCTGAATTTCCATGACCTATAATGAATGGATCTATCCCTTTAAAAAGCTTAATTTACTTGTTCACAGACAATTTTTATTACAAAACACACATACATTTTTTTTTTTTTTTTTTTTGCTTTTACCCATTAAATGAACTTTCAGATTTTTCTGTACTATTTCTACAGAAATTACGTGCTTGAAACAATGCGATAAAACAAAATTTTGTATAGAAAAATTACATTTTAATAAATGAAAATAAAAAATTTTAAGCAAAAAAAAAAAATAATAATAAAATAAATCCCTGATATTCCATGACTTGGAAAAATAGTTCTAAAATTCCCTGACTTTCAATGTCTGGAATAGACCATTTAAAATTCCATGATATTCCAGAAATTCCATGACCTGAGTTACTTTTTTAGGGAGTAACGCAATATTGTAATGCATTACTTTTAAAAGTAATTTTCCCCAACACTGATGGTGAAGTCTTATAATGTGTTAAAAAGCAGTATATTAAGGCTGTTCATATGGTTTCAAAAGATTTTTAATTTAGTACACCAAAAATTATTCAGACACCAGATTTAATTTTTATATTTTTTCACTAGTGGGTGAAAAATTCATACAGTGGGCTAGCAGTAAAATTTATAAAAATGTACGACCAAAAATATGATTTTACACTGACCTGACCATGTTTTGTTACATACCTTTCTATTAAAGTTATCTGACATTAAGATTAATTTGTTAAGTTCTTGAGTTCTTGCCATATTTTATTACCATTTTCTAATCTATAGCAAATAAACTGTGATAATGTGAGAAATGAGTGTGTCATGAATAAATTTTGGTCTGATTGTAATGTATCTGTGATTATCAAGATGAATTTGTTCTTACACAGAGTTCTTGTCATATTTTATTACCATTTCCTAAACTATAGCATCTAAACCTTTTTTATAAAGACCTTTTGTGGAATGGAAAGGCTCCATTAATGTCAAAGGTTCTTCGTGGAAAAATAGGGCACAATGTACCGTATTAATCTGAAGGAATTTATTTTTTACAGGTGCTTTACGACACCTCAGTCAAAAAAGAGGAGTATATTTGAAATACACTAAAAAAAATTTATTATTATTTTCTTTTATGTTTTTAAAGATGTCTCTTCTGCTCACCAAGCCTGCCTTTATTTGATCTAAATTAAAGCAAAAACTGAAAATTTTTACTATTTAAAATAACTGTTTTCTATTTGAATATATATTAAAATGTAATTTATTCCTGTGATTTCAAAGCTGGATTTTCAGCATTAACTCCAGTCTTCAGTGTCACATGATCCTTTAGAAATCATTGTAATATGCAGATTTGCTGTTTTAAAAAACATTTATTATTATTAGTGGGGCTTGCCAAAGGCAAAGCCTCACTTATACTATGCTGCGTGCTGATCCGTGCAACATTTCGGCGCGTAACTAGTCCCGCAGTTTTTGTCACAGACCCACGAAACTGGCGTCAAATCGTGCGGCCTATACGGGAATGGTGTGCTATGACTTTTATAAGCGATCAGGCGTACGATGTTCGAACCCGGGCCAAAATTCGGCCGAAAAAATCCCATAGACAATGCATTGCGGCCAACTTTGACGGCGCATAGCGCCGTCCACGAATTTCGTAGAAACACGTAATTAACCACATTTGGAGACGCTGACTAGCTGTGCAAGAACATACCTCGCAATGGGGTATAAGTTGTACCCCGGGGGTGCTAGAGCCCCCCCAAATTTTCCCATTGACTTACATTGGCCCAAAAAATCCTAGGTAACAGTATATCTATTCCATTGCGCCGACTTTGACGTCGCGTAGCGCCGTCCTCCAATTTCGTAGAAACACGTAAATCACTACATTCGAAGAGGCTGACCAGCTGTGCGAGAACATACCTCGCAATGGGGTGTAAGTTGTACCCCTAGGGCGCTAGAGCCCCCCAAAATTTCAAAAATCGGCCTATGGGAGATACTATGGTGAGGGAAGCCCCATGAAATAGTTTTTTTTTTTCCTACTATTGCAATTTACATAGGGATTTTGCATTGGACATAACTCTGCATCACAATGACATAGAGACTTGGGGGTGGGTGCATTTTACTCAGACAACCAATCAGACTCTCAGGGTCACTATGAGGCGGTCAAGCCACGCCCTAGCAACCATTTAGGATGCCCTAGCAACAGATCCCATAGACCCCATTATAAAATGGCCCAGATCAATATCTTTGGATCAGAATGTCATGCAGACATGGGGGTTGGTTTGTTTGAATCAGGGCAGCAGGCAGCCAATCACTGATCACCATTAACATTCCTAGCCACACCCTAGCAACCATTATTGACCACCCTAGCAACCCAAACCCACACAGGTATATCTTCACATCTGAATGTCATAGAGACATGGGGGTTGGTTTATATCATTCATAATGACAACCAGCCTTTGGAGTATCATCATTGGCCACTCCCTAGCAACCAAACAGAGTACCCTAGCAACCATTAAGCAATACCTATATCTTTTCATCAGAATATCGTAGAGACATGGGAGTTGCTTCTTTTGTCTCATGCTACCAAACACAACTTACAACATCCTACTCTTGCTAGCAGTCAATAGCTACATGCTAATAACGATTAGCTGAGTGCTATAACATGCCTCAAATCCTACCTAATTGTTAAAATACGACCAGATAAAGGTTTTTTTGCCACTGCAAGCCCCACTCACATTTTCTTCAGGAAATGTACATGTCTAGTTATTATTATTATTCATGTTCAAAACAGTTGAGTACATTTTTTTCAGGATTTTTTGATGAATAGAAAGATCCAAAGATCAGCATTTATCTGAAATAAAAAAGCTTACGTAACATTATACACTATACCTTTTTTTTTTTTTTTTGGAAATAAATTACAGAAATTAATCGTTTTATTTAGCATGGATGCTTTAAATCAAAAGTGATAATAAAGACATTTATAAATGATGATAAATGCTGTTCTTCTGAACTTTCTATTCATCAAAGAAACCTGAAAAAAATCTACTCAGCTGTTTTCAACATAATAATAATAATAATAATAATAAAATGTTTTTTGAGCAGCAAATCAGAATATCAGAATGTTTTCTGAATTATCATGTGACTGGAGTAATGATGCTGCAAATTCAGCCTTGAAATGACAGGAATAAATTACATTTATATGTTCAAATAACAGTAAAAATATTTCAAAATGCTTCTGTTGTTGTTGCACTTTGTATCAAATAAATGAAGGGTTGGTAAGCATTAAAGGAAAATGAAATGGGGGGGGGGGGGGGGGATAAGAAAATTATGTACAAAAAAAAACATTCAAAAACTTATGACTGCAATTTACCAAATGACAGCAACGTTACATGTAGATTACAGACTGCTATAAAATTGTACATTAAGTTAAATACATAAATCATTCTAAATGTTAAAAATGGTTATTCCACCAAATTCTTCATACAAAAACCCACGAGAAGCTAAACATTACTGGATAGTACACACCTAGAACACACCATGATCGTATATAAAGTAGGTTAAGGTGAATACAAGGATTTCTGCACTAGGACGCCGAATTTACACACAAAACTACATGATGATAATGCGACATGTTAGCATCTTTAATGTTTCGGAATAACATAAAGATGTCGTGGTTAACAATGAGGACTTCAAGTTGTAAACCATCAGAGGTTCACTTACTGCGTATGTTTTGGCACTCAGTAGCACTCGTGATGTTTGTCAACCTCATTTCCCGACATTCGCCACGGATTGACACATTTTCCAGATCATTTTGCGTAATAAAGCGTCTTTTTGTGGCACGTCGTTACATTGATGCAGGCGCCTTCTGCACAGCTCAACCTTCAACGAAAACACTCACAAGCAAATGCGTTGCCATGCAACAAATACAAGGGCGTGTCATTGGCTGTAACCCATGCACCCCCGCGGAATATCCACCAATAGGCGTCGTCGCAGTCAATGCAGGTGCTAAAAACTAAAATAGGCTAGTTACAGTAATAAAGTAATGTAGGCTAGTTTATTGCGATATCGTGATGTTTTGGTAACAATATGGTTTATCACTGCAAAAGTAAAACCAGGCAAATCAGTTTGAATATTTTTTTTCAGCATATACACTTTAAAATAGAAATTATGCACTGATGAAGATAAAATAACCACAAATGTTTAATGAAAAGTCGTATTTTTCCCTTCATATGACAAATACACTTAAATGCTCCAAACACAATATACAACATCTTTGTCTAATATGCAAAACAATGACAGCAGCAACATTTCAGCATAGCAGCAATCAAATGTAATACTTAGCACATACTTTTACACCAAATGGTAAGTATACTCTTAAATAAAGTCAAATAAACACGTAGTACATAGTATTTGTTAAGGTTTCTGTCATGATTGTGCTTATATATGACTGCAGCTCATAAGTTAACTGCTGACAGGAACGGGAAGACCCAAAGGTTCGTCTTCGCAGAACAAAGGGTCTGTGGGGCTCCTTTTCGCCTCCAGCCACCAAGTCGTCATTTCGCCTTTCCCCTGTTTAACAAAGTCGCAATTAGTAAATCTCCTCCAGTGTATCTTAAACACAATATTCTGAAGGACAGCATCATACAAAAGAAAGAAAGAAAGAAAGAAAGAAAGAAAGAAGAGGGGGCAGAGAGCGACAGAGCAGAGGTGTGTATTCACTTGTGCATAATGAACAGACATCACTTAAGTGAAAACACAAAAGCCAGCTGAGGCCAAGCCCTAATTGAGATAAATCACATCTGCGCTAAGGTCTGGAGTTCAGCCTCAGGGGACCATACCATCATCTCAGGAAGAAAAAAAATCAATAGCAGATTGATTTGGTAGAGGGGTCTATAATCTATCAGATCAGTTTATTAAAATAAATAAAAAAATAAAAATGCTTATAAATAATATTTACAATAAAAACATGATAAATACTTATATTAAAAATAGAGAATGAGCACACAAATAATTTTGACAAATGTCTCCTTGAAGCACTTACTGTATAACACATTTTCAAGAGTTAATACAATGTTGTAGTAACTATACTTATTATTTACGTATAATTTAAGTTATTATATTTCATAATAATCTAATTTATAATTAATTTTTAATAATTATATTTCACTGCTTTAGAATGCTTTAGAGCAATACTCACAAAAGTATTGCATTCAACCAAGAAAACCTTTTCATTAGCCCAAGAAAATTTCTCGCAAATATACTGCTTTGCCCCAAAAAACTTAGCACTTACACTTGCAAAAGTTTTGCATTACCAAAATAAACTTTTGCGTTAATACAATAATTGTTGTATTCTCTCTGAACACTTTTGCATTACCCTAAGAAAAATTAGCATTCTCTCACAAAATAATTATTGCATTCCTATAAGAAACTTTACAATCTTTTGCAAGATGTTTGCGTTGTCCAAAAACGGTTTAGTTTCCTCAAGAAACATGCATTCGCTCACAAGTTTTGCGTTCCCCCAATAAACTTGAATTACAGCGATTAACTTCGTATACTCTCAAAAAACGTTTGCATTAATTACCCTGAGAAAATTAGCATTCTCTCGCAAAAAATTGCATTTCACAGAAACATTCATCAATCTCTCGCAAAACTTTTGCGTTGTGTTTAAAAAGTGTTGCGCTTTCTCAAAAAACATTCAATTTGCTTTTAAAATTTTAGCATTACCCTGAGAAAAATTTGCCTTCTTTAACAAAAATGTTGCTTTTCTCTGATAAAAATATTTGCGTTATGCTGAAAGAGTGCTGCGTTTCCTCAAAAAACATTACATTTGCTTGCAAAGCCTTTGCATTACCCTAAGAAAAATGTGCATCATCTCGCAAAAATAGTGTTCCTCTGAGAAAAGTAACAATCTTTTGCAAAATGTTATGTCGAAAAAGTGTTGAGTTTCCCTAAGAAATGTTGAATTTGAAATTGAAATTTGAAATTGCTTTACCATGATAAACTTTGCATTTGATCGCAAAAATATTGCATTCCACAGAATGCAATCTGTTGTGAAACTTTTGCGTTATGTTTGTAAAATTTCGTTTGTTTGTTATGTTTGCTATGTGTGTAAAATTTGCATTCTCTTGCAAAAATATTGCGTTCCTCTAATAATTTTGTACGAAAAAGTGTTGCATTTTTCTACTGAATTCGCTCATAAAAATTCTGTGGTACCCCAATAAACTTTTACGTTACCACCATAAACTTTGTATTCTCTCTGAAAACATTTGAATTACCCCAAGAAAATTTGTATTCTCTCGCAAAAATATTGCATTTCCCCAAAAAATTCAGCAATCTCTTGCAAACATTTGCATTATGTTTAAAGTATTGCGCATCCTCAAGAAACATTGAATTTGCGCACAAAACCTTTGCATTACCCTAAAAAAAAATTTGCGCTCTCTCACCAAAATATTGCGTTCCTCTGATAAAGTTAACAATTTTTCACAAATATTGTGTTATGTCACAAAAGGTGTTTGTTGTGAGAGAGATTTAGCAAGAGATTGCTACATTTTTCTGGGGAATGCAATGTTTTTGCAAGAGAAAGAAAATTTACTCAGGGTAATGAAAAAGTTATGCAAGCAAACGCAACGTTTCTTGAAGAAATGCAATACATTTTCAAAATAATCGAAACGTTTGACAAGAGAATGCTAAGTTTCTCGGGGGAAAGCAATATATTTGCAAGAAATTTTCTGCACAAATTAAAAAGGTTTTGCGCTAACCCTGATAAACTTTTCTATTATCAAGATAAACTATGTATTCTCTCAGAAACTTTTGCATTACAAAAAAAAATTTAATTTGGTCGCAAAACTTTTGCATTACCCTGAGAAAAATTTGCGTTCTCTTGCAAAAATATTGCGTTCCTCTGATAAACATAACAATCTTTCGCAAAATCTCTTGCAAAACTTTTGCATCTTGCATTGAATTTGCTCACAAAAACATTGCATTACCCTGAAAAATGTTGTATTCTCTCGTAAAAATAGCGTTTCCCAGAGAAACTTTTACAATCTTTCGCAAAATGTTTGCGTAATGTCCTAAGAAACTTTGCACTTTCTTGCTAAACATTTGCACTACCACAATAAACTTTGCATTTGCTCGCAAAACTGTTGTGTCTCCTTAAAAAAAAAAAAAAAAAAAAAAAAAACAAACAAACAAAAACATTTAATTTGGTCGCAAAACTTTTGCATTACACTGAGAAAAATTTGCGTTCTCTCAGAAAAATATTGCGTTCCTCTGACGAACTTCACAATCGTTCACAAAATGTTTGCGTTATGTTGAAAAAGTGTTTGGATTATCCTGAGAAAAATTTGTATTCTCTTGCAAAAATATTGCATTCCACTGAGAAACCAGCCCGATCTCACGGCAATTTGTACGTATTTTACGTATGAATTATTAGCTGATAAAAAAATGCATTCTCCTGCAAAAATAGCGTTCCTCAGAGAAACTTTGCAATCTTTCGCAAAATGCTTGCATTATGTAGGAAAAGTGTTGCGTTTCCCCAAGAAATATTTGCATTACCACAGTAAACATTGCATTTTTAGTGCAAAACTTTTATTTTAGCCAGTGAAAAATTGTTCTCTTGCAAAAATGAAAAAAAAATGTATCAAAATTGCATTCCCCAGAAAAATTTAGTAATCTCTTGCAAAACAAGAAACATTGAGTTTGCTTGCAAAACCTTTTCATTACCCTGAGAAAAATTTGCATGGCAACCATGGTGAGTAACCAAAATATTCTGCCAAGCTAAATTTACGACAGGCAAAATAATAGCTCTGTGGGTGGCTTATTTGCATACACAAGCAATTGCTGTGGAACAATGAATCAACTGACCATCTTACCTTCACATTGAGAGACCCACGACACATCAGCACATATCCACCAAGTGTGTGGAGAAGGTCTGCTGTAGAGCCACTGCACTGGATCTTTAAAGCTGTAAACATCATAAAACAATGAAAACACATATAAAAGAATATGTGATAGAAATGACGAGCCTAAAATTGCTTGATAATAAATCAATGACACCCATGAGACTTTTGGTTAGCTCTAGCTTCACACATGTTCCACAGAAGTTCAAGAAAGGGAAATATTTGGATCCAACATTCACTTTGATCACATTTTAACCAATAAAACAGTAAATATTTACAAAATTCCACTCCCCCGGAAATGTCAGACAGGATCAGTTACTAACTGACGCTGTGTAAACAGCTGCGTTTGCCCAAATACCTTCACTGGTGGACTCCATTCGGGACGCTGTGTTTACAGTGTCGCCAAATAAGCAATATCGGGGCATTTTAGTGCCAACCACCCCAGCTACAACAGGGCCTAAAGAAATATAAAAAAAACAAATTCAAAGCAAAAAATTGGCATTTAGTTTAGGACAGATGATGGATTGAAGCCATACTGACCTGAGTGAATGCCAGCCCGTATCTTCAGCTGTGTGGTGGGCTTATGTGGGATTTTAAATGCATGACAGACGCTGATCAAGTCCAGTGCCATGCTGGCGATTTCCCCAGCGTGATTGATCCCGTTCTCTTTCGGTACCCCAGAGACCACCATATCTGAGGAGGGAGAGGGCTTTCATTGATTTATGTGTAATCTGATGCAAAAGTACAGCAAACCAAGGAAGCAGGATCTCTGTAACCACACTTACAAGCATCTCCTATAGTTTCCACTTTGTACACATCGTAGTTGTCGATGATGTCGTCAAATGTGGTGTAAAGCTTGTTGAGAAAATCCACAACCTGGTGAGGGGTGCTGGAGCCAGAGAGCTGGGTGAAGCCCACTATGTCACTGGTCAATAGAAACACAACATAATTCATTAATATCTGATATATCATGACAAGTCTCTGAAGATTTTAGCATGGTAATGGATATGTTTCCATGCGCATTTTGAAGTATCGCATCAGAAACAAGTGCACTCTAAAAAAAATGCTGTTGGGTTATTTTTCCAGTGTTGGCTAGTTTTTTGTGTAACCCAGCTGTTGGATTAGTGGCTGGGTCAACCTCACTGACCGCTGAAACTATACACCCCTCCCCCTCCCTCCAACAAAAGAAAAACTGCGCGGGCACTTAAACCCAGCTGTTGGGTTACAGTCGGAGCGTGACACGGGCTTTTCTCCTCAGGAGAGGGCGAGTTCTCAGTACCGCGGCTGCCGATTTAGTGGACTTCTTCAGTGAAATTAAGGTTTGTAAATATCTTATTCCATCTATAAAGTCTTTATTGTGCTGTAAATGGTTTTATTTTTTTATTCAGCAGCGACCGTTTCGCCTGACAGAGCATAGAGACAGAGCGCATTTAGGCCACGCCCATACCGGAGTATTGCGGGTAGCTGCTTTCTTGTCATTTCTGACTTATAACAAAAAACAGAACAGTGTCTAAAAGCTGCTATGTGACAAGGTGTACAGTAAACAAGCTAAAAAACACAGAACTGCATTTTTATAAGCTGTCGACCCCAAAAAACAAACATTTAAGGACACAAATAGTTGTAGATGTCAGGGAATTTCATGATGGGCCATTCATTTGGATAATTTCTCCAACAAACATAAGGTAAGGAAAAGGAACACTGACACAGACCAATAAAATTTAGTTTCTCAATATATCTCCTCGTTTCAGGTTAACATAGGGTGGTGAAATAATCCTTTGAGATGGTTCAAAATAATGAATGTTTACTGTCGCCGATTAGGTTTCCCGCCAGTGGGAGTAGTTCTCTAGTAATATGACACGTTGCGCTCTACTTTTGTGTCTCGAAACGCTCATTTTTTGGGTCGACAGCTTATAAAAACGTGTTTTTTAGCTTGTTTACTGTACACCTTGTCACACAGCAGCTTTTAGACATTGTTCTGTTTTTTGTTATAAGTCAGAAATGACAAGGAGGCAGCTTCCCGCAATACAAAATCAATGGAGAGCGTTGGATTGTTTCCCCCCCCAATGGGCGTGGTTTTCAGATTATGACGCGTGTCGCTCTGTCTCTATTGCCTTGTGTAACATAAACAGTTTTTTTTTTTTTCGCTATAACACTGCTTCTAATTAATTCGGATGTTAAAATGTGTTCTTAAAACTGTGTACTGTTTTTTTTTTTTTGACAGGTTGAAGTCACGGCATTATTTGGCTACGAGTGAAACGCGAGGTGGCGATCTAAAGTTCACAGTGTCCCCAGGGAATAACAGCCCATCGCCGGCTCAGATTTCAGCGACACACCAGCACGAGAATCTGCACTATTTTGGTTAAAAAGGATAACAGAGAATTGTTGAATACACTTGAATTAAATATTACTTTTAAATGTTCTATTTTATTTCTAAACTCCACGTTAAATGAGTTTAAATATATGCAAAGTTGAAAACTATGCTGCATAAATCAATTTGTCTTATATTTTTGGCCATGGGTGTTTTCATGTATTAATAAATGTTCATGTTTCGATTATTACTGTTGCCTCTAGTAATTCTGTGTCTGCTTTATAATTTCCAACCTAATTTTGGTTAATTTTAAGCCAGCATTAGTAATTTTCATTCAATATTTGAGTTAATTAAAACAACTCAGCATTTTTGGGTCCAAGATTTAACCCAACTGGCTGGGTTAAAATAACCCAACGCTGGGTTTGTCCATATTTGACCCAAATTGGGTTGTTTTAACCCAGCATTTTTTTAGAGTGTGATGAAATACCACATTTAGAAAAAAATCCCTTAATTCGCAAAAAATTAATGCTCGCTTGAGGTGTTTTTTGACTTAATGCAAATAATGGGACATGTAAACGCATTTGGCGAATAAATTCCACCGTATGCATCAAATAACCACGTGACTTGACTAACCAGCGGACCGCTCTCGTTCCACAGCATCTGAAATGTTGCTATGGTCTATCTGAAATGCCCGAGCATAAAATGTATAATTGCCTCCAGGAACTGTCTTACACGACTGAGTTCCCAAACAGCAAGCATTCACCTCCAAAAGCAACGACCGCATTTACTGTGTTTCGTCTGCTCGCTCCGAGGCGCAAGAAGTTAAATTCACAACTTTGGATGGAAACCCAGCTAATGTTAATCTATTTGGTCTTGGCGGAATAGAGCTGAATTGCTGCTGCTGCAAAGCAAGTACAGAAAATAGCATATATAATAGTAGATCTATATAGGTGGAGCTGGGGAGGTGGAGGGTTTCAGTAATTCTGAGTAATTCTGAAAGTGCACTATGAAATGCTCTAGTGTATGCTAACCAGCCATTTAAATGTAAAGCAGCAAGCTCACTGGAAGCGTATGCAACATGAACCAATCAGTTTGCGATAATTAGACTACCCATCAGTCTGCACCATCTAGAGTTTCGTAACAGAACTTCTAAGCAATTATGATACAATATAGCTCAAAATTTGGAGTCAGTTATTTTAATTTTATTTTATATTCTACATTTTTTTTAAGAATATAATACTTTTATTCAGCATAATGCATTAAAATTATTGAAAGTGACAGTGAAAACATTGCAATTTTTTTTTTCTAAAAATCCATTTTGAAAACTATGTTTTTGACTATATTTTAAAATCGAATTTTCAAGGTTTTCAGATTACTGTTTTTACTGTAAACCCAGCCTTAGTGAGCATTAGACTTCCAGTAACTTCCAGTATTTATTAACCTATTATTATAGCAAATATTTCGTTCAAACATATCGTTAATTTTCATGCTTGCCTGAAATATACAGTGGCATTGGAGTAACTTTGGGCTTCTGCTGTGTGTCCCTGACGAAGATCATCAGCCACTGGTTTCGGTAACATGCCTGACACAAAGAGAAATTATATGTTAATTAGAAATAAATTAATAATACATATATACACTACCAGTCAAAAGTTTTTGGACAGCAGGATTTTTAAAGTTTTTAAAGAAGTCTCTTCTGCTCACAAAGCTTGCATTTATTTGATCCAAAGTACAGCAAAAACTGTAATTTATTCCTGTGATTTCAAAGCTCCAGCCACATGATCCTTCAGAAATCATTCTAATATTCTGATATGCTGCTCAAAACTTATTTATTATTAATATTATTATTATGTTGAAAACAGCAGAGTATAATTTTTCAGGCTTCTTTGATGAATTCTTTAAGGATTAGAAAAACACCATTTATCTTCCTTTGTAACATTATAGATGTCTTTATCACTTTTGATCGATTTAAAGCACCCATGCTAAATAAAACTATTAATTTCTGTAATTTCCTTCCAAAAATGCTTTTGAATAATATAGTGTATAATGTTACAAAAACATTTTATTTCAGATAAATGCTGATTTTTAGATCTTTACTTTTATCAAAGAATCCTGAAAAATGTACTCAATTGTTTTAAATATTAATAATAATAATAATAATAATAATAATAAATGTTTCTTGAGCAACAAATCAGCATATTAGAATGATTTCTGAAAGATCGTGTGACACTGAAGACTGGAGTAATGATACTGAAAATTTAGCTTTGATCACAGGAATAAATTACATTTTAAAATATATTCAAATAGAAAACAGTTCATTTAAATAGTAAAAATGTTTCACAATATTACTGCTTTCGCTGTATTTTAAATCAAATAAATACAGGTTTAGTGAAACTTGAAAAAAAAAAAAAACATGAAAAATCTTAAATGGTAGTGTACATATAAAAAATGTCCACTAGGTGGAGCCATTTGGACAAGAGTTTATGTCTTTACTCATTGAAGTGTTTTTACATGTAATAATGATTATGAATAATTAATTTTCATAGGTCACAGACACTTTTCCCACTGTAATTTCATATACACTTCCATACTGTAGAGTAAACGGTCAGTCTTCTGCTTCTCCTGGAGAAGATCCTGTGTTCTCTCAGCTACAATGGCTTCCAAATGTTTGCTGTACTTTTCCATCTAGAAAAACAAAAACAAAAACAATAAAAGTTTCAATAATAGTGATATTTTAATAAAAGTAAAAGAAAGACTTGATTAGATGCATACCAGGTTCATCATCATATCCACAGGGCTGACCTTGTGCGGATTCATTTTATCGAGAATCTTTTTCACCTGCTCAAACGTCGGCCTCATGGTCACATTGTGGTTCCAGCATCTCTTTATCAGCTGCGTGAAATTTGACTATAAACACTGAGTGCTTTTCATTTATCCACAGTTATTATCTTTTAATCAGGCATAGTAAACATTTGCATCAATGGCAATTCATTGAGGTAATTGATCTTCAATTAAACGTGCCGCAAAAGGAAATTTGCTTAAGTAAATCGCACGCATCAATTACTTCCATACAAACCTCACAGTAATCGTCAGGATCTGGGCAATCATTGTCTGATTTCCCAGCCTTCAGTTTGGGAAGCGACGGGCGCCACATGACATCAAGCTTCACTGAATCTGCCTGTTCCTGCTCATGTGACAATAATTGCACTTCTTATCATCAATTCTTATGCAAAAAAACTGTCTAAAAACCCCAAAACCTTCCTGATCCTTGTATACTTACTGAAATGAGGTCACTGCGAGTGGCGATTTCCACCAAGATAATAGAGTAGCTTGAGAAAAGGAAGAAAAGACAAATGTTGATTTCATGCTTCTTAGAGGCTTGAGTTTTTATTTGAGAACAAATTGCTGCTTTGGGATGCAGCTATAAAATAAACAAAACATTTGCATGTATCTAAAGATAAGAAGAGGGTTATTCCTGTCATACTGCACACTTTAAGTCTTATTATTAGTTTAATAACTTTTTATTTATTTGTCTACATTTATATATACACATTTCCTTTATGTATGTAATCATTTATTTATTTACATTGAGATACGAGCTCTTCTCGGACAGCTGAAGTGTTTAATGGAGTTAAGAGATTTGCTCTCAAGCTATTTTCAACACTTTTAGATTGGTTAATAATTTGTAAAAATGACAGACCAAATGACGTGGGCACTGACCAGTAGGATCGATTTTTGAAAAAATACGATATGTATTTATTGCTAAAACAAAAATATAAAAATGTAAATAAATGGTTACAAATATATAAGGTTCAAGCATTTCTCCAACCTGTACACATCAGCTGTGGCTGTGAAACTAGTGCTGACCCTCAGCAGAACTTCAGGTGCGCAGTAAATGCGATAGACATTTTGACATTGGAAACTGGTGCTCGTGTCCTCAAAGTCCTCTTTTCTGTAGGCCATTAGTCCATAATCTGTATCATTAAATATATGTTTTATTTCATATTTATTTTCACATATGTTGTAATATATGTAAAAAGTGCATCTCCAAAAATGATGTACCTGATATTTTGCAGACCCACCGGTCGTCAATCACACAGTTGTGTGAATGAAGACGGCCGTGGAACATTTTGTGCTGGTGCAGGTAAGCCATTCCTCGAGCAATATCAGTAGCAAAAGACAATCTGTAGGTGTTAAGTGTTTATTATATTTATGAAGTTCTATATTGAAGTTTTTAAAGAGCTTTCCCACAATGCCACAAGACAGATTTACCGAAAACCCCAGTTGATGGGGACGTCCTCGTTCAACAGCACGTCTGCCAGGCTTCCCTTTGGACAGTATTCAGTGATAATGCTCACGAAAGGAACTTCAATGCAGCCTCCAATGAACTTGGAGAGGTTTGGGTGATCAAGCTCCCTGGTAAAATTTAGGAACAGTCACAGTCTTGGAACCTGTATGTTTAATTAATTCCTTTATCAAATATTTGGCTGGAATTACCCACTTAAGTCGCAAATCCTTCAAGTTACTTGTCCCAGTGAAAGTATATCTGATTAGGTGTGGTTTCTTTTGCAAGAATTGTAAGTTCAGCCTCTCACCTGACCTCTTTGACCTCTTTTCTGATTGTTTTGGTGAGGGTGAAGTGTTTCTTCTGGATGTGTTTTACAGCTACAGTTCTTCCATCACTGTAAAAACAAAACATAAAACAATAAATGTTAAGTTATAAGACACAACATAAAAAAACGAGACAAGAATAAATGATAAGACAATTAACAAAACATGACAAACAAAAAAAATAAATAAAATAAAACAAAGACAAGACATAAAAACAAAGACAGCAATCACAAAAAAGACAAAATAAAACTGACAAAAACAAAACAAAGACAAGACAACAAAAAAGACTAAACAAAGACAAAACAAAACAAAACGAATACAAGACAAATAAAAAACAAAAACAACAAAACAGCAAAAAAGACAAAACAAAGACAAAAACAAGACAAACACAAAAAGACAAAACAACAAAAATACATAAAACAGAAACAAAGACAATCAAAGATCAAATCAAAGACAAATTACAAGAGACAAAAAAGACTAAATGAAACAGAGAAAACAAAGACGACAAATAAACAAAAATACATAAAACAGAAACAAGACAAAAAACAAGGCAAATAAAAAAAGACAAAACAAAACAAAAACAAGACAAAATACAAAAAAGACAAACAAAAATGTAAACAAAGAACAAAGACAAGACATAAAAACAAAAAGACAAGAAATAAAAAGACAAAACAAAGGTATAAAACACAAAGACAAAAAATACAAAAACTAAACAATGATTATACAAAACATAAAAAGACAAGACAAACAAAACAGACAAAAAATAAGACAAATAAACAAAACACAAAAACAAAGATGAAACAGCAAAACAAAACAGACAAGACATAAAAACAAAGGCAAAAACAAAACGAACAATAAAGACAAAACTAAACAAAAGCAAGACAAAAAACAAAAAAGACTAAATTAAACAAAGACAAGACATAAAAATATAAAAAAAACAAGACAAATAAGCAAAAACATAAAATAAAGATATAAAACAAAAAGAATAAATACAAAAACTAAACAATGACAATGCAAAACAAAACAAGACAAACAAAACAAAGACAAAAAAGGACAAATAAACAAAAAAGACAAAACAAAAACAAGACATAAAAACAACGACAAAACAGCAAAGACAAGACATAAAAATAGACAAAATACAAAAAATACAAACAAAAAAAGACTAAATGAAACAAAGACAAGACATAAAAAGAAGACAAATAAACAAAAACACATAACATAACAAAACAAAGACATAAAACAAATAGACATAAAAATACAAAAACAAAACAATGACGATACAAAACAAGACAAGAGTGAAAAAACAAAGACAAAAAACAAGACAAATAAACAAAAAATACAAAACAAAGTGATACCCAAGAAGCAGTATCACTGGAAACACTCACTAGATGCCGGCCTGAATGAAGCGTGGTTTGAAGTTAGTGTTGACTGCAGTGCAGACCGTCACATCTGTGACTCTACTCACACTAGAGTTCCTCTTTACAGTTTGAAGACTTGTGGTGCTACAAAAACCCGTGTAGCACACTTTACCTGTAAGGCCCAAAAAGTGTCAGCATAGTTAAAGTACTAAAATATTTAATAAACAAGAATAACAATTTATTAAAGAATAAAAAAAGAACAGGATGTTTGTTAATGATGTTGTTAATGTAACATGTTTAAAGAGACAGTAGATGAGACTAAAACCTCTTACCAAACATGATATTATTATAGTTGATGATCCAGCTTTCATCCCAAAACATTTTCTGTTTTTGGTATTGCAGCCACTAGCGGGGGGAAACGTATAATGGTAAAACAAATATTTTTGGTACGGTTCAAAATAAATGTAACTACTTAGCCAGAATAATACATTACTAACTTGAAGTTTCTCAGCGGAACGCAAAAGTAAACACAAAGCTTCACAAGTCAAAGCAAATTCCTCAGAAGAACAAAGTACTTTTACATAGGAAAAAACTTTTCAAATGAAAACACGAAATGTCTTGGGATAAGGAAACATTTTCTAAGCAAATGTAAAGTTTCTTAGTAAAACGAAACACTTTTTGGTTGAGAATCGTAAAGTAAACAGGAATTGCGAAAATATTGAGATCGAACAAAAAAATTAAAAGTAAATGCAAAGTTTCTCCGGGAAAATGCAAAAGTATTTAGAGTGAACGAAAAGTGTCTCTGGTGAACTTAAAAGTTTTCTAAGTAAAGTTTCTAGGGGAAAGCAAAAGTTTTGCAGCCGAACGCAAAATTTCAGTTTTGCAAAGCAAAGTTTCTCTGAAAAACAAAGTACATTTGCAAGAGAATGCCAAACTTTTCAAAACATAAACACAGTGTCTTGAGAAACACAAACATTTTTAAAGCAAAAAACAACGTTTCTTGGGGAGGGCAAACAAGTGGGGGAATGAAAAACTTTTTGTGTGAGAATGCTAATTGTTCGAAGTAAACGCAAAGCTTCCTGGGGAAACGTAATAGTATTGAGTGTGAACAAAACGTTTCTCTGGTGAACTTTCCGAAGTAAACGCAAAGTTTCTCAGGGAAAAGCAAACGTTTTGCAATTGAACGCAAAATCTCTTGGGGGAATGCAAAACTTGTCAAAGTTTCTCATGTGAACTTAAACGTTTTCCAAGTAAAGTCAAAGTTTCTCAAGGAAACACAAAAGTTTTGCAATTCAATGCAAAGTTTCTTAAAGAACAGAAAAGTTTTGTGAATGAAAGAAAAATTATCAGGGGAGCGCAAAGGTTTTGCAAACAAATGCAAAGTTTCTCATGGGGAACAACAGTTTTGCCAGTAAAAGCAAACAATGGGAAATTACTTCCCTGTGAAAAACCAAGGTATCATTGAGCACTGTTACGCATGTTGCTAATGTGGTTGCCGATCATCTACACGTTTTATCGACTGGGTCTCTCAAATGAGCAAATATTTGTCATGTATTGAACCAGCATTCTCACCACCAGTGTCAAGATAAAACCACTGCAGAACAAGGCCACAGGAAGCCCAATGGCCACTTTGATGGATGTGGGCATAGGACAAACCCCACAGTCGGCGGGACACGTCAGACAGCTCTCCTCCAGCTCACAGGTGTCATCGCCACACACTGTCAAATGAAAGTGGATCATAACCTAAACAAACATCCCTAGACAAAGCTTAGCTTTGTTCTCATATGACATTAATGATTTCCTGGACTAGCATTAGAATGTGTCAACAATTAACCTTCTTAATCAAACACTAGGATTGTTTTTCTTAAAGGAATAGTTCACCCAAAAATGAAAATTTACCCATGATTTACTCACCCTCAAGCCATCCTAGGTATATATGACTTCCTTCTTCCAGGCGAACACAGTTGGAGTTGTTTTAAAATGTATCCTGGCTCTTCCAAGCTTTATAATGGAGGTGGATAGTGGCTGTTATTTTAAAGCTCCAAAAATATCTTTCATAAAACTAACCCATACGGCTCCGGGGGGTTAACACATATCTTCTGAAGCGGATCCATGGGTTTTTATAACAAAAATATTTCTATTTTTAAAAGTCGAGTTCAAACAATAAGGCTGTGCAAAAAAAACTCAAGCTCTTCTTCTCTTATAGTGAAATCCGCTGATATTTTTTTTTACTTCTCATTTTCGACTTTTCATTTGTTACCGGTGTTTAATATTGCTCTATCCTCATTTGTTTATTTTCACCAGAGCATAAATTTGGCTTACATAATACATCATACGTTGAGTCAGAGGTCAGCGAAGAAGCTGGATCTCAACTCTCTTGCGAACTAAATATTTTTGTTACAAAAACCCATGGATCCGCTCAAAAGACATGTGTTAACCCCCTTGGAGGCATATTGGATAGTTTTACGATGGATAGATGCGCTTTTTGGAGCTTGGAAGAGCCAGGATAAATTTTAAAACAACTCTGACTGTGTTCATCTGGAAGAAAGTCATGGGGTAATTTTAATTTTTGGGTAAACTATTCCTTACATAACATATATATATCCTTGATGTACTAATTGTTTGAAGACATCTTTTCCGTAAATCCCTAAACCGCTTACCAAGTTATACTAACCTTGAGCACTGACTACTAACACCTTGGACTCTAGTGCTGCATGCATCTGTCCCACTTTGATGTGAGCAATGACCGATGTAACTCCTAAATGGACCAGCACCACCTGAGGAAAAAATAATTAAATACAGCATTAATAAAAAGAAATAATTGATAATATAAAAATTAGTGGTGTCAATTGATTAAAAAACATTAATTAATTAATCGCACATTTTTCCAGAAATTAATTGTGATTAATCCTACCTGACATTATAGTTTTTAATTATACTTTTATATTGCAATAATTTCACATTCATGCTTCAAATTAATGTAGAAACAACATAGAGAAAATATATTTTTAATAGTTGTTTAATGCCATCTTTTTTTATGACTGAAGGCAAGTATCACTGATTCCAACTGATCTGAATTGATCGGAACTGAATATAACCATTCAACATTACAGTACAATCAGTTTACCATTTATTAGACTTTTTAAAAATCCCTTCTAATTTAAGTGAACTGGAAACAATATTCACATAAACCCATTATAATAAATGTCATATAAGCTAACCAGCTGTGCCCTTCAAGTTATCAAACACTAAATTCTATAAAGATAAAGCTTAAAACTCCAGAAGTTATTTTATTTGTTTGTTTGTTTGTTTAACAGACATCACAGAAGCAGGCTATTAGGATATTTTTGCTGCTTTAAAAGCTGCCGCTGCTGAACTTGATGCGGATCTGAAACTGCTTTAAATGTGACCTATAGCCTAAATAATAAATACTTGCACAGTTTTAAGGCAGCTTTAATGGCCTTTTTTGTAAATTCATGTCTTAACTGATGACATAACTACGACTTTGCATACTCGTAGTTTCATTTGGGTTTTAATATGATACAGCGCTTTAATGGGATAGACTAAAACAGCCAGAGCCTGCACATTTATGCGTGCACTTGAGGAGCGCGTGCTACGAGCACAGTATAATGGCTGACAGGACAGGTGAATTCGTTTTTACCGACATATGGTCTGACAACATCTCATCTGACCCCAGTTCACCTATGTTCACCGTGTCTGGTGCTGAAGTGAAGTTGGAGCGCGCCTCTAAACAGTCTCCCGTTTGATGAGCTTGTAAAGACGCTCTGCGCATCTAAATAAACACATCTTCTTTGTTAGTGGGGTGGCCAAACCTAGCCCCGCCCATGCGTTAATTGCGTTAAATATTTTGAACGCGTTAAAATGAAAAAGAATAATCGCCTGCGTTAACGCGCTAATTTTGACACCACTACTAAAAAATATATATATATATATATATATATATATATATATATATAAAGTAAAATTAAATTAAATTGCTTGTAACCTTTGACGTCCATAGCGGTTGGCTCATCTTGCCAGCTTTGGATACCGTGTGGGTCACAATTTCGCCATCGTCTGGAATCCAGGGACCACAAATCCCTCCGCCTCTCTAAACAGATAATATACAATCATATATATATATATATATATATATATATATGAAGAGTTCAGATGCAAAAGCCTCTAAATCTATCTGACATCTTTCTTTAAAATATGCATTTTTATCAGGCTCCGATGTATAGGTTACTATGTAAGTACTGGTGCATCTGATTGTGCTGAGGCTGGTATTTTAGTGAGTTTTAAGTAAAAGTATTTGATGGATGTATAATAAGTGTCGAGAGTATTCACTCAGTATCATTATCTCATTTTTGACCGAGATGGCTTTTAGCTGGTTTTGCATCTGAACTCTTCAGATATAATTGTCTGACTGTTAAAGGTTTATTGGGTTGTGGACCAATCAAGGCCAATATTGACTATCAAACATCTTGCACAAATTATAATAACAGCTTACCACACTGTACAATTAATGGCACCAGTTTAAGTAGAACCTGAATAAGTGCTCATCAAGGTTGGCCCACTTCCCGGTGATGAGCTTCCGCCCCTTTCTACACTTAATTACACACACACAAATACACACGCTTAAAGCTCACAGGGACCTACCATAGACTTCAACTTGTATAAAGCTTATATAAATCAAAATTGTACTACTGTTCAAAACAATAGGTTTTATCTTTTATTCAGCAAGGATGCATTAAAAAGGCACTTATATTATTAATTCATATACTTTAATTTAAATGTAATTGAAATTATTACAAACTAAATCTTACTAAATCTTAAATTAAATTAAATCAAATCATATTGTTAAAGCAATTTTTTTCATTTTTATTACTTTAATAAAATTCAATTATATTATTATTATTATTTCATATCGTTTCATTTAAATTAAAAATATTTATATATTTTATTTTTATTAAAGTAGTAATTAAACTAAATCCAATCATTTAATAGACTTTTTTATGCAGCTTGTTTCATTTAATTATTTTGTTTTTTATTTTTAGTCATTTCTAATTAATGTTTTTATTTAAGTAATAAGTAATTTTAATAAAATGCAATTATATTATTATTTTCATATTATTTCATTTAAATTTTATTGTAATTATTACAAACTAAATCTTATCCTATTCCTAAAAGGGAGCTTTTACATTTTCAGATTTTGCCTTATTTATTTTTTAGTTTTTTAGTTTTTATTTAAGTATTAATTAAAATAAATCCAATAATTTAATTCAGATTTTTTAATTTTTAATGTAAGTAATAATGAGTTTAATTAAATTAAATCATATTGTGTTAATAAATGTAATTTATTTTACTTTTTTAATTAAAGTAATAATTAATTAATTAATTTAATTTAATTATATTATTATTTCACAATATTTTATTTAAACTTAATTTAAATTATTACAAGCTAAATCTAATCTTATTCCTAAAAGAGATTTTCATTTCCATTTTTTTTTTTTTTTTTTTTTTTTAAGTATTAAATTAAATCCAATAGTTTAATTTAATTTAGAATTTTAAATTTATGCAAATAATAATATTTTTTATTAAATTAAATCATACTGTTTAATGTAATTTTTATATGTAAGTAATAATTAATTTAATTTAATTTAATCATATTGTTTCAATTAATTTATTTTGTAATGTTTAATCTTTTCTAATTTAATGTTTTATTTGAGTAAATTTGTCCCCAAACCATAAGTAGTTTAGAAACTCAAACATGCTCACACATGCCACTGCCACAGGCCATTTACTGTACAGAACAAGATAACCGGTCTACATACTTAAGTAGGCTACTATCATTTTGTCACCTCTGATGTCCTGCCAAAAATGTTCCACGTTTTGTTTTGTTTAACAAAATCTAAGAGCCATTTTATTTGGCTTCACGGCGACCACAACAGTACTGACCATGAGAGCAAGAGGACAGGAGTGAATGTTGGCGTGATAAACGCAGCAGTTGTTTTCATTAGCGTTGTTCCAGTTTGCAGGACATTCGTGTTCGAGGCAGAATCTTTTGGCCTCTGAGGCATTACTGTGAAAGAAAGCGAAGCGTATAATAGAACCGCTGTTACATGAAGCCAACATTTCATTTGTTTTGAACACCATATCACATTAAAAAAAAAAAAAAAAAAAAAAAAAAGCTCATGTGGTATGCTGAACATTCAATAGAGTAAAAAAGTGGATTGTACACATAATGAAGCACATTTGAGAAGGCCGGCATTGTGCGTCGCGCTCACCTGAACTGGAAAATCTTGTTTTTAACGGCGTACTCATAAAAGGAATCCGAGGCAGTGACAGAATAGGTAACGTTGAACTCCTCCCCATCGGTGACCTTTTCTGGTGGACGTTGAACCCAAGCCATTTCCAAGCCTGTTAAAAGTGAGTGTGGAGCGTTTAAAGGGTTAAAATTGTCATTAATTACTCACCCTCATGTTGTTACAAACCTGCAAGACTTTCGTTCATCCTCGAAATGCAATACAGTAGGAAGCTAATAACTCATTATTTCCATCCACCTATTTTTATGCACATTTTGGTATATTGCATAAAAAACGCTTGATGGAAGATGTACATACATTCTAAAAAATGCGCGTAAAAACGTATGAGCTCAACTAGGTTCAATTCTTATCCGATGGAAACACCTTTGGCGCATTAGAAATACATGTGACTTTGCGACAGGACAGCATAAATGGACTCTTTGCACAGCATCTGAAATGCTAGTTTTGTCATTCTAAAATGCTTGAGCAAAGTTTTATAGTGTATAGTATAGTGTTAAAGAGTTGGTTTCTAATGCTAAACATGGCCAAAGTTTTAAAATAATAATTTGGACGAATTACAGAATTTCTGTGCCGAAAATCTTATAGGGTTGGTACAAGTTTCGGCTGTTTTTTTTTTGTTTTTTTTTGATGGTGGTGGATCTAATGACGTAGACTATGGTGGAACTCCTTATATGAGCATTTCTCCCGAGCAGAGAAAGAGCGATTCGGCTGCACTGCTGCAAGGGATTCAGGGATCCAGTTCCTTTTTCCGGGGCAGCAATGGAGTTTTGTAAGTGTGCTTGTTGACGAACGTTCCATCCTGGATTTGCACATTGTTTGATACTAAAAGATGGAGTGGTCTCAGCTATAAAAGATCCCGTCATGATTCAGAACTACAGATGGTAGGTGAAAAGGCATCAAATGTCTGTGCTTTTCCGGAGAGAATCGGAAAGCTGTATTTTTCTTTTATAAATATGATAAAACTAAAGACTTTTTAGAGAGATATTAAGGATGCAGTACTACTCTATAGGTGCTCAAGATTAACATGAGATAGGTGAAACTGTGTATGTTATGTACCCTTTAATGATTTGTCTGTTTTAAAATTCGTTTTGGTTGAAATTATATACGTTGTTTATAACGAATGGCATTAAAAAATTGTGATTTATTTTATAATTTGTATATATAAATATGTACTATGATTTTATAGCTGTTCATAACTGTGCCCCCTATGAAAATGTTTCGAAATTTCAATGGTTTGCCGTTGGGGGGCGATCTGTGTAAACCTGTGAATCATCCTTTTTAACGAGAAGTAGTTAATAGTCTCTTACTAGCCTTTATACAGAAGCTGTTCATAAAACAAACAAAGCAAGACCTGCAAATCAATATAAAATATAAAAAAAAAAAAACATATTACACAGACACTTCTTTTTTTTTTTTTTTTGTGCATTTAATGTATTATTCTTTCAATAGAACATTTACAATGTGTTTTAAAAGCTGTTTTTAGGCATGCTTTAGCCTGTGTTTTTGTTCCATTTAGACGTTTTTAACCAGCAGGCGTCACTAGCGTCTGGTGTTTCGAGCGCTTCGAAGCAGCAAATCATAACGCAGGATCTGGGTCAGCGCCGGCGCCGCCACACGCATGCATCCTGGTGACTTGCTCTCGTGAACGCACGTCCACAAGTGACGCAGCAGAGACGAAAGTGTGAAATAAAGTCGTAATTTTTGTTTTCTTTGCGCAACAAAGTATTTTCGTAGTTTCGTAAAATTACAGTTGAACCGATGGTGACACATGGACTATTTTGTCGGTCATCTTGGTTTCTTTTCTGGACCTTGAACGTGATAGTAACTTTGCTGTCTGACAGGGTCAGAGACCTCTCGGATTTCATCAAAAATATCTTAAATTGTGTTCCGAAGATGAACGAAGGGTGAACTAACCCTTTAAGAAAGCCTTGAAGGGAAACCAGGTGATACCAAAGCAAATGTTTTTCTTCTTCAGGGAAATATCCCTGTGACGGTACACACTCAGTGTGAATCAACTTCCAAGTAGGCACTTATGTTGTTTGCTTACCGATTAGGAAACTTCCTTTAAGTTGTTGGTTTGTATATTTAAATCTTGTGTCTGATTTTTAAGAGTTCTAAGAGTTCAGCAAAAATGTTGCTATTGTTTATTCACCCTCAGATTTGAAACTGAACTGAGTGATTCGCTAAAAAGAACCAAGAATTTAGATTGACATGAGAGTGATGACTTTCTTTTTTGGATGAACTATCCCTTTAAGGACTTACCAGCAACAATGAAAGCTATTGAATGTAGCTAATTTGACTCATTATCCTAGAAAGCAGCACTTACCGCCGCAGCTAATCATGTTGTAATCATTGGGTTCTATGATGGGCCAGCAGTCGTATTCAGTGTTGTCCAGGTCGTGCCAACCTTCAGCGGTCAGAATCTGAAAACAGTTTATTATCGTGGTTATTCAGTATTGGTGTTTTTATCCAGGATAACTTATGCTCCTGAATCAACTTAGCCTGAAATCAAGTAGAATTCGTTTGAGCTGTAATATTGCTAAATTTGATCCACAGCAGTTAGTAAAAGAGTTGGCATAGCCATGTTAGCAAATAAAATAAAATAAATAGATAAATTAATTAAAATTATATTAAATAATTAATTACTTTATACAAGCACTAATATATACATACATCTTGGGATATGAAATAAAATAATTATTTTATTGGTTTAAACGTTTAACATGTATCGTGTATATGCTGGGAAAATATATAATTTAATTTATTATATAAATAAAATAATTATTTATAATAATTACATAACATAATTATTTAATTGGTTTAAATGTGTTAATATATACTGCATACAAAATTTATTAAACTAAATATCTACATGAAATTAAACTTAATTTAATTTAAAAATGATATATAATTATATTATATATTATTTAAAATAATTATTACTATACTATAATACTATATACTATACTACTACTATAATTATTAAAATATTATTATTATTATTATTATTATAAGTGATAGTGTACCATGTATATTCTTGGAAAAAATAAATAAAATAAAATAAAACTACATGAAAGTAATTTAAATTAAATTATAAAATCAATTAAATAATTATTTTTAATTATTAAGTGATAATGTGTACCACATACCACGAAAAAATAAAATAAAAATGTATAATAATTAAATGACATAGGAATTATTTATTTGGTTTAAATGCGTTAATATGTACCACATACATGTTGGGATATAAAAATAAAGTAAAATAAAATAACTACATGAAATTTAATTTAATTAAAAAAAAAATCAATTAAATAATTATTTTAACAAATGATAATGTGTAACATGTATATTCTTGGAAATGACAAGATAAAATAAAATAAACATCTACATGAAATTAATTATAATTAAATTATAAAATCAAATTATTATTTTACCAAGTGATAATGTCTATCATGTATATTCTTGGAATAGATAAAATAAAATAAAATAAAATAGAAATGTATAATAATTACATAACATAATTATTTATTTGGTTTAAATGTGTTGATATGAACCACATACATGTTGGGTTATAAAAATAAAATAAAATAACTACATGAAATGAAATTCAATTAAATAAAAATAAATAAATAAATATTTTAACAAGTGATACCATGTTTATTCTTGAAAATAAAATAAAATAACTACAATGAATAAATGTAAATTCAATTAAAAAATCTATGAAATAAGTATTTTAACAAGTGATAATGTGTACCATGTATATTCTGGGAAATAATAAAATAAACTAAAATAATTATTTATAATAATTACATAACATAACATAATTAAGTGATTGGTTTAATTGTGTTTATATGTACCACATACATGTTGGGATTTAAAAATTAAATTAAATTAATTTAAACTTCAAATTAAATTTCATTTAATTTAAAAATAAATTAAATAATTACTTTAACAAGTGTTAATGTGTACCATGTATATGTTTGGATAAAAAAATAAATAAATAATAATTATTTATAATAAATACATAACATAGCACAATTAATTAATTGGTTGAAACTTGTTAATATGTACCACATACACATGTTAGAATATAAAAACAAAATAAAATAAAATACAAAAAAAAAAAAAAAGTTACATACTGGGTATTTAAAAAATAATTAAATAAATAAATAAATAGCTTTAAACATGTAACGTTGAAAGTTATATATATATATATATATATATATATATATATATATATGTATATAATTCTATTTACATGGTACACATGGTACCTCAATGACTTTTATAGTATTAGAGAATCAGAATGAGATTTATTCACCAAAAGTGCACAATCAAACAGCATTACCACAGTATATCCTTAAAAAAAACTATAAAACATATATAACTCTAAATCTCCTACATCCCTCATTTTAGTTGTTTGTGAATTCACAGGTCTGTTGTTTGCTCACTTATTCTCACCACAAGTGTTTCTGACATAGACACAAAAGCCATGGGTGACACTGTCTGATCCAGTCTATTCCCTGACAGTTTTTTGGCAGTGAAGCCGACTACAACATCACTGTAAAACATGGTATCCTTAACAACAAAACACCATCGCCTTTTAAAACTGGACAAAGTGATCAAACAATTCCCCTGTGTCGTGACAATATTGATTAACCCTTAAAAAAAAGTCACAAAATCATGCACTTACCACAAGGAAAAGGACAACGTAGGTTTCCCACAGACCCATATTGTCTCGCTTGTCAGTTTGGATGCACAGTGCAGACTGACTTAGTAAGAAGGGGCTGCCTCTTGTCCTCTATTTTGTCTTTTTTTCTTTCCTCGTGGCCTCAATAGCCCAGTAATTATTCAATCAGCCGGAGAGCTGGCGCTAATCATAAACACAGTGGCTTTCTGCCCCTTCACTCTCCCAAGGACATCCAACTCACCTTCAGCCTCCACTTGTAGTCTAGGTTGTTGACACACATGCAATAAAAAACTATATAAAAGCAACTTATTATTAGACAGGTTTTTTATTTCTACTTTTATTCATTTCAATTATAGTGCAGTCGTAAAAGCGCAAAAATATTTACACAGCACTTGTGAGGAACATTCAGCTTTGAATCGTAGGATTAAATTAAATTTTGAAATGTATTAAAATGGAAAACAGTTATTTTAAATTGTAATAATATTTCATAATATTACTGTTTTACTGTATACTTGGACAGCTTTGATGAGCATGAGACTTGTGATATCTTTCAAAAAAAGGTCCTTTTGCACAAGTAATCCTTTGAAATACTTTTGACTACTATGTCTCACACTTGGATTTTGATTTACTTATATAACAAGCAAATGGATTTCAAATGTGATTAAATACGTACTTACAACTACCAGATTTTTTATGTTTTTGTTTTTTTTTTTAAAGAAGTCTCTTCTGCTCAGCAAGCCTGTATTTATTTGATCCAAAGAACAGCAAAAAAAAAAAAAACTTTGAAATATCTTTACTATTTTAAGTAACTGTTTTCTATTTAAATACATTTTAAAATGCTATTTATTCATGTGATTTGAAAGCTGAATTTTTAGCCATTACTTCAGTCACACAATCCTTCAGAAATCATTCTAATATTCTGATTTGCTGCTACAAAAAAAAAAAAAAACTTATGTTAAAAACAGCTGAGTAGAACTTTTTTCAGGTTTCTTTGAATAGAAAGTTCAGAAGAACAGCATTTAACTGAAATTAGATATTAGAAATGTTTTATCTTTTTTATTTTTTGATAAATCTTTGTATATTTATTTTTATAATTATATATATATATATATATATATATATATATACATTTTATTTGTATATATATTTATACATTTTATTTGTATTTTTTTAAACGTTGACCTTTGGATCCTTCTGTTAATCAAAAAAATACTGATAAAAAAATTAATTGATAAAAATAATATAAAAATAATGAATTCTGAAGGATCATGTGACACTGAAGATTGGAGTAATGATGCTGAAAATGTGGAAAAAGAAGACAGTTCATTTAAATAGTAAAAATATTTTAAAATGTTACTGTTTTTGCTGTACTTTGGATCAAATAAATGCAGGACTGGTGAGCAGAAGAGGCTTGAAATATATTTCAAAACGTAACTCTCTATAGCCTATTCCGAGAAAAAAAAAACAAAAAAAAAAAACAAAGATTTTAATGAGTAATACGAGGATGGATAATGACAGAAATGTTCTGCAGAAGATAGCCTACGACTCAACTTGACTGACCAAACTCGACCCCAGGGTGCTGTTTGGAGCTCACTGACTTTCACTATATGGGTAAAAACAGTTCTGAGGTTTCATTTTTGGGCGCACGTTCCCTTTACCACCGTGTCCTAATTAGACGCGACGCGACAAGATTCCAGCGACAAGCAGCTCAAGCACTCCCAACGAGATATACAAGTTTATAATCTAATTAATGAATACTAACCTTAACATTTGTAACATGAGTAAAAGTACATATTGAGTGACTGATACCATATTTGTTAATGAATACACTTGTTGGTTCGCACTGAGTTCTCAGTTTCAACGTACGTTTGCTTAGCTATTTATTTTAAAGATCTGAGGTAAATCTGTAGCAAGATTGACAGCTTGCCCACCTAGTCAGATCGAGGAAATACACATTGTTTTAGAATACAATTAAATTAACTTTTAATTTGGTTAATGAATTACTTCAAAATGTGATTTCTGTTTGAGTTATGTTTAATTAAAACTAACCTATAATAATAATAATAATAATATTAATAGTTCTAATTATTTAATCCTCTGTTGCTTTGAGCCAGTAGGCCTATTACGTTCTTTGCGCCGATAGCGCTGTCCGGATTCCAACTAGAGCCCTTATAAAATAGTTACATTTTGTTTGCGATGGCAAAGTGATTATATTTCGTTTCGTTTTTTTTATAAAGTTCATTTAGAGAAACGTTTGAAGCATGTTTTGTTCGTTAAATATGTTTTATAAATATAAGCGGTCAGCTTAAGACTGTTCATAGTCTGTCTGATCAATTTGCCTTCTCAAATCATCACGACTTCACTAAAATAAAATCTATATATATAGAACAGTTTAAGTATAAAACAATTTAAATGTTAAATGTGCGCTATTATTCGCATATCCAATCGTTTGTGTGGGGAGTGGAAGCTAAAGCCGCTTTGAACATGGAGGCGCCAGCGCAATCACTTGCAATTTTTTTCAGTGGAAACAATTTAAAATTATCCGTCATTTTTGCTCACAAATGTAAGAGTAAAACATCATTCGGAACTGTAAAGGGTCTACTTTTATTTGTGTGCAAATAATAAAAAAAAAACATTACAAACAGTGATTTTATAAAATATAGAAAACAAACATGATGCACAGACATGATAAATGCATATTTAGATAGCTTTAAATTGTTACTTAACGAAATAAAACAAATCGAAAACAATAACTCTTTCATTATGTAATAATCCTTATAGATGCATTTATCTCTAAAGGCGCATCCAAAGGAAGATTGCAAGTCAGGTTCTTTGCGACACTGACTCACAATACACCAAATAATTCAAATATCTCCTTACTATTTCCCCCGACACGTTCATTGTTATTTCACGAGTTCACGCTTACACATGATTAGCTGGAATATTGTAATGCCTATTTGGCGGGTTGTCCAGGGAAGGGCTCCGAGCTCGGGAACAGCCCAAATCCAATCGTTTGTGTGGGGAGTGGAAGCTAAAGCCGCTTTGAACATGGAGGCGCCAGCGCGATCACTTGCATTTTTTTTTCAGTGGAAACAATTTAAAATTATCCGTCATTTTTGCTCACAAGGGCTGCGAGGGCTCCGAGCTCGGGAACAGCCCGAACCCAGAGTAGTTTGTTTGTTATGTTGTTCCAGCCGCGACGTCGGAGAGAAACCATTTCTAAAATAGAAACTACGCGTGTCGGCGTCGCGGTTGGTAAAACTCACATTAACGAACATGTAAAAGATAGCCTACCTTTAATTGCGTGTCGCGGCGTCCCGTCGCGTGTAAGTTAGTTAGGACATGCTGTGTGATCGAAAATACAAATTTTTTGGACCTTTGTTTTCAGACATCGAAACCCAGCAAACATTGGTCCGACGGCGACGTCCTGTCCCCGGCCCAAAACAGTCGCGATTGGACGTCAGAAATCTCGCAAATCAGTTGCGAGAGGACGTCGAGAAGTTACGTCCTTTACACGTCCTTTACACGTCTAGCTAATAAATCTTTTAAAAAACGAAAATCTTGATGAAATACATGCTCATTTGCTGTTTTACATCTTGTTTAATGACCATTTATATCGAGAAAGTGCCCTGTTGTTAACTGATTGTGAAGCCACTGAATTGTAGTCTACCCAAAATTAATAAAAGTATGTGAAAAATATAAATTAAACTTCACATTGGAAAATATACTTTGGAATAGCACCGAGGAAACTGCACAGTTTGAACGAATATAAAGTTTGCACATTTTATTGCAGATTTTATTTTTTCTCCTGCCAAACTCATTTTCACACTCCAGTCCAGCAGGTGGCAGAGAGAGCGTTAACTCATTTTCCCTTATCTTTCCACGAGGAGATCGTTAGCATAGTTTTGTTTTTCCTCTCACACAAAAGGTTTAGGAAGTATTAAAAATCTACTGCTGGGTAAGTACATTTTGTCGTATTTTATTAATGTGGTTGAGTTTTAGTTGTTTGACACGAAGAAACCGAAAATAAACTGCGCACATTGTCAACTGAAACGTAGTTAGAGTTTTTTTGGGGCTAAAATTAGCTAGTGTGCTAAAATGTACTAGGGTTAATGCTAGGCTTTATTTACCCTAAAACAAAACTGCTAGGGTGAGTTCGCAAGTATAAACCATCATGGGGGTTACTTGAGTTCTGCTATTTTATCCAGTTAAGCAATCTTCTTGGTGGAAAATTGATAGTTTATTGGAAGAAAGCGTAATTAAAGGCAAAAAAAAAAAAAAAAAACTTTGTTACAACTTCAAAGAAATATGTTTTCATTGTAGACATGCAGCATATGATGCATTAAATGTTATTATTTTCAGATGTAGCACTCTGGCAGGTTTCTTTTTTTTTCCAGAAAATAACCTGAAAGTGTGATATGTAAAATTTAGGAGAACCCTTAAAAAATAACAAGTCTGTAAATGAATTTGAACATGGATGTTTTCATTAACTGTTTTAAAAGTATTTTGTAATTTTAGATTTGTTAAACGTGTTCTCTGAGTAGTGGAGGAAGTGGAGACGATGAAAGGCGATGCCATGAAAGCAGCTCTGAATCTGAGGGTCAGTGGAGTCTTGGCAGGGGAGGGCAATCCTGTCAAGGAGGGATCAACACATGATCATGTGGCCAGCTGTAGTTCTGACATTGGTATAACCATGGAAATGAAGTGAAAAGAAGTGGATCTGTGTAAGTTTCAAATTTGACATGAAGATTGTGTATATATTTCTGTATATACATGCTCACGCACACACACACACAACTGTGTTATGTAAATTATATTTACAATTGTATTACATTGTTTCGATTGTGGTGACACAATTTCTTTTTCCTTTTTTCACCCTTTCAGGTTCAGCAACTGTCCAGAGTTGGTGGATCTTCTGTCAGAGACTGTGTGAACAAAGTCATAGATCACTGACACTTGTTCATGAGCAGGTATGTATTCACCTTGCATATTTTGTGTATTGCTGCATAATATTTCAGCAATAATATAAATGACTGCCATAGTAACCTCAACGTTTGATATTACTTGAATGCAAGACTTCACACACTATTAGATATATTTAAATAATAATAAATGCCTGTTTTTGTGTTAAGTTTAATGATGCTGTACTGACTCAGACTGTCTGAAAGACCAAAAACAAAATATCAAAACCTAATGTCAGTGTAAGCAATGAATGACATTCATTACTTGTCACAAGGTTTGTGGATATTGATAAGAATGTAGTTTACAGCACTTGTTACATGATTAATGGTTGTAAAAGTGTATGTTTTAAACATTGCGTGCAGTTGCCATGCTGCACAGTACTGTTAATTTGTAACAGTGACCTTACGTTGAAATTGTCTTAAGTGAAGTAATCATGATTCATTTCTTTCACAGAATCATGTCAAGTGCCTTATTGGGAAAATTCAGTATGAGGGATGGTGGCCAACTTGAAAAGAAGCCATTCAAAGGTATACCTTTATACTACGTAATTCAATGGAAATTTGGGGTTATGACATTTTTAAAAAATCTGACGTTCCTTGTCTATTATTTATTTGAAAGACCACCTGTCTTTATCAGAGATGTCCTGTTCACTTTCACACAGTTACACACCTAGTTATGAGTCTTTCTCAACAGCACCACAGTGATACTGAAGAGGAAGGGGACAAATGCTGTGTTTTAAGTAAGGCTGCAAGATAAATCACATGTGATTGTCATGCGCATCTTGGCAGTAAAGCCGGTTCCGTGATTAGTAGTAGATGTCCATCACATGCATTTAAATCACTGGTATTTAATACACGGAGCTGTAGATCACTGACAAGCTACACAATATCATGTTCACAATCGCATATGAATCGTATTTGATTGTGAACACAGTATTGCATAGCTCTGTATTAAATGTTGGTGATCTGAAAGCACATGATGATTTACTACTAATCATGGAACCGGCTTTACTGACGAGATGTGCGTGACAATCACATACGATTTATCGTGCAGCCCTAATTTGAAATAATCTAGCACACATGTAATGCAGAAACTCTTTTATTGACAAATTTTTCTAGACTAAAATAACATGTAAGAATACATATTCTTTTCTCTCAGATGCTGTGAAGAGGTGGAGCCCAAATGCTACGGACACAGCAATTGATGCAGCAATGGAGGAACACCTGAACCACACTCCAGGAAGAGCTGGGGGTGATGGATATAAGAAATGAGTCAACTGTTTTGACAGACTCAAAACATTTACATGTGTGTTCACCTCATTTCAGTATTTTTGTTATTTGATTTATTTTAACAGTAATGCAAGACTGTTAGGGGAAAAAAATACTGCTACAAGAGTCACACTCCTGGGAGAGCTGTTGGTTGTGGACCAACATTTTATGAAAAAAATTAAATTAAGTTCCATATGTGTACACATTTATCCTGTACTTTTGTTATGTTCTTGTTTGAATAATGGTTGCTTAACATTAATGTACTTAGTCAGCCTTATGTTATGTGTATGCATAGTTAATTATTTGTAGTATATGTATAGTTAGATTTTCAGTAGGTTAGCTATGTATAGGTTTAAAAATTGTTCATACGTCTAGTGTTGTATGTTTATATTTGTTTATTTATGTAGCACTGTGGTCCAGTGAGGCAAGACATTTCGTTCCACTGTATGTCCAAACATGTAGCAGAATGACAATAAAGCTCAACTTGACTTGATGTAAAATTAGAGAAAATGCCATTGCCACAGACTCAGAGTTAACTACATTCCGCTGTTTCTATTGTCTTGTTCGAATTGTATGTATTTAACAAATGATAGTCATTTTTTTAAAAATGTAATATTCACAGTAAGATATGTTATGTTAAATTAGAACACTCTTTATACAAATCATGTGTTATCGTTTGTAATGCTCACGTGGTTAAAACGTTGTATAGACGTTCAGGTCTGACTGGACCGATTTTGGACCTTTTTAGGACCTTTGAGCCTATGTTAAAAAGATGTGTAAATAAAGACATAATTGCCTTTAACGACGTTACAGAGTGGGTGCGTGAATATTTCATATGCAGGCTTGTACTTGCACATTAATACATTAACAGAAAATATACATCCAGAAGACGACACATTTAAACGTCCAGGGACGTGTAGAAAAGACGTGTAATTCACGGCCAGAAGACGTCAAAGACGTCGGTTGGATTTTCATTTCGGATACATTTTTCAACCATGACGGGACGTGTAGGACGGACGTCTTTTCAACGGTCATTAAACGTCAAAATGTTTGCTGGGAAGGGGCACGTTTGAATGTGACATTAAAAGGTAAATAATGAAACTTAGATATGTTACTTACCGCAACATAAAATTATTTTTTCCATACTCAGAGGTTTTGCGACCAGTGATAAGAAAATTATTTATATTTCTGCAACATCGCGGCTGGAACAACAGCATACAACAATTATAATCTCAGCCAGATGCTGATTACGTGCCTTTATTAAATGTCAAATGTGTCTAATTTAAATCTAAATGTCTAAAAGTAGCACAGGGTAGGTCTACATTTTGTAGCAATAGCCAAAAATACATTGTATGGGTCAAAATTATGCCAAAAATCATTAGGATGTTAAGCAAAGATGTTCCATGAAAATATTTTGTACATTTTCCTACCGTAAATATCAAAACTTAGCATATGCATTGCTAACAACTTTGAAGGCGATTTTCTCAATATTTTGATTATTTGGCCCACTCAGATTCCAGATTCCATCAATGAAAAACTTATTTGTTCAGCTTTCAGATGATGTATAAATCTCAGTTTCAAAAATGGACCCTTATGACTGTTTTTTTTTGGTCCAGAGTCACGTCACTTAGTGTCATCTTTATAGCCAAACTAAAAGTGACGGTGGATCATTTAACTCAGATCTTGAAAATAAAGTACTACCATGGACAAACAAAAACGTATTTGTTGATAAAGATTGTATCAGCCACTCACTTTGTATTTTTAATAATGCTGAAATGGTTTAACATTTATGAATTAGCGTATTGACCCGAATATAAGACAATTTATTTTTTTTTTTATTTTTTTTTAGGAATGCATCTGAAAAAACACGGCCGACTTATAGTCAGGGTCTATGACATGTCAGTAATACATGTACATTATACATACAGTCTTAATTGCATCGCGTCTAGGACACGTAAAACAAAAGCCTCAGGATAGACTTTGTGTACATTTTCTTGTTTACGGCAGCAAAGTGACATGATCCCAATGTGGTTTATCTTTTAGAAATCAGTGCCCTCACCGGAAGAGTAAATCATCCTGTTTATGCTGGAATACGTGACACTCTCAGACACCCGACATGAGGACCTGCAGGTGGCCATTGAGAGCATTTTTGCCCAAGTATCAACAGGAAAAGCTGGTTTCCCAGGATACACAATCTAAAGCACGGTTGTAGTTTCGTCATGCTGTAATTAACCCGTGTCGCAACTCCAGGAGCATGACTGGAGCTCAGGTGAGACGAGCTGGAGTGGCTTGTTGCATCACAGTTGCGTAAGATGGGGAATATTTCGCCAATTCAAAGCCTTAAGAATGGAAACCGGTTTATTCTGTACCCCGGACCTAGCAGTTTAGATTTCAGCCTACAAGCTTAAAGCACTTTGGGAGGGGTTGTTTAGGTAAAAACCTAAATAGGAAGCCAATAATGTTAACTGGAGGAATAAGGAATTTACTATTTGTGGCCGTGGAGTACAAAACCAGTCATAAGGATACTTTTTTTGAAATTGAGATTTATACATCATCTGAAAGCTGAATAAATAAGCTTAGGATATGGTTTGTTAGGACGGGACAATATTTGTCTGAGATACAGCTATTTGAAATCTGGAATTTAAAGATACAAAAAAAAAAAAAAAAAAATCGAAATATTGAGAAAATCTCCTTTAAAAGTTGTCCAAATGTACTTAGCAATGCATATTACTAATCAAAAATTAAGTTTTGATTTCTTTACAGTAATTTACAGTAAAATTTACAAAATATCTTCATGGAACATGATCTTTACTTAATATCATAATAAAAAAATAATAATTTTGACCCATATAATGCATTTTTGGCTTATGCTACCAGTGTACTTGTGCTATTTAAGACTGGTTTTGTGGTCTAGGGTCACATTTATCTTTTTTTTTTTTTAAATATATAAAATTACACTTTATATTATGGAAGGTTGTTTTCACCTTGTTTTCACCTCTGGAAAAAAAATTACATTTTGAGATCTGAAGCCTCAACCAGTGTTGAAATATTATTTTATATTTGATTTTATTTTTGTTATCTTCAGTTTTTGAG
The DNA here is from genome assembly GCA_033026305.1 of Cirrhinus molitorella. NCBI lineage: Eukaryota > Metazoa > Chordata > Actinopteri > Cypriniformes > Cyprinidae > Cirrhinus > Cirrhinus molitorella. Next base: position 25,074,299 of record CM065121.1, on the reverse strand, counting down.
TTTGATTTATGTTTTAGTCATAATTTAACAACATTGATTGTATTAGATATTTCTATTTAGCTCACATTTATTTCGGTTTCAGTTGTAGTACTTTAACACACTTGTTTCAGTTAGTTGCAACATTTCTCATTTTGGCTAGGTTTAAGTATATGTTTTTACTTTAATTACTGAAAAATATTTGTCATAGTCTTAGTTAACAATAGCAACAGATTTGAGAGGTATGAAGTCACAATTTTGAAAAATAAAATCATCCGTTTTATTCTGCAATGTAAAAAGACAATAGAAATCATAAAATAATCACTTTTTATTAAATATCATTGTATTTTTGTTCTAGAACAATGAAATTATATATACAGATAATTTAATTTACATTATAACTGCAGTTAACATGACAAATTAATTTATTTCATATTTAGAGAATTTTATGTTTTTCTTTCTCCCACTCACAGTGAGTGCATTGGTACATATGTATGAAATTATATATGAAATACTTATACTATTTTTGTATAATTTGAGTTGTGTAATATTCAATAATGGAATCTTTTACAAATCAAACCACAAAAACAAATTAGCAGTACTGATATGTATTTACATTGGCATATTTGAGCACTTAATCACGTATTACATAATCAAAATTCTAATATTTAAATCTAATATTCCACTATATACAGTAAAAGCTACAGTAAACTCATTCTCAAACATGAAGACTGAAATGCATATGAAATCTCTCAAATGCTTACATTAATATCTACATCAAGTCTACATATGATCTACATACTACATACATCCATTTCAAGATATTAAAAAAAAAGTCAAAGACTTCTTTTAAACAGTACAGTATACTTAGAAAATAATAAAGCGATTCACACAGATTTTACGGCAGTAGAAATCTGTTCAGGATCTTGAAAAATGGTCAGAAGCTGAATTAATGAGGTAAAGTGAAACTTTACAAGTGCATTACTGTGGGAGATGTGGCGTGGTGGCTCGTACACATGCTCAGACATGCTGAACGCAGGCGTTTCTGTGGGCGACTATCACTGAAAATGGTACAAAAAAAAAGTTCCTTGCTTTGTACTGCCATTAAATTCCCTTTGAGTTCTGCTCTAACTTTTCATCTCCAAGAACAGACTGCAGGAGAATTCAGGAGCAAATGGCAGAAATGGTCTTCACAGAGTCAAAAGCGAGTCCAGCCCACCTTCAAGACTTCAGCATCTCCTGTGTAGAGACCTTGCTGTCATCTGCTGTATTTTCTTTCAGGCTACTGGTTGTCTCCCGACCAGAGCCACGTTGAATGTTGGCCTTGGATGACCTCTGCCGCCTCGTCCCGCTGCGAACGCAGCGCATCAGGTTCTTGATAGTGGTCCACATTTCCTCATCTCTGTAGGAGTAGATGATCGGGTTCATGACGGAGTTAAGGACAGCGAGGAGCAGCAGCCAGCGTTTAAATTTCAGGACGTCGCATTTTTCGCAATTGAGTCCATCCAGGAGCAGAACAATAAGTCCAGGGGTCCAACAGATCACAAATGCTCCTAAAAAGACAAACATTTAGGTTATTATTTTATTTATATTATATATTATATATATATATATATATATATATATATATATATATATATATATATATATATATATATATATATATTATATATACACACACACACACAACCAGTCAAAAGTTTGGACACACCCTCTCATTTAATGTTTTTTAAAGTCTCTTAATGCTCATTAAGGCTGCATTCATGTGATCTTCTAACAATGTAAATCTATGCTATCACTTTTTATTAATTTAACACATCCTTGGTGAATAAAACTATTAATTTCTTTTAAAAAAAGAAAGAAAAAAAAAAAAAAATTACTGACCTCAAACTTTTGAACATTAGTGTGTAGTGTTAAAAAACTTTCTATTTTAAATTAATGCTGTTCTTTTTAACCTTTTATTGATCAGAAAAATCCTGAAAAAAGTATCACAGGTTCCAAACAAATATATTAAGCAGTGCAACTGTTTCCAGCACTGATAATAAATCAGCATATTAGAATGATTTTTGAAGGATCATGTGACACTGAAGACTGGAGTAATGATTCTGAATCACCTCATAGCAGGTCTATACAGGTGGAGCTGGGGAAGGTGGAGGATTTCTGAAGCATGCTGCAAACTGCTACATCTAGCCCTAGTCATATATTTGAATGAGCAGTGAGCTCATTGGCTACTGATACAGGAGAGAACCAATCGGCTGTGCCATGTGATTATGATGTACGTGTCAATTAATTCCTCGATTCGTTTAAATCTAACAAATCACAAAATAAATTTGACTAAAAATACCCACAAAAGATTATTTAAAGCTATTTTTGTGTTAAATGAGAAAATATCAAGTAAACACTACAAATTGTAGCATTAGAAAGAAATATATATATTTTTTGATTCAACATAAAATGTATTACACAATCGTTTAGGCTGCGACAGCCCAATGTAAACTATGAAACATACAAGAAAATTTGAGAAACATTGTATTTTTTGTTTATAAAATAAAAGCAGAAGATCAATCAATGATTCACACTATTCGTTCAAAACGCGGATTCATTCAGAAAGTAAACCTGGAGCTGCTCGGAGATGTACAACAATTCTGCTATGGCTTTAAAGATAATATGTTCTCTGGAATTGAGCAAAAACACATCAAATAATATTGTGTTTAAAATAGATAGATCGAGACAAAAACAGCACTCGTCATATTGCTCTTGGTGCCCGTGTGATTTTGTGTGAGATATATATATATTTTTTATATATATATATATATATATATATATATTATAATATGACACAAAACACATATAGCTACATTTTCTGCACCAATATCTTGAATTTTAGGGCATAACTGCATTTTGGAGTTGTTGCCCTGCATCATATTTGTCAACAGTCAAATGTATGAGATATAAGATGACGTACAGGCCTGGGCCAGTGCATTAATTGCGTTAAAATATTTTAATCACGTTATTTTTCGCAACTAATTAGGTTAACGCGTAAAACTAACAGCCCTATTATATACACATCTTATATAACAGGGTTAACAGCTCTACAGTTTAAGCTTACTAGCCTTGTGTTCAAGGTTATAAAACATCCACGTGCTGATATATAAAAAAAATACTAATAAATTCAAAAAGGAACTGAAAACACAAAGTTCACATTGGTTTCCCGTGGCAATCAGGTTTAAAAATGTGTCTCATCTCACAAGAAATATGGCTTGCTGCACCTCTAAGATTAACCTTTAACACACTGCATTTTGCACTGCTGTAGTGGTTTTCCTCATTGTTTGTTTTAACCACATTTAGAGAACGCAGTTCTGCCCTAACATGCTCAATAGCCCTTTTTCTCGAGCCTCGATAGAGTGACTCACAGCAGCAAAACAGCTTTTTAGTCGCAGTTCCCCTTAATTCTTTCAAGTTCATATGAAATCCTGTCTGCACCACAAAGACAAGCTCGGACAAACAGGACGATCTCAGGTGAAGGACATGTAGCAGCATGTCTTTCAAGATTAGAAAACACTCATAAGGACTAAAATGAACAAAGGAGATGGTTGTTTTCAGATGCCTGAGCTTCTCCTGGCAAAGCCACACAAAACCCACCTCCTGTTTCACTGCTAAAAATATTCTTAATCAGTGTTTTTGTAACTTGTTTTAGTAAGTTTAAATATTTTACTGTAAAACATGTCATAACTACTAATTAAAAGTGTTGTGTAAGGTTAAAAGTGGGATAAATGCTCTTATTTGGCACCAGAAATGCTTACTAGAGAGCTACATACTGAGGTTATGACAAAACCTCATCAAATGGGGGTTCCTCTGTGGTTTCTAGTAAGTTTGCCATTTAAGTGAACACTCTTTCCCTTTAATCGTATTAAATGCTTGAGGAGGAGTGCCATGTTTTCTGCAGATGTGCACTGTGTTGTATGAGCCCTTTGCATATATGCATTTATTACATGGCATAACGAACAGCAGCAGTGAGAGGTTTGGGTACCACAGGGCCACAGAGCCTCAAAGGGGCCACAACTATTTTAAAAGAAGACCTTGAAAGTTTTAAAATGGTGTAATGGACCCTATAATGGCAGCACTGCTACGAATAGAAACGCAATCAAGCATAAAGAGTTTTACATACACATCATTTGTTTAAAAAAATAAAGGAATAAATGAAGCTACAGTGAGCTAATGATGTTACATAACATTAGAATGTTAAAGGAACACTCCACTTTTTTTGAAAATAGGCTCATTTTTTCAAATCCTCTAAAGTTAAACATTAGTTTTACTGTTTTCTAATCCATTCAGACGATCTGGCGGTAGCACTTTTAGCATTAGCTTAGCAAAAACCTTTGAATCTGATTAGACCGTTAGCATCTTGCTCAAAAATGACCAAAGAATTTCGATATTTTATCTATTTAAAACTTGACTCTTCTGTAGTTACATTGTGTACAGATTTTCTGGGCTGATATAGATTATTATTATCATTATTGATTATTACACTGGAGTGAGAGTATAGTTCCTATCCATATCAGCCTAGAAATGCACAACTTTTCATTTTCTGTCAGTCTTAGTACACAACGTAACTACAGAAGTCAAGTTTTAAATAGGAAAAAATATCGAAATTCATTCAAGTCATTTTTGAGAGAGATGCTAACGGTCTAATCAGATTCATTGATTTATGTTAAGCTAACGCTAAAAGTGCTACCTCCAGACCCGGAGATCAGCTGAATGGATTCAAAAACGGTAAAACTCATCTATTTAACTCTAGAGAAGTTGGAACATTTTTATTTTCAAAAAAAGTGGCGTGTTCCTTTAAGCAACAAACAACCAATCTTAAACCAAGTAGTGTTCATTCGCAAAACTTTTGAGCATTTTGCAATCGAACATCGAAGTCTGCAATCAAAACACAAAGGTTTTGTGAATGAATGCAAAGCTTCTTGGGAGACACCAAAGTTTTGTGAGTGAACAAAAAAACGACGTTTTCTAGTGGGAACAAAAGTTTTCAGAGCAAGCGCAAGGTTTTTTGGAAAACGTAAATGTTTTGTAAGTGAACATGAATTTTCTTGGAAAACGCAAAGGTTTTATGACTGAACTCAAAGTTTCTTGATGAACTTAAAGGTTTTGTGAGTCAACGCAAAGTTTAGAGAGCAAGCGCAAGATTTCTTGGGAAACGCAAAAGTTTTGAAAGTGAATGTGAAGTGCCTTGGAAAACGCAAAGGTTTCATGAGAGAATGCAAAGTTCGCTAGGGTTTTGTGAGTCAATGCGAAGTGTCTTGGGAAACGCAAAGGTTTTGAGAGTGAAAGCGAAGTGTCTTGACTCAAGACACTACGCTTTCACTCACAAAACCTTTGCGTTTCCTCCACTTCGCTTTCACTCTAAAAAAAGAGTTTCTTAAGACTTTTTTAGAGTGAAAGCGAACACATACACACACACACACACACACACACACACACACACACACACACACACACACACACACACACACATAATTCCACTTTGGTAGGGGTTTCCCAGAAAAAGAAATATAACCAATATTGGTTATATTTCTTTTTCTGGGAAACCCCTACCAAAGTGAAATTTCATTGGTCCAGAATCCCACTTCTAATAACTGTACATTAAACATCATCTACTGTTTATTGGCTGTAATTGTGTCACATTGTAAAGTAGTTTTGCAGTAAATTTGTTAATATTCACAAGAAAGAATGAAGGCACTGCATCACTGGTGTGGTTTCTCATCTGTTTTTAACGGAATCTCTCAAAAGAAGAGTTGTGCAACGGATTAATGTAACCTTTACCTCAAAACATGCCACAAGACAACAAAGAAAGAATGTAGCGTGCTTCTGAAACGCAGGCGTCTGCTTTTATCTGCAGTTCTTTCAAGAAATAACTGATGAGTAATGGGCTGTGAATTTTCACGCATCTTCATTATACAGTACAAAGTCTCCCAGATACATTCTCTGTATCTTCAAATACAATCCCTCTCGAAAACAAAGCGATCTCATCTGGCCAAAAAGGATTTTCACACATGCGAGCAATTGGCGTCAAAGAGAGACACGCATCTAGTATGAGTTTCATGCTCTTTTTCTCAAAGGCCACAGGCCACTCGTGCTGGTGGTTTGATTCAGATGCCAGGCAGTGTAAAGAGCGACCTTGTGCAAGATAATTATACAGGCCTGGAGGAAGCCTGTTGTGCGGGGAACAGGCGACTCCTCCACTTTGGCCTATCTGCAACTTGAAGCAGTAAGAGATACTCCTAAAAACCAGCTTTTCTTCTCTGCAATGTGCATTGGTCTGACACAATTACTGAATTTCTATATTATATATATATATATATATATATATATATATATATATATATATAGACCTGCTTAGCCAGTATAAACCAGTTTTTGTGATGTTTGGTGCTGGTCTAGCTGGTGGATTTCAACAGGGTCTATAAACACAAATTCTTGACAATTATCTAAGCGTCAATGACAACGCTCATGTTTTGGTCCAGATCTATTAACCTATTATTAAAAATCTATATAAAATATGCTAAATCGAATACAACTTTCTATAAAGAGCATGTTTGTAATCTTCAAAATAATAATAATAATCAAGTCAAAAAATACATTATAAAAATACCAAAAATTGTTAATAATAAAGAAAACCTAAAAAGTTTGTCACAGCTTTTTATTATTATTATTGTTTAGATAATATATAAATGCTTCACTGCTTATTAATATTTGAAAACCTCTCCACCAACTCAAAGGTATGAGATAAGATAATGTAACTTTAGTATAAATGTTATTCATTAAATGTCATAAAATGTCATGTGGTGCAACTCTACAAAATGTAATATTTATTCATTTATGATGTTAAATATAAAATGTGAATTAACTGATGAAGATGTGTGCACTTTAATGCATTGAATGTACCAGAAAAATAAGTTACATAACTTTTCTTGATGGTTACAATCACATGACATTTTTAAGTTTTTAAATATAAACTTTTCCTAAAAACGGTATACGTTTTTCAAAATCATAAAAAAAACAATGTAAATACAAAACCACATTCCTTTGTATTAATGCATTTTCCTTTCATTTTTAAAGGAGGTTTCCTACTCTTTATGACACTTATTTATCAGTGGCCTGTTTGCAGACAAAACGTCCGGTAGATTGTTTGAACACGTAATTCATAATAAAAACACAAAGGAAAACAAAAGGTCAAAAGAAATCCAACCTTTGAACTTCTGATAGTAATCAGCTAATGCAAGGTTGGGAGGTTTCGCGTTTTGCGTCTCATTGTTAACTCTTGCGTTTCATTGTATGTGAACTCGTCACAGAAACCTCCTCAATCAAGTTTAACATCTCAAAAGTAAGACGTATATTATACGTCTGTCCATGGTTAACAGGATATGAGATCACATCCTTCCAATCTAAATATTTGTCATGTCTGTCAAAAATTCACAGAAATATTTACCCACCCTGTCCCACATCACCCACACTTGAGTGGGTTACAAGTTTGGCAACAAATATTTGAGACCCCGCAAGCCTCCGTTGTGAGCTAGATTAACATACTCAGCAGTCTGGGAGCGTTTATCATGCTTACAGAGTAAAGGCGTGGACTTTGGACAGCTCATCAGAGCTATGGAGGCTTGTGGGAAAACAATAAACCAACATATCCTGTAATTGCCATTGAACTTTGTGTGGCTGAGGAGTGATGATACATTCTGATACATACAGTATCACACTCTGGAATGCCTGTGGTGGTTCAGTGTGCTGCGTTTGTGCAATGAATTCACTTCCTATTTTCTCAGGCTGCTTGTAGTAATCCAGTAGAAAGAAAATTCTGTAATAATTTCCTCAACATCATATTATATAACAGGATATTTTAACCAAGACACCAAACCGAAATTAGCTTGGGTAATTAAATTTGGGCAGTTGAACGATATTTCGATATGTTGAACAAATTTTACATATTGTTAATCTAGCATAGTTGACTTGTTTACTTGTTGTAGTTTAACCACATGAAATAGTCTAAAACAGTCAAAAATATAATTAAAGAAGCATGAATCAAATGTCACCGTTGCGGTTAAAATGCATACCAGTTTGTAGTAATGCACCACAATTTCTGCAACAAATTCTTTTCACAATTTAATGTTGTTCTTGATTACGGTTTGTAGTGATGCTCAAATTTCTGCACCTGAAAGTCAGCTGAAACTACCAAAAAAATAAAATAAAATAATTGTTTTGGCTATTTCGGTTTAGTGTTTCCCATTGCAGAAATTTCAGTGCATCAATACAAACCGGTATGACAGGAATGGCCAAAAACAACAAATTTTTGGTTTTGGCTAAATAATTCTGGTAGGCTGAAACCGAAATTCATTGTTTTAGGTAATTTCAACCAAGTATTTTCAGTTGCGAGCATTTCAGTGCATCATTACAAAGCGAATTTGAATTTTATTCTTCTGTGGAGCACAGAAGATACTTCAGTGAACGCTTTAACTATGTTTGTCCATACAGTGAATCAATGGTGTCCAAAATCACAACAGACCTTAGTGAGGTTAGACGCCACTAACAGATCTAATTTAACTCTAAAATGAGTTTTGTAGAGTTCTCCTTCTTCAGAAAGACATCTCATCAGTTGAACAATCTGTATGGTGTCTAACGACAGTGCAATCCATTGAAAGCACTGTACTTCTATTTTCTATTTTTATCCCCATCAAAAACGCTAACCTGACTTAATTTGACTTCCAAAATATCTTCTTTTGCATTTAAAAGAAGAAAGAATGTCACACAGGTCTGGACCAACATTTTTGGGTGAACTATCCTTTTCGCAAGACTAGATCTAGAAGCAACATCTCCAGAACTTACCTAGTACAGTCATCACAGTTTTGATGAGCTTGACCGGTGTTCTCTTCCGATTTATAGATCCAGACGTGTGTGCCTTCAGGACAACAGTCTTCTTCATCACATAGATGTAAATCCTCAAGTATACGGCCACCATGATAAGAAAGAGCACAAGGTTGGACACAGACCAGAAGATCAGGTAGCTCCGGCTGAAGATGGGTGCCAGTTTGGAGCACAGTTCCAGACTGCAGATACAGTTCCAGCCCAAACTAGGAACAGCCCCCATGAATATCGATAAACCCCACACAAGGGCAATCAACAGGGTCACCCGACGTTTGGTGAGGTTACTGTGAACCTTCCAGTTCATGATGGAGATGTAGCGCTCGAGGGCGATCACAAAGAGGTTGGTCAAGGAAGCCGAGAGACTAGCGTCCAACAAACCCTGCCGAAAGAAGTAGGCTTGGACGGTGAGATCGCGAGATATTTTCCCTGTATTGAACATGAGGTACACATAAGCGATCCCAGCAAGAAAGTCTGAGGCGGCGAGGTTGGCGAGGAGATAGTAGAAGGGGTAGTGAAACCTCCTGTTTGTCACCACCGCCGCAATGATCATGGCGTTGGCCACTAGGATGAAGCAGCAGCAGATGGATCCAGCGACCTGAACCAAGATGAGCTGCGTTTGGTCCCATTCATCTGAGGTTATGTTGCTGTTGTTGTAGAAAAAGCCCATGGGCTTATCATGGTAGCAACCGTTATACCTGGCCATCTTTGGACAAAAAAACACTATGACTGGAAGGAAAACAAAACACGTAAGTGTATTGTCAGGGACTATAAAGCTTTAATTATTTCAGTTTGTTTTTCATGTGAGTCATTTATCTGAAAACCCATAATTCAAAAAGACAAAACACCACATAACAACAGATGTGAAGTACATGCAATTAACTAAACAAAGAATGCAAAATAAATACTCAAATGTATATAACTGATAAACTAAACTTTGGAATAAAATCCAAATAAAAGTCATGATGGCTTTTTCCACATATTCATTAAAGTTAGTGTATTGTTTTATACACTAAAATAGTTTATGCTTTTTACTTAAAGTTTTTTTGCAGTGTTTTAGAGTATAACATTTCTAGTTCACATGGCAGTTTTGTACTGTAGCATTTTTACGTTTTTTTTTTTTTTAGTTTACCTCAGGTTTTGTTACGTTTTGTCTTCACTTGTTGGTTTTAAACTGTAGTGATATCTTATTATAAGCCATAAAATGTTGTTTCAAATAGTTTTACACGCACGTTAGACCGCAGGATACTACCAAAACAAACCAAATGAATCAAAATCCCATGTGAAATCAAGTTTTGCCGTTATCTCCTCCTTAAAAACATGAACAAATGTATGAAACTCGTTCAGTAAGGTGCAGTGATATAAAAAGCTCTCTTACCTGTGACAAACTCGTCAGGTTCTCGGTTCACTCTCCATTAGTAGTCCAAAGTATCGCGCAAATCCGGCGTGACTCCACAAACACAGGGCGACTCTGAGTCAAGTATCTGAAGAAGTTTGATCTTGAGAGGTTTTAGGGAGGAGAGCGGGAGTGACAGACCGTCATTGTAGGCGTGGTCACCGAACTCTGCACGCAAACTATGCTGCTGCCGCTTTCATAAAACGTAAATAAAAACAACGTTATTAAGATTTACGAGCGGGAATACCGCAAAATTTGCAGTTCGTCTCACCACGAGTCGGAGAAATGTCGTAATTAAGTGTTTGAAGAACAAAACGGTCTAGTTTAAGGTTCAAACGAAGTCACTGGTAGATAAGTGACGCGTTTATGAGTGGCTGTTAGCGTCTATATAGTAAAGTTACGCAATTTTACTCAGGTGTGTGAGGTAAAAGAGGATCCCCAACATTGAACATCAACAAATGTGGAGACCTCGATCAATAATACATTGAGATTTAGTCTGTGGAGGTATAGGCACCTCAATATCATAGTGAGCATTTAATATTTGAAGAGACAAATTCATAGAGATTTGTTTTTGTTTTGGCGCCTTTGGTCTCCTTGCCGTCACTGTGATTGTAAACATGTAAATCTTGAAGTTCTGAAAAGAAAAACGTGTCATTATAGTACAATCTATTATGTGACCCAGGACCACAAAACAGTTTTGACATTGAGATTTACACATCTGAAAGCTAAGCTTTCCATTCATGTATGGTTTGTTAGGATAAGGCAATATTTGGCTGAGATACAACTATTAGAAAATCTGGAATATGAGGGTGCAAAAAAAAAAAAATCAAAACATTGAGAAAAATCACCTTTCAAGTTGCCCAAATGAAGTTCGCAATGCATATTAATAATCAGAAATTAGGTTGATACATTTACAGTATGAAATTTACAAAATATCTTCACAGAACATGATATTTTCTTAATGTCTTAATGATTTTTGTCATAAAAGAAAAATCGATAATTTGACCCATACAATGTATTTTTGGCTATTGCTCTAAATATACCCATGTTACTTAAGACTGGTTTTGTGGTCCAGGGATCACATATAATAAAAGCAAATCAGTGTTGGGGCAGGTAGACCAGGTAAATTACAGATTTTGTGTCTGGTTTGTGTTTGAGTTTCATTTCTTATTGAAAGAAGAAGTGAAGCCGTCATTCTAAAACCAAGCACTTGGTTTATGAAGTTAAGAAAGCACCTTTTGCAAAATTCTCTGAAACTTCTGAAAACATGTTACCAGGTTTCTAGAATGCATTTTACCATGATGTAGTATTTAATTTTACAACTTTGAATAAAAAACTTAAGTAAAGAAACCTAAAAAAAAAAAAAAAAAAGAAAACACACACACACACACACACACACACACACACACACACACACAAAGGGCTTCTGATAGTTTGCAAATACAAAATACTTTTTATTATCTTCCATTTTCCCCAAGGTCTTTCTTAGTTTCCCAGTGAGCAAGTGCTTACTAAGCAAGTCACGTAGGAACTTGTCGGCCTTCCCTGTTAATTGTGGGATGATGATGATAAAGAGCCATGATTCACTTCATAAAGTATGATCATCTCCACCAAGACAAAAGTGAACAATACATTCTTAGCAATACATTCTTAACACTCCAGTGTTGCACATACACATTACAATCATTCCTTGCGCACTTCACATAGTTGAAGCACAATATTGGGACTATCTTTGAAATATTTCAAAACACCTTTGACGTAACACACAAAGGCACTGATTAAAAAAAAAAAAAAAACACTACTAATGTGTAATTTGAAGCGACTCTCTAATGTAAAACATGAGCAGACGATCCAGACGATACATAAATAATATCATAAAAGATATTTCCTCTACTATCCAACATTAAATAGGGATACTTTTACAGATTGCACATCAAAATCCATCAAACATCTTCTGCGGTTGCTATTTGACCCACAAAACGCTTCATTTTTTGCTCCTAATTGCATTGTAATGCACTTTGGCAGATATGATTTCGCATTTATGCGTTTGCTAATGCAGGTCTTACCGGTTCCTAACGAAATTGCCATGTTCACAGGAAGATCTCGCTTCCTGTGTAGTACATGAACCATGTACATGGAGCGGTCAACATGTTTACATAATCTCTCCCTGCAAATCCATTGCAGTTTTCAGTAGATTCAGCATTAAATCGGTCGCAACTGTTGGTCAACTGATGAGAATGACGGTGTCGTCTTTGGGAATCCTGCAAAAATGGCACAAAATGGATATATTGTGAGTTGCCAGTTTGTATATTTGTACATAGATGATCTGAAACCAGTCTTTGAACCAACCTGCAGTGCAATTTTGGGTTTTGATGGTTTTTCATTTTTTCGATTTTGGTTGCACAGCTTTCAACCTTTATTTAAAAAAAATGTTTGGTTGCAGTTTCCAAAGGAAGCGAAAGTAAACATTCCTAAAGAAACTTCACAGGTTAGTTTCGTGGCAAATTAGGTAAATTCCTTAAAAACAAACTGACCCTGTATGTCTTATTATTGGTTAGATCAGTCTATTCATTTTCTATAGCTCGTGGTTAATTAAAAAATAATAAAGCAATTCATATTTTTATTTTAAAAATATGTTAGGCCTAAATGCATGCATACAGTGTCACTTGAAAGATTGTGAACCCCTCACAATTTTCTATATTTCTGCAGAAATATGACCCAATACATCAGATTTTCATTGAAGTCCTGAAAGTAGACAAAGAGAACCCAATCAAACAAATGAGAGATAAATATTTTCTTTGTCATTTATTGAGAAAAATTATCCAGTGTTACATATCTGTGTGCTGCAAAAGTATGTGAATCTCTTCCATTAGCAGTTAATTTAAAGGTGAAATTAGAGCCCATCTGTGCAGATGTGTTTTCTTTCAGTGCAATGACTATCAAAAGTCAGTACGTGACCCGTTTTATTCAAAGAACAGGGACCTTTCAAAGTCTGATCATGTTGTTTGTGGAAGTGAATCATGTCACGAACAAAGGAGATTACCGAGGACCTAGAAAAGGTTACAAAAATATCTCTAAAGAGTTTGGACTCCACAAATCCAGGGTCAAACAGATTGTGTACAAATGAAGGAAACTGAAGACCACTGTTAGGCCTTTCTCACATTGGCTAATGTTAAAGGCGGGGTACAATGGTGTTTCGTGTATTCAGAGTTGTTTACAGCGTTAAAGAGTTGGATTCTCATGGCCAAAGTTTAAAAAAATAATTTGGGTTGGTACAAGTTTTTTTTCCAATTGTGGCTTTAATGACGTAATCGGTGGTGGAACTCCTATATGAGCATTTCTCCCGGAAAAGCGCACCCGCGCACACATAGACTAATGTCCGAGAAAGAGCACGTCCATCAATGCACTTCATTTGGCTGCACTGCTGCGAGGGATTCACTCAGGAAGAATGTCTCTAAAGAAGTGTGGTTTTGGTTGTAAGGCAAAGATAACTTTGCTCAGCTTCCCGAAGAACCCAGTGTTATGTGAACAGTGGATGCAGTTCCTTTTTCCAGGGCAGCAATGGAGTTTTGCAAGTGTGTTTGTTGACGAACGCTTCATATACAAGGCCCAGTTCAACGCTGGGTTTTTACATTGTTCGATACTAAAAGATGGAGCGGTCCCAGCTATAAAAGATCCCGGTCATGATTCAGAACTGGAGAAGGTAAGTGAAACGGCATCAAATGTCTGCGTTTTATCGGCAATCTAAGCGCGAGTGATCGTTGAACTTAGCTCCGCCCGCGGCGCGCCTCCAGAAGTTCGGCAAAGCTGTATTTTTCTTTTATAAATATGATCAAACTAAAGACATTTTGGAGATATTAAGGATACAGTACTACTCTATAGGTGCTTAAGATTAACATGAGATTAGGCGAAACTGTGCATGTTATGTACCCTTTAGGCTGCGTGTCCACCAAGGTGTTTTTCCCCGCTGCTCGAGTATTTTTTAAATTGTTCTCAATGGGAGCACCACGTTTTTTAAAATGCCAGGAGCATGCCGATCACTGAGCGTCTTTTTTGCGCTGAGCGTTCGGGCTTTTTTTCCTCGCGCCAAGAGTTGAAGATTGTTCAACTTTGAGTAAAATGCTGCGCTCATCACTAGTCTAGTCAGCTAACCAATCAGAGTGGAGAAGGGGCGGGACTACCGACCACCCCAATTGCAGAGGTTAATATTGCTCGTCTTCAAGTATTTATGTCTTTATAAGTTTGAATTGCCGGACTGCTATAATATTGTTACGAAAAATAATGCTTGGAGAAACATTTCATTAGCGATGCGTTTGCCATTACTTCAGCAGATTTTTTTTTGTATCGTAGCAACCACAGCATCTCAACAGAAAAAAAGTGCTCTGCGCTCTCAAGCGCTCACAGCTTGGTGTTTTCAGCAGAGCGCCTGGTGTTTTCAGCTGGCTAAAATGCTTTGGTGGACACTTGGCCTTAATGTTTACGAGTCCACCATCAGGAGAACACTGAGCAACCAATGGTGTGCATGGCAGAGTTGCAAGAAAAAAGCCAGTGTTTTCCAAAAAGAATATTTGCTAGCTAAAGATCATGTGGACCAGCCAGACGACTACTGGAGAATGGTTTAATGGATGGACAAAACCAAAATTGAACTTATTGGTTTAAATGAGAAGCAAGAAGTGGTAGTACCATGGCTTGGGCCTGTTTTGCTGCATCTTGGCCAGGACAGCCTGCCATCATTGATGGAACAATGAATTCTGAATTATACTAGCAAATTCCAAAGGAAAACATCAGAACAGAGTCTCAGGAGAACGTCGGTCATGCAGCAAGACATCAACCCCAAGCACACAAGTCATTCTACCAAAGAAAGTTTAAAGAAGAACAAAGTTAATGTTTTGGAATGGCTGAGTCAAAGTCCAGACCTTAATCCAATTAAAATG
This sequence comes from Cirrhinus molitorella, assembly GCA_033026305.1. Taxonomy (NCBI): domain Eukaryota; kingdom Metazoa; phylum Chordata; class Actinopteri; order Cypriniformes; family Cyprinidae; genus Cirrhinus; species Cirrhinus molitorella. The sequence goes on along the minus strand of CM065121.1, from coordinate 25,059,071 downwards.
TTGTGGAAAGACCTAAGCAAGCAGTTCATAGAAGGAAACCCAGCAACATCAGTTTAAGTGTTACATCACTAGGGAATGACCTAAAACTCATAAATGTTATTATGCAGGACTAATCAGCATTTACAAGAAAATTACCTTTGGTTACTGCAGCAAAAGGGGTTCACACCAGATACTGAAAGCAAAGAGTCACATACTTTTGCAGCACACAGATATGTAACACTGGATCATTTTTCTCAATAAATAAATGACAAAGTAAATATTTCTTTCTCATTTGTTTAATTGGGTTCTCTTTGTCTACTTTCAGGACTCATGAAAATCTGATGAGGTTTTGGGTCATATTTATGCAGAAATATAGAAAATCGTAAAGGGTTCACAAACTTTCAAGTGGCACTAAATTGTAAAAAAAACAAACAAAAAAAAAAAAAAAACTTTTAAAAATGTGAAAATTTATAATAGGGGTGATAAAAGATGCCAATACAGACTGAATCACTCAGCCAACCAGGAATAAGTTTTACTGTCTGGCAGATGAAAAGATATTGAAATATAATTCTGGTCCACTTGTAGAGCAGGAACACTAGCTAATCTAATCTGAAGAGATGATTCTCGTTAAACCCAATTTAATCCCAAAGTACTGTGATATCCATCCTGAAATCCAGTCAGTACAGCATAAGTGGCTTTTAACCTGATATTTAGACAGCATCAAATTATAGCCGGGCTTTCCCTCGCATCTGACACTCAAGCAAACAATGAGTCCTCCGTTCGGAGTTCAGTTTCACGTTTGCTCGCATTGCAATTTAAAACCGCTAGAAACTTACAAGACAAAAAGCTCTGACAACATTCCCCAGAACAACAATGGGCATCATTATGGGGGCAACTTTTTCTTTTCTAAACTCTCGTTTGTTTATCGTTCCTGCAAGGCAAGGGGAAGCCTTCTCTTTTTTTTTTCCCCACAGAGAACATTTCTCTGTAATCAGCACTTTGCTGGGTGTGTCCGTCTTTCTCTCCCACCACTAATTCCATTTCTCATGCCATAGTGGGCTGACCTCAGCTCTGAAGGAAACACGGCTGCCCTGCAGCTGATGTCTGAGATTATATACTTTACCTTTTACAGCAACACAGCATAACCGAAGGGTGGACGGTCTCAGCTTCGCCGCACTCTGGGCCGACCCCCTCCTGCCCCTGGAGGGGGAAACCCTCCTTCTGCCCTTTCAGAAACCGCTGGAGCTCTGTCATGGGGAAGCCTGACGTTTGGTAACCCTAGATGGAAAGGAGAAGTTGATATGAAGCGCTACAAACAAGTACAGTATAGTATAGTGGTTTATTTGTTTCATTTTGTTCAGCCTTTAAGGAAAGTTCATCTAGAAATGAAAATGATGGCACCATTTACTTAGTCTTGATGCTGTCCCAGTTTTATTTATTTTATATTACTTTTTTTATAAAGTCTGGTAGTACAAAAAAACCCTCAGCCCTCAAACAAAACATCAAAACAAAAAACAAAACAACAACACAAAACTAAATAAACTTAAAAAACAAACACCCGCAAAAAACACATCTAAACAAGAGCAAAACAGAAGACAAAAACAGAACCAATAATAATATTATTAATAATAATTTACTTAAATAAAAATATGAGTAACTGATGGCAGTTATTTGTGTGTGAACTAACCTATGAAGACCATTTCGGAATAAATAAATCAATCAAAATATACAAAATATTTACATTTTTTGAGTAAAACAATTACAGTTGGAAATTCAAATATGAAACAAAGAGTATAGTACAGTTATAGTGAACATTGTTTAATTTTATTCAACCTACAAGTAAAGTATATCTAGAAATGAAAATGATGCAACCATTTACTCAGTCTGATGATGTCCTGACTTTTTAAATTCTGGCAGTATAAAAAAACAAAACAAAAGCAAAATATATTTACTTTCACTTAAATGGAAAAGCTTTTGACAGATTAAAAAACACCCACAGTCCTTCAAAAAAAAAAAAAAAAAAAAGGAACAACAAAAACAGAACAAAAAGAAAGAAAGAAAAAAAAAAAAAAAAAAAACAGAACCCAATAATAAAAAATAAATAAGTAAATTAGAAACTCCAAAAAAAAAAAAAAAAAAACACAAAAACACAAAAACAAACAAAAATCAACAAAACAGAAGAAAAAAAATTAAAGCAACAAAAACAAAACAAATTTATTTTCACTTATATCATTTTTTTGCATAAGAAAGAGAATAACACTAACCAAATAAAAAAGGAAAAACAAAAACAGAACAGAAAGAAAAAAAAAACAATAAAAAAACAATAAAAAAATAAATAGAAACCAAAGTAAACAAACAAAAAAAGAACAAAAAAAAATAATGAGAAAGCACTAAAAACAAAACATAACCCATTCCAAAAATATGTGTGTTATTTATTTTTTATTTAGTTTGTTTTCTTTGTAGTGTTTTTTGTTTGTTTGTTTGTATATTATATATTAGTTTAGCTTTTATACTGCCAGGATTTGTAAAAATGCAATATAAAATAAATAAACAAAAATAGAAACCAGGCAAAAACAAGCAACAAACAAAAATAGAAACAAAAAACAGAACAAAAAGAAAAGAGGAAAAAAACAACACATAACCCAAACTAAAAACAAACAAAAAAAACAAACAAGAACAAAACGGGTAAGAAAAAAAAAAAAATCTTTGAAGATTTTTTTTCCTAGAAACCAAATGAAAATTGCTTTTGAAAAAATTAGTTTTAATTTTTGTATAAACTAACATATAAAGAGAATGAATGAATGAATGAATAAATAAATAAAAATATATAATATTTACATTTATCAAGTGTTTGCATGAACAAATAAAATGCAGTTGGAAAGACATGAGTAAATAATTTTCATTTTCGTTTCATTTTTGTGTGAACTAATCTATTAAGACAATAAATAGCAATAGTCATAGACACTCATTCGGTCTACTATTATATCACTAAGTCCTCTAACTTCTCTAAAATAATTAATAACAATGTATTTATTAAATCACTACTGGCCTTTTTGTTGGATAGTGTAAAGGGGACAAGGAAATAATAGGCTGAACGGGGGTAACAAGAGTCAGAAATGTTCCAGCCCAGTTCAAACGTTGTGAACATTTCGTTTCAATGTGTTGAAACATGTGCACTAACCACTAAACCATGGAGAAATTCTAGTAATAACCAGTCACTGTATGTTAAAAGCTGATGGTACCTTGATGGTCTCATAAGCGTCTGTGATGAGGGCGATGAAGAGACTGAGCACCATGTAGATGAAGAGCGAGATGAACGAGTAGAGATAAGCTCGGCTGAACAACCACACCATTGTGTTCTTCTGTTCGAACTCCGCAAACGTAGGAAACATGTCGTCCCCGTTGACCAGGGAGAAGAGGCACTCGGCCACACGACTCAGACCTTCAAACTGACCCAGAAGATTTTTTATTAAATATACAAGTTAACATATACTGCCATCTAGTGTTCATAAGAAAGACTACAAATCTCAAAACAAGGATGTTTGTTACAGTACATACAAATACAAACATTTATGGAGTGGGTTTGTTTGTTTGTTTTATTTTTTGACAGATTCATTCACCTTCTCATGATAGGGTCCAAGAACAATCCATCCGCAGAAGGTGTAGCCGAGGTAGATCATTCCTGCGCAGCAGCAGAAGCGCAAGACCTTTGGTAAGGCTGCCCGCATTGTGAGGATAAGCACCTGTGTTGTCATAAAAATTATTTTAGGGCCTTAATAAATTATTTGTCTTGAGCAGTCAGCACTGTTATATAACTAGTGGTCAATAAAACACGTGTACTTCACCTTGGCAACCTTTCCATTACGTTTACTTTCATGTTCTTAAAGGATTAGTTCACTTTACTCACCCCCTTGTCACCCAAGATGATCATGTCTTTCTTTCTTCAGTCATAAAGAAATTATGTCTTTTGAGGAAAACATTTCAGGATTTCTCTCCATATTATCGACTTCTATGTCCCGAATTTGAACTTCCAAAATGCAGTTTAAATCCAGCTTCGAATGGCTCTAAACGTTCCCAGCCAGTGAAGAAGGGTCTTATCTAGCGAAATGATCAGGTTATTTTAGAAACAAATTGACAATTTATTCACTTTTTAACCTCAAATGCTCATCTTGTCTCGTCTCTTTGTTGCGCATGCGTAGTCTGTGTGATCCGGGTCAATACAGTTAGAGTAGGCCTAGGTCCAAAAACTTCCATCTCGTTTTCGTCTTTAACTACAAAATCATCCTATATTGCCTTTTTACCATTTTTTTGTAAAGGGTGTTTGATCATCTTTGTATGTTCACTTTGTAAACACTGGGTTGGAACTTCTGCAGCAATGTAGAATGATTTTAAAGTTGGGGAGGAAAATGAGATGGGAGTTTTTCGACAGAGACAAGACCGGATGAGCATTTGAGGTTAAAAAGTATATAAATTGTCAATCAGGCATGAAAATGGGTCAGGGGTGAAAAAGGTGCTCGAGGGGTGATGTGGCCTCTGATGGGGCCAGGAGGTGGGGGGACTCCCACAGAATAAATATTACGGCCTCATTAGGGGACATGCTGTAACTTAACTTGTTTATTCTTCCATCATAATTGACAGTCAAGTTTTTTTTTTTGGGGGGGGGCATAGAAATCAACCTAATAGTAATAAGTGTTTTCTACCATTATCGAAAAAGATACCATCAACCACAAATGCTATTTGCAACTGCAGACAGAGCATGCCAGAAAAACGATACTTTAGTATTAAATGTAACTTACCCTCTTAAGGGTACGTTCACGTCTGAAGCGTCTAAAAACGCGTGGAAAACGCGAGGCGCGTTGCTTCCTCAACCAATTTCAAAGCGCTTGGGCGCTCGCGCTTCTGTAGCGTCTGCCGTTACTAGGCAACCATGAAGGCGCTGTCAGTTACAATAACATTTCTGCTTTGGATTTTAAACCGCGCGGCTCCATTGAAAATAAAGAGCTTGCGCGCAAAAGGCGCTGCATGTGAACGGCCCCTAAGCCTTTCGTGACATAAACACCACCAAATTAAATTGTGGATCTCTCCCCTGTCGTCTTCTCCCAAGCGGATTGTCCCGCAGAAAGAAATGGCGCCCTGGATGTCAGTGGATGGTGCGCACGGTCTACGAACGCGGGACGCTCAGCTTTCACGATTTGAAATAGCTCAAATCCACTTTATATTAAGTTAATTAATTAATCAATAAATACCATCCAAGACTGCTATTAAGAATGTACAACACGTCAGGGTTCATAACAATGTATTTTTTTATTGTGTCACGAAAGGCTTCAGAGGGTGGGTTACAGTATCTAGGTGTTCTCTAGTTTAGAACGGTGACCACTTCACCTTCAGCCTCGCCAGTCCTCTCACCTCAATATCATCCACACGTCCTGGAAATACGAGTTATAGAGATTTTATAAAGAAGCACTATAGCTTTTCTGTAATTTACCGTTAGCTAAACAAGCTCGCAGCTAACTTCAGTAACAATATCTAGCTAACAGTACCGTTAACTGATCATTTTCCACCGTGTTCTCTAGCTGTGTTCAATGACTCAATTCATCAAGCTGTACCTAACAACGCCTATGTCAACAAAGCTCCTGGGTAACTTCGATATACCAGAAAATATAAAAAATGATTGAAACATCACTCAGTCAGTTGAGTTTCCAGCTTCTAAAGGTCTGCAGATATGTCTTCGATGTGCATGCTCTGTTCAATTAGAACCCTTCAAAACGGCGAATTTCGCCGAAAGGTGAGGGATTTTCATGCCTGGAATTTGTTTAAAAAATAACCGATTGTTTCGCTAGATAAGGCCCTTCTTTATTGGCTGGGATTGTTTAGAGCCTTTTAATGCTGCATTTAAACAGCATTATGGAAGTTTAAACTTGGGGTTACCATACATATCCATTATATAGATAGAAATCCTCAAATGTTTTCCTCAAAAAACACAATTTCTTACGACTGAAGAAAGAAAGACATGAATCTCATGGATGACAATGGGGTGAGTACATTATCTGTAAATTTCTGTTCTGAAAGTGAACTAATCCTTTAATAGGGGATGGGAGAAAATAAATAAATAAATAAATAAATAAATAAATATATAAAAAACTTTCAATGATTTATGATAGTGATGACCGTTGAAACGTGTCATCACCGTCTTGTGAAAAGGGTCCATATTTAAAAATCGACAATGGTACGTACAATGGTGTTTCTTATATTCAGAGTTGTTTACAGTGTTAAAGAGTTGGATTCTCATGCTAAACATGGCCAAAGTTTTAAAAAAATAATTGACAAATGACAGAATTTCTTGGCCGAAAATCGTACTTCCGGGTTGGTACAAGTTTCGGCTGTTTTTTTTTCGATCGTGGCATTAATGATGTAATCAGCGGTGGAACTCCTTATATGAGCATTTCTCTCCTTGTTTGTCCTGAAGGTCGATTGCGGCTGCTGTTAAGTGCACTTTCATTTTCAAATACTTTGATACGAAATTGATGTACACAAAGTGAGTTATGTTTTCAGAGCAGGACAAAATATCTGATATATAGAAATAAATCTGTGCATTAATGTGAATGCAGCCTGTTAAAGCTGCCACTGTCTATAATCTCATCAGTAATAATCAAACGGAAATAACGCTGAGGATAAAAAGAAAAACCCATTAAATTAAAAAACAACTATTTTCTGTAAACTTTCGGATACTTAAAGAACACTTATTTTGAATTAATTAAAAGTAATTGTAAAAAGTAGTCTGCTTTTAATGTGTTTTTGTGCATTTTGACTTACATTGTATTTTTCGAAGTACCCCAGATACCTTATGACGCCCACCCAGACCATTAGAGTCGATGTTCCCAGGAAGATGCTGCAGACGTCATAGTTGGTCATGCTCTGTGAGGAGAAAGGAACTTTATTGTCGTTTTGAATGTAGGCCAGACTTGTGCATCCATGCGAGTGCAATATAAACATTACATAAAATTAATTGCTGTTCCTTAAATCACCCTACAGCACAGGCCCAAAGTCTAAAGAATACTAAATGCATCTGTAATAGAGTTGCATAATGGTGTCCAACATGCTGAATTTGTGCAGCTGTTTAAAAAAACATGAACTATATATATTTTAAAATTAACTTTAGAAACTAATAACTGATGCAAATTGCCTTACTAATTAATTAAATAAATAGAATAAAAACACTAATATAATACATGATGATGAAAGTAAGCACATTTTCCCACCAAATTTAAATTGACCTTATTAAAAAAAAAATTATTATTTAAACAAATCTAAAAACACTAACAAAATAAATAAAAAAAAAAACTGTTTTTCAACTAACTTCAGAAATTCAATTTAAATAATTTTTAATTAACATTAAAAACATATTCCCTTTTAAATGTAGATTACCAAAAAAGCAGTTCAATGAACAAAATTTTAAAAAGTTTAAATGTATTAAGTGTTTCCATCTTTAGAAACTCAAATTTTAACAATAAATTTAATAAATTTAAATATAGCACATTTTTCCCTCTAATTAAGTACATATGATTACCTTACCCAAAATAATACATTAAAATTGGATTTTAAAAAAATTAAATGAATTTTACCTTTGATTTTAAATAATTAATAAATGAATGCATTATTTAAAAATGCTAATATAAACTTCTAATACTACTAATAGTAATTTCTAATACTAAAATTTCACCTTCAAAATCAATTGATTTTAAATGAAAATTAAGTATATTTTCCTCCAAATGTAAATTACTTCACACTAAATTATTTTAAACCATAAACAATTTTAATATTAACATAAATACAAAAAATAAAACAATATTTATACTAAAGTGTTTAATATGTACATTTCATAGCTTCACCAAAAATAAGTAATAAATTAAAATAAAATAAACAACTAATTTAATTCACTGAAAATAAATGAATTAATAAATGAATAAATTAATTAAAATATTGACTAAAATTAAGTGCAATTTTTCCTTCAAATATTTCAATTACAAAAAAATAAAATAAAATGAATGATATTTCTAATACTAATTTTTAATACTATTTTTTAATGAAAACTAAGTATATTTTCCCTCCAAATCTAAATTACTTCACAATAAATTATTTTAAATCATAAACAAAATTTTAATATTAATATAAAATATAAAAACAAAAATTATAATATTTAAATTATAAAGTGTTTAATGAGAGACATATTATATCTTGATTTACATTTAAAAAATACATTTGGTTACCTGTACCAAAAATAAGCAATACATTAAAATTAATGTTTTGATGTATTAATGTTACTTTTTATTAATTCATTTAAAATAAATGATTAAATAAATTAGAAAGTTAATATAAAATGATATTTGTTCAATTAATTAAAATATATTATTTTAAATCGAGTACGATTTCCCTCCAGAAATTTAAATTACCAAAAATATAAATGAATGAATTATATTTCTAATGTAAATGTTAATATAATGCATAAAAATAAAAATATTTCAACTATAAAGTGTGTAATAGGAGCCATTAATATAATATGTTGATTTAAATAAATAATAAAAAAGTACAAATAATGAGAATCACCATTAGATTGGAAATAAAAAAAAATCTTTTGAATTTAATGGGTGGGAGGAAGGTCAGAAATTAACAAGGGCTTGTGACAAAAATACCACCAAAATGAATGACATTTAGATTCGCTCACACTGCATCAGATTGCTTTTACATGCTGTTTTGTGCAGTGTTGAGCCTTATAACCAATCAAACACATTTATGCTGAATTTAGGAATGCATTGGCCAATCAGAGGCACTTACATTTGTCAGCGCTGTAAACGATTGCCCATTCTCACGAATTCCCTCATCATAAACAACACATTAAAGTATTGCTTTAGACAATACAGTATGGTGCTTATAATAACGAATTATAAAAATTGCCCTCATGAATGTAAAAAATGCCCCTAGAAATCATTCAATGGAATCAATCAGTGAAAAAGGTTAACTTCTGACCCTGGTGGAAGGGGTTTCTCCTATGGACAAAATAATAACACATTACAATCAACATTTTTTTTTTTTAAATTTGGGGAACTACAACTTCCTCTGCAACTGCTCAGATTGTGTAAGCACCAGCAAAAACAAATCTTAAAAAGAAAAGCACCTTAGCTTGTATTTCCATTTTTAGTATCGATCCAATGATGGCCATCACATCGCTGATGATCACTAAGATGTACCAGCCATTCAAGAACTCCCTCTGATCATCTTCACACACTTTGAGATTATAATTCTCAAGACAGAAGCTAGAGAAGCGCTGCAGAGAGAGGAAGTGACACATGAAGGAAACACTGACAGGGCACAAAATTATCAAAACGGCATGAGTTCACATTGAGTCACTATGACAGAGCATCAAAAATAACTGATGTAGATTTTCAAAAATGTTAACGTGTCTGTAATATTGGCAGGTTTACCTGAAGTAGCCTCACGGCGAGTATAATAGAACGTGTGCAGAGCACTGCAGATATTAGACAGACTACAATAACAAAGCCATCAAAGATCAGGAGGTAGTGAGTGTTTTTCTGAGCTGAAAAAGACAATGAATTGAAGTTCACATGGATATGTTATTGTCATAACATTAAAAAGTATTTCTAGGGCTGTGATGATTCCTCGATTAAATTTGAGTCCTCCTTTAAGAAAGTAAAAAACATCGACTGCATTTTGCCCGTGTCGATTACCTTGCAAAGTACCGGAAGTGGCGCATTCCATCGACGTGAATCCATAAATACATCGTTATCCTTCTAATTATGCTAACTGTTCATGGCGACTTCAAAGTAAAAGTTTAACTGAACCTTTGCTCTGAGTTTGCATGTTTTGATGTCCACATGTTCTTGTTCAAGAAATAACCGCGGCTGTAGCATTTCTATCATAAGGAAGTGGCCAAATATTAAAGATTAAGTGGACATCTGAATAAAATGTAGTTTAGTCAATATTAAACAAGGATTAGATCGCGCTGTAACATTGAAAAACAATCGTCAGACCGTTGGCGCCCTCTGCAGTCATCTGATATAATACACAAGTTTATAATTATATCGTTTTAGCGTATTACATTATGTAGCCTATTTTAACCGTTTTGCTCAGTAAAACCGTGTTTACTTGGTTTTATTTGGGGTCTATTTTTATTGGCCCAACCACAAAAAACTTGATTAATCGTCAGAAGAAAGAGTCAGATGACCAAATCGTTAGTGACAGAACTGCTTAAAATTAATCATTTGACCATAAGCAATTATTGTAGCTGATACCAGTTCACATACCAGTTCCTGAAATTTTCCAGTTTTTGCACACACTACTAACTGTGTCAAAATCAAGGGTCAGTTTCACCTTCCCGCTGTGACAACTGTTATCAAAGACAATCTGCAAAGAATTAAATTTGATTTATTGAAGTAACACAAGCTAAAATGGATGTAAACAGATGTTTATGCTCAAAGAAATTGACCTTACCTTCACAAAAAATGTGTAGCAGTCTGGGAGCTCATGAGAACGAACAGTTTGCAAATTGATTCCTTTGAGCGCGAAAGTGATCTCAATATCGACAAGCCTGTATTTCAAACAAAACCCATGAGCAACTGAAACAATTGTGCAATAATTAAGAGGTTATATATAGCTTAGGTTCACAAACCTATAAAAATCTAACTCATAAAATGAAGCGTTGTTCATTCTCCATGTTTTACTGGACTCTGGATCAAGACTCAAGCAAACTGGAAAAGACAAAAATAGCTCAGTTTAGAAAATACACTACAATTTATACATACTAGATATTCATGTTTTATGAAAAACACGTAACCTGTTTCAAGCTCGGCATCAATATCAAAAGTTTCCTCAGACGGTTCAACGCTGCCTCTCTTGTAGCTCTTCTTACAGATGATCAAGGGCAAAAACTTTTCATTCTCCTCAGCATAACTAACGGGACCTACGGACAGGTTTCCTAACTGGGAATACTGTCAAACAGATAGATACATATTATGTTAAGCTAGTTTTACCTTTTTATTTCCTCACATAAAGAATGATGCTTCATCCACACCACTAGGTGTCAGCATTAGACCAGTCATCCCAAACCTGTAAGACCTTTGTTTATATTTGAAACACAAATTAAGATATTTTTGATGAAATTCGAGAGCTTTCTGACCCTGCATAGACAGAAACACAACTGGCGCATTCAAGGCCCAGAAAGGTAGTAAGGACAACTTTAAACGGTCCACGTGACATCAGTGATTCAATCATAATGTTATGAAGCTGCAAGGCTGTGAAGATGCTTTTCGTGTGAAAAAAAAAAAAAAAAAACCCTGATGTCACATGGACTATTTTAATAATGTCCTTACTACCTTTCCTGACCCTAAACGTGCCAGTTGCGTTTGTGTCTATGCAGGGTCAGAAAGCTCTTGGATTTCAGCAAAAATATCTTAATTTGTATTCAGAAGACGAACGAAAGTCTTACAGGTTTGGAACGACATGAGGGTGAGTAATTAATAACGAAATTTTCATTTTTTGGGTAAACTATCTCTTTAATGCTGATAAAATAACGGAAGAGAAAAAAAAATGTGGAGAACATGAAGCAAGATGAATGAAAAACAAATACAAACCTGATCTATGACGTAGTGTAAACTATCATATACATTCTGTCTGGTGTAGACAGAAATACTGTAGTCATCCTCATCCACACCACTGTAGCCCTTCAAAAACAAATTCTTAAAGGCCATCAGGTTCTCCTCCTTGTAGGACACCACAAGCTGGTTATTCAGTCCAAACAGTATGAGCTTTAAAAACAGAGGAGAAGATGTTTTCAACATGGCTGGTGGAACATTACGGTTTTGTGTGTACTGTAGCTTTTAGACGTTTGAATTATGTTAATAATCACATAATGCCTTAGTCGGATAAGGTTTACAGTAAATATAAAGCTGAAATGTGTGATTTCTGTTCCACTGGAGTTAGCAATAATAGTAACTGTGTTCAAACAGGTTTCCTGACCACTCCCCCTGCCTTCCATTGGTCGAACAAACCCTGCCCCCCCCCACAACTGAGTGGTTGAGCCACTGTTGCCGTTGTTACGGTTTAACTGGTTACCGTGTTATCTGGTGACCTGGTTCAGGTGCTCTGCTCCAGATGTGATGGAACGACCGCAGCAGTTTCGCCGATTCTAAAAGCACAAACTAATGTGATATTAAGCTGTTTAATAAACGTACACTTGCTCATTACATGATTTTGTTATTCTTGTAAAGATTACAAATTAATGATGTGATCGCCCGTAGCGGCTGAAGTACGGAAAATAAACCAAAAAGTCGGCATGACGCGGGATTCGAACACGCACTAAAAACATCCGCACTGTGAGACATCAGTAACGAACGCACTGCGCTATCGAATATGCTGATGTAATTTCGGATATTTTGATTCAAGTCAGGATTTTACTCTCTGGGTGATATTATGTAGCCTACCTGGCTGAATCTGGCTGAATGTGCCCGTGTTAACTTGTTACCTGTGTTTACATGTTATCAAAATTTATAGTAAAAGTATATTAACTTACATTTTATGGTGTATGATGTTAAAGTACATTTCATGCACGCTCAGACACGGGTAAATTTGTGGCTACTGTGGTTTAATTACAAACGCTATCGTTAAACTATATTTACTGTAGTAAAAACACATAAAACATAAAAACACACATTCTCTTCAGAGACTAGTTAATGCCTCGTTTGATGAATAACAATGTTATTTTCTCGCTGTTTTGCCGTTATTTTCTCGTAGAAATGGAAACATGACTTCATATATTGTTTTAATGTGACAGTAGATGAAATGCAAACGTTATATTCGAATTGAAACGCTGCTTGTTTAGCCTATAACATAGATAACATGAAATATAAACTTTAGTCAAAAAGCTGCATATACAGTTGTGCTCAAATTTATACCCTTGGTTAATGTGAAAATAAATCTGTATCATTACTCCTTTTTATGTCTTATTTAAAAATTTCACAAAAATCATTGTAGAATAGGATTTTAAAATGGGAGAGAAATCTGACAATGAAAAGAAAAAGGTTTTCTCTAATACACATTGACCACAGTTAATCATACCCTTTTATGCAAAACTCCTTTTACCATTATAGGTTTTCACCTATAATGCTTGATAAGTTTAGAGAGCATCTGACAAGAGACCATTCTTTCAGAATCTCTCCAGACCATGCAGATCCATGTAGGTTATTCTCCTATTCAGTGCCCATTCGTTTTCTAGGGTTTAGGTCAGGGATCTGGGTTGGCCATGGCAGAAGCTTGTTTTTGTTCTCAGTGATACATTTTTGTTTTGATTTTGATGTTTGTTTGTGGATCATTGTCCTGTTGGAAGATCCAACCATAGCCCATTATAAGTTTTCTAGCATAGACAGTCAGTTTTTTAATTTTCTAATTTTCTTGAATGTTTTCGTTATTTTTATTTAGGCTTTCTAACCCCATGATTTAACTAATATCTGCAACTCCTCAGCTGTGATCCTTGGAGAGTCTTTGGCCACTCAAACTCTCCTCCTCGCCTTGCTTTGAGACAAAATAGTCCCACGTCTTTTCCAGATTTGTAAAATTTTATGTTGACTGGATTTACTTAAGGTGCACTGCAGGTGAATGGGGTTAAAAACTACCTAATAGATATTGCCTTACCTACCCAGTTGACTGATTACATTGATAATTGCAATCTTTTTTGGTATTACAAGTTCTTTAAAATGTTAGGTTTAAATATGCAAATGAGGCATTATTTAATGAAACATGCATTCGTTTGCATACCTTTCTAGTACAAAAATCTAAATACTGGATGAAGTCAGTTTCAAAATTCTTGTTTAATTTTTTCCTTTTACAGAGGGAATTTTAGGTATCTTATTTACTCCATAATTCAGAAAATACCTAGAACAGGCAGAAAACAATATTTTTTAGGGGATAACATATTATATATAATCAAGCAAATTAAATATGAACAAATATGAAAAACATTCAGAATACAGATAAGGAACAAAAATGTAATGTTTGGTGTTTGGTGTGTGTAAGTGCTTCTGAATTGGAGAATAATGGCTCAGTGTAAGATAAAAAAAGAATTTTGAGAAAACAGCTTTTAAAAATATGCATTGTAATTGAAATATATTGACACAAATAGATCAAGTGCTGTAAAAGAAACACTTAACAGTGTCTTTTGGGTGTTTTCTTTCCAAAAGTCTCAAGCTTGACAGGTGCCTGAAAAACTGCATTTATGGCGCTTAAATGAAAGGTCATACAATATATATAGATAAGATTAAATGGATAAAAATGTAGACTTATTTTCACGGCCTTCTTCTTACATCATATTTACCAAGGGTATGATTAATTTTATAGTTTATATTTCATGTTATCTATGTTATAGGCTAAACAAGCAGCGTTTCAGCTCGAATATAACGTTTGCATTTCATCTACTGTCACATTAAAACAATATATGAAGTCACGTTTCCATTTTTACGAGAAAATAACGGCAAAACAGCGAGAAAATAACATTAAGTTATTCATCAAACGAGGCATTAACTAGTCTCTGAAGAGAATGTGTGTTTTTATGTTTTTATGTGTTTAGTAAATATAGTTTAATGATAGCGTTTGTAATTAAACCACAGTAGCCACAAATGTACCCGTGTCTGAGCGTGCATTAAATGTAGCCTACTTTAACATCATACACCATAAAATGTAAGTTAATATACTTTTACTATAAATTTTGATAACATGTAAACACAGGTCACAAGTTAACACGGGTACATTTCCCTGATTCAGCCAGATACATAATGTCACCCCGAGAGTAAAATTCTGACTTGAATCAAAATACCCGAATCCGCATCAGCATATTCGGTAGCTCGGTGCGTTCGCTGATGTCTCACAGTGCGGATGTTTTAAGCGCGTGTTCGAATCCCGCGTCATGCAGACTTTTTTGGTTTATTTTCCGTACTTCAGCCGCTACGGGCCATCACATCATTAATTTGTAATCTTTACAAGAATAACAAAATCATGTAATGAGCAAGTGTGCGTTTATTAAACAGCTTAATATCACATTAGTTTGTGCTTTTAGAATCGGCAAAACTGCTGCGGTCGTTCCATCACATCTGGAGCAGAGCACCTGAACCAGGAAGTTGGTCACCAGATAACACGGTAACCAGTTAAACCGTAACACCGTGCTAAGCTTGTTGGGCTAATTCTCAAACAAACAGAAAACTGTTTTGATAACACCACAGAGAGTTTTTTAGGGAAAAAAACATAGTTACTTATAGAGAAGGTTTGCATTTAACAAAAACCAAACCATAGTTGCACATTTCAGCTTTAAACAAAGGTAACCCAATAAATACCTGGAGTGTAATCATGAATATTTTCAAAATTTGCACTGCTAACTTCCACGGTAACTGTTGCCGGCTTCTGTACTTCTCACAAGGGCTCATGAAGTAAAACCTCAAGTCATCTCTCAGTATCTCCTCTGTCATGGGATCAGTGGCCATGGATGTGGAAACACTGTATTAAAATATAGAAATATGCATATATATTCACTTCTTAATCAGATACACCATTGATCAAACTTGGACTGGTCTACCCTCATACAGTCTGATAAGACTGATTTGTGATGTTACAAAACTATATTTGAACACAAACAGATGATAATTCAACTTAGTGTGACACATTACCCATGTGACAGGGTTCTGTATAAGATGAGGAAGATGGAAGGGGTCAATGAACAAAAAAAGGAAAGGGAGGGAAAATTAGTTGCTCAATAAGCGTTTCCTAAACTTTAACTGAGACTTTATGAATAACTGCAAAAACTTTGCACAACATGTCCCTCAAAACACTACCAAGGGTACAAGTCCAAGGCTGTGTTTGTCTGTTCAACATCACTGGCTGTGTAGTTACTAACACACTGTACTCTGTTTATTGACTTCACGAGTAGAACACAAGCAAGTTCACAAATTTAGAGAATTAGAGTGTTTTAATTCTGTGTTGTTGTCTATTTTATTAGACCTAAATTAAATAAACACGACGGAATTCTGAATCTGTTTAGTTGTCATGCAAAATAACTTAACATAAACTAACCTTAAAACCTTGTCTAACTTACCTTGACACGTCAACCCTCACGTCTTGGCAGTACCTATCTGACATTTCCATGCCACCTGTTATCCAAGACAAAATGCGTTTCCAGCCACAAGCGGTCTTTGATCACTAAATTACTAAATAACCTAGCGTTTGACGTCACAGCTGGAACACCTTCAACCGTACCCATCGACCAATCAGGGGCGAGGAGGATTCCCGATGGGCGTGACCTCAATGCAAGACAAAATAGAACGTTCTTTCAGTTGCTCACAGACTTGTGAAACGTCACAAAGGGGCGATTGAGGAACTACTATAAACAAACAGACCACACGCTATTTTAATACAGCAAGTGTGGTGTGCTTTTTAATGAATTAAGTAAAACAAGATAAGTTTAAATATGTATTTTTTTAGCACTTTATCTCACGTTAAAAAGGCAAAGTTTGAACATGACTTCTGAGCAAAAACAAAATCACATTCACAGTCAATGAGGACTCAAAAAAAGTTTTATTTCACTATGAATTAACAAAACCAGCTGTGTCAAGCAAATTAACAGAGTTAGTAATAATAGTAGGCCTAATTTTAGCCTACTTTCAGCCAGTGCTCGCTTGAGGTACAAAGCATAATCATAATGTATCATCAGCCAGCATCATCAAACTGATCTAAAATGAAAAAGTATCCACCTTTTTTTATTCCCGTAAAAGTGGACGCGGCCATTTGTAATATTGCAAATTAGTGTGTCTTGCCATATTATTTTAATGTATTATCTTAATTATGAACACACTGGTTTGTAGTGCAAACAGTTTTGCCATTTACTGCACGTTGATAATGAAATGGAAGTCTCACTCTTGCATGTTAAAGCAAAAAGTGGATGACTGAAAACTGGCAAAATGTCTATAAATAGCCTATTGTAACAGCTAAAACTCCCCACAACACATATCATTGATATTTGATCCAAGAATGTTCATTATGAATATGTGTGATCAGTTTCTAGCAGGGTTGCCAGGTTTTCAAAACAAAACCCGCCAGATTGCTACTCAAAACTAGCCCAATCACGTTTTGAGGGGGGGTAAAATACACGTTTTTTGGCGGGATTCACCGGGTAAAATTAGCATTCCAGTGGTGGCTCTGTTTAGGGGTTAATAGTGTTGCCATAGAAAAGCATAATTCTAAGGATGTGAACAGCTCCGAGTGGAACGTCACCTGTTGTCATCTCGAAATTGTGGTAGTTACGATATGGCGTAAATGCAGCATAAGCAAGTTTTACAAACATTTTATAAACATTTTCAAAACAGTTTTCATAATAAAAAATATATAGAATTTAAACTGTGAGTCATATTAGATTTGTATGAAAATCAACCCAAAAATTAAGCAAATTTTATCAACATCAAAATATGTAAAGATAGATAAATTAAATATGTGGCTTAGAACACCTGGCCCTTACGGTAAAAAATAAAAAAATAAAAAAAATAAATAAAAAAATCGGGTACTCCCGATTAGCTAATCCGTTGCATAAGACAAAAGCTGTTATACCTTTTATTTTACGTTATTTATATATTTAGAAGTACATCCGTAGGTACTATCAATGTTGGTTCGCTGACTATGTGACGTCAGAGCGCGGAACTGGGAGTACATCGATCTAGTACGAGTTCACGGGTTGGAAGTCACGGGTTTGACTGCCGTTCCAGTGCACTTTAACGGGTAGAAGGTTGGAAAAACACGGGTAACGGGTTGCCTGGAACGCGGCATTAGATATTACATCTAATTTGGTATAAACAAAGTGTTGCACGTTTTATTGTTGCAAAGATGAGTAGTGGTGATATTTATTTTGTACAACATTTGCAACTGCTTTTTATCACTTAATTAGAAGCACCACAAATTAATCAATCATCTGTTATAGGCAGCGGTCAAAAAGATTACACAATTTAATTTTTAAACATTTTTATTGAACAGAAAATACACTTATTAAATATACTATGGTTTATGAATGATCTTCCTTGTGGGGCCTGAAATGTCAAAAGTTTTACCTTTTTTGTAGGGACATTTGGTCTTCCCAGTGTAGGCTTAACCAATGCACGCAAGCACACACAGTGGCTGTGTGCCAAATAACCTAAATTATTTAGGGGTGTGCAATACTGGCAAAATGATATAATACTTTTGGGGGGATTTTTGTCAATAAGGATAATTTATCAATATTTTGCTGATTGCGTTTTTGTGCTGGTTAAGGCTTGTCATGGATAAATAAACAATAAAACCGCCATTAGGTGGCGGCAAGTGTCTGTTTTAATGATTCACTGAATCCTTCAAGCAAACAATTCCTTTAAAATGGCTCAATTTGATTCAATTTGGATCGAAGCAAGCTTACTGTTTTTATGAATGGATCATTGAATAATTGGCTCACTCATCAAATAGCCCATTTGATGGGTTATAATTCAGAATTATGACCGTATGCACACTCAAGTCTATTCGCCACGTACAGTTTGTCATTCAAAGTTTTCTATTTGGGATGGATATATGAACATTCTGACTTTACATACTCTACAATACTGTGTATTGTGCATTTTAATTATAGGTTTGTTTTGTACTATCTTAAATATCTGTGCACTGACAGGAAATACGTCAAGTAGTCAAGTGCAAAGACGTCAAGTGTGGGTATTTGGACAAGGCAGTACGCTTTTAGGAATACTAAGGATTCGGACATACTTATTAGCTCGCCTACTGCTTTCCCCCTACTATATAGTAGAGAAGTAAGCGGTTTTGGACGCAGCCTCTGTAATTCTCAATAACAGCAGGTCTTCATCTCTATTAGAGGTGGGCGATATAGGCTCAAAATTATATCAAGATATGCTATTTCAAGAATATTTGCGATAATGCTATTTATGACGATATAGAAAAAAAAATATGGAACAACGTTTTATTGGTGATTTCAGCAGGCAGCACCATTCATTAGTGCAAACAAAAAGAAGGGAATTTTCCATCCCTCTCCAATGAGCTACTGTCTTGATGACAGACTAAACACTCACTGCTTTTAAAAATAAAATAAAAATGCTAGCAAAACTTAAGTAACAGTTGCATCTTTTTTGGATTACCATCAAATGAGGTAGAATACCAGTGCTGAAACTGTTGCATTTCCTCTAATTCTTTGTGCAAAAATAAAATGGATATACCATGAAATGAACAGAACAGAACTGTACAAGCAGGCGCGTAGCCCACCCAGTCAGTTGTTTAGTCAGAATCAGTTTATCAAAATTCTCTGCCGAGTCCGACCTGTGACCGTCTTTTTCCCCCTTCTCCCAAAACAGCTTACTGTTTCAGCTATTAAAATAGTTACATTCTGTATGTAATGGCAAAGTGATTATATTTCGTTTCGTTTTTTATTAAGTCAATTTAGAAAGACGTTTGGAGCATTTTTTTTTTTGTTCGTTAAATATAAATTTTCGTTTTTTAAAGGATCGAACAGCGGCCAGCGGAAGACTGTTCATAGTCTGTTTGATCAATTTATCTTCTCAAATCATCAGGACTTATCTAAAATAAAATCTATAGATATAAAACAGTTAAAGTAGCTATGAAACGATGTTAGTTTAAACGTTAAACCTAGATAAATGTGTGCTATTAGGCGCATATCCAATCGCTTTTGCGGAGAGGAACCTGAAGCCGCTTTGCAAGACTTGGAGGCGCCAGCGCGATCATTTGCATATTTTCAGCGGAAACAATTTAAAATTATCTTCATTTTTGCTCACAAAGGTAAGAGTAATAGATCATTCGGAAATATAAAGGGTCTATCAGCGCATACATGCCTTACAAACATGATAAATATAGGCCTATAAATAGAACGCTTTAAATTATTACTTAACGAAATAAATAAAAATCTGTAAAGATTTATTTCTCTTTAAAGGTGCGTCCAAAGAGTAGATTGCAAATCAGGGTCTTTGCGACACTATCTTAGAATACACTAGTTTATTAATGAATCATTCAAATATTTTCTTACCGTTTCCCCCGACACATTCATTGTATTCATTTTTGCTGATGCTTTGTGGCAAAAACGTTGTTGTGTTGCCTCTTTCAGAAGACCGCGGTCATGTGAGCCGCCATCTGCGAAAACCCAGTCAAGCCAGCCGCCACCTAAATTTTACTGCATGTCTATTAGTGGAATTACGGTACAGATACCAGGAGCAGCCAAAAAGCTCACGAAGACGCATATTTCAGTGATTCGATGTACACACACACAAAAATGAATTTTACAAAAATATTAATATTGAACAATATAAAAAGGTATAGTTATATTACCATCGAATACATTTTACTGTGTGGAGTTATAATCTGGCGCTCTCTATTCTTATTCTAATGTATCTGTTTTATAATCCATTAAGAATCTTCTTATTTATTTAAGAAAAAAAATCCTTTAACAACACTAGCATACTCTATTCTTTAACTATTCTATGTACTACTTTATGTTATATCATTCATTGTAACACATTAATCATGTTCTGCATTTTATTTATTTACATAGGTCGAATAAATTTGTCTTCAAAATCTTGTTCAGGGTGACTGTGACTCTGTCTGTGTGGAGTTTTATTGCGTTTTCTTGTACAGTTTTGAAGAAAATTTAAAAACAATGTCTATCACAATACATTGTAACTGGCCATTTCTTGATTTTTATACAGACATTATTAAAATTCCTTCATAGGTCGAATTAATTTTTCTTCAAAATCTTATTCAGGATGACTGTGACTCTGTCTGTGTCGAGTTTTATTGCGTTTTCTTGTACAGTTTTGGAGAAAATTCAAAACAAAGTCTATCACAATACATTGTAACTGACCATTTCTTGATTTATTCTTGATTTATTAAAATTCCTTCATAGAATGACTGTGACTGTCAGCATCGAGTTTTATTGTGATTTTTTTGTGCAGTTTGGGAGAACATTCAAAACAAAGTCTATCACAATACACTGTAACAGCTTAGTTAATTTATCAATATTTAACTTTGGTAATTGTTTTAAAAATATGAAAGTAAGCTGCATGTCAAATTAATGGATACATATGGATTTGTATATTTCAAGTTAATATGTGGCATAACAATTGCTTGTTATAGCAGCAATAATTTTAAACTAGACAAAGAAAGTTTGTAGAGAGTCTTTCAATTCAGTACAAATGTGACCCTGGACCACAAAACCAGTCTTAAGCCGCTGGGGTATATTTGTAGCAATAGCCAAAAATACATTGTATGGGTCAAAATTATAGATTTTTCTTTTATGCCAAAAATCATTAGAATAGTAAGTAAAAATCGTGTTCCATGAAGATATTTTGTAAATTTCTTACCATAAATGTATCAAAACTTAATTTTTGATCAGTGATATGCATTGGTTAGAACTTAATTTGGACAACTTTAAAGGCAATTTTCTCAATATTTAATTTTTTTTTTTGCACCCTCAGATTTCATATTTCAAATAGTTGTATCTCAGGTAAATATTATCCGATCCTAACAAACCATACATCAATGGAAAGCTTATTTATGCATCTTTCATATTATATATAAATCTCAATTTCGAAAAAATTACACTTATGACTGGTTTTGTGGTCCAGGGTCACAAGATAAATTACCTTCAAAAGAACCATGGATGTCTTAAGTATTTTTCTGTGATTGTTAACTGTATTTGGCACTTGCAGATCTTTACAGACATCTCTCCAAATCCGTCAGCTTAGAGTGCTGTACTTAGGGTTGCCAACTTCTGCAAAGGAAAATAAGGGACCATCTTCGTTCTTTATAGGAAAATAAGGGACATTATAAGGGACACTCAAAAAAGTATCTTTTTTTTGCTTGAATTAAATGCTAAAATGAATCTCAGACATAAACACGTTTTTTAACCTATTCGTGTACAATTTAATTCTAAAAAGAATTATGTCATATAAAAATGTCACACACCATACACACAAACCACATATATATGAGTAAATAATTTTACTACCATAAAATTGTGACTGCAACAGTGACGAGAAACAAATTGTTCTTTTAAATGCATTTTATAATTTTTATTTAAAAGTGTGTTAATCTTTTAACAACTGTAATTGTTATGTATTGTGCAATGAAAAGTACAGGATTTGATAAACTCATTTTATATGAACAGCAACTGTAAAGTCTCTATAAAAATCTCCAGCCTGCTCTGTCAGTTTAGCGAGCATTCAGGTAACGTAGCAACACCCAATGACAGCACGAGCACGCACGCATAGACACGCACAATAAGAAAGACACACGCACGCATAGACACGCACAATAAGAAAGACACACGCACGCATAGACACGCACAATAAGAAAGACACACGCACGCATAGACACGCACAATAAGAAAGACACGCACGCACACAACTCTTGAAACAGTTAAATATTTAGATTCACTCTTTAATTAAGCAACTGTATACCGCCACCTTGCTCAGACATTAACTCCACATTCAGTATATATTTCTCTACTCTGCATGTAGATTATACGGGACAAACTGCGTTCCGTATGGGATTAATACGGAACGCTGCTTTTGTATCTTAAATACGGAACGATTCCGTATTATACGGAACGGTTGGCAACCCTAGCTGTACTTCTTTAAATTGGTTCCAGGTAAAGAAAATGTTTTACAGTTGCTAATTGCTAACATACTTTTGTCCAATCTGTAGATGCATTTTCAAAACTCTAAACACAATAAGCACATCATATGCAGTCAATTACCATGTTTCTAAAGTGCAAACATTTTCTTTTTGTACAAGCATACACTGTTAGACATATCAAGGGTTTTTTACAGTAAATTACTGGCAACACTGTTGCCAGTAAGTTACTGTAATTAAAAATTACAGTAACAAACTGCATTTGATTTACAGTTGCAAACTGTACTGTTTTAGTGATTTACTGTAAAACAATCAAATTTATCAGTATACTACTGTAATTAATTAATTTTAATATATATTCCATTAGATTTTATTCATTTTTATTTTATTCATTATATTTTTACTCTATAATACTGTATTAAATTAAAGCAGACAAAATAATTCCAAAATGTCAAATTCTTTATTTAAAACATTGAATGTATAACACTTAAAAATACAGTCCAATACTTCCAATGTAGTACTTCCAATGCTGGAACAGTGCATCTTGTTGTATCATCTTGATTTATCCTCGCAAAGAATCTTTAGGCAACAGAAACACATTAGGTAAAAAAGACAGTCAAAGAATAGCCATGTGCAAAACCCAAGTACTGTTCCAAAACATGGCCACCAGCTTTGCTCATCATCCACTTTGACAGAAATGTCTTCTCTGAAAAACAAGAAGTAGAAATGGCACACTTTTAAAAGGCAAACCCCATAGAATACAGAAACCTCTCAAAACCATAGTTGTTCTCTTACCATGAATTGTCAGTCTCAGGGTGGCTGGCATGCTCGTCTTTCTTAATGCTTCACTGGAGTTGCCTTTAAAACACAAATACAAAAAAATGCAGTAAATCTAAAATTTTATTTAAAAACTATTACAAACTTGTAAAGCTAAAAAGGCAGCTAGCCATAAAACTTGGGTAAACCTAACTAAAATACGATTTTACTTTCTCGTTAGGTTACTGGCCAACATTAACTACTAACATTTGAACAAAAACTTTACATTAGCTAACCCAATGTTAATATAAGACAAGCGTTGCTTGTTAAAAACAAATTTAAATCGGTAACTTAATTCAATAAGCTGACAAAGTCGTTTGAAACGACCGCGCAGTTTGCCATGGTAAAGTTATCGCCATGTGACAAGTAAATGTTACGGGTAAAAGTTTAAACTGATGTGCAAAATCTGCCATAAACACACAGACAAACGTAAATATATTATTACCTTGATTGCTGGTTTTATTCTCTCGTAAGATGCGTCGACACACAGCGCTTATGTTCTCCGGAACTCTTCCACTCTTGCGGTTTTATCCCCGGGTAAATCCGATGCACCGGCGCGCTTCTTCCCTGCCTTCCTCGGACTCGCGTGGCGAGGCGTGGTGGTGCGGCTCGGCAAAAGACAATATAAAACCCATATACTATCTCCAGTGGATACGGACAGTAAAGTGATATATTTCTGACGTACATATGTACTCCAAGCGCTCACGCGGTTTCTGAAATGAATGACAATGAATTCCCAGTCATTACAAGCGATGTTACGCGTCCAGTGTAGTCAGTCCCAAACTGTTACGCTGCAAGTTACGGAAAATGTCAATCCTTCTTCTTCTACTTCTTCTTCTAGGATTTAATGGCGGTTGGCAACAAACGTTATACAATGTCAATCCAAATGTAAGAATTGAGGAAAATAAAGCAACCTCAGTAGAATGTAACAAAGAGGCGGTTACAGCAAATACAGTAGTATACAGCAATTTTAAAAAATACAGTGAGTCTCTGTATGTGTGCTCTGACGTCACAGAATATTCCCATAATGCAAATGGTACTACAATTATTTACTGTAAAGCAAATTTGCAGTATTATACTAGGTGATATATAGTAAATAACTGTAGAAATTACAGAAATGTCTAACAGTGTACCCAAAACCAAAATCATAAGTCTTTTTTGCAAATGCTTAAACACAGCATGTCAGAAATGAATACCTAATGTTCTGAACCTTAAATACAGCATAAAGTCTCTATTTATGCAACAACAGCAGCCCAAAATGTTTGAAAATATCTCATATAAAATATTGTAACAACTGATAATATTTAGCAGTAGCTGATTCCAGTCTCAGTTGGAGGAATAGTCAGGTGTTGAAAATGTTCTACATACAGTAAAAAAGACCTCTTTGAATTGATGTTGTGGATGCAGAACAACACAAATAATCAGATAGAAAAAAGAGAAGAAGAGGTAGGGGAGAGGAGTAAGAATGTGTGTTGGACTGTACACTTTTATGTTTGTTTTTTTCCCCTTACACATGAAGAACCTATATGAAAGCTTATTTCTCCCACGAAATATAAAGGGTAAAGTGACTTTTTTTCACAATTCTGATAAAGTCTGAATTGCAGGATGTAAACTTATAATTCCAAGAATAGAATTCCAGATTGTGAGATAAATAGGTCACAGTTACCCTTTACCCTTTATATTCTGTGGCAAAATTGTAACCAAAGACCATGTATGTTGAAATTTTTGTTGATCACTGGCATCAGTTACCATGGGGGCACCATCTATATCCAACCCCTACCCATTGGAAAGCAAATTCAAGGTTCCACCTGAAATTCTGCATAGGTTACCCTATTTGTTTCTTGTACATTCTGTAAAGTAATGACTCAGTTCATTTTAGATAGTATGTTGCCAAGAAAAAACATATTCAACACCTTAAAATGTAAAATGGGTTTCAGTTGAAGGCAAACTTAAAAAATAAAAAACAAACAAACAAACAAACAATGGATTTTATATTATCTATTATATGCATTTAGAACTGAAACATGAAAACTAATGCCATTTTTGTAAAGCCATCAAATGTTAGTATTTTGACAATTACTGTGCTATGATTGACTATATGTCTCTGTTGGATAGAAACTAGTGCTAAAGGTTTGACCGAATTGCTAAGTTTTGTTTTTATAGAGTTAGTATATGTAGAAAATTGTATTAAGCATTTTGAAATGAAGAGTTTATTTTTATTTAACAAAATGTAATTTTGGACAGAAAATTAGCTATTTGACTAATTGTGTGATGTAGGTGTGTTACTGTGTTAAGAGTTTAGAAAAAGTATTTTAAGTATTGGTAAATGCTTGTTAGCAATTGAAAAAAACTGTAATTACTGATATAATTTCTTGCAGAGTTTCAGAAGTTCTCCGTCCCATTGAAAAGAAAGGGGAAACAATATTATTATAGGACACTTTTAAGCAATAGATCATGTTCCATCAGAAAATGGTATTTCATGGATGTGTTAACTACATGTGTAGTACAATAATTTATTACAAGAAAATGTGAAGTTAACAGAGTATTATATGAGTTGACTGCCTTTCTGAATATTTTGAATCAAAATACATGTAAAATATAAAAGAAAGCGTATATATATATAAATAAATTACTTGGGATATATTATTATTACTGCTGTAGTGTCATAACTACCAATAACTATTAATACAGTGCGAAAGTGCCTTTGTTGAACAAAGCACAGCAGCCTACCATTGTCCTATTTGGTCACTGACCTGTTATTACTTATACTCACCCTTTCATTGAACTGAGGACAAAACCTGCAAAGGCACTGAATACATTAAGAGAGAAAAATACAAGAAAACATAGATCCACATATTCCTGCATAAATAAAACTACAGTCTAAACTAAGAGATTCTAAGAGTTCAAACAAACAAATACATAACACATGGTTTGGAAAGATGCTAAACTTAAATATGTTTTAGTTCTCATTCCCTGTTGATAAGTTGCTTACTTTTACAAATATTAATCATTATTATTATTTCCACAAACTGGACGTTTAATAATGTCTGTATAAAAATCAAGAAATGGCCAGTTACAATGTATTGTGATAGACTTTGTTTTGAATTTTCTCCAAAACTGTACAAGAAAATGCAATAAAACTCGACACAGACAGAGTCACAGTCATCCTGAATAAGATTTTGAAGAAAAATTTATTCGCCCTATGATGGAATTTTAATAATGTCTGTATAAAAAAAAAAAAAAAAAAAAAAAAAAAAAAAAATCAAGAAATGGCCAGTTACAATGTATTGTGATAGACATTGTTTTTAAATTTTCTCCAAAACTGTACAAGAAAACGCAATAAAACTCGACATAGACAGTGTCACAGTCACCCTGAATAAGATTTTGAAGACAAATTTATTCTACCTATGTAAGCATTTTTAATAATGTCTGAATAAAATGCAGAACATGATTAATGTGTTACAATGCATAACAGGATATAACATAAAGTAGTACATAGAATAGACAAATAATAGAGTATGCTAGTGTTGTTGGAGGATCTTTTTTCTTAAATAAATAAGAAGATTCTTAATGTATTATAAAACAGATACATTAGAATAAGAATAGAGAGCGCCAGATTATAACTCCCCACAGTAAAATGTATTCGATGGTAATATAACTATACCTTTTTATATTGTTCAATATTAATATTTTTGTAATATTTCTTTTTTGTGTGTGTGTACATCGAATCACTGAAATATGCGTCTTCGTGAGCTTTTTGGCTGCTCCTGGTATCTGTACTGTAACGCCACTAATAGACGTGCAATACTTTTCAAGCATGATACAGAGCTATAGACAACTACACAACCTATTATAGCCTACATATAACAGCCTAGATGTGTTATGTAGCCTAATTTGCGCGCATTGGGCAGTCGCTATCTAAACGTACCTATCGGTGTGTGGCGTCGGAATATGCTCCGGAACCGCTCTCACCGGTGCTGCACCAGTCGGTCTGCGCGACGCCGCTTCGGGTTGGACATGTTTGTGGTGGTGTTGTTGTGCGCGCGCTAGGGAACGTAAATGCGCCATACATCATCGCGTAGCTGTATCACTGATATAGCACTTTCTTATCATGTAAAAATATATACCGGTATGATCGTGGACGGTATATCGCACAATCATCTAGTGCAGTGGTTCCCAATTCCAGTCCTAGGGACCCCCTGATCTGCACATTTTGCATGTCTCGGTCATGTAACACACCTGATTGAGATCATCAGCTCCTTAATTCAGTTCATGGCGCTTTCTCCAAACAAGCTGATGATCTCAGTCAGGTGTGTTAAATAAGAGAATGCAAAATGTGATGGGGGGTCTCCAGGACTGGAACTGGGAACCACTGATCTAGTGCACAATCATCATTTAATTCAGGGTTGGGGAACCTTAATCCTGAAGGGCCGGTGTCCCTGCAGAGTTTAGCTCCAACCCTGAAAAAAAATAAAAAATAAAAATACCAACCTGTATCCTGAAGACCTTGATTAGCTTGTGTTTAATTAGGGTTGGAGCTAAACTCTGCAGGGACACTGGCCCTTCAGGATTAACTTTAACTCTTTGAAAGACCCACCTCTGCTCAACTGATTAAAAACTAGGACTCGGACTGGACTGACACAACACTAACAGCAGGTGTTCATTACTAATGCACAATCATCATTTATTTAGACAATTAATTATCTTATTAATGTATCTCTTTGAAATTCCCGCCTCTGCTCAACTGATTAAATACAGGACTATGACGCAACACTACCATATAAACAGTTCCTCAGAGATTACATGTACACCTTTGGCAGCAACAGCAGAACTATGTGTTCTCTCAGTGTCCTTCTGCTTACCCGTAAGTTTCTCTCATCTAAATAAACTCATCAGTCAGATGCACAGTGAACACTTATGTATAGTTGCACTTTTAAAGATGTGAACAGTTCTGTTCTGGGTTCAATTTGGGGTTGAGAATAGTGTGAATGGGGTTCAAATTAGCATTGCACATGGATTTTAATCACTTATCTTCTGTTGTTGTCTTACAGTGGTGCTTCTGAACTCCAGCTTGCTGATATCTGCAGGTATTTCATTTGTCCATGAACCACATCAACAATCGGCACTTAAGCAAATGTTACTAGACTGATGACCCCTGGTTTCAAAGACATGGCTTAAGCCTAGTTCTAGACTAAAATGTAAATCTGAGCCATATCAACTGAAAGAAACTGACTGAAAAATGTATCAGTGTCTTTGTTCTGTCTCAAGATGCACACCAGTAATGTTTTACTGGTTTAGGCTAAACCCTGTCTATAAAACCGGGCCTTTGTTTTTGCTTGTGTGAGTGGGTTTTGGTGTGTGTCGCTACTTTTTCACTATTGTTTAGTATTCTCAAACTAATATCGGGAGTTTATTGTTCTCTCCCTATAGTTTAATCTCAACTTGTTATAAATGACAAATAATATGTGCACTCTTTAAATTTTCAGAGACTGTAGTCGCATGTGATGGGAATGTCCAGCGTCTCAGTTGTGGTAAGATGTGTCACAATCAACTTATTTGCTATAGTTGTTTTAACAGTAATCCATTATGTAATGTTCTTTTGCTCAGCTACTGGTGTGATCAGTGTACAGTCAGCAACCTGTGGCCGCACAAGCAGACAACTTTGTAGCATTGGACGACCACCATCTGAAACCTCTAATACTCAGTGTTCAATAGATGTCCCTGCAGTTCCTAAACTGTATGGATTTATTTCTTGTGTTGTTGTTGCTGCTTACTCTTGTGGTTTTGCTTACTTGGTATACGTTTAATTATATTAGTTGCATCTTTATCCTTAAACAGGTGTAATGGACTGAGAAAGTGTGAGATCGACACTCCAGGACTTGCACCAAGAGATCCATGTTATGGCACCTACAAGTACTACACTACCAACTACATTTGCGTTCCAGCAGGTCTGGACTTTGACTTTGTCTTCCTCCAATTCCTGTTCTTTATCACTTTCAATCTGTGTAAAAGTATTCTGTCCTTCCAGAAACAAGTGTGACTTGTAGTGGTGGATACAGTTATTTGAAATGTGGTGAGTTTATTTATTTATTTATTTATTTATTTATTTTTCTCCCACATCTTTCACTTTGTTTCAAGAAATTGAGGTTGTTGGTGGTGCTGGTTTATTTATTTATTTATTTATTTATTTACTTATTTATTTATTTATTCTCTCCATGTAGAAAGTGGTAAGATTCAAATGAATACTGCAAACTATGGACGTACAGATAAAGTCACCTGCTCTCAAGGACGTCCATCCGAACAGCTTCAAAACACAAACTGCTATTCACCCAATGCACTGGCTCCTCTGTCCAAAAGGTAGACGACCACTCCAATGAGTTCATGATCTCCTTTCAGTCCCAGCTAACCAGGAACGTTCTTCCAGTAATGTTAATAGAATTTTTAATTTTGAAGTCTGTAATGACATTTCTCAAAACATCAGCACAAAAATGATTTTATAAAATGTTCATGGAAAGTTAAACATTTAAACATGGAAACGTATTTCTTTCTTAGAGGACATTCAAAATTAACATTCCCATTAGAATGTTAAAGAAAACATTCACTTAACCAAGAAAAATGTTTCAAAACATTCAAGAAGCTGGCAGTAACGCTGGCAAATTTTAGAATATTTCTGTTAGCTGGGATAAAACTGCAGAAACTAACATAAGATATCTATATCTTTTTTGTGACATGTAAAGCTGCAATGGCCTGGAAAGTTGTGAGGTGTTTGCGACGAATACAGTCTTTACTGATCCCTGCGTTGGCACATACAAGTACCTTGCAATCTCCTATTTTTGCCTCCCACCTGGAGTTCGTGAGTATTTACTATCCCATTTGCTACTCGGATTATTCTGTACTTGTGTTTAGTTTAAAAAGTATAGTTCAGCATATTTTATTTACAGTTTAATGTATTAAAGCTTGCTTTGTCTTAAATTCAGTTGGCTAAACTTGGGAGTGCTTCTTGACTTCTTCATAAATGAATAATTGCTTCTGTTAACTCTTAAAGTACACTTTTAAAATCATTACATTTGAAACTTACTTCAAAGTAAAACTTTTAGTTGACACTACAAAGTGCACTTTTTAAAATGCACACTTACGATTTGAGGTGCACATTCAATGCTACAAAATGGCACTTCTGTTTCACAAGGCAAAAAACATCCTTAATGTGCTTTTAAAAGGCATGATTACACTACACGGCACCCGCTCACTAAGTCCGTTTTACACTTGAGTTATCTTTTTATTGCTTTACATTTCTGTGTTTACTATAGGTTCAAGTTTGGCCTGTGAACAGGTTACGAGTGCCCTGACCTGTGGTGAGTAGGCCTATTTTCTTTCTGCTTATTTTTACAGTTTCAGTTGACGCAATCGGAGTTTGACTCTGATAAATTATAGCATATAATGACTATGTATCAAAGAGACTGTAAAATGTTGAATTTGTTTTCAGATGATGGAACTGTCATACACATTCACAGCGCTAACTACGGCCGAACTGACAGCAGCACATGCTCTGCTGGCCGTCCTGCTTCTGAACTTGCCAAAACTGACTGCTACGCCTTAAATTCACAGACGGTAGTCGCTAATGGGTGGGTTTACATGCTTAAATTGTCATGTGTAACTTTTAATTTGCCCTACTGAAGAACCTAAACCAAGACTAATGTAGTGTAAGCGTTTTTCTCCCAGCAGTGTAATCAAATGACTTAAGTTTCTTTAATTAAATCATATTTTACATTGTAGATGTGAAGGGAAGAACAGCTGCACTATATTAGCCTCCAACAGTGTCTTCTCAGATCCATGTTCCGGCACATTCAAGTTCCTGTACATCTCATACTCCTGCGTGTTTAAGTGTGAGTGTCACTAAGCAGTGATACTACATGTAATATTTGGTTTTATTCGTGAACTCGCTCATCAGGCTACTATTCTTGATGTTTGCAGAGAACGACAGCTGATCTTGTGGATTTTGGCCTCTTCAGTTTTCTCTCTGCATCTCTTCCACTTTCAACGCACTGAAACCTTTTGCCAAAAAAATGGTAATGGGAGAATGCTAGCATGCTAATCTGAATTCAGTCTTTGTGTGCGGATGAAATCATTGGTTGAGGCTTTTACATAATGCTTTGATTCTCATACAATTAATTATTTCAATGGACTATCCTTGTACAGTAAAATCCTGTAGTGTACAATAAATGTTCTGCAGCTGGGAATGAGGTGTGTGAATCTTCTTAAAGCATGTTGATTTTGTAAATCCCAGTTTTATCTTCTTTATGAAGTGTTAGGATAAAGTAACATTTACATATGACACTGTAGCAGTACAAAGCTGTTTACCCTTATCTTTTAACATATGAAGTGCAAATAATTGCCCAAACCAACTTGTCTTTCACTGTTACTTGGGCACCTTGAGCAAATTTCTGTCTGAATGCTTCAGATCGGTCATGGGCCCTGTGTCTCTCCTGGTTGCCCGTTGATGATGTTGCCCAAGGTAGCTCAGCAACATTGCTCAATCATTAGCATCAGTTTCTTCTTAGGGTGATTAAGTAAACCTTGCAAAACTTTTTATACAAAATTAGCCAACTGTAATTCCCTTTTTGCTAGCCTATACTACTGTATAGTATGGAGCTTTTTTATCATTCAAACATACTGTGTTTGAGAGTAAAATATAATTGTTATTAAAAAATAAAAGATTGCCAAAAAAGTCCTCTTAAGGTTCAAAAATGATGATGATGATGATGATGATTTGCAGTGCATGTTTTGGGGGTTTTTTTGGCGGGTCTAAAAATTGTATAAGTGACATAGTCGAAAACGCGCATGCGCAAATGATAATTCTCTTTTGCTACGATTTACTGTCGTAAATCGATCTGTTCCATGGTTGAGCACCTTTTGTACCGCAAGACTTTCTTTCATTCACAGCGAAAGAAAAGAAGTTTGCCCTGCATCTGTTCTGGTGCCCAGTTTCACTTTTTGGATGAAAGTTGTAATTCATGGAATGTATACTACCAGTCCAAAGTTTGGACACCCTCTCATATATAAGAAACTGTTTTGTTTCTTATGCTTTTTAAGGCTGTTTTTACTTTATCAAAAATACAAAAAAAGATAATATTTTGAAATATTATTACGATGTAAATCAATGACTATATTAATATACATTCAAATTTAATTTAGATTTGCAATTAATATTGAATTTCCAGAATCATTACTCCAGTCTTCAGTGTGATATGACCCTTCAAAAATCATTCTAATATGCTGATTTATTATCAGTGCTGGAAACAGTTGTGCTGGTTATTTAATTAAAAAAATTTTTTTGGAACTTGTGATACTTTTTTTTTTCAGGATTTTTTGATTAATAAAAGGTTTAAAAAGAACAGCATTTATTTAAAATAGGTTTTCTAACAACATGCACTGCTGTTTAAAAGTTTGGGGTCTGTAATTTTTTATTCTTTCTTATACTTTCTTAATACTTTTATTCACCAAGGATGTGTTCAATTAATAAAAAATGATAGCATAGATTTACATTGTTATAAAAGATTTATATTTTGAATAAATGCTGTTATTTTTAACTTATTCATCAGAAGAATCCTGAAAAAAAGAATCACAAGTTCCAAAAAATATTTGGCAGCACAACTGTTTCCAACATTGATACTTCTAATAATAAATCAGCATATTAGAATGATTTCTGAAGGATCACGTGACACTTAAGACTGCAGTAACAGCTGATGAAAATTCAGCTTTGCGTCACAGGAATAAATTATATTGTAAAGTGTGTGTGTGTGTATATATATATATATATATATATATATATATATATATATATATATATATATATAAAAACATTATTTTATATTGTAATAACATTTTGCAATATTACTATTTTTTTTCTGTATTTTTGATCAAATAAATGCAGCCTTGATGAGCATAGGAGACTTCTTTAAAAAATTTTAAATGAGAGGGTGTGTCCAAACTTTTGACTGGTAGTGTGTGTATAAATGTTAAAAAACAAACAATGCAAGACTCCAATATTACACACCTATTACAGACTGACATACCATCTATTCGGAAGTGTTGGTGTCTCCAGATTCTGGAGAAATTCTCATTCGCAAGGTAGGACACATTTCAAGCAGTAAAACATTGGTCTGCTTTACAATTATGCTATATTAAAAGTACCATACTCTGACTTTTGAAAAGGCATGGGCAGCACTTCAGACAGCACTTTGCCTTCTGGACAGAGGAGGCAGAACAGCTGATGGCAGGCACCCTACCACCTATTTATAGGATTCCTCGACCCCAAATAGTCAAGGTATGGCCAAACTAACCAGACAATTATATTTTCACGTATGCATTCTATACAGGTAGGTCTCAAAAAATTAGAATATTGTGGAAAAGTTTAATTCAGTAATTCAGTGTAAAACCTGAAACAACATTATATAGATTTATACAACAGTTCAAGTCAAGTGGGTTTTATTGTCATTTCAACCATATACACTGTGTAGTGAGACAAAACAACGTTTCACCATGGGTCAAGTGGTGTTACATTTAAGGTATATAAAAAGACATTTGGGACAGGTTACATTTAGTGCACACAGGCTATAAAATTAGTGTACATACATTATTACAGTGCATCCAGAAAGTATTCACACCCTTTTCAATGTTTCACCCTTTGTTACATTGCTGCCATCTCCTAGAGACATTTATGTTAATTTTTTTTCTCCTTAATCTACACTCAGTACCTCATAATGACAGCAAAATACAGAATTGTAGAAGTTTTTACAAATTAATAAAAAATAAAAAACTGAAATATCCAGAATTTAGGAAATTTGAACGTGCCAACACTGCCAAAAGTACCAATACCTGGTTTAATGACCATGGTCACAGAGTCACTGTGCTTGATTGGCCTGTAAACTCGTCTGATCTGAACCCCAAAGGGAAGATCAGAGGTACGAGATACAACAATGCAGGTGAGCTGAAAGCTGCTTTTAAAGCAACCTGGGCTTCCATAACACCTCAGCTGTGCCACATGTGGGTTGCCTCCATGCCTCGTCACACTGATGCAGTATTTCAAGCAAAGGGAGGCCCTACCAAGTATTTAGTGCATATATGTGAACATTTTTCAGAAGACCGACATTTCTGTATTAAAAATCCTTGTTTTTTATTGGTTGTATGTGATATTCTAATTTTGTGAGATACTGAATTTTGGGTTTTCTTTAGCTATAAGCCATAGTCATCAAAATTAACACAAATAAGAGATATTTCACTTAGTGTCTAATGAATCTATATAATATATGAGTTTCACGTTTTACATTGAATTACTGAAATTGACAAACTTTTCCACAATATTCAGATTTTTTTGAGACCTACCTGTATTTACTTTGTGCATGTTATGGTTATATGGTTATGAGTTAGCAGATGCTTTTGAGGTTTTAGAGTGACATTTTTTTCTATTTTTTTTTTTTTCTCTTAAATAAAGTAAAGATACTCAAAAAGTGTACTTAAGGACAATACTCAAGTAAATATACTTCACTACTGTCCTCTGGTCTCATATCACTTCTGTGTGCACACTATGCATTCTTTCAAGTAATTTCCATTGTCAGTTCCATTCCCACCTGTCAGTCAGGCCCACCCAGTCAGTTGCTTAGCCTATCAGAATCAGCTTACCAAAATTCTCGACTGAGTCCGACCTGTGACTGTCTTTTCCCCCCTTCTCCCAAAACAGCTTATATATATTCAGTTATTCAAAGTGCTGAATGATACAATACTAGTCTACAGTACTCTCTATTCATAAATACCATTGCAATTTCTCTGTACCATGTTCAAAAAACATTTAGTACTTGAGGTCTACTAAACAGGCGTAATTACATATTCTTCACCTCTTTCTGCAAACTCTCTAATTTACTGGTGCACTCAGACACAACAGAACACTGTTGCACGTTCTGAAAAATAAATAAGGTCATAGGGCATTAGAACAAGAGTAAACAGTGACTGAATTTTCATTTTTTGCGGAAACATTCTTTTAACTTTCATTTAAACTACAAAGTTTGTAAAACCTTAAAATATAGTTTGCAATGCAAAGTTTGAACAGTGTCACGGTTTTACCATGTGCTTTGGTTTGATTATGTCATATGGATCGCTCCATCCTCCTCTTCATCCTTGTGGACATTTGCATTTGCAAGAACAAAGAGACTACAAAAAATGAGAAAACTCCAGAATCCAAACGATTGACAGATTGACACCTTCATAATCTCCACTGGAACAGAAGAGGAACATACTTGTAAAACAACCACTGGTCGATAATCGATGTTAAGAATCAGCTTTCTTGGACACACATTGACGTGTAAACACTTTACAATATACTGTCACAATACTGACACCTATAGATTCACAACCGCAAATATCCGCGTAACCGCATATTATCGGATGAGGACGGATCAAGTGTTACACTGGTATGTTAATAAAATCTTCGACTCTTGGATTCTATGCAGTATATACAGTTTAGACAATTTATATGAAATAAAAACTGACACTGCCAGTTGACATATTGTGCCGTTTATAATTCATTTGTAAAAAAATACATAGCCTACCTTTCAATTCTGCGTTGTCATGTATTTCAGTAAAACAACTCGACTTGTAAATGTATACGTATTTATCATACAAAACAAGTAAAACCTTTGTCTAACTTACCTTGACACGTAAAACCCGTAAAACCACATCTCTGAGATGTGTCCCTCGCCTCGCTTTGAAATTATGGGGAGGAGTGAAATTATGCTGCCTTCACGTGCTATTCGAATGATAATAAGTACTAGTTTCCTACTCGAAAATTGGACATGAACGGCCCCTCAAGTCGTATTGACTACTATGGAATTATGCTGCGTTCAAGTCCTCCTGGGATGCCATTACGATATCAAGTGCGTTCAAGTCACCATGGTCCTGACAATATGACGATTTATCTTTTCTACAGAGAATTCAACGATTTTTTAAAACTGTGCATCTACAAAATGACGAATAAAGAATGTGTATCATATTGTGCTTTTGCATTTTTCTCTTTTTTTGAGTTTATGAAGGTGATGTAAACGGCATCATTATATATTCTGTGGTGTATACAATAATATAATATTTTGTATATGTAACTAATACAGTTTTATTAAAATATTTTTTTTTATAAAAAATAAATAAATAATAATAATAAAAAAACATACAGACGCTGTATTGTTTTTGGCTGCGTCCATTGCATCCGGCACGTTTTTTCACTGACACACCCCCAACTCGGAAACTTCGGCTTATAGAAAAATTCGAGTTTCTCACTCGTAATAACGACTTTGTGGTGGCGTTCTATCCGACATGACTTGAACGCACCAATAATTTTGATAGCAGAGTTTCCGAGTTGGGCGGGTCATTTAACTTTAATCATGGTGGAGGGGACAACTATTAGCTGCTGTCAGTGCTGTTCTCACAACAACTACATCTCTTTGTCTTGTCGCAAAAGTAGCGTATTTATAGGCTAGATATAAATGATCATTCGAAGCATGTTTTATAAGCAGTGAAATTAGCATGCTTAAAACTTAAAGTTCTGTTGCTTTTTTGTTAAGTTTCTCAGAGACTTTGTATTGGAAAGTCAAAAAGTGAAACTGTATTTAGACTAGTAGTAAAGGAAAGATACCAGACTATTGAAAGTGGTTCTTTATCCATAAACTTTCTATACAAGCATGGTATTAATTAGACCATAGTTCTAACCACAGTGAGCGTTGACCCTGGAACTACATTTCAATCAACCAATCAGAATTGAGGGAACTTTTCAGGAAATTTTATGATAAGGGTTAGTTGCTTCCTTGTCAGCTATCATTTTCCTCTGATTTTAGGAATAAATTATGGGTAGGGTTAGGTTTAGGGGTAGGGATTGGATTAAATCTATATTTTTGGACAGTAATGTTGATCCAGGATTTAAAAAAAAAAAAACATCTTTTTTTTTTTAATCCTTTTAATTTTACTCTGCAACATCACAATGTCTGAGGAAACTGAAACCTGGAGAGAAGATGTGTAAACGCTTTAATATTTCAAACCTTAAAAAAGTGAGTTTAGTAGGAACCGATTTGCCAATTACCATCAATTCTTTTCATCAAGCAATTAGAGAGGCTGGAGAAGCCGTGTTTGGACCCTCAAAAAAAGAAAAAGTGAAACATACTGACCAACATGAAAGTCTAAAAGCAGTCAGAAAGCAGTCAATGACATCAAATCATTATTGGAAAATGTAAAATCCAAAGTCATCTAGCACCAGTTATCGGAAGCTTTCTGGTAAACACTGTTGCCAATCAAGGCTGCATAATCAACACTCCATTTTTGCACAGGCATCATTATACACATATTTTTTTTTTATTGGATTAGAGGATTCAACGACCGCTAAGGGATTATATTTATTTTGTTTGTACAATATTAAGATGATGTAAAAGTGTTGTTTTAATTATAAGGCAAATGTTGTCAAAAACTATCCTGGTACCTATCTGATTTAGTCTGTGCTTCTTTAAGTTACCTATTCTTCATACAGTAAATTAGTGAAGAACTGTCTAAATAAAATTTTTAGGCGTTGAAAAATTGGGTGTTTTACCGGCTCTGTGTTTTGGGCTGTGGTTTCAGTGACGGGGAAGTTTACCAATCTTCATCCATCCAGAACAGCCACATAACCAGTAATAGAACGACAGTGTATAAAAGGGGTATATGAAACAGCAGCTAGCACTCTCAGGCCTCAACTGCAATACAAATAATCAGAGAACGAATAAAAAGTTTGTACTTAATGAATTTCCCCCCTTTAAAACCCACAATAATTCTTACCTCCTAGATCAAATTTGTATACTACCTTAGACTTTATGCGAATTGGAAAAAGATGGCGTGGTCAGATGTAGCGGCTATTCCAGGTCCTAAAAACGGTGGTTTTATGTCTTTTAATGTCATCTGTTCATCTCAAAATAGTGTAAGTCTGCCGCTAATTCATAACTCAAAAATACATATATGATCGCCAAAGCCTTTTGGAAATTGCAAATGCATACAACCACCAACTCTCACGACTACTAAGAAGCTCCGAGGCTTTTATTTACTACTAAAGCCGAACCCTGAGACCACGGCCTTGCCCACTGATGCCACCCACACAAAGCGGAGGCGCTGGCGGTGTGAGAGGAGACAGAAGCGCAGCAAGCGCGGAGGTATACGAGCTAGGCTAAGGGCTAACCCCACCAGACTGTGTCTTCCAACACTCATGCTCTCCAATGTTCGCTCGCTGGAAAATAAACTGAATTTAATTCAACTCAGTCGCTCTACACTGCACAAGGAAAGGGGTTGTTGTGCATTTGTTTTCACTGAAACATGGCTAAACAACAACACCCCGGACTCTGCCATTCAGCTGCACGGGCTAACCTGCTACCAAGCGGACAGAGATACAACACTGTCTGGTAAGACTCGCGGGGGAGGACTGTGTGTTTATATCAACAAGGAATGGTGTAACAATGCTGTGTTAGTGTCAAAACACTGCTCGACGCTGGTGGAATTTATGTTTGTGAAGTGTCGATCGTTCTATCTGCCACGGGAGTTCACGGCCATTGTTATTGTCGCAGTTTACATCCCGCCATGTGGAAACACTAAGGACGCGCATCGCGAGCTGTACAGCGCCATCGGGAACAACAGACAAATAACGCAGACGGCTTTTTCATCATAGCCGGTGACTTTAATCACGCGAACTTAAAGACTGTTTTGCCAAAGTTCTACCAACATGGGAAACAACACTCTGGACTTATTTATCGTACTCTGGTTTACAAAACAGAAAAAAATGCTTACAAAGCTGAACCCCGCCCCCACCTCGGATACTCTGACCACATCTCTGTTATGCTAATCCCAGCATACAAACCACTTCTCAAACTTGCCAAACCGGTTCAAAAACAGATCACAGTATGGCCAGATGATGCTACCTCTGCACTACAGGACTGCTTTCAGTGCACAGACTGGAACATGTTCAGAGAGGCGGCCACCTACAACAACCACACAGACCTGCACGAATACACCGCAACAGTGACTGCTTACATCAAAAGGTGCATTGATGATGTGACAGTCACCAAGACCATCACCACACGTGCAAACCAGAAGCCGTGGATGACAGCAGAGGTTCGTGGGCTGCTCAAGACCAGAGATGATACATTCAGATCAGGAGACAAAGTAGCTTTCAAAACAGCAAGAGCCAATCTGTCCCATGGCATCAGGAAAGCAAAACGCTTGTATGCACAAAAAATAAATAATCATTTTACTGACAGCAAAGACACACAGAGTCTGTGGCCAGCCATTCACACCATCACTGATTACAAGCCCCTTCCACAGGCCTGCAATGATGACACATCCCTCCCAGACGCACTCAACCTCTTTTATTCACAGTCTGTCCATGTCGGCCGCAACACCTCCAGCACTACCACACTGAGCACAGGTGCCCCACAGGGCTGTGTGCTCAGCCCGCTGCTCTTCATGCTGCTGACCCACGACTGCACTGCCAAGTTCAGCTCCAACCACATCATCAAGTTTTCTGATGACACAACTGTGGTAGGTCTCATCAGTAACAACGATGAAACATTCTACAGAAAGGTGGCGGCACAACTGGTTGATTGGTGTAGTGCAGACAACCTGTCCCTCAGTGTCAGTAACACAAAGGTTGTGATAAAAAAAACAAAAAAAACATGAGGACCCAACGTGCCTCCAATCAATGAGCCACAGAGGTGTGCTCAATGGCACGACGCAACTCACTGGGGTCATACAAGTATATGTTCAAACCCAAATGGAGTACCTGAAAGCCATACTTAAGTAAAAGTACAGATGTCTGTGATATTTATTGTACTTAAGTACAAAAAGTATTTAAAAAAAAAAAAAAACATACATCAAACGTACTTTTACTTTCAGAACTCAAGTATGTTTGATGTATGTTTTCTTTTTTTTTTTTAAATACATATATGGAAAAAAGCTATATATGTAGAAACATTATATGAAACATTCTATATATATATATATATATATATATAAAATGTTTATACACCACCTGAGTAGCAAGATTGTGTTCAGTTTCAACTCTTTCTTCCATTTTGTGTTTTGGGTAAGAATAAGAAGCACTTCATCCGGTAATTAGTGCCTTTCATTCCAACATAAGAAAACATTTCTGGAATCTGCATTTGAAATAGCATTTATATGTATTTAATGTATCTCAGAGGGGACATTGATGCATTTAAACAGCAGTTACAGATTCATTAATACGCGTAATGTTTAGTTTTTAACATAAAACATTGAATACTGATATTTTACATAATTTAGGATATGAAAAAATGGTTGAAATGTGAAATTAAAACCGCCAGTAGGTGGCACAAGTGACTGTTAATAAGTGAGTCACTGAGATTCAACCGATTCATTCAAATGGCTGATTCATCCAGGAAAAAAGCATTTGCCTGTGTTAATGAATGAATCACTGAATTATTCTTATCAACCGATTTGTTCAAAATGCTGATTCATTTAACCAGTAAACACCGTCCATTGCTCAGAGACACAAAACAACATTATGTGAAATATAAGTAATTTAATTGCTTTACTAAAAAAAATGATAAAATAACATGATTATTAAATGTGTTATCATGCTAAAAATGGTACTTTGTGTGACATAGATCAAGTTAACTAAATTACAGAAATATAAAAAGCATACAGAAGCATTTTTGCCCTCTACAATTTAGAAAGCCTGGAATTTTGAGTTTAAAGTCTAATAAATCAACGTGCCTGCACTCTGTGTGTGATTTGGTGATATAGCCTACTTGATAATGTCTGCTCGCACGTCATTACAACACCACTTACCATATTATTACAAAAGAGATACTGTATATCACACACCCCAGACTCCACTAGAGTGGAAAATAAATCATCTGCGGTCTAACTTGAGTCTAACTTGCGAGCGCCAGACCACTGATACGTCAGTATCAGTGTTCTTCTATTTTGTAGTAAGCAACGAATATGCTTTGGGGAAATGTATCAGAGTAAAAGTATACATTTTAATTAGGAAATGTATTGGAGTAAAAGTAAAAGTAGGCTAAAATATAAAAAGTATTATTACTTTGTTACATTACACCGCTGTCCAAATGTTGGAAGACTACTATTGCCATTGAGAATGAGCTTGATCCCTTCCAAACAAAATGAAGATCTTTTTTGGCCCAATATCACTAACTGTCATCTCCTAAACAAAGCAAGGAGGTGAACCATCTCAGAAGTCATAAAGCTGTGGCACTGAAGATCCTCGGTCATGTCTGCAGAAAGACGCCCGACTCTTTGCTCAGTAAAATAATGCTCAAAAAAAGCAAATTCAAGAGTTAATTCAAAAATGTTTGTTATGAGTGTGTGTGATGAATGAGATGGAGAAAACAAAAGATAAATAAACTGTTTTTGTGTGAAGCAGTATAATGTCCATAAACAATGACATAATTTATATAGACAGCTGAATGACAAAAAACAACTGTGTTGATACAAAAAGAGTTCTGAAACTTATTGCAGTGTTTCTTGAACTGGAGTTTTAAAGCTTGATTGTTCTCCCTGCAGAAACAAAACAAAGCAGGATAAATATACACATTACATATATACACAATAGTAGAAGATATGAGCAAATTGTTTAGTAGTGAGATATGGCATATTATGTATTTGATATGTTGTGTAGACTATGAAATTGCTTCAGGTGTGATGGGATATGAGTACAAGCACAATGTTATGAATACTGCAAATGTACACATGCACTATCGACAACATAAATGAATAAAAACATGCAACAGCATTACGGACTATTTCATATAACATCAACTATATAATCGTAGCTGTAATGACATACAGTGTTAAGCTTGCAAAACGTAACCTGCAGCCTTAGGTCACTTCGAGCAGCCCATTTCCTTTTAGTGCAACCAAAGTGCTGCAATGTTTGAAAAAAAAAAAAAATTAAAATACAATACATTTAAATGCATCACAGGAATAAATTGCATTTTAAAATATATTCAAATAGAAAACAGTTATTTTAAGTTGTAATAATATTTCACAATATTACTCTTTTTACTGTCTGTTTAATCAAATAAATGCAGCCTTGATTTGCATCCATACTGACCATACTTGATTAGCAAACTATTCTGACTTATAATCAACACTTACCTCTTTCTCTTGAGTTCCAAGTGTTTTTACATCTATTTGAGCTGATGGCACATTAGTTTCAGTCTCATTTCTGTCTGGACTTTGTGTGTGCTTCTGCTCCTTTTTGTCCAAAGTAGTTGCATTTTTCTCCTTTGTACCAGGAATCAACTTCTCTGTCTGCTGCTGAAAATCACTCTCATCTCTGGACATGTTACCCGTAGCACACAGAATCTCAACCTTCTGAGTCCCTCTGGAACCACTGGAAAAGTTCCGTGGGAGATCCATGCTTCCATCCTCCTGTTTATTTTGTGGGTCATAAGCATCTCCTGCCCTGAAGCCCTGGTCGCTTTGGTGTCCTGCTTGATTCACCCTCTTTCTGTTGTCCTGTAGTGGCTGTGGAGCATCACCTCCTTCCAACGTTTCCTCATGCTCCCTTAATTGAGGGGCTTGACGCTGTCCTACCGCAGGAGGTGGCTGGTTCCATATCTGCAAAAAATGATTGACCTCTAGTATCTTATTAAGTTTCTTAGCCAAAGGAGAAATGTTTAAAACAATTTTAACTCTTCATTTTCCAATGCAGTGAACAGACACCCCTCATATTTTTGTAAATATTTTATTATAACTTTTCATGTGACAACACTAAAGAAATTTGCTGTTATATGTAAAGTAGTGAGTGTGAAGCTTGTATAACAGTGTAAATTTGCTGCCACCTCAAAATAATTCAACACACAGCCATTAATGTCTAAACCGCTGGCCACAAAAGTGAGTACACCCCTAAGTGAAAATGTCCAAATTGGGCCCAAAGTGTCAATAATTGTACCTTCTTGGGCATGGAGTTCACCAGTGCTTCACAGGTTGCCACTGGAGTCCTCTTCCACTCCTCCATGACGACAACACAGAGCTGGTGAGTTGATGGCCCACAGATGAGCAATAGGGTTTAGGTCTGGAGACATGCTTGGCCAGTCCATCACCTTTACTCTCGGCTTCTTTAGCAAAGTAGTGGCCATCTTGGAGGTGTATTTGGGGTCGTTATCATGTTGGAATACTGCTAATACTGTTAGAATACCCAGTTGGAATACCCAGCCCATGACACTCCCACCACCATGCTTGACTGTTGGCAAGACACACTTGTCTTTGTACTCCTCACCTGCACCATCTGAACCAAATAAGTTTATTTTGGTCTCATCAGACCACAGGACATGGTTCCAGTAATCCTGTTTGTCTTCAGCAAACTGTTTGCGAGCTTTCTTGTGCATAATCTTTAGAAGAGGCTTCCTTCTGGGACGACAGCCATGCAGACCAAAGTGATGCAGTGTGCGACGTATATTCTGAGCACTGACAGGCTAACCCCCCACCCCTTCAACCTCTGCCACTGTGCTGCAGCTAATTTTCAGGTTCTTGGCAATCTTCTTATAGTCTACGGCATCTTTATGTAGAGCAACAAATCTTTTTTTCAGATCCTCAAAGAGTTCTTTGCCATGAGGTGCCATGTTGCGATAACACTAAATTTAACACACCTGCTCCCCATTTACACCCGATAGCACTAATGAGTCACATGACACCGGGGAGAGAAAATGGCTAATAGGGCCCAATTTGGACATTTTCACTAGGGTCGTTTTCACTTTTGTGGCCAGTGACACATGGCTGTGTGTTGAGTTATTTTGAAGGGACAGTAAATTTGCACTGTTATACAAGCTGTACACTCACTACTTTACATTGTAGCAAAGTGTCATTTCTTCAGTGCTGTCAAATGAAAAGATATGGTAAAACAGTGGTTTTCAATCCTGCTCTGCACATTTTGTATGTCTCCCTTATTTGACACACTCAGTTCAGTTCATGGATCTCTCTCCTAACGAGCTGATGATCTGAATCAGGTGTGTTACATAAAGGAGACACACAAAATGTGCAGAGCAGTGGGTCCCCAGGACCAGGATTGAAAACCACTGTGTTAAAATATGTACAAAAATGTGAGGGGTGTACTCACTTCTGTGAGATACATACAATATTCTTCACTTCAGTGTCATTTGTTCAGTATGCTTTAGCAAAAATATCATGGACAGTCAAGAGCACAAAAATAATTACCTTATAAAAATGGAACCAGTTCATTCTCCAGAAATGGACAAACCAGGAGACCATAAACCAGAGCACAGTGCAAATTAT
Organism: Cirrhinus molitorella; assembly: GCA_033026305.1. Classification (NCBI taxonomy): domain Eukaryota; kingdom Metazoa; phylum Chordata; class Actinopteri; order Cypriniformes; family Cyprinidae; genus Cirrhinus; species Cirrhinus molitorella. Next base: position 25,014,221 of record CM065121.1, on the reverse strand, counting down.
GGCTACAGTCAGAACAATCAAAGAAACCTGTAAAACAAAATACAACCCATATTACATTTCTTAATAATAATTTAAACAAAAATGTTTATCTCTGAATGGTTTACAAGAACTGACCTTCAGTGCAGTATCAGCATATACATACAATGTGTCTTCAAAACGCCACTTCCAGGCTTCATGGTAGTGGAGTTTGAACCTGACTAGAATTTGACTGAGGGCCTCATCCATGGCTTCAGTGGTCCAGTCGTTCTCTTCATTCAAAAGCTTTTGGATCTCCACCAGTGAATGCTTGGACAGCTTCACCTCAGCATCATAATGCATGGATGTCTGTCCATCATCAGGCTAAAGATTTTAATTATGAAATGTTGAAAACCTTAACCAGTGTAGATTAAAATTATTTTAAGCTGCTCCCTGGTGAAAACATAGTCACATACCATGCCAAGTTCTGAGGTTTCTTTAAGGAACCTGGAAAGGAATTGCTTGAATACTGAAAGATATATTGGCTTTACAGAGGTGGTGGTCGTCCTCTTTTTCAGTTCATCAAACTAGAAAAAGAGATAGGAGAGCATAGCAGAAATAATAATATTAAAAATATTTTCATTTATTCAAAGTACCTAAAAATACCAAGGTAACTGTTCCATGTCCAAAAACATGAAACTATCATGTATTTTTGTTAGTGAGGCCTACTAAACAAAGATTTATTTCCATATTTTTCACCTCTTGTTGCAAACTCTCTAGTTTGCTGGTGCACTCAGACACATCAGGACACTGTTGTGCTTCACATGATTCTGAGCGGAATTTCCTCCTCTTGGTTGGCATATTTGGGTAATTGGCAGACTGTAAAACATTTAAAAATGTGATGTAGATTTGTGTTTCCTGCAAAATGACAGTGCTCACGAGGCCTTGTCATATAAAAAAAGGAAATATGCTTTACTGAGGTGGAGAGTTCATAAAAAACTTGTTCCCCTCCAGATCATTAACATTTAATGGTATTCAGAACAGAACAAAATCTATCTATATAAAGTAAAAATTAATTATAGTGTCATATTCATTACAAACATTGTTTGACACTATTATTGTTATATTAATTATAGTGTCATATACAAACAACACTGTTGTGGTCTGGGAACCTTGGCTGCTTTGCCAAGAGTCCATATGATTGACAGGTAAAGCAAACAATCAAATTTTGTTTTGTGTTGCATCATGTTTAGAGACGTGGAAACATCCCCACAAAAATAGACGGGTGGAGCCACGAGGCCACACCAGCTTTGTTTCCAGGAGGAACGTTAAAGAACAGACACGTGCCTCCCGGAAATCTTGCATAATCCAATCAGATGAACTTTTACAACTCCTGTGCTGTGTTTAAATTTTGTGTTTGATTTTGTGTGCCATGTGCATCAGAAGTTCCGTTAACGGTCCATGGGTGTGGCGCCTGAGGATAAGACTACCAGCCAAACTATCTAAAATTAAACTGAACGTGAACTGTCTTTGACCCACTGTGGGCCTCTCATTCAGCAGGAATTGTTGCATGTATCTGGTCGCTAAGCAATTATTTAATTACAGAAGCCTTTGTACCTCTCTCGTGTACCAGTACCCACTTAAAACAGCATCCTTCATATACATATACATATCCTTCACATATGCAAAAACGTGTCTGGAAAAACATCACTTTATTTTGATGATAGCAAAATAAGTTAGCAATGCTAATCTAATCCTTATATCAGTGGAAAGATATGATATCTCACAGACAAGAGTAAGACATCATTCAAACAGTAAAGGGTCTATTTTTATATGTGTACCTTCAAAATAACAATAAAACATACTTTTGTGAAATAAAGAAAACAAACAAAATGCACTTTACCACCCCTGCCTTTGTGAATTATTGAAATGAAGAAGAAAAAAAATAAGATGTTTTGATAAAAGCGTTTTTACCTTTGTGGGTTTTCTCATGCGCTTTGTCGTTGGGTCGTAGTTGAGCATGTCATATGGATCGATCCATGCATCATCCTCATCCCGGTGGATTTTTGTATTTGCAAAAACAAACAGGCTAGAAAAAATTAGCAAACTCCAGAATCCAAGCAACGAACAGCTTGACACCTTCATAATCTCCACTGGAACAGACAACAATGCGAAAACTCAACCTTACTGGTAAAACAAATATTGAACGATGTTTATGAATTATGTATGTAAAGTTCAGGTTCAGCTTAAAAGATAGTAAATGCATCTATCAACTGCCTAAATGTTACACACTGATGTTAAATAATGACAACAAAGGCCAAACGTTTACGTGCATGTTGCAAGACACCTTTCATATACCCCCACCATATACACCTAGATTCACAACCGTAAGTCAAAACCTCAAATATGGATTCATCGCCCCCAAGCGGACAGTGTATATCTAAAATTCAACCTCCGAAACAAATGGATAACAATAACAGTTCAATGTATATGAAAAAGATAACATTTATTAAAACACACCATGGTTTAATCAGAGAGTATATGTATGTTAGATATAATATATAATTATCTTAATTTTATATGTATTTTCTATTTATGTAGCATTTCTTTTTTTTTGTTTCCTGTTGTTTCCAGAAAAAATGTTTTTTCTATGTTCTATATTTTACTATATAGTTACATTTAAGGGAAAATATAAATTTCACAAGAATTGATTAATCATGAAAGGTGGACTTTTTAAGTAAATTAAGAAGTAATATATTGTGGCACGACCTTGAAGATCAGTGATCATGACTTTGTTATCATTGTCACATACTGCTCTGAGATAAGATTAAGATCCTAGTGCAGCAATTTTATTAAGAATTCCAGAGTCAAAAACAGGCAAGGGTCAAAACCAGAAAAACCAAATACAAAGATAAATCCAGTGGGGGAAAGGCAAAAGAGTAAATCCGTAAGGCAGGCAACAAAAAAAAAAGAACAGACAGCAGTGCAACAATCGCAAAACCTCGATGACAAATACAGGCACAAGCGCAGCTTAAATAAAGAGACAAACTAATACAAATGAGGACAAAGCTGAGGAAAGCTGAGGACAATCAGACCAGAAAGGACTGGAAGAATGTGTCATCAAATGGACAGTCTAGGACACCACAGCTAGACACTGTGATAATCATAGGAGCCAGTGAGCAGATAGTGAGCACCATAAAAAGCACACAGAACACACATCACCGATGTGTGACCGATATGTCTGGACGGTTCAGCCTCCTCTGATGTCGTAAGCCTGCTATGAAAAAGAAAGGACACCATTTTGATTTCCATGGTTTTCCATATTAGGACAAAAACATAATTTGGAAAATAAAACCTTGGTTGAACAATATATGACATATCACAGCATGTCATTATTTATTTAGCAAAAATTAGGCCAAAATGAAAAAGCCATGGGCAACAAACAAAGGACACCCTTACTGTTAACATAGGAATTAAAACATAAGACATTTTGGCAGTTTGCTGGTCTGGAGCCTTCAGGTGTGTGTTAACACAATGCCAAAGAGGAAAGATTTAAGTTAACAAATTAGTTTTTTTAAAGTGAAGTTTGGCTCTGCAGACCTCAGAATGTTTCAGAGGTGTCATCCAAACTTCAGTTTGGGATGGCTCTCACATTTTCCAGGCGAAAGTACAAAGTCTTCTTGCAAAAGGGGCCTTTAACAAACGGCAAGTCAGGCTTTAACAGCCATTACTTCCTTGTTCCCAAGAATGGTTGTGGACTCAGGCCCATCTTCAGTCTCGGACATCTGAACCATGTACAGCCATCCGGGACATTGGCTTCGAGACAGATCCTCGTGCAAGTATGCCCTGGGGATTGTTTTTTATCTGTAAATTGACTTGGCTGTGTCAGGTCACACTGTCTTTGCAGGATGGTGAGATGTCTCCTCCTATGGGCACAGTGCAATCTGCATTCGCTGAGGGCAGCCTATCAGCTAGACAGAATGAACCAAGGAACGGACATGCTGTCCTGGTACAATGTAGCTCCTGGAGAATGGAGATTACATCCTCAAGTAGTTCAAAAAAGATCTGGTCTGTCCTTGGGAGGGCAGAAGTAGTCCTTTTCACCTCAGAAGACAACGCTCACTGCCCAGTATATTTCTCAAAGTAGCAGGATCCTCTGGCCCACAAATGGCCCAGCGCTCTCCTATATGCCTTTCCTCTCATTGCCCTGCTCCCTCAGGTCATTAGATGGGTAAGGGAGGTCGGGTGTTTGGTCCTCTTGGTGGCCCCACTCTGGAGGAATCAGGCGGGATTTCAGAGTTGATTCAGCTGCTATCGGCAGCCCCTTGGCCAATTCCATTGAGAAAGGACCTCATCTCACAAGCACGAGGCATGATCTGGCATCCCAGACCCTAGTTGTTGAGAGACCCCTCAACTGGAGTCTTTTTTTTAATCTCCCAGGGAGGGTGGCTAATACTATTTTGGAAGCTAGAGGCCTGTCTACAAGTCACCTCTATGCCCTTAACTGTCACTGTTGTCTGACAACGGATGCTCAAGTCTGCTTTACTATATTACAATTAAAACCTAATTTAATCATGACAAACTATATATTGTTGGAAAGGTCTAAGACTCATAAATAGATATTTTACCACTGGGGGATTGAGAACCGCTGTACTATTGTTTCAAACTCCCACAGCTTCTACCTACCAAGTTATACAGTGCTCTGGAATGGTTTCCACTGTTTGTTTGTTTGTTTTTCTTCTACGTTGTGTCAGACCATCATTAAGAACTCCAACGCCTGTGCAGCAAAGCATCAAGACACAACCAGGAAGCCATGGCAGGACATGTCCCTGAAGGATCTGTACTCCTATCTGTCAGTGGTCATATACATTGGTCTGGTAAAAGTACCAGAACTAACAAAATACTGGAGTGGGTCCAGACTTTACAAGTTTGGCTTTCCTGCCACTGTTATGTCAGGCTGAACATTTCAGGCCATTTCAGCAGTACTGCATCTCAGAGATCCTAAGATGGATGCGGAGAATATGAAAAAGAAGAAGACTCCAGGCTTTGATCACCTGAGAAAATTTAAGCCAGTGTACCAGGAGAAACGAGATGGCTTAAAGACCCTCTTTCACCCTCATCAAAACATTGCAATAGATGAGAGGATTGGGCTGACGCAGTACCAAAAAGAGAAGCCAACAAAGTGGGACTTTGCGGTGTTCTATTGGAGTGAGGGCCCATTCTACCAGAGGAATGGACTCCCTCTGGTCTTGGTCAAGCAGAGTTTCTATTGGAAACGACTCCCAGATGGTCTTCGCTGTGTACTTTCACCAGATTTTATAACTTGGACATTCCTGCCCTTCAGGCAAAGATTTTTGTGGACCCCAGCCTAGTGGCTTAGATCTCTTCATCCCCATATGCGTAGCAACACAACGCTCATTCGCTTATCTCAGGAAACCAAGGTTATGTTAGTAACCAGCATTGATCGCTAAATTACTACATAACCTTGCATTTACAGCTGCAATATGTTCAACAGCGCTCAATCAATCAAAAGTGAGGAAGTTTCCTGATGGGCATGACCTCACTGTAGGAAATAAAACATTCTTTCAGTAGTTCACAGACTTTTGAAACACCACAAAGAGTCGACTGAAAAACTATCAAGTCTCGAAATGAAAAAAACTGAGCACATAGTGAGTGAAGTAGACAAGGTAAGGTTAAAAAATGCTTTTTTTAGTAATGCTTCCAAGCTGGAGCATTACTTCTGAGGTCACGTTAAAGGTGCAGAAGTTTTTCACAAAGAAATGAACAGCACTTTTGAGAAATATCACACTCCTTGTCGATGAAGACTTTATTTCTACACAAGGCGGGTTGCCGCCATGTTGAGATCACAATCTCCAGCTGTGTCAAGCAAATTGACCATGTTAATAATAACAATAATTATATTTAATTTATACAGCTCGAGGCACTTTACAAAGCATAATCATAAAAGTACACGTAAACAAACACGCAAATCAAACAATGTAACAACAAAACATTACTGACACAATACTAGAGCCTGAGTCAACATCATCAAACTGATCCAAAATGTATGAGTGTAACTAGAAAAAATTGGAAAAAAGTCCATTCTCTGCTGGTGTTGATGAAACAAGCTTTAATACCCTACGACGCACAGAAAAAAAGTGATGATTTAATCCAATAATGTTCATTATGAACATGTTTGGTGAATAAGAAGGAATCAAAAAATAAACAGTTTTTGTGTGAAGAAGCAACAGTAGCTAGTAAACAAACTTCATACATCCTGGCCAGTAGGTGTCAGTATAATGTCCATAAACAATAAGACAATTAACAGAGACAGCTAAATGAAAGAAAAAATCCTGCACCTTTCATTGGCTCTTTATAACATCTTAAAAATTATTTAACAAAAAATATATATTTTAATTTCAGAAAAAAAAACATTTTTCCCAATTCTTAATTAAAAAGTCAATGACACAGAAAGAGTCCATTTTATTGCAGTGTTTCTTGAACTGGAGTTTTAAAGCTTGAATAAACTTCTTCGACAGCAGCATCTGCTGATACTCCCTACACAAACAAAACACAGATTTCTGGTCAAAATCATGCAAGATAAAATACAACATTACATTTATACACAATAGTAGAGGGTATGAACAAAGTGTTTAGCAGTGATATATGGTATATTATGTATTTTGGTATGTTGTGTATTCTATTAAAAAGTGCCTCAGGTTTGATGAGATATGAGTACGAGCACAATGTAATGAATACTGCAACATGCACTATTCACAACATACACAAAACAGAAACAACTTAACAGATGCAACAGAATTACAGAGCATTTAATACAACATCAACTACCATGTAATTGCAGCTTCACTGACAGACATACAGTGTTAAGCTTGCAAACCGTAACCTGCAGCTTCGGGTCATTTTCAGCAGCCCTTTTCCTTTTAGTGCACATAAAGTGCTGCAATGTTTGAATTAAAGGAACACAAAAACTTTTTAATAAAAAAACACATTTAAATACATCACAGGAATGATTTAAATTTTAAAATATACTCAAACAGTTATTTGGAATTCTAATAATATTTCACACTATTACTCTTTTTACTGTATTTTTAAATCAAATAAATGAAGCCCTGATGTGAACAAGAGACTTGTCTAAATGAGTGGTTAAAAAAAATCCACTCAATCAATACATACCTCATTTCCTTGATTAGCTCCAAGTGTTATCACATCTGTTTGAGCAGAAGGCACACTGCTTTCAGGCTCACTTCTGTCTGGACTCTGTGTGTCTTTCTGCTCCTTTTTGTCCAGAGTAGATGTTTTTTTCTCCTTTTCCTCAGCTTTCACTTCAGGCTGTGCATTTTCTATTGCACCAGGATCCACTTCCGCTGTCCGCTGCAGTAAATCAGTCTCATCATCGCTGCACATGTTACCTGTAGCACGCACAGTCTCTACTTTCTGGCACACCCTGGGACCACCAGCAAAATCCTGTCTGAGATGCATGCTTTCATCCTCCTGTCTGTTTTGTGGGGCATAATCATCTCCTGCCCTGAAGCCCTGGTCACCTCGGTTTCCTGCTTGATTTACTCTGTATCTGTTGTCCTGGGGCACCTGTAGTGGCTGTGGAGCATCACCACCAGCTTCCTCATGCTCCCTTAGTTGAGGAGCTTGACGCTGTCCTACCGCAGGAGGTGGCTGGTCCCGTCGCCAACCGAGTCGGGGCAAGCGAACTGCTTGATGTATAGCTGCTTGAGCACTTCCATACATGAACACCTGAGAGGAGAAAAGATGACTTAGTAATGATAACAAATAAATGATCCTACTATATGTTAGTCATTCACAGCTCTTACCAAGATGGATAGTGTAATGATGAGAAGCACAGGTAACTGGAGAGTGACTGGTAGATCCTTCAGCAGGGCTCTGAGGAACTCACTGATTCCCTGCCCAATTTGCTTCAAGGGATCTGTGATGAAACTGGTTATGGTGACCGTGATAGCCTGGAATAAAGCCCCCAAGAAGATATGAATGTTATTTTGCAGTCCTATGTTAAAGTGCTTTAAATGACTTCTTTCTACACCAATCTACACTCCATACACTATAATGACAAAGAATAAAAAACTGAAATGATTCCATTGCATAAGTATTCATATTTTCTGGGACACTTTCAGGAGCATTCATATTGCTACACTTCGAGTGACGATAGCCTATGGCAAATTCAATTGAATGAGTATGATTTGGAAGGTACACACCTCTCAATAAAAGGTCTAACAGCTGAAAATGCATATTAAAGCAAAAACCACGCACTGAGGTCAAAATGAACTGCCTGGATTGCATCAAGGCACAGATCTGGGGAAGAGTTCAGGAAAATTCTGCTGCATTGAAGGTTCACAGAGGCATGTAGTCTCCATTATCCATAATGGAAGAAGTTTGGAACAACTAGGACTCTTTCTAGAGCTGGTCTCCTGGCCAAACTGAGCAATCGATGGAGAAGGGCCTTGGTTAGACTGGTGACCAAGAAGCTGATGGGCACTCTAGTTGAACTCCATGATCATATATGCAGATGGGAGAAACCTAGAAAAGGACAAACATCACTGCAACACTCCACCAATCCTCTCCTCAGTGAAGATGCATGAAAACACACTTGAGAAACAAGATTCTCTGGTCTGATGAACCTCAATTCCAAGCATCATGTTCCAACCATCCAAAAAGTAGGTGTGATGGTTGCAGCCTCATGCTGTGGGGTTTTTTTCAGCGGCAGGGACTGAGGGACTCGTCAGAGTAGAAGGAAAGCTCAACACAGCAAAATACAGAGATAGTCTTAATAAAAACCTGGTCCAGAGCATTCAGAACCTCAGACTGAGCATATTCTAACAGGACAATGACCCTAAGCACACAGCAAGAGTGGCTTATAGACAACTCTGTGAATGTCCTTGAGTGGCCCAGCCACAGCCTGGGCTCGAACCCAATCAAAAATTTCTGGAGAAACCTGAAAATGTCTACCAGACCCCATCCAAGCTGACAGAGCTTGAGAGGTGAAGAGGTGAGGCAAAGAATGACAGATAGTTGCCAAATACAGATACACTTGTCGCATCGTACCCAAAAAGGCTGTAAAGGTGCTTCAGTTAAGGGTATGAATATGTATGCAATGTACTTATTTCAGTGTTTTATTTCTAATAAATTTGCAAAGTGGAGTAATGTAGGCTGCAACATAAAACATAAAAAAAAGGGTATGAATACTTTTGCAAGGCACTGTATATGCCTTTTTAATGGTGTTCATTAGGATACATATTATTTGAAGTGTTGTTATTTAGTCCTGGATATGTCCTGTTTTTGTAAACTTGGATCATACTGTTTTGCCTTTAGATTCAGATTATTCTACACTGACCATTTTCACTATCAACAACATAATTATTAGTTGACCTCTAGTATCTTATCATCATCATTAGAAACAAAAATGATACAAACCCTTGTTGGAGGCACTAGCAAAATGGGATTCACCACCAGGACCTCGTAATACTTTTTGCAAGGATCATCTTGAAGAGTCCATGTCCGTCTGTACCACTCTAAATAAACAAAGAGTTACAACAGTTCATCTCTCAATCATTATTCACTCATCGTCTTGTCATTTAAAATCTGTAGGCTTTTCAGTGGAACTCAAAAACAGTATTTTGATGCTTCTTCTGTGATGAGGATTCTTCAAAATTCAAGTTTCACATCATACAGATAAATAATCAAATTATTCAATTTTTTAACAAATTCTTATAACTTTAAGCAGCTCACCTGAAAAACTCTCCATCCAGTCAAGTTGTTTTAGTCCAGTACATTTGCCATTGAAGCTCTCTACCTCTACAATGTTCTTCTTGTGCTCTGCAAAGGCAACCTAGCCAAGGAGAAATATTTAAACCAATTAAACTCTTTATTGTACAATACAGTGAAAACACTATTTAGCAAACATTCCATAGACAGTCAACAGCTCATGAATAATTACCATATAAAGATGGAACCAATTCCAGACCAAGCTAATGAAAAAGCAAACAGCAAACATTCTCCAGAACTGGACAAACCAGGAGACCACAGACCAGAGCTCAGTGCAAATTATGGCTACAACGATCAGAACAATCAACAAAACCTGTAGAGCAAAATACAGCATATATTACATTTATTCAAATATTAATTTAAACAAATGTGCTTATCTCTGAAAGGTTCTACAAAAACCGACCTTCAGGACAGTATCAGCTTCTACATAAAATGTGTCTTCGAAACGCCACTTCCAGGCTTCGTGGTCGTGGACTTTGAATCTGACCAGAATTTGACTGAGAGCCTCATCCATGGCTCCAGTGGTCCAGTCGTTCTCTTCATTCAATAGCTTCTGGATCTCCACCAGCGATTGCCGGGACAGCTTCACCTCAGCGTCATAATGCATGGATGTCTGTACATCATCAGGCTAAAGATTTAAACAAACGGAAAAGATGTAAAACCTTCACCAATGTAGATTAACGTCGATTCAATTCCCTGCAGAAAACGCAGTCACATACCAGGCCAAGTTTTGACGTTTCTTTAAGGAGCTTGGAAAGAAATCGCTTGAACACTGGAAGACACACTGGCTTCACAGAGGTGGACGTCCCCTTCTTATTCTGTTTATCAAACTGCAAAAGAGACAGCAATAAATAACAATATAGATAGTTTAAATGGTACAACACTAGTCTTAAATATTTCAAAAATACCACGGTAATCTCCAATAAACATAGCAGTACCATTTTGTTAGTGAGGCCTACTAAACAAAGGTATATTTCACCTCTTTTTGCAAACTCTCTAGTTTACTGGTGCACTCAGACACATCAGGACACTGTTGCACTTCACAGGATTCTGAGCTGAACTCCCTTCTCTTGGTTGGCACATTTGTGTAACTGGCAGACTGTAAAACATTAAAACAAATGTTATAGTGTGAGGTAGATCTGTGTTTCCTGCAAAAACGACAGTGATCAAAGAAGAATCGCATTTTGTTGACGTGTCAAAATACTGACAGTTCAGCGAGGCAGAGTTGTTGACTTGGCCTTAACGGTGAATTTAACTGTTTAAAAGAAATAGTTTATCTGAGTAAAGGTGCAGTTACATTTGCTGTTGCTCTGCAAATTCTCATAAGGCATTTAATAGGATAAGATTTCCACACACAAACTTCTCAATGGGACAGGGTTCAGGTTGGTCAGATGAACTTGCCTCACTTACCAACAGGTAGTGAATACTTTGTGAGCAAAATTTCTCATTCATCTTAAACTGAGCGTTTAACTGAGTTGTTCACATAAGAACCGCTCATACCGTTTAGCGGGGAAAAAGGCAGCTCAATGGCTAGGTTTTCGCTCTTTAATTAAATTGCATTTATTTTTCGGTTTACACCTGATAAGGACTTTTAGTCTGAAAATAAAAGACGTAGCAGTAAATAGTGGCTAACCTTTTCACTTCTGGAAAAACTCTCTCTTTCGATCTCTCTTTCGGTTTTACGAACTAAAAAGTTCGTAAAACCTTAAAATACGTTTTTACAATGCTAAGAAGGAAGCATTGAATGGTGTCTGTTTTCACCTGAAAGAACAGGCATTTATGTTAAGAAACAGAAGGAGGGTTTAAATGCCCTGCATGCTAATACATGAATGAACTGTCAGATGGTTTGATAAAAGCGTTTTTACCTCTGTGGGTTTTCTCATGCGCTTTGTCGTCGGGTCGTAGTTGAGCATGTCATATGGATCGATCCATGCATCGTCGTCCTCATGGATATTAGCATTTACAATAACAAACAGACTACAAAAAATAAACAAACTCCAGAATCCACACGACGAACAGTTTGGCACCTTCATAATCTAAACTGGAACAGAAAACAGACTTGCTGCTTAAAAAGAAACACTAAGTTAATCGTTATAAATACAGCCTGACAGTCTGTTTAACTTACATTATCGTAAAATTTACTAAATGCATCTATCGGCCACATAAAAGTTACACATTGAGGCTAAATAAAGACAAAATAGATTAGATACAAAACATTTCCTTACATTTTAGAAGACAGTTGTCAAACACCACTACTGTGATGACGTTTCTTCGTTGGTTAAACACCATAACTTCATGTGGCATTCATCGCCCCCAAGTGGACACTGTTATAGCTAATAAATAAATTACTTAAATTGAAGAATCAGTGGACCGCTCGTCAGGCTAAACCTCATCATTTCAAAACTGTTTATTCCCATTTTCAAATAAATTACTAATACATACTTTGTACATCAGGTGACTGAGAGAGTCCTCCAACGGTCCTCTGCATCAATACAAAAAGGTGCTGAACGTATGTGCAAAAGTGATGCATATTATGCATATTAGGAAAATGACAATCCAAAATAAAAGCATTCCTAAAAAATGCATGAAACCGTTTCAACAACACTGAGGAGGACGACGACTTCCACAAACATTTCTATCCTCAGTATTTACAGAGTTGCCTTGTTGACATTTATTTAAAGAAAGACATGAATATTCATGCGGCATAAACAGTTGCTGAATGAGTGAAGTCCATAGTGCAATGTGCTATACAATGATCTAATGCCTTGAGTTAGCATTGAAGCCTATACAAAAGCCCATATTTACAAGACATTCAATTGAATAAGTGTAACTACAGAGAACATCACCTCAAGGCACAATTCAGCTCACATTTTCAGGACTGTTTTGTTCACTTGAAATAGCAAAATAGAGAAGCAATGACATTATTTGTGTTTTTAAGTGAAGAAACATCATTAGTTTGATTATTTCAATGTGTTTTTTTTTTTTTTGTGAATTGCAATACACTATAAAGCTCTTCGACATGCAATTCCTGATGTTGAAATGACTAGGACTGAGAATCAACAGTCGGTTTCTTTTGTTTTCTCATGTGAGTGTACTGGAGTGGTTACAAATAAATACAAACACACACACACACACACACACACACACACACACACACACACACACATTGACACACTCTTTCACTCTTTTCACTGTCCTTCTGAATCTGAGTGCAGGTTGTTCTTGGTTTTCTGTGCTCTTCCGTTTTGGCTTCTGCTGTGGTTAAGGCTGATACGCCCATAGTGTGACCGTCTTATCGGCTGAGGAGGACAGGAAGGACAGGTCTCTGGTGTGCCACCGACACTGGATCACTTTATCACCGTGTTCAGCCACCACAGTGACCGGCAGGGTTTTGGTGAGATCCCCTTGAGAAAAACAGGAGAATTTAACTTGTTTAAAATGGCTTTTTATCTACATAAGGTGACACAGAAATGGGGTTTATATTTAAATAATAATTTTAATAATTTTTATTATTATATAACTGTGTTTTTCCCACTAGAACCAATACAAACATCATTCCCACTGTACTTTTCAAAATAAAAAAAAATGTTTTTATTATTATTGAATAATCTACAATGACGATAATAATAATAATATTATTATTATTACTAGTACTAGTACTACTACTACTACTACTACTACTATTATTATTCACAAAATATGAAAATTGCTAAGCTAACATTATCTATTGTATTTATTTTATTTATATTGAGTTTTTTTATATGTTAATTCACTTTAATATAGTAAATAATAGCATGAAATATTATTTATTATTATTATTAATATTATTATTATTATTACTACTGTACTTTTCCCACTGTAGAACAATACAAACATCATTCCTACAGTGCTTTTCAAAACCAATAAAAACTAAATTGTTGTTATTTTTAAATAATATACAATTATGGTAGTAGTAGTAGTAGTAGTAGTAGTAGTAGTAATAATAATAATAATAATAATAATAATAATAATAATAATAATAATAACAACAACAATAACAATAATAATAATTATTATTATTATTATTATTATTACTACTACTAGTCACAAAATATTAAAATAGTTTGTTTTAAATATTTGAATTCATTTTAGTATAGTAAATAACATTAAATATTATTATTATTATTATAATTATTATTAGAACTGTACTATTCCCACTGCATTATTATTATTATTCACAAAATATTAAAATATTGTTAAGCTAACTCTTTGAAAATAACATTATTTGTTGTATTTATTTTATTTTATTTATATTGAGTTTGTTTCTTAATATTTTAATTTTAATATAGGACATAATAGCATTAAATATTATTATTATTATTATTATTATTATACATAACACTAAACTACTGCTAAGCTAATTCTGTAAAAATAACTGACATTATCTATTGAGTTTGTTTTTAATATTTTAATTACATTTTTTATGATAATAATAATAATAATAATAATAATAATAATAATCATCATCATCTGTGGCAAAAGAACAGTGGACAATTTAAATTTATTAAATAGAAACAAATTCATGAAAAACAATACAAATTATAATAATCATTATTATAATTTCAACACATTATTATTATTTTTATTTTGTTAAACAGTAATAAAATGCAATATTAAGTGAAAGTATATTGTGAAAATATTAAGTCCTTAATTGAATTAAGTGAATTGTTCTTAAATGTAAATATTATTATTATTATAATATTTACAAAATTAAGAACAATGTAATTTTCACTTTTCACTTAATATTACATTTTATTATAGTGTTTAACAAAATAAATAATAATAATACTAGGCTGAAATTATAATAATGATTATCATAATTCGTATTGTTTTTTATGAATTTGTTTCTAGTAAATAAATTTAAATTCCACTGTTCTTTTGCCACAGATTTTGACTTGTGTCATCGGAGGATTATTATTATTATTATTATTATTATTATTATTGAAAAAAAAAATTAAATGGCATTTACAAGCCATATTACTTTTGTAATGTGACATTTACTGTAATTTTGAAGAATTGATTAGATCATAAAACAACTGACTTTGTATGGCAGGTGGTTGGAGAGCAGGCTGAAAAAAAGAAATAAAGATGACATCATTACTTTTGTGACATCATTTATGGCACCACCTACCTTGAAGATCAGTGATCATGACTTTGTTGTCGTAGGAGCCGGTGAGCAGATAGTGAGCACCAGGAGAAAAGCGCACAGAACGCACATCGCTGGTGTGTGGCTGATACGCCTGGACGGTTCGACCTCCTCTGATGTCATAAAGCATGCAGCGACAGTCCTCCAATCCGGTGGCCATGAGCCGCCCACTGGGATCCACCGCCACAGAGGCCACAGCACTTCCTGTCACATGACACAATAATATACAGTATATGATCCACACCTATGCAAAAAGACAGATTCTATAAAGAAATACATAAACGGCATTCGATTATTATTGTTAGTGCCATTTTATTTATTTATTTACTTTTTTGAATTGGTCATTGTCACTAAGTTATATTATAAACGAAGTCTTGTAAAGGAGCTGAGAGGAAACACACACCTGTTCCATGCAGGGCCGTCCCAACCACCTTCACACAGCTGGGCACACGCAGGTCCCAAAACCTCACCGTCTTATCCTGAGAACCAGAGGCGATCATCCACCCTCCCCACGTGTACAGAGACAGGATGTGTCCTGCGACAGCACAGCAGATCATACAACACAACATGACATCCTGTTTATACATTCATACTGGGTGGTGTGTGTGTGTGTGTGTGTGTGTGTGTGTACCTGTATGTCCGCTGAGCGCATGCAGCCCCTGTCCTCTTTGGCAGTCAGTGGTGTAGATGTTACAGTCTCCAGCCCCAGCGCTGATCAGAATCGCTCCTCCACTCTCAGGACCCTCCATAAACGCCAGGTCTCTGATGGTGCCATCATGCATACTGAACTCTAGATCTGGACCTGCAGTCCAAACACACATGCCCATTTACCATCTATTATTGATTGTTATGGTTTTCCACTACACAAGATACATTTGCGACCCTGGACCACAAAACCAGTCTTAAGTAGCACAGGTATATTTGTAGCAATAGCCAAAAATACACTGTATAGGTCAAAAGTATCGATTTTTCTTTTATGCCAAAAATTTTTAGGATATTCAGTATAGATCATGTTCCATTAAGATTTTTTGTAAATTTCCTACCGTAAATATATTTATTAATTTTTGATTAGTAATGTGAACTTTAATTGGACATCTTTAAAAGGTGATTTACTCAATATTTAGATTTTTTGGCATCCTCAGATTCTAGATTTTCAGATAGTTGTATCTCTGCCAAATATTGTCCTATCCTAACAAACCATTCAATGGAAAACTTATTTGTGATGCGATCTAGGAAAACCCGACACATGGTGAAATTTGACCTTTTTTAGATTTTGATATCGTATGAAAGCTCTTTCCAAGGTTTTTTTATTATTATTTTGTCTATAGCTTGAACGTAACAAAAGTTATGGCTGTCTAGTTTAGAAAAGCGAGTGCAGCGCAATTGTTCACGCACCTATGCATATACAGAAGTGAGTACACCTCTCACATTTTAGCAACCATTTCAGTATATCTTCTCAAGGGACAATACTATAGAAATGAAACCTGGAGATATTTTAGAGTAGTCAGTGTGCAGCTTGTATAGCAGTATAGATTTACTGTATAGATTTTACAGCCATTATTGTCAGAATAGCTGGTGACAAAAGTAAGTACACTACAGTAAACTTGTCCAAAGTGTCAGTATTTTGTGTTAGCACCATTGTTATCTGGCACTGCCTTAATCATCCTGGGTATGGAATTGGCCAGAGCTGCACAGGTTGTTGCTGGGATCCTCTTCCGCTTCTCTATAATGACATCACAGAGCTGCCGGATGTTAGGCACATGATGTTTCTCCAGTTTCCGCCTGAGGATGCCCCACAGCTGTTTAATAGGGTTCAGGTCTGGAGACATCCTTGACCACCCCATCACCTTCACCATCAGCTATCTCGGCAAGGCAGTTGTCATCTTGGTGGTGTGTTTGGGGTCGTTATCATGTTGGAAAACTGCCGTTCGGCCTTGTTTCTGGAGGAAAGGCATCATGTTCTGCTTCAGAATGTACAGTACATAATAGAATCCATGTTTCCCTCAGTGAACTGCAGCTCCACAGTACCAGCAGCACTCAGACCACAGGACATGGTTCCAGTAATTCATGCTCTTGGACAGGTTGTCTTCAGCAAACTGTTTGCAGGCTATTTTGTGAGCCAGCTTCAGAAGAGGCTTCTTTCTGGCATGGCACCCATGCAAACCATTTTGTTGCAGTGTGTGGCGTATGGTCTGAGCACTGACAAGCTGACCTTCTACTTCTGCAACCTTTAAAACAATGCTAGCAGCACTGATGCATCTGTTTTTTGAAGCCAGGTTCTGCACCTGATACACAGAACGATTACTCAACTTTGTTGCTCGACACTTGCAAGGCCTGTTCTGAATGGAACCCATGTTGGAAAACCTTTGTATGACCCTGACCACTGTGTGTCAGGGGTAACTCCGTTTTAGGCTGAACCTCTAATAGCCTTGGCCATCTTTGTGGAGAGTAACAATTCTAATTCTCAAATCCTTAGAGAGTTCTTTGCCATGAGGTGCCATGTTGAACATCCAGTGGTCATTATGGGAGAACTGTACTCAAAGCACCAAATTTTAGACCACTGCTCTAATACAAGATACACAACTTTGTATGGTCCTGTCAAGCAGACAAAAACATAAACATGATGAATAGGACATGTGGCTGTGCTTAAACAACATACTGCTGTTATCACTTGGGGTGTACTCACTTTTGTTGCCAGCTATTTCGACAATAATGGCTGTATGTTAAGTTATTTTCAGAGGACAGTAAATATATTCTGCTATACAAGCTGCACATTGACTAATCTAAAATAATAGAGTTTCATTTCTAATAGCTATTTTATGCACTAATCAAGTGAATTTTGCCAAGATATTTTCATAGATGATAGACAAGATTGAAATGAAAACCTAATTTTGACCAAAAAAAAAAAATTGACATTTGACCTATTTTTTGAATTTCCTGAAAATGTCTTAGCGCAACATCCAACAGGTTTTTCCAGATCCCATCCCATTTATTCATCTTAATGAATGTATAAATCTTAATTTAAAAAATCTGACCCTTTAACTGGTTTTGTGGTCCAGGGTCACATTTGATCTGATATTATTTGTAAGGCACATTACCTGTGGCATTGCAGGTGTCTGCATTGAAAGGAAGAACTTTGACATATTTATCATTGGAGCCCGTCGCAACAAGCTGCCCGCAGGGACTCCAGGCCACACAGTAAATAGAGCCTTTATGGTGCTTAATTCGCTTGAAACAGATCTCAGGCTGCTTTACTGGACCTTGAGCGCTAGACAGAAAGAACAGAGGACATTAGAAGACATTCTGAACAATGTTCAACTTTTGGACAGTTGTGGGTCCCATTGACTCGGAAGTCAACGAGACTTGAAACCGTTTGGTTTCCAACATTCATTAAAATATCTTTTCATGTTTCACAGAAGAAAGAAACTCATACAGACCTGCATGGCTTAATGTAACATTAAGTACATGTACATATTTTGGACAATGGGGGGGGGCACAAAAAGTTGAGCTACTGGCGCTACCGGTTGCCATTTTTACTGCAACACAACTTTTGCTGAAGCAATGCCACATAGTGCAGCTTTTGGGTTTAATTATCAGTCAAAGGGCAACAAGAGAAGCGATATAAGTCTTCACTGCTTTCCTAGCGATAAGAAGAGGAGAAAAGAATGGGAAGATGCCTGTGGATGAATAAAACTTCCTAAAGACTCACATCTTTGTTCTCTCCACTTTAGCCCTGAAGCTTTTGAGGCTTTTAGTAGACCACAGCTACTAAAAGAGCTTACAAAGGCAGAGACAAGAAACGCTAGATGCCATCCTGGCAGGATGTAAACATGCCAGCGCTTGTCATGACCCTGCAGCCACTGAAGGAGTTTCTCAGTGTGAATTTCACTCGAGATCTGGGGCGTTTAGACTCCTTGTGGAGAAAAATCTATGGTACGGCATTTGGTTTAAGCCTACGCTTATATCCATCGCCATCTGTAGGGTCTTTTACTAGCTGTGGTCGTCGTATCAGTATTTTATTTTATGCTAAAAGTAGTGGCAGTAGCTCACTGAATGTACAGTAGCTCACGTCATCGAAATACTAGCACACCCCATAGTCCAAAATATGTATAAAACAACGTGGATTTTCAAATCAATGTGGATTTTTATGCAAATCTTTCATGGGTTTTCTACTACATATTATAGTAAGAAACATCATTTATGTTGTATCAACCTATACAAATCTTAATACACCAGAACACACCTGGGTTTGAGGGATTGTGGGTAAGTGCAGACGCGCAGTGTTTTAGAGTTGGAGCCGATTGCGTAGAGCATCCCGGACGGGTGGAAGGCGACCGCGCGCACAGCCTGCGTGTCCTCCAGCGTCTGTACTGCAATGAATGGGGATTTGGGTTTCTCGTCCTGAAACACACTGTTGTGATATATCAGCATTAGAAGCAGCTCATAAACCAGAGCTACATATTTCATCTTTGTAGGGTTGAAGGTTTTGAGAAACCTCTTGTTGACCAGCACTGGGGACTCATCCAGAGACGGGACACCTCGACCTCCTCCCTTCTGAGGGGTGCTGCTGATCATGGCTGTCTTGTTCCGGCCTGGGCCGGTGTCTGGGGTCTGTTTAGTGTCTTCGCTCGCTGGTGTACCGTTACACTGCTGGGCTAAAGCCTGGACGTCTTCTCCTAGGTCTTCCATTCCCACATTCAGTTCCTCCAGTTTCTGAATGGACCTACACAAATGTTCAAGAAGAATACTGTTGATAATGATATTTAGAGATCAGGCTGGCCAATGGCAGAATATTCACATAAAATTCACAAAAAAAGTCATTTAAAATTATTATTATTAAAAAAAAAACAAAAGTCTCCTCCTTGTAATAATATTAATGGCCAAATATTATGAGATTAATATACCTATTACTAGTAAATATAATATATTATAATATAATATAATATAATATATAATTATATAAATAAATATTATATAATAGTGTAAAAACAATAACTTAATAATTTATTGATAATTAAATGAATAATGGCAAAAATACACAATTTAATAATGTAATGTAATATTTTATATAATTCTATCTTTTGTCTTTCTAGTTTAGACACCTTTTTCTTGTTTTTTGTATCACAAGCTATGGCTGTGTCTGGGCATCATACAGTAAATAAATAAATGCATAATTGTAAATAAATGCATGATTAAATAAATCTTTATTTACACATTTAACTATTATATTATACTTATTATATAACTATTTATTTATATATTTCATCCTTTATTTAATAATTTTGAGCAATTTGGCCCTCCATAATTTAATAGTAATTTAATATGTTATACATGTTAACTATTAAATTATAATTATAATTCAAATATAATTAATAATTAAATTAATAATGGCAAAATATACACAATAATATAATTAATATATAAATATATAATTATTGTATACAATTACATATAATAGTGTGTTATAATATAATAACTATTAAATTAAATAATAAACTATATGCACAATAATAGAACTAACAAAGTAATATAATATAATTATATAACAAAATAGTGTGTGAAAATATATATTAACTATTAATTAAAAATTAAATGAATAATGGCAAAATATACACTATAATATAATATAATATAATATAATATAATATAATATAATAATATGTGTGTAAAAAAAATAAATAAAAATAATAATAATAATATATATATATATATATATATATATATATATATATATTAACTATTCAGTTATAATTAATTAAATAACGACAAACTATACAATATAATATATAATACAATTTAATATAATAGCTTGTGAAAATATCTAACTATTATAATATAATTAATTAATTAATTAATAATTAAATGAATAATGGCAAAATACATACAATTTAATATAATTATATAATATAATAGTGTATTAAAAATGTAATATTATATATTATATAAATAATTCATAATTGAATAATGTCAAAATATACATAATACACTTTTATAATAATTTATAAATATACTGTTATATATAAACATAATATGATATTATACTTTTTTTGCTTAATATACATACATTTTGCAAAATATATATTTGAACTATTACATAATATTTAAACAATTCACAGATCATTTAAATGATATTATATAAATGATATGTTTATGATTGAATGAGGGCCCATAAGAAGTTTATAAAATTGCTGACAGTTTCAAAATTGCCAAATATTTCCATGTTAATGTCTATCACTATATTTGAAATCAATGTGACACATTACAATAGTCAATAATAGAATAAAATAGAACAGAAATGAACAGAACAAAATAGAATAGAATAGAAGCACATGCAATTTCCACTATCCCTGCTTGAAAGTAATGGCACATCAATAAAAACAAGTGAAACAAATGAGAGTTAGTGGTAAGCATGCTCCAGTCCAAGAGGCATTTATAGCACTTCCAATTTCATCATCTTGACACTGGAAGCCACATAATCAATCAACAACACTGCACTGCCAACACATCTGAATGCCTCTGGGACACTTTAGAGGTACACGGGTCATGTGGATCTGACCTGTTCAGGAACTTCTGTGTAAGACTGTGCTGTGCTGTGTCTGTGGGCTGATCTGGGGGATGAACTCCACCCTCCAGCAGCATCTGATGGTACAGCTGCCTCTGCTGCTGCTTCTGCTCCAGATGCTGCTGCACCCGCAACCGCTGACGCTGGAACTCCTGAAGCTGCTCCTGCACACATAAAAACAACACAATTCAACTATAATGACAAATCTGTTATCATTTACTTACACTACACTCATGTCATCCAAGATGTTCATGTCTTTCTTTCTTCAGTCGAAAAGAAATTGTGGTTTTTGAGGAAAACATTCCAGGATTTTTCTACATATAGTGGACTTCAATGGGATTAACAGGTTGAAGGTCCAAATTGCAATTTCAATGCAGCTTCATAGGACTCTACACAATCCCAGCCGAGAAATAAGGTTCTTGTCTAGCAAAACTATTGGTCGTTTTCCAAAAAAAAAAAAAAAAAAAAATGAATATACTTTCTAACCACAAATGCTTGTTTTGCAGTAGCTTTAACTTATGCGTAAAGCGTAGGTGGAAGTACTGGCTCAGTGTTTACAAAGCAAACATCCAAAGAAACAGCATTTACAAAAAAAATACAAAAAACGTAAAACAACTATGTTGGACTATGCCGGTTTTTCACCGAAAACTAAGAACTAACCGCCTGACGTTTTCAACTTGATTACATAAGGAGTGGAGTCATGGACGTGCATCGCAGAGCTAATTTGAATTTGTTTTTAGAAAACGACAGATCAGAATGTTTTACTAGATAAGACCCTTATTCCTCGGCTGGGATTGTTTAGAGCCCTTTGAAGCTGCATTAAAACAGCAATTTGGATCTTTAACCTGTTGACACCCATTGAAGTCCACTATATGGAAAAAAATTCCTGTAACGTTCCTCAAAAACTTTTCTACTGCAGAACATCTTGGATGACATGGACATTTTTATTCTGTAAGTGAACTAATCCTTTAAGGTCCTGGGCACATGATCTAAAGGTTGTTTGTTTAAAAGGCAACTTAAGTATTACCTCAGATTTTTCGGCTGAACCCGTGGCTCCACCATCTCTGCCAGGAGTCAGAGGAGGACGCAGTGAGTTCGTTCCTCCTGAGCCGTTTATCCTCTCGTCCTGCGCTGGTGCTCTGGAGGAACAGTACCAAGTCGGTCAACACAAATAATCATGATCACAACTTAAAGGGATAGTTCACCGAAAACATGACAATTCTGTCATTAATTACTCACCCTCATGTCGTTCCAAACCTGTAAGACCTTCATTCATCTCCAGAACACAAAGATATTTTTGATGAAATCCGAGAGTTTTCTGACCCGGCAGAGACAACAATGCGACACATTCAAGGGCCAGAAAGGTAGTAAGGACATGATTAAAATAGTCAATTTTACATCAGTGGTTCAACCTTATTTTTATAAAGCTACGAGAATACTTTTTTGTGTGCAAAGAAAACAAAAATAAATGACTTTATTCAACAATTTCTTCTCTTCTGTGTCAGTCTTCGACGTGAGTTCACGAGAGAACCATGACCTATTCTCATAGCTTCATATCCTAACGGTTGAACCACTGATGTCACATGGACTATTTTATTGATGTCTTTACTTTCTGGGCCTTGAATGTGGTAGTTGCATTGTGGTCTATGGAGGGTCATAAAGCTCTTGGGTTTCATCAAAGATATCTTAATTTGTGTTCTGAAGATAAACACATATCTTACAGATCTTTGGAATGACATGAGGGTGAGTATTTAATGACAGAATTTTCATTTTTGGGTGAATAATCTCTTTAAAATCTGTGGATGCGACAAACATCCAATTACTGATAAATGGCTATTTCTTTTTCTGAATACACTGAAAGTAAAACACTAAAATCCAAAATAAATCATTTTAAATGCTATGAAAGTATGAAAACCTATATTCATTATGAGATTTGTTAAAGATTTACATTTTTTTTAAAAGATTAACTTTAAATGAGTTGAACTTTACATGACAGCAAAAGTAATCTTAATGTAAAAATAGAGGAAATACAGCATGAACAATTAAATATACAATACACACTGACATTTAACCCTCTGCATTTAAACACCACACTGGTTACAGTCTGTCTCATTTTTTCTTGATGACCAAGAAAATAACTAAAATAACTAATTTTTGATCCTCCCAATAAGAATATGGTATCATTTGAAACTGCAAAGGGTCCACTTTTACTTGTGTATAGTCACAATGACAACAAAACAATGTGCTCTTGTAAAATAAAGAAAATAAACAGTGCATGCACTGCCATCTCGGCCTCTGTCAAGTTTCATCACAGACAATAAATAAACACAACCTGAATCTCAGTGAATACTTGCCTCACAGACATGAGAAATATATGTATAGAAAGCTTGAAATGTCTACTATTGGGTTTTGTAAGATTTGTAAGTCTCTTCTTCTGCTTATTTGAATAGATTTTAAAATGTAATCTATTCCTGTGATGTAAAGCTTAAATTGTCAGCATCATTACTCTAGTCTTCAGTATCACGTGATCCTTCAGAAATCACTCTAATATGCTGATTTGCTCCTCAAGAAACATTTATTATTCTAAATGTTAAAAACCCTGATACATTTATTTATTTTTTTAAATGAGTAGAACGTTTAAGTAACTAACATAACATTTCTAGCATTACAAATGTGTTTACTGTCACTTTTGATCAATTTAATGCACCATTGCTAAAAAAAATATATTAATTTATTTAATTAAAAATGTAAAACATGTAAACAGTAGTTTACTGTAATAAAAAAAATCAAGAATATTATCTTTTGATGAAAAACCTGCACATTAATATTATGTTTTCTGTTGCCACTATTTATCTAGTATACAACAAAAATTTTCGGGAATACATTGCCTGTCACTGAAGTATGTTTGGGCTTAACTTGTAAAGCCACCAGGGTTTATTTCAGTGGATCTAACTGGATTACAAGTGATAACCTTGACTACCATATGTTTCAATTTCACCGCTCACAGTAACACCACCTAACACAGAAACCAATTCTTAGAAACAAGATTTTACAACAGTATTTCATATTTCACAGTGAAATGTGTAGTTTTGTTCATGGCTGACGTCTATGACTTATGGAACACAAAAGATGATATTTTGAAGAACATTCAAACTGTTTTGACCCATAAAATGGAGGACCTTTACTGTATTTACAGAAAAACACTAAGACAGTGTTTCAACCGCAGTTCTACAAAGCTACAAGAATACTTTTTGTGTGAAAAACCAAAAAGAATGACTTTATTCAACAATTGTTTACTAAAGGTCTTACGGGTTTGGAACCACATGAGGATGAGTAATTAGTGACCGAATTTTCATTTTTGGGTGAACTATCCCTTTAAATGACAACAAAATTGTAATTTTTAGATGAACTATCCCACCTATCAGGCGATTCACTGAAGCCACTGCTCTCCAGTGGGTTTTTGCTTCCATTTCCTCCTGAAGGATACCCAAAGTTGGCGAACGACTGCGACATGGCCGTTGCTTTCCCGTCACTTTCCGTGCTTTTCTTTTCTCTTCCCACCAAGCCGTGGGACAGTCCATCCAGAGCGGGATTGAGAGAACGAGACATGTAAGTATCCGCCGACTGAGGCCGGCGTAGAGGTGATGATGGGCAGGGCGAGAGTTTGGTGAGCAGAGGTGTGAGAAGATCCGCGTGACCCGTCCGAACCGGTTTGACGAGGCGGTCTACATGGATGCTGAGAGTCTTCTGCTCGAATGCGCAAGCGAAGACCGACGGCGAGAGGTTTTGCAGCCAAGACAACAAACTCAAGTCTAGTTCCTCGCAACCGTTTCCACAGAGAACGTCGACGGCTAGTAGAACCTCCTCCTCACTGATTTCTTCTCCGGTGGCTTTGCTCTGGCAGAACTCGACGCAACATTCGTAGAGTATTCCCTTGATGAGGAGCTGAAACAGACGGTCACTGCTGGCTTTGAATCCGGCTTCGCTCAGTTTCCGGTCGGCGGGGATGAATTCAGCCACCATGGAGCAGGCTTCCTCGAAGCAGTGCACGCGGGCCGTGCTGGGGTTCCAGTCCTTGAATTCGGCATGGTGGGTGAGGCGCGGGAGCGTGAGGAGTAGGCAGAGTTTGCTGTAGTCATCTTTGGTTGGGCAGAACTCCTCCAGGGAATGAAGGGACTTCACTGCATCTTGCATGGTCAGCTCCAGCTGCAGGTGGGAGAAAGAGAGGTCATCGTGGATGGTTAATGAATAAAACTTTCTGTCTGACACATTAGGGCTGCAACGATTCCTTGATTCTATTCAAGTTTTTGCCTGTGTCTAGTAAGCAAAATACCAAAAGTAGCACTTTCCACCTGTTAAACCTATTTCAAAATCAGCTCTATTGTTTATAATGCATTATGTAGTTTAACAGTTTCGTTCGATAGAACCATTTGATTTCTTGCTTTTGATAAGTCATCTCAACTAATTATTATTGCCTCATTGTTATTATATATGTATTTTAAGTCATTTTAAAGTCTATTGTAGGTCCATTTTTATTACTACAAATATATATATATATATATATATATATATATTATGAGGATTTTGAGAGATTTATGAGGTTTACTGTGAGATTGCTCAAAATATTTTTCAAATCTATCAATCAATATTAGTCTATTTTCATGGTGCAATTAGCAAAAATAATAAACAAGTTACAATTACACCATTTCCATTTTGCATAAACAACAAGCATCATTTATGTATTTATTTATGTATGTATTAAAGGCTATTTTAAGGTATAAATAATAATTATAATAATAAACAAATTAATTAAATTATTAAGTATTATTTAATAAAATATCACATTATTTATTTATTTACATATTTATCAGTATTCAATTATACGGTACAAATAATAAAAAAAATAATAATACAAACTGAATTTATTCATTAGTAAAAAAAATGACAGAAAATAATTATTTGTAAATAAATATATAAATAAATATTAATCTTTTATTATTAAGAGTAGTAAGTTTATAGTAAACAATAATAATAATAAGAATTATAATAATATTGATAATAATGATGATGATAACAATAATAATAATAATAATAATAAACAAACTCCAGTTTGCATTAATTAATTAATTAATTAAATTATTTATTTATTTGTATAAAATTGTCATTCTCATTTTTACTATTATTATCATAATCAAAAATTACAAAAAATGTATTAACTTTAAATAAATAGGTAAATAAATACCAATCTTGTCCGATTTTATGCAAATAGAATAAGTTTCATTGTAAATAATAATATTAAACTTTCCATTTTGCATGAATTTATACATTAGTATAAAATTGTCCTTCATTCTCATATTTACTCTTATCATAATCAAAAATGACATAAAACTGTAAATAAATGGGTAAATAGGTAAATAAATAAATAAATATATGCAATTGTCTGATTTTATGCAAAATTGAATAAGTTTTATTGTAAATAATAATAATAATAATAATAATAATAATAATAATAATAATAAATTAAACTTCCCATTTAGTATGTATTTTAAATTTATTTATTAGTATAAAATTGTCATTAATTCTCATTTCTACTATTATTATCACAATCAAAAATTATATAAAACATTAACGGTAAATAAATAGGTAAATGGGTAAATAAATAAATATTAATCTTGGCCGATTTTATGCAAAATGGAATACGTTTAATTGTATTTAATTGTAATATTAATAATATACAATTAAACTTCCATTTAGCATGTATTTATTTATTTATTTGTATAAAATTGTTATTCTTTCTCATTTTTACTATTACTATCATAATCAAAAAAAATGTATTAACTGTAAATAAATAAATATCAATCTTGACAGATTTTATGCAAAATAGAATGTTTAACTGTAAATAATAATAATAATAATAAAAACAACAACAATAATAATAAAGTTAAAATTTTGCATGAATTAATTTATTTATAATTATAAAATTGTCATTCATATCACTATTATCATCAAATCATCAAAATTTGAATAATAATAATGATAATAATAATGATAATAATAATAATGATAATAATAATAATAATAATAATAATAATAATAATAATACAACATACAATTAATCTTATTCCGTTTTATATAAAAGACAAGCAAATCTTTTTTTAGATAACATGATCCCTTTTTGTACACACACACACACACACACACACACACACACACTCACATTGTCAGGGTCATCTGCGGCAGATATGGCATTGTTTACACACAGAGCTTCCAGAAACTTCTGTTTTAGGATGATATATCGAAACCTGAAAGATTAAAAGACTGTGAAACAAACAACAAAAGCCTGAATGCTGGCAAAAGATTTGAAATCGACTGTGCTTACCTCTTTCTGTCAAATTTATCCAGGCACTCCAAAGGCTGGATGAACTGCAAAACTTCCTCCCATTGCCCATCTAATATAAGTTGCCTTAGGAAAAAAAACAGAAAAGAGCTAAAAATGAGTTCAACTACCAACAAAATATTAACAAACATTCTTTCATAGGTGAAAAATGATGTTACTGCAAGAAATGCAAGTGTACTCAATACTTCAGCACCTGAAAAAGATACTGTTTTGCCATTTCCACACTTCATTAAGCAGCACAACAACCATTTAAGGATGGCACAGTTTTTTTCTTGATAGACTAGAGTAAAATAGCTTTTTAAAACCTTTTAAAAACCTGAAAATGCCTTAGTAAATCGAACTTCTTGAACATAAGCGTTTTAGAATCACTAGAAATTCATTAGTTGTTTCAGTTACAAAAACAGCTTACTACTGACCTCAGGAAGAGCATATCATCCGAATAAAGCCCATTAATGATGCCGCTCTCTTTTTCCAGAGCCAGCATACTGATGTGGAGCTTTCTGGAGTTCAGAAAGTCCAGGATCAGCTTGATTATCTCGGCTTCTTTAATGTTTATAATCTCCTCTGCAGTCATGGTGTCAGATTCCTGAAGGGACAGAAGGACAAGGTTATCTGTAAGCGAGGACAACAAGGGCTCTGTGTGTGTGGCTTTACTCACATTGTGGAAACCAGAAGGATGATAAATGCTCTTTGATATATGATAAATGACCAGTCAACAGCCCTCACAAACATACAAAACATCAAAAAAAAAAAAAAAAAAAAAAACTATAAATAAATATAGGTTTAAGAAAATATCATGAACTAGGTTTAAAATAAATAAATAAATGATATATGATTTTATTAATATTTATTTAGTTATATATATATATATACACACACATATATAAAATCCACAAATATTTAAAAAATTAAGCAATAAGTAAATATATTTTATTAATATTTATTTCAATTATTAAATTATAAAATAATTAATTAAATAATTAAATATCTCAATAATTAAACAATAAATAAATATATTTAAATATTTTTAAATAATAATAATAATGTTAAAACATATTTAATTTATTAATATTAATTGATTTAAATAAGATGTGTGTAGAATTCTATTAATATTTAATTATTTATATTTAAATATAGAAGTCTATATATATATATATTTAAATTTGACAATATTAAATGTTTCTTTTTGCTAATGTTTATTTATTTAAATATGATCTATATGACAAATATATTGTTTATTATTTATATATAAATATATAAATTGCATTTAATCATGTTAATACTTAATGGCAAAAAATACATTTAATACATACATTTATTCAAAGATAAATAGATATCTTAAATAGATAAATAGATAAAGTGATAAAAAATACAAAAGTCTAAATAAACAAATAATAATAAATAAATATATTCTGTTGGGTGTCACAAAAATATTATTTTAGTCTAATATATTTAGACAAACGCTATGCAAACATTTAAATAAATTAATTGATTAATAGGTGAGGGTTAGGTTTAAGGGATAAAAAAATATCATTAGCTCAGAATATTACACCAAAAAATATAAATATGTTTAAGAAATATATTTATTTACTTAAAAAATATATAAACAATTAATATGAAGTTTAGGTTTTAGGGATAGATTAAGTCAGTATATATTAAGCAAAACAAATAATAAATAAATGCAATAAAAACATTTCTTTAAAAAATAATTAAATA
The DNA here is from genome assembly GCA_033026305.1 of Cirrhinus molitorella. Classification (NCBI taxonomy): domain Eukaryota; kingdom Metazoa; phylum Chordata; class Actinopteri; order Cypriniformes; family Cyprinidae; genus Cirrhinus; species Cirrhinus molitorella. The sequence goes on along the minus strand of CM065121.1, from coordinate 24,984,593 downwards.
AATAAATAGTGCACTTTAATGAGCTTTTAGTAACTACAGTTGATAGCACTTTTCATTAACTCTATACTGAAAAAATGGACTATACTACAGTCTATACTAAAATATACCAGTCTGTTATGACCTCTTTACGAAACCTTTCTGGTTTCAATGCAAAATTGCACATTGGTTAGTGGATCAGTGGACCTATTGGATATATTAAATAAACACACACACTGAATAAGCATCAAATATTGTGAAGCACCATCAATTCATGCCACATATCTCAAGCACTTTTCAAATAAAGCAAAGCAAATGAAACCTTTTGAAGTCTGGATTTATTATACATGCCAAACAGTTGCATGCGAGTACTGCGACAACTTGTGCCATGCAGTCCTGTCAGCAAAGACAAGCTTGCATTTCAATGTGTTTGCACCAGTGCAATGGAGAGAGCAGCACTGGGAATTAGGCTGCTGAGCTGACCATTTACTGACCCAGCTCATTTCATGCAACCTCAAATCTGTCATTTTCGCTGACATTCGCTGTATAAACAGCATGCATGTCCTTATGTCCTGTCTGGCCCCCTAATGCAACGCAGTGGAGCTTTAACTCTCTGCGTGCTAGCCAGACAAAGGTAAAAATCCGTGCAGCATTTCCAAAACCTTACCTGGAATCAAGCTTCGGCCAAACCCGAGTTGTTTACTCAGTCTTCTCCAGCGCGGATTAACGTGAGCTCAGCGTTCAGTCGCCCGAGCGTGAGGTGCGTTTATCCCGACAATGGCTCGGATGTCCCCACCCACCTTCCGTCTGTCTTACTCTCTCCATCAGCAGCAGCGGCAGCAGCGCCGGTTACCGGCGGAGAGACGCGCTGCTCCGGTCACACCCACTGAGCGCGTCGCTGCATTGCTGGTCGCTGTAATGGTTCTTTTATAAATTATGAGTTAGGGAATCTAAATTATGACATTATGCGGGTTCAAATGATTCAAATGTTGTCGGAAAAAAATTTACATAGGTCAAAATTGGATAAAGTATTCTTTTTCCTCATTTGAAAATATTTAACATTCCTTAAAATTATGACACTTAAAAAAAACAAATATATATTTAATTGTAGTGTTCAACTGATTTTATTTAGCTAGAAAGCCGTTAAGCCTGCTGTTTTGTTGTATGACCACTTGATGGCACTATGAAATCACAAGACTGATCCATAAACATGTTTTTGATTTCATCAGAAACTCATCGATGAGTAGGTAGACCGGGCACAGTTGGTACACTTTTTGCTTTTTCCATTAACACACCAAGACTATGGACTGAGATGAAGTGCTTTTTCATGTGACATTTCCTTTACTTGTCTACTAAAATATTAGCTCATAAACACAAGAAGCTCCCGAGTACAGTTGAGACAGCCATCCATAATGCTGTAAAGCTGCCTAACCAATTCATTGCAAATGTGAAATACCTTTAAAAGTTTTTTTGTTTTTTTTTGTTTTTTAAAAAAACAGTTTTTATTTCCATTGAGTATTTTATTTGATTATTTGTTTAGTTAAAAGTAGTTCATTTGTAAAACATCCTACAAAAATGGCAAACAGCGATGCAATATTTAATTTTAATTCATCATTTTAATAGTAACAAAGTTGAGTATCAGTAAAAAACACTGACCTTGCAAACAACAATAATAAAACTAATCAAATACAAACAATAGCTAACCTAATGAACATAATAACAATAAACATAATAAATAAATGTTACTAAATGATGTCTTAACTGTACCCCGCTGACCACATCTCTTTAGATTTTACGATGACACAAATGTATGACACAAAATCATGCAGTATGTCATTTTTTAGAGCACAGAATAAGGCTTGTGAAAATGTAAATTAAATTTAACAGCCATGTAAGAATGAGAAGCCATTCAATCTGAAAGGGATGTGATGAAGTGAAAAACTTACGCCGGTATCTTCCGACTGGAAAGCATTTTCTTCAAATTTCCCACAAACGAAAAGCGTGCTAATACGCATGTGCAAAGCAAATATCACAGACCACACTTGTTGAGCACTGAAGTTATTTAAGGTGTCTCAAATGTACCCCTATACCAACTGTAGCCAGTCATGATGGGTGAACTTAGTTGAGCTGAAAGAAAACTTTTTTTAGATGAATTCAGAAACATTTTTACGTCTACAAGATGCTTGTTAAAGGGCACTTCATCTGGAAAGCATCTAAGGAACATCTTTGAAAAGTCGATTTTACATATATTCTAAATCATAAACATCCTATAGCTAGACGCTTTCTAACATCTGACAGGAAATGTCTTAGTACTGCAGATGAGCAAACACACTAAAAATATGTCTTCCAAATGTAAACACGCACATAAAATAGACGCCTCTGAGTTGTATCCTATGTGTGCTATTAGCTATGGAAACTTTTTATCTTACAATTCTATTTTTTTCTTGCGATTGCAAGTTTACATCTCGTAATTTTTTTTTCTCAGAATTGCATTACACAAACTCACAATTGTGACTTTTTCTTTAGAATTGCGTTACACAAACTCTCAATTCTAACTTTTTTTTCTCAGAATTGCGTTACACACTAACAATTGTGACTTTTTTCTCAGAATTGTGTTACACAAACTCACAATTCTGACTTTTGAAGATGCAGTTGAAGGTTATTAAGTCAGAATTATAAACTTGTAATTCTGAGAACATGTCAGTTTTCCCTCAGAACTGGGCTTTATAATTTGCAATTGTTTATATCATGTAATTCTGCGAAAAAAAGCGAGATTTGCATTAAAAAAGTAAAAATTGCAAGATACAAACTCGCATTTGCGAGAAAAAAGTCTGAATTGCACGGAAGAAAATTCTTGAGTTTCCATCACGCAATTCTAAGAAAAAAAAGTCAGAATTGCGTGGAAAAAAAAGTCAGAATTGTGATACAAACTCACATTTGTGAGAAAAAAAAAGTCTGAATTCGATACAAACTCGCATTCACAAGAAAAAATCTTGTGAGTTTATATCACGTAATTTTGATAAAAAGTGTGAATTCCGTGAAAAAAGTCAGAACTGCAAGATACAAACTCACATTTCAGAGAAAAGTCAGAATTGCGAGATATAAATGCACATTTGTGAGAAAAAAGTTTATATCACGTAATTCTAAGAAAAAAATTTTTCTTTATAATTCAATTCTGACTTCATAACTCACAACTGCGAATTTATATCTCACAATTCTGAAAAAAACGCAGAATTGTGAGATAAAAAATTGCAACAGCCTTTTTAAATGTTTTTATTCAGTGACGGAAACTGGCTTAATTCGCAGACCGTTGACGAGTGAATCTGTAAACTACAGAAAACTTCAGTTGTTGTTGTGAGAATTATTACATATGCTAGCTATATAAACTATTATCTAACATAAAATTAGCTAGTTAGCAAAAGCTAGTTTTAAAAACAAAATATCCATCAGAGGCCTTGATATTTTGGACTCAGCTCAACCATTCAAAACTGTTATCTATTGTACCATTTCTTTACTTTTATGGGAAATATGTATTTAGCAACTATAAACAAACAAACATTTGGTCTCAGACTAGCATCTACTAAATGATTTAACTAAATGCAACCCGAACACTTTATTTTTCTCTTCCTTTTTTACATTGTAAACATTTGTCTTTCTAATTTGATGTTTATTCAATATATAATGCTAAAAGTAGTGAAGTTACACAAATCAGGGTTGTTAAAACAAAACAGCTCATAAAACTTTGACCTCATGAGATTAGATATTTCTGAAGGCAAAGCACTTCCTTTAGTGACCAATGGTGAAGAGTTATAAGACTATAAGTTATATTTTATATCCTATTTGTCAAATATCTCACAAAGTATTGACTTTCAAATTGCAGTTCACCAACTGATTCTATCTTTGTGAGTCTTCTGCTGTTCAGTTGTTGTTAAATCTAGGTCACAAAGGAAGTGCATTAACCAATACATTTTGGGGCACCCAAGTGTCCATTGATTCCTGTCTCTGAGCATGACTCTGTTTGGCAAAGGCCTTCATTGCTTTTTTGTGTATTAAATGTACCTGCAACTAGGACAGAGATGTTCTCTGCAGGACTGCGTCCCACTTTCTGCAAGTGGTGTAATGTTTCTTTGAAGATTGTCCTACCTCTGCATTTTATAGGCTATACGTAGCTGCTTAATGACCATCTAACGATCTTTCACAACAGAACATACACTACTGTGAAAAGGTTTGGGGACAGGTTTTAGAAATGTTTCGAAAGTGTCTCACATGCTCACCAAGAATGAGTTTATTTGATAAAAAAATACAGTAAAAACTGTAATATTGTTAAATGTAACCCTGGACCACAAAACCAGTCTTTTTAGCACGTATATCAAAACTTCATTTTTTATTAGTAATATGCATTGCTACGAACTTTATTTGGACAACTTTAAAGGTGATTTTCTCAATATTTAGATTTTTTTGTACCCTCAGATTCCAGGGTTTCAAATAGTTCTATCTCAGCCAAATATTGTCTTATAACCTAACAAACCATGCATCACTGGAAATATTATTTATTCAGCTTTCAGGTGATGTATAAATCCCAATTTCAAAAAATTTACCCTTATGACTGGTTTTGTGGTCCAGGGTCACAAATATTATTAATATAAATCGTTCCCATGATGTCAAAGCTGAATTTTCAGCATCGTGTTACTTCAGCCCTCAGTATCACATGATCATTCATAAATAATTAGGCTATAATATGTCGATTTGATGCACAAGAAATATCTCTTATTATTATAAATGTCAAAATGTAAAAGTATTTACTGTCAGTTGAACGCATCCTTATTTAAATACAAGTTAAAACAACAAAAAAACAAGCTTCAAAGCGCGACAAAATCAATCATAACTGCCAATCAGATGAGCGTGTGGGCGGGCTCTACTCTCTCAGCAAGAACTCAACTGTCTCGCCCTAGAATTGAAATCTGTAAGTACGTCAATGTAAACAATTATCGTTCAAAATACATATTCAGCGACTAATAGTCTTTGTCATGGAATGCACTTGTTTGTTCACATAGAGTTAACAGTTCTTAGTTCCTTTTAGTCATGTTTAAGATCTGAAGTAGGTTACTGTCCTGTTTTCTCGTTTTCTCGGCTATTGGAAAATCGCTCGCCTCACGTCAAGCATTTAATAATATTTAATTTTTTGACAGGAATGAAACGAGGTTGTGAGCGCGTTCTTGTTCTGTTGTTTAACAACATAATTGTGCAAAAACGCTATACAAGTCGGCAAAACACCATTAAACAGTGTTTAAAGTTATGAGTTGTGAAAATACCTTTATACAATGCATATATAGCCTCGTTTTCATCCGCGTTAAAGTGGCGCCTGACCTGATTAAAGTAAATAACTGTGATGAGTTATGCAGAAACGGGCATGCAAAGAAAATTCTCAGTTCCTTTGGTGACTACATAAGAATTAATGATTCATGAAGATGAAACGTATTAATTCCTTATTTTCTTCCCTCATCTGTGGCTGTCACAGTATGCGGTTTGTTATCTTATCACGGCTAAATACTATAGACTGACTGTCACAGTAGTAGTAATATGTGTTATTAATTGCGAGTGGAAAAAGGTGTGACAGATTTTTCTTTTGGATGGTTTATTTGTAGCCACAGAATGTTTCAGTATGATACAACTGAAAGTCAGTAAAGGAAAAAAAAACAGGTTTTCTCGTCAATGTATCTCTTTCTGAAGTGACATCTATGAGTCGTTTAACCAAGAAACATTCCAAAAACAAAATCAGCTTTGTATTTACAGCGTCCCAAATATCGGAAAATGCTACATTACAGTTTAAATACGTCTGTACAGTAAGTGTGTTTTCAGAGAACTTATGGCCTGCGGATTCTGTTGCTTGAAAGAGTGTCGTACTTCCTCAGCGGTTTAATGGTGTCAGTTTTTTTGGACGCGGGCAGGTCGCAGATGTCCATTTTAGTCCGGTTGTGCCTCCAGCATCTTGATTCCACTGGTTTGGTGTTCTCGTAAATGATGTCTAAAAAAAAAAAAACAGGATGTTACTGTTGAGTTACATCATATGGTTAACAGTGCAAAGCACAGGCCACGCTGAGGGTCTGGAGGAAAACGGCTTTGCTGTGCACACTGCATCTAACTGCATGATTCTAACCACAAACAATGAGAGGCAGTTTAATCTTCATCAAGTGGAGCTCACTCTCATAGCGCTCAACCACATACCACCCACACTCATTCAGAGCTCAGTTTGCGACCCAGGAAATGTCTGACCTTGTACAGAGACTCCCGAGGATGCATTGTTGTTTCTTAGTGGGGTCTCGTATGAGGGTCTGCGTGATTTTAGTGGCATATTTTTGATTACAAGAAAGAAGTAATCTTGATTTTTGCCTCAGTTTATAGCAAAAAATATAGAACAGGCTGTAGACATTCATAACCTAATGGCTTGAGAGTAAAGTTGGTTACGTCGTAATGGATTATGATGCTTAATATCATTATCAATGCACTAGGCCACATGAAAATACACTGTAAAAATATATATTTTGAAGTTAGAATTAAAACAAAGATTATTGGAGCATGTTTCATATAACTGTTTTTAGTCTTCCAAAATGTAATGTATAATTCAATGTGTTGCTTGCCGTTTCTTTGTAATTGGTTGTAAAATTTACTAGCAATTTCTGAGCGAAAACTGTTTCTGCACCATTTTTTCAGCGTGTAAAACATTTATGTGGGATAGACGATAAACTTTAGGTTCTTAACGTTAAGTTTGGTCAAATTTTGTTCAATAAATGAGTTTAGGATAGAGCTGTGAAAGATACCGTAATTATCGAAATACTGCAAATGTACATATCGCTACAACTTGCAATATTTGGGGCCATGAACAAAAGACAAAGAGAAAATCTTCAGTGCGCTTGCCTAAATAATTTTTGTAGCTTAAATAAAGGACATTTATGTAATGCTAGAAAAAACAATACCGTTCACTTTCAGAATTTGTTGTAGGGGTGCTTTCTTCTCACAAAAAGTGAAACATATACTAGCCAAGTGTGCCCAAACACAAGGACTTTGTTGTGGTTTTACAGGAGCTTATGATACGCGCATACATACAAAATAAATAACCATTTATATATGACACAAGATAGTTATAGAAGTTCACAGAGCTGGCTCCATAACAGCTGATTTCATCTGAGCAAGTGGCACTATCGCATTATCGGATCGCATATAGAATATCGCATTTTTCTTCAATATTATACAGCCCTAGTTTTGGATTAAACAATACTTGGTGATATATCTTTTTAAATCAACTTTGAGTGTAGACGTACCTTTAGGTTTACGAGTCAACATGTATATGCAAACAATTGTCACAACAAGTACTACGCATCCAACTGCAATTGCTAGCCATATCCACCATTGAACAATGCTGAACGGTTTTGTGGAGGATGTTGTGGGGATTGCTGTAGCTGTAACACACAAAAAGATAAAAAATTAAAGAAAAAAAAGAACATTGTTAGGCCATTCTGTCAGATGTGTGGCTGTTCCTGTTGCTGCAGTGTTAACGCTAGGTATTTTCTTGAAGAATACATTCATGAGTTTGATTTTGGGGACTACGGAGTAAGGGAAAGCAAATTTTCCCTACATATCTTTATAAACCTGCTTGACAAGCTGTTAGCTGCTTTGCTGTAGGGATACGCGGTATACCAGTAATAGAAAAATATTGGTATATATTGGTATATATATGTTCTGTATTTCCTACGCTGCTGTTCCGATGTTCGCCAGTGCTTCCCAAATTGCTGCAAAACCGGTAAACATGACAACAGAAAAATGCGATGGATCATCAAACAGATGAAACTCTGTCAACGCGCTCGAAAGTAGTAAATAAACACAACAATAAAAGTAACATATGACATTATTTTGCATACAATGCCTGTATGCAAGCATTGCTATAAATCACCAAGCATTTGTCACTTGCTCATCCACGAATTTAGAGATCGACGGGTGAGTGCATCATGCATTAATCAAAAATTCTGATTTTAATTTTCATTTTTTTACTTTTGCTCACAAATGATGCACAGTGGTGAAGTATTTTTACTTTACTCAAGTAAATTTAAAAAGTATCTGTAGTTTATCAGAGTTTTTTCTTTGGAAAAGTTTTACTCAATTCCAAAGCATAATGCTTTCATAAATGGAAGTTGTTGTTTGTTTTACCATTAATAATTAAAAATATTAACAATGTGGTATTTTCTTGTACTCAAGTACATTTTAGAATTACTTTTACCTGAGTAAAAGTAAGAAAGTAATGTATTTCTAATGTAATAAAGTATTAAATATTTAATATGAAAAATACAATATTATGTTGTGAAGCAAAGGTTTCTAAAGAAAAACTCTAATAAAGTACAGACACTTGAAAAGTACTTTTAAAGCAGAGTAAAAATACTTTCTGAGTCTGACATCTAAAAACAATCAGAGAGACAGAGAGATAATAATGTGATTTTGAATATTTTGACTGTTAGAATGGCACTTTTACAGTAAAACAACCTTTGTTAAAATTCTGTAGGTAAGCTGATAACAGTATTACAGCACTTATTAATTTAGGTCAATAATTATTTATAAATGATAAATAAACTAATACATGTTTAGTACGTTAACATTACTTACTACAGTGTTGATTTAGTATCGATACCGAGGTATTACATTCTGGTATCGTACCGAAGCCAAAATTATGGTATCGAGCCATCCCTACTTTGCAGTAATTTTTGGCCTTGAGTTTAATTACAAAATTATACATGCAATGGGATCCAAAAGGCTGAAACTGCATCGAAAATCTGGGACTTCATTTAAGCCTGGACATAAACGCTACGGTTTAGGGTTTAAAATTAATTCCTACGATGACAAATGAACAAGACATATTTCAGATTCAAATGTATTAAATAAGAAAAAGCAAAACAGAAGTATTTTAACTAGTGGTTTCAGATGTCTGTAATTAATTTTGTAGACACAGAACTCTTATTTTCTAAAAACGTACATTGGAAAAGAAGTTCATTGGTATATGAGGCAAAACTAAACATGGACCACAAGTGGTTGTAGTAGGAGTATCATGCATTAAATCCATTACTTTGTGACTACTTGAAAAGGTCATAGAAGTGACAAATGGTGTTGAATTGAGTATTTAAAAATTGTAATAAAAAGAAAGCTACAAATACTTGTGATCAAGCAGGTTTTGGGTGAATCTTGTGTAGTTAGAATATCCGTCTGATTCGGCATCTGTGTCGGTTTCACCTTGGTTATGTTGACATCTGTAGAGATAAAAAGTTGTCAAAAAAAGTTGCTTTTTTGATACTTTTTTCATTTCAATAATAGAATATGAATGTTGCGGTTAAAATGTCTTGACGAACACAAATGTTTATGACAAATTGAAATAATAGAATTATGTAATTGAGGTCCAATTGGAAATTTGGTTATTGATGTAAATTGTCTTTATTTCCCACAAACATCTGATGCCATAATGCAACATCATAAATAGTTTGCGCTAAGACGTTTTCACATAGCAATTAATATTTATATATCAAGCTCTATGAAGTGCAACATAACAGTTAAAAATCACTGGTGAAAATGGTTTTATTTTGCATTTTTATAAGTAGTTTAATTTGACTACAGTTTTAATATCAAATTATATCATTAGCAGAACAATTTGCGTTAAAAGTTGAAGTGAAAAATGTACATGAATTTCATTATATCTTAGTATTTGATTTGTCCTCTTTTGGTTTAATGACAGTAACAGTCGGGGCATGAACTCATTAGGTTTGTGTAAAACCTTATGTAAAACCTGAACATTCTCGAGCATGATTTGAGAACCATCCAAAGAGCTTCTTGACTATTTGTACAAATTAATTTACATATTTAAACCATACTCTACTTACCGACCTGAACTTGTGTGCCATTACTGCATTTCTTTTCGAGAACAGGAATATCTTTCGTAACCATGCAGAAATACCATCCGCTGTCATTGGTTTTGGTGGAATTAATGTTGAGTGTTGCCCAAGTGTCGCTACGGTTTGTATGAAAACGCTGTTCTTCAGGTATCTTGTTAGAGTCACAGCCTAAGTCAGGTTTCTGGCTATAGTGCCAGCTCACCTTATGCGTTCCACCTGGCTGAAAAGTGCAGTTGATTGTGATTGATTCTCCTTCACAAACATGAATGTACTTTGGTTCCAAATGGACGCTCAGTTCTTCTTGACTTGTTCTATTGATCAAATGTCCTGTTGTGATCACAAAAAGAAGAGAATAACAGTAATTTATTGTCTGTTGGTAAACATAAACAACATGATTTTATGACCTTAAAGTCATAGTGAACTTTCAAAAATATGTTCCTTTTTTATGTTAAAAAGGTGCTTTTTACCGTTAGTTGATACTAGTTGGCTAACAACTCTAAATGCAAAATATCTAATGATATATGACTTTAATTACCTGATACACACCTCAAATAAGCTATTCTGGCTCTATCAAAGTTCTTAGTCAAATATCTTGTAGTCATTAGTCGCTCAACAGTTATGAAGCACGAAATGATTCATGAAGCAGCAAATACATAAAAGGAATCAAACAACTGTGACAAAATTTTACTTTGAATGATGTAATATACACTGTTTTAAGACGTTTTTGAATTAGGTGCTTGAAACTAACATACAAAATCACTGCTAAAAGAAACACACATTCGTGTAATCAGACTTTGACTCAAAATTGTATATTTACTGTGATAAGACCTTTGTTTGACAACTAGCCCTGGTCATATTTTGGTCATAAACTGTCCAAAATGCTTTGTCGCAAATAATTTCAGCACTTGTGGTAAATTACATCAAACAATGTTTTTTAACATACATTTTTAAATAGCCCAAATTTCACTTACCTGTGAGTAAAAGAAAAAAGATTGTACTGCACAGTTGATCCATGCCTAAGTTGGGCACAGAGTAGATTTTGAAAAACAACCCTTCTCAGAGCAAAAATAGTCAAACAATCCAAAAAAAAAAAAAATTAATGATACATCCAGCTTCAACAAAAACAGCACCTGGAGTCTTTAAATGAAGACGCACGAAGCTTCCTCACTCGCTCACTCGTGGTAGTGGTTAAAGTGTTGAAGTCTGTCAGAGACACAGTATCTAGACGGGTTCCTGTGTGGTCATGCATATATGAATATGCTTCAGAGCTGTGTATTGATAGCTTATGAAAAAATAATATGTTGTCTTCCTGTAGAAGCTTAAGTCTACTAGATGTTATTCAAGCAAACATAATCATCTTCACAGGAAAAAATCTATAACAAAATAACAAAAAAGATATATGACATAAAAGATCTGTAACTGGCAAAGTAATGGTTTTAAAATAATTGTCAACAGTACGCTTACCGCTCTTAAAGTGGGTGAAAATGTGAGAGTTCTTTGAAGTAACACACACGAATACACAAGCGTGAAAGCAGGTCAGGGGCATGAACATGAAATGAGAATCAGTACCTCAAAAGAATCGACCGACATCAGACGTATCAGGAAAACACCACAGATACTTTCTGTTCACACGCAGAAACAGCGCTGCTCAAAATAATAGCTCCAAAACATTTTTCAACCAGTTAGTCACAGTTGTATTTCATTAAAGTATTTCATTATGGATTTCTCGAAATTAATGTAACTTTCTTTGAACCATTTTTTATTCAACTCACATTTATAGTGAATATTTTAAATCAGCTCTGTGTACTGTGAAACCTAACATACGTATTTTGTGAAAATATTTCTAGTTCTAGACTAAAATGTAAGTCAGAGCTGTTTCAGATGAAATAAACTTGCACTGACTGATCTTAAAATATATAAGTGCCTTTGTTAAGTCTCAAGATGCACACCAGTAATGTTTTCTTCTAAGGCACATAAAAATACTTAAATGTCCTAATTGAACTATGGCCTAATCCTAGTTTAGGCTAAGCCCTATCTGTGAAACCAGGCCATAGATATTTTTAAGTGGCCTGAGTATCCAAATATTATTATTTTTGGCCCCTGCACATTTGATGGAGTTTTGTTTTGACATCTCACATGACTTGCTGAGAACTGTGATGCAGGTTGGATGTGGTTTCGATATTAAACCTAAAGGCAAGCCTAAACCACTCACAGAAGTTCACAGAAGAGTACACCCCTCACAATTTTGTAAATATTTTATTGTATCTTTTAATGTGACAACACTGAAGAAATGAAACTTTTCTAAAATGTAAAGATGTGAGTGTACAGCTTGTATAACAGTGTAAATTTTGAACAATCTGATCTTTTAAAAAACAGGTATTTTTATGAATTCTGTGCTTCTCTTCCATTGACTGATAGACTATAACTTATCTTTTGGGTTTATGCAGGCCATGATCCCACATGTGTTGGTTACCAGAACTTGTTTTCCATTACTGCATTTCCTTTCAAGAACAGAAATATCTTTCAAAACCACACAGAAATACCATCCGCTGTCATTGGTCTTGATGGAATTAATGTTGAGCGTTGCCCGAGTGTCATTACGTTCTGTATAAAAACGCTGATCTTCAGGTATCTTGTTGGAGAAACAGCATAAGTCAGGTGTCTGGCTATAGTGCCACCTCACCTTATGCTCTTCACCTGGCTGAAAAGTGCAGTTGATTGTGACTGAGTCTCCTTCACAAACTTGAATGTACTTTGGTTCCAAATGGACATTCAGTTCCTTTTGACTTGTTCTATTGATCAAAGGTTCTGTTGTGGTCAAGAAAATAAAAGAATAACAATAATTTATTATCTGTTCCTAAATACAAACAATAAATATATGACTGGAATATTGTTGATCTTGAGCTTGTTGTGAGCATAATGTATCCTTTTGGTGTGGGGTGGTATGCCGTTACATTTTCGGTATGAAAGATTTTTTTTTTTTAATTATATTTTTGGAAAATGATTGACCTGCAGTGTGTATGCCCTCAGAAATTGGTTGAAATAAAACAAAGATGTCAAGTCGACCGATAGCTACCTGTGCATCTGTATGCCACTGTATGAATTAAATATAGATTAATAATTGTCAAAGCTACAAAGTTACTCACCAAGATGGGTACACTTTAAAAAATAAAGGCTCCACAGTGATGCCATAGAAGAACCATTATTGGTTTCCCAGAGAATCTTTTAGTGAACAGTTCTAAAATTAATCATTTTGAAGAACATTTAAAAAATATAAAGGACATTGTTTCACTATAAACAACCTTTAATGCATTTAAAAGGTGACATGAATATTCAAGGTTCTTCATGGAACCATCAATACCAATAAATGACCTTTAATTTTAAGAGTATATTTTGGCATACTTTTGTATGTATTTGTCTATTCAAGAGCAAGAATGCACACTGTACACATAGAGTACAGCGTACGAGTGCTGAATGTAGTTGTCTTTTGGGTCCTGCTTGAATGTTTTGAAATTGCTTTGAATTTTAAGTTAGCAAGCGGCCCGATCGGGCCAGTGACAAATTCTTTCACGCTGGCCCCGGGCCATATGAGTGCATTTCATGGCCAGATGGAGACTCCATCACCTTTCAGAGTTACTGCCTAGTTTTTGCAGATCTCTGTGCTGCAGTTATATCTGCTTGAAGAATTGACCATATGCACGGATTACTTCCTTGTTTAGATAAGCCAGCTCAGTCATTTCCGGTCAGCTGTACTGAGCCCTAAGTGATGACGTAATGCGCGTCCAACGAATGCTGTTTCCGGGTCCAAGCCGTAACTTATTTCCATTGAGAATACTATCTCAACGGCCATTTATGAGCACTGTTTATTCATATTAAACATTTAAGCTACACGTTTTCAAACTTACGGTGTACACTACAGTCTCCATGCTCATATCGTCTCAAACACAGATAATTTTTATATTTATTTATTTAATTGTATATTTTCATTGTCTGGCGATCTAGGATTTTGGTATGGAGTTAAAGGGGAGGATTGCTGTGGCATCTGATAGAGCGTTTGGACCCAGAAGCGGTGACGCGTGACGTCAGACCTAACAACCGGATAGTACTGTCCTTTGCTCTCTGTTTTCTCTACATAATCCATTCACAATCAAAGAATTTTTTTTTTCTTTTTTTTTTTGTCTAAGAGCACCAAACGTCCATGTATACCATTTCAAGAATGGCAAACACTAGTTTTAAAAAATGACATGATTAAATCCGCTAAATATGCGCGAGCCGTTGCTGTGATTGACAGTAATCGGAGGTTAACGGAGCAAAACATCTGACAAGCCGATGTCAAAAACAGAGCTGTGCATTCAATGATTCAGACTAAATTCAGAGTAACAAAACTACAGCAGTAACAAGTTTGTGTTGGTTGAATATAGGCTATTTAATAGCTTTTACAATTCAAGAGAAAGCATAGATGAAAAATTTAGTTAATAAAATTTTATCTAAAATATTTCAAATTCATATTGATTCATATTGAATGCATTATTTATTATATGATTAATATTTAAGTTTTTCAATTTGTAGTGCGGTAAAAGTACGAACATTTAAACCAATAATGAATCGAAAAGCTAGAATGGGGAGTTTAAATGGCAGCTGCAGCCAATAACTAATCCTCTGCTGCCATCTTTTGGTTATAAGGGTAATTTCATATCAATCTTAAAAACTCTCGTTTTCCGTTAAAATACTTTTTTTCCATGTCGTGTTTATGAATGAAAAGTGAATCTTTGAAGTGAATTTTATTGCACAGCTGTAGAGTTGAAGATTAATAAAAGCTTTAAAATAATGTAATATTTGTGTTCATGACTATGAAGGCAAGTTACTGATGATCAAGAATACTATTAAGATGTCCTTAAAAAGAAGCATAACGTAAGCCTTAACACGTTATGATAGTGTTTAGCTGTCAGCATTTAAATGTACAACTATACTCTCCTGGGATTACCAGGCTTGGCATTTAAATTATATGTTGTTAAATAATAAAATGGTTTTATTTTGCATTTTTATAAGTAGTTTAATTTGACTACAGTTTTAATATCAAATTATATCATTAGTAGAACAATTTACGTTAAAAGTTAAAGTGAAAAATGTACATGAATTTCATTATATCTTAGTATTTGATTTGTCCTCTTTTGGTTTAATGACAGTAACAGTCAGGGCATGAACTCATTAGGTTTGTGTAAAACCTTATGTAAAACCTGAACATTCTCGAGCATGATTTGAGAACCATCCAAAGAGCTTCTTGACTATTTGTACAAATTAATTTACATATTTAAACCATACTCTACTTACCGACCTGAACTTGTGTGCCATTACTGCATTTCTTTTCGAGAACAGGAATATCTTTTGTAACCATGCAGAAATACCATCCGCTGTCATTGGTTTTGGTGGAATTAATGTTAGTGTTAATTAGTGTTGCCCAAGTGTCGCTACGGTTTGTATGAAAACGCTGCTCTTCAGGTATCTTGTTAGAGTCACAGCCTAAGTCAGGTTTCTGGCTATAGTGCCAGCTCACCTTATGCGTTCCACCTGGCTGAAAAGTGCAGTTGATTGTGATTGATTCTCCTTCACAAACATGAATGTACTTTGGTTCCAAATGGACGCTCAGTTCTTCTTGACTTGTTCTACTGATCAAATGTCCTGTTGTGATCACAAAAAGAAGAGAATAACAGTAATTTATTGTCTGTTGGTAAACATAAACAACATGATTTTATGACCTTAAAGTCATAGTGAACTTTCAAAAATATGTTCCTTTTTTATGTTAAAAAGGTGCTTTTTACCGTTAGTTGATACTAGTTGGCTAACAACTCTAAATGCAAAATATCTAATGATATATGACTTTAATTACCTGATACACACCTCAAATAAGCTATTCTGGCTCTATCAAAGTTCATTTAAACTTTTACTACACATGTTATTTTAAATACACATTAATAAAAAAAAAAGGGGGGGGGGGGTACTTTTTTAGGGTATAGGTTTTAAAGGGTATGTTGATTTTTGAAAGTTCTTAGTCAAATATCTTGTAGTCATTAGTAGTCAAACTTTTATTACACACATTATTTTAAATACACACTAATAACAAAAATAATAATAATAAAAAAAGAGAGATGAGATTGTAAACCAGGGCTAATTCTTAATCTTTTAGGTTAGGGTGGTTTTTGAAAGTTCTTAGTCAAATATCTTATAGTCATTAGTCATTCAACAGTGAAGCACAAAATGATTCATGAAGCAGCAAGAACATAAAAGGTATCAAACAATTGTTTGGCCCAACAAATATTGCAATTACTAATAAACAACATACACTGCCCTCCAAAAGTTTGGAAATGCCCTAGAAAAGTGGGATTTTGGACAATATTGGTATGAATCCTTTTTCATTTGTGATCATTTTGCACTGATAAGGGACAACACAAACTACAAAAACATATTTTATTACATAAACAGTTTATACAAAAAACTTTAATTTTCGATTCATCAAAACTCTTCTTACGGACATCACGGTCCAGTTCCTCATGTAGTAGCTCAATTGGGTTGAGGTCGGGTGATTGGGGAGGCCATTCCATGACAGACGTGATGGTCTTCAATGATAATGTCAAGTTACTTTAATGTATTTGCACCAAATAAATTATAAGGATTTATGCTGATATCACCCAAAACCACACTTTGCCTGTCTTTTTTCACAGGGGGTGTTTCCAAACTTTTGGAGGGCAGTGTACATTTATAACATGTAAAACATGACAAAATTTTACTTTGAAGGATGTAATATGCACTGTTGCTTGAAACTAACATACAAAACCACTGCTATGAGAAACACACATTTGTGTAATCAGACTCAAAAATGTAATATTTACTGATAAAACCTTTGTTTGACAACTAAATTTCACTTACCTGTGAGTAAAAGAAGAAAGATTGTACTGAACAGTTGATCCATGCCTAAATTGGGCACAGAGTAGATCTTAAAAAATTACCAAAAACCCAAAATATTTGTGTGTATACGCTTTTAAAATATTATGAATCTTACTTACCTCCGATGAAAAGAAGTAAGATTGTACTGCAGAATTGATGTCTACGTTGGTAGATGTGTTTAGAATAATAACTCACCCTGAGATAAAATAAAAAAATAGTCAAACAAGAAGACAATGGTAAAGTTTCTGTAAATTATTAATTCAACTTTATCAAACTGCACCAACAAAACCAGCTCCTGGAGTCTTGAAATGAGAACACCTGAAGCTTTCTCATTCACTCGTGAAGGTTAAAGCTTTTGAAGGCTAGATGGGTTCCTGTGTGGTCATGCATATATATGTAAGTGTTATATTAATAGTTTCTGATGCGGTCTTCCTGAGAAGAGTCTACTAGGAACTGTTCAAACTACTCTATACTTCTAGTTTCATCCGCTTTCGGTTATTTTACCTGTACAAAAACAGTAGGTGCGTCCCAAATCGCGTACTTATGCACTGTTCTGTGACGTTTTGTAGTATAAATAGTTTGATTACTGTGTTCACACAGAAAGTTCCAAAAAGAAATACCTGGATAATGTGTTTAAAGGAGACCTATTATGTCCATTTTTCCAAGATGTAATATAAGTCTCAGGTGTCCCCAGAATATGTCTGTGAAGATTCAGCTCAGAATACCCCACAGATCATTTATTATATAATTTTGAAAATGCCCATTTTGAGTAAAAGCAGAAACTAGAGCCCTGCACGGGCTTCAAATATAGAGCCCTAGCCCAGTCCTTGTCAGACAGCTTATCAAAATTCTCGGCCCGAGTCCGACACAAGCCCGCCCGTCTTTTTTCCCAGTTCACACAAAACATCCTTATACTACTGTTTTGTTACTATTAACAAAACTGTTTTGTTACTTAAAATGGTTCAGTTTTGTATGTAATGGCAAAGTGATTATATTTCATTTAGTTTTTTTATTAAGTTAATTTTGAAAAACGTTGGAGAATTTTTGGTTTGTTTGTTGTTAAATAAATTTTTTTTTCTACCGTCTCATACTCGAACAGGAGCGCTTCACAAAAATTAACTGAAAACTCAGCGAATACATGCATCACAGACATGATAATGTGTATATATATATATATATATATTAGTGCTGTCAAACGATTAATCGCGATTAATCACATCCAAAATAAAAGTTTATTTTTACATACTATATATTTGTGTACTGTGTATATTTATTATGTATATATAAATACACACACATGCATGTATATATTAAGGAAAAATATTTTAGATTTATATCTAAAATATTTATATTTATTTATAATTAAATTGCATACATGTGTATATATATATATATATATATATATATATATATATTAGGGCTGTCTAATGATTAATCACGATTAATCGCATCCAAAATAAAAGTTTTTGTTTACATAATATATGTGCGTGTACTGTGTATATTTATTATGTATAAATAAATACACATTGATACAGTATATATTTTGAAAATATTTACATGTTCTCAAATGTATGTATTTATATACATATAATTTATACTATAAATAAATATATTTAATATATAAAGACAAAAATTTTTCTTAAATATATACATGCATGTGTGTGTATTTATATATAGATAATAAATATACATAGTACACACACATATTATGTAAACAAAAACTTTTATTTTGGATGCGATTAATCGTGATTAATCGTTTGACAGCATTAATATATATATATATATATATATATATATATATATATACATATAAATATTAAATTTTAAATTTTAATATATACTGTATGTGTGTGTAATTATATGTATATAATAAATATACAAAGTAAACACACATATAGTATGTAAACATAAACTTTTATTTTAGATGCGATTGATCGCGATTAATTGTTTGACAGCCCTAATATATATATATATATATATAGAAAGCTTTACCAAAAACTCTTTCATTATGTAATCCATAAAGATGCATTTCTCTCTAAAAGCATGTCTAAAGAGGAGGTTGTGAGTCAGGATCTTGTGACACTGGCTCAGAATACACAAGTTATTAAATAAGTATTTTAAATAGCCTATCTCCTTACTATTTCCCCCAAAAAATTGTTTTGTTCAGCCTATTGCGTGTACTTGAACGTGGATCACTTCCAGCTGCACTGAAGGCACTGCTGCTGGCTGAGACGCTGAACACTGTCCAAGCCGGTCTCGGAAGTGAAAGCAAAAATGAAGTCTCGTGTTGTTTTCCATCAGCGCAGCAATTTTTTCATCACCGTAATTGATGGATGTATAAAATACAAAAATAAGGAGAAGCCTAAAACAAGGTGCCCGATGCCTGGTGTTCTGACGATTTGTGCTACCCTGTCAGATTTTGCTAACTCCCATTAAAACAGATGGTAAGATATGGATATAGGATAACAGATGGTTATTAACATGTACACCTACCCCAACCCTAAACCTAAACTTATAGTATGAAAAATATAGTGTTGGTAGCATAATCTGATAGGTAGCATTATTTGTTAGAACACCGGCCCACACCTGAACTATGACATGAAAATTGGCCTAAAGCCTGGCCCTAAGGGCGTAAAAAAGTCTGGGCCCATTGGACTCAGGCTGAAATGCAGGGCTCTAGCAAAAACAAGCTGTTTTCATGCATGTTTCTTTAAATACAAATAAGCTGCTGCTCCCTGCCCCAGGGCTGTGTCTTTACAGCTCTTACATCAGATAAAAATACATGTGTTTTTTTATTATCATGCCTGTCTTGCCAAAGTCATTCGTTTTAAACCACATCTGCAGCACGCGCACAGAAAGTGGCTGTCACACGGCATGTGAGTACTGAACAAAGTCCTCTTTCATGTCTTTTTGCACTTTAACTGTCAAATACACACAAGTTTATGTTAAAAACACACAAGTTACAAAAACAGTGGGTTATGTCTGTGAAACTTAACAGCTGGGAAAGAAATCACATGCTTATTAGTCTTGTCTCCTCTAAGGCTTGGACTAAATAGTGGTCTGTGCTCATCTGTGCAGCGAACGACAGAACAGTTAGCATGCTTTGCTCACATTTGCAATGGGGTTAGAACTGGTAAACCGCTGTCGCTTTTGAAAACTAAATGGCAGCACCTTGAGTGGAAACATGCAGATTAAGGGTCAGTAATATTATAAAGATGTGACACCTTTCTATGTCACGAGGGGACTGAAATCTGAGCGGCTCAATTTTTCACTAGCTTACAGAAAAAGGCTTGCCAAAACAAAGTTACTGGGGTGTCCCTTTCCATGTTTTATGAGTTGGTAGATACACATTTCAAGATATGCCATTTTAAGATAATACTGTAAATCACCCTAAGACTAAATAAAACTATAGTCAAAACAAGTTATGAAGTCACTGTAAATGATTAATCAAACTGCAGCAAACAAAAACAGCATCTGGAGTCTTTAAATGAGAACACTTTAAGTTTTCTCATTCACTCGTGACAGTTAAAGCTCTTGAAGTCTGGTAGAAATACCTAAATGGGTTCCTGTGTGGTCATGCATATATGTTAGTGTTATAAAAATAGCTTCTGATGCCGCCTTCCTGTAAAAGAGTCTACTTGAACTTGTTCTAAGTACACATTCACCTTATTTATAACATAAGAACAGTAGTAGCTATTTGTGACTTAAATGTGTGAGGCTTCTGGTTTCACCCACTTCCAGTTAATTTCAGCTTTACAAATGGCTTATGTTGATATCACACACTAGTGTTTGTTATTATATTTTAACTTTATCATGAACATTGGTACACGAAAAGCTGTTTATAAGAAAAAATCTGTCCATAATATTGCTTTCTCCATTGAAAAATCATCTAATCTGAATCAGGAATCAAAAGATCAAGCACCGTTTACAAGTGAAAACAGTCTAAAAAATGTTTTGGTTGATTTTGATGCAAGAAGTCAACAGGGGATGGACTTTTTCAAGCATTAGGAAGCATTATTATGGATTATAGACTTGTATTTTGTAATGCCTTAATGACGAGACACATATATATGAGACACATTTAATAACTATAATTCAGTCTTTAATTTAAAATACATATTGCAAACATCATTGTGCATTACATACAGTAAAAGCAGACTTAAATACTCATGTAATTAAATATCAGTGAGAAAAAGTGGCAGTCATCCTTGTTCAAATTCGACAAGAGCTGAGGCAAGTGTGCAAAGCACTTTTTAACTACCCACAGAGAGATATGCGTAAGACGAGTCAATGAATTTGAAAGGAAAGGACAATTAATATGCCACATTTAAGTTCAAATTCCTTGAAACAGGAACAAATAGCATCTTTTATTAAAAAGGTTCCTAATATCAAATGCTGACATTTGCTATTATAGCCGACTATGATCAAACTACAGCATAGCTTGAGTCAGTTCATTTGTAAACAGTATAAATTAAACTCATCTGAAAAAAAGAAAACTGACAGCTACCGTATGTTAATATTACAGAAGAATATACAGTAAGTATAGAACTGTGCAAATCCTCATTTTTCATAGTTTCTTTCATTAGGTATCTTGGATTATGTCTAGTTAAATAAACTTGAATATAAAATACATCCCAAAAAAAGCTATGTATGTGTGCTGTTCTACAGTGTCAATTCTTTGGTGGTATGAATGGCGTTTCCTTGATAAAAATTGAAATTATGTTCCTTGTTTCTTATAAAGTCAACATAAAAAATATTCAGAACTCATTTTACTTCCGTAATTTGATGTATTACCATGTGAAACAGGGAATTTCAACAGAAAAAGGATCTTAAAACTAAGCAATACCATGGAATAACGTTGAGTCGATTTTGATTTCATGTTGACTTTAAAGGTATGAAGCGTAATAAATGTGAACTGGGATTTCATATGCACACATAAAAACGATAATAATAAAATTCTCACAAACAATCAGAAACAATGTCACACAGTAAAAAAATAAAATCATTCTGATCATTAAATAAATAGGTATTGACGTGAACCCTGTATTTTCTCTTCCATTTTCTGACAGGCTATAACTCGTCTTTTGGGTTTATTTGCTGGCCGTGATCCAACATGTGCTGGTTATCCAGGGCTTGAATCACTTCATCAGCTTGAAGCCTCTCCTGCAATTAGATTTAAAACACAATATATTTAATCACATTTTAGCACATCACACAAACATACATTACATCTACCACAAACATACATTAAGTTTTTTTGAACTTTCGACCTTAACTGCATATATACACAGGAGTTGGACAATGAAACTGAAGCACTTTTAGTGTTGGAGGTTGGAGGTTTCACGTCTATATATGTGAGACCTGGTGGTTGATCATCACAGATTTCACATTCCATCAGTAAAATCAGAGTGTGGAGGTTGAATTAGCGTCAGAATAGCACAGCTTGCAACTGTGTAAAACATAACAGGAGACATATCGGATTTCAAAAGAGGAAGAATTGTTGGTGCGTGTCTTGCTGGTGCATCAGGACAGCACCTCTTTGCGGCTTATCGAGAGCCACGGTATCCAGGGTAATGTCAACATAACACCACAAAGGACAAACCACATCCTAAAGGAGTAACTTTTGACGCTATCTTAAAGGGATGTGACCCAGATTTGTATCCAAGAAACAAAACCACAGTTCCACAACTCATTGCAGAAATAAATGTGCACCTCAACTCTAAACTTTTGTTGGGAGCTCCACAGAGTCAACATTTAAGGTCAGGCTGTTGTAGTTAAACATTTGGCCACTTGTGCCAATGGAAAACATCAGTTTTAGTGGTCTCAGCGCAAATCTTGGGCTGTGGACAATGTGAAACCTATATTGTTCTCTGATGAGTGCACCTTCCTGAGCTGGTTTTAAGATGGTTGTGAACTGGTTTAAGATAGTTATGAACTGATTTTAAGATGTTATGAGCTGGTTTAAGATGATCATGAGCTGGTCCTGAATTGGTTTTAAGATGGTTGAGCTGGTTTAAGCAGGCCATGAACTGGTTTAAAATGGTCATGAGCTAATTTTAAGATGATTATGAGCTAGTTTAAGATAGTCCTAAACTGGTTTTAAGATGGTTATAAGCTGGTTTAATTTGGTTTTAAGATGGTCCTGAGCTGGGTTTAAGATGGTTATGAGCTAGTTTAAAATGGTCCTGAGCTGGTTTTAAGATGGTTATGAGCTGATTTAAGCTGGTCATGAACTGGTTTAAAATGGTCCTGAGCTGGTTTTAAGATGGTTATGAGCTGGTTAAAGCTGGTTTTAAGATGGTCCTGAGCTGGGTTTAAGATGGTTATGAGCTAGTTTAAGCTGGTCATGGACTGGTTTAAAATGGCCCTGAGCTGGTTTTAAGATGGTTATGAGCTGGTTTAAGCTGGTTTTAAGATGGTTATGAGCTGGTTTAAGCTGGTTTTAAGATGGTTATGAGCTGGTTTAAAATGGTCCTGAGCTGGTTTTAAGATGGTTATGAGCTGGTTTAAGCTGGTTTTAAGATGGTTATGAGCTGGTTTAAAATGGTCCTGAGCTGGTTTTAAGATGGTTATGAGCTGGTTAAAGCTGGTTTTAAGATGGTTATGAGCTGGTTTAAAATGGTCCTGAGCTGGTTTTAAGATGGTTATGAGCTGGTTTAAGCTGGTTTTAAGATGGTTATGAGCTGGGTTTAAGATGGTTATGAGCTAGTTTAAGCTGGTCATGGACTGGTTTAAAATGGCCCTGAGCTGGTTTTAAGATGGTTATGAGCTGGTTTAAGCTGGTTTTAAGATGGTTATGAGCTGGTTTAAAATGGTCCTGAGCTGGTTTTAAGATGGTTATGAGCTGGTTTAAGCTGGTTTTAAGATGGTTATGAGCTGGTTTAAAATGGTCCTGAGCTGGTTTTAAGATGGTTATGAGCTGGTTAAAGCTGGTTTTAAGATGGTTATGAGCTGGTTTAAAATGGTCCTGAGCTGGTTTTAAGATGGTTATGAGCTGGTTTAAGCTGGTTTTAAGATGGTTATGAGCTGGTTAAAGCTGGTTTTAAGATGGTCCTGAGCTGGGTTTAAGATGGTTATGAGCTAGTTTAAGCTGGTCATGGACTGGTTTAAAATGGTCCTGAGCTGGTTTTAAGATGGTTATGAGCGGGTTTAAGCTGGTTTTAAGATGGTTATGAGCTGGTTTAAAATGGTCCTGAGCTGGTTTTAAGATGGTTATGAGCTGATTTAAGCTGGTCATGAACTGGTTTAAAATGGTCCTGAGCTGGTTTTAAGATGGTTATGAGCTGGTTAAAGCTGGTTTTAAGATGGTCCTGAGCTGGGTTTAAGATGGTTATGAGCTAGTTTAAGCTGGTCATGGACTGGTTTAAAATGGCCCTGAGCTGGTTTTAAAATGGTTATGAGCTGGTTTAAGCTGGTTTTAAGATGGTTATGAGCTGGTTTAAAATGGTCCTGAGCTGGTTTTAAGATGGTTATGAGCTGGTTTAAGCTGGTTTTAAGATGGTTATGAGCTGGTTTAAAATGGTCCTGAGCTGGTTTTAAGATGGTTATGAGCTGGTTAAAGCTGGTTTTAAGATGGTTATGAGCTGGTTTAAAATGGTCCTGAGCTGGTTTTAAGATGGTTATGAGCTGGTTTAAGCTGGTTTTAAGATGGTTATGAGCTGGTTAAAGCTGGTTTTAAGATGGTCCTGAGCTGGGTTTAAGATGGTTATGAGCTAGTTTAAGCTGGTCATGGACTGGTTTAAAATGGTCCTGAGCTGGTTTTAAGATGGTTATGAGCTGGTTTAAGCTGGTTTTAAGATGGTTATGAGCTGGTTTAAAATGGTCCTGAGCTGGTTTTAAGATGGTTATGAGCTGATTTAAGCTGGTCATGAACTGGTTTAAAATGGTCCTGAGCTGGTTTTAAGATGGTTATGAGCTGGTTAAAGCTGGTTTTAAGATGGTCCTGAGCTGGGTTTAAGATGGTTATGAGCTAGTTTAAGCTGGTCATGGACTGGTTTAAAATGGTCCTGAGCTGGTTTTAAGATGGTTATGAGCTGGTTTAAGCTGGTTTTAAGATGGTTATGAGCTGGTTTAAAATGGTCCTGAGCTGGTTTTAAGATGGTTATGAGCTGGTTAAAGCTGGTTTTAAGATGGTTATGAGCTGGTTTAAAATGGTCCTGAGCTGGTTTTAAGATGGTTATGAGCTGGTTTAAGCTGGTTTTAAGATGGTTATGAGCTGGTTAAAGCTGGTTTTAAGATGGTCCTGAGCTGGGTTTAAGATGGTTATGAGCTAGTTTAAGCTGGTCATGGACTGGTTTAAAATGGTCCTGAGCTGGTTTTAAGATGGTTATGAGCGGGTTTAAGCTGGTTTTAAGATGGTTATGAGCTGGTTTAAAATGGTCCTGAGCTGGTTTTAAGATGGTTATGAGCTGATTTAAGCTGGTCATGAACTGGTTTAAAATGGTCCTGAGCTGGTTTTAAGATGGTTATGAGCTGGTTAAAGCTGGTTTTAAGATGGTCCTGAGCTGGGTTTAAGATGGTTATGAGCTAGTTTAAGCTGGTCATGGACTGGTTTAAAATGGCCCTGAGCTGGTTTTAAAATGGTTATGAGCTGGTTTAAGCTGGTTTTAAGATGGTTATGAGCTGGTTTAAAATGGTCCTGAGCTGGTTTTAAGATGGTTATGAGCTGGTTTAAGCTGGTTTTAAGATGGTTATGAGCTGGTTTAAAATGGTCCTGAGCTGGTTTTAAGATGGTTATGAGCTGGTTAAAGCTGGTTTTAAGATGGTTATGAGCTGGTTTAAAATGGTCCTGAGCTGGTTTTAAGATGGTTATGAGCTGGTTTAAGCTGGTTTTAAGATGGTTATGAGCTGGTTAAAGCTGGTTTTAAGATGGTCCTGAGCTGGGTTTAAGATGGTTATGAGCTAGTTTAAGCTGGTCATGGACTGGTTTAAAATGGTCCTGAGCTGGTTTTAAGATGGTTATGAGCTGGTTTAAGCTGGTTTTAAGATGGTTATGAGCTGGTTTAAAATGGTCCTGAGCTGGTTTTAAGATGGTTATGAGCTGATTTAAGCTGGTCATGAACTGGTTTAAAATGGTCCTGAGCTGGTTTTAAGATGGTTATGAGCTGGTTAAAGCTGGTTTTAAGATGGTCCTGAGCTGGGTTTAAGATGGTTATGAGCTAGTTTAAGCTGGTCATGGACTGGTTTAAAATGGTCCTGAGCTGGTTTTAAGATGGTTATGAGCTGGTTTAAGCTGGTTTTAAGATGGTTATGAGCTGGTTTAAAATGGTCCTGAGCTGGTTTTAAGATGGTTATGAGCTGGTTAAAGCTGGTTTTAAGATGGTTATGAGCTGGTTTAAAATGGTCCTGAGCTGGTTTTAAGATGGTTATGAGCTGGTTTAAGCTGGTTTTAAGATGGTTATGAGCTGGTTAAAGCTGGTTTTAAGATGGTCCTGAGCTGGGTTTAAGATGGTTATGAGCTAGTTTAAGCTGGTCATGGACTGGTTTAAAATGGTCCTGAGCTGGTTTTAAGATGGTTATGAGCTGGTTTAAGCTGGTTTTAAGATGGTTATGCGCTGGTTTAAAATGGTCCTGAGCTGGTTTTAAGATGGTTATGAGCTGATTTAAGCTGGTCATGAACTGGTTTAAAATGGTCCTGAGCTGGTTTTAAGATGGTTATGAGCTGGTTAAAGCTGGTTTTAAGATGGTCCTGAGCTGGGTTTAAGATGGTTATGAGCTAGTTTAAGCTGGTCATGGACTGGTTTAAAATGGTCCTGAGCTGGTTTTAAGATGGTTATGAGCTGGTTAAAGCTGGTTTTAAGATGGTCCTGAGCTGGGTTTAAGATGGTTATGAGCTAGTTTAAGCTGGTCATGGACTGGTTTAAAATGGCCCTGAGCTGGTTTTAAGATGGTTATGAGCTGGTTTAAGCTGGTTTTAAGATGGTTATGAGCTGGTTTAAAATGGTCCTGAGCTGGTTTTAAGATGGTTATGAGCTGGTTAAAGCTGGTTTTAAGATGGTTATGAGCTGGTTTAAAATGGTCCTGAGCTGGTTTTAAGATGGTTATGAGCTGGTTTAAGCTGGTTTTAAGATGGTTATGAGCTGGGTTTAAGATGGTTATGAGCTAGTTTAAGCTGGTCATGGACTGGTTTAAAATGGCCCTGAGCTGGTTTTAAGATGGTTATGAGCTGGTTTAAGCTGGTTTTAAGATGGTTATGCGCTGGTTTAAAATGGTCCTGAGCTGGTTTTAAGATGGTTATGAGCTGATTTAAGCTGGTCATGAACTGGTTTAAAATGGTCCTGAGCTGGTTTTAAGATGGTTATGAGCTGGTTAAAGCTGGTTTTAAGATGGTCCTGAGCTGGGTTTAAGATGGTTATGAGCTAGTTTAAGCTGGTCATGGACTGGTTTAAAATGGCCCTGAGCTGGTTTTAAGATGGTTATGAGCTGGTTTAAGCTGGTTTTAAGATGGTTATGAGCTGGTTTAAAATGGTCCTGAGCTGGTTTTAAGATGGTTATGAGCTGGTTTAAGCTGGTTTTAAGATGGTTATGAGCTGGTTTAAAATGGTCCTGAGCTGGTTTTAAGATGGTTATGAGCTGGTTAAAGCTGGTTTTAAGATGGTTATGAGCTGGTTTAAAATGGTCCTGAGCTGGTTTTAAGATGGTTATGAGCTGATTTAAGCTGGTCATGAACTGGTTTAAAATGGTCCTGAGCTGGTTTTAAGATGGTTATGAGCTGGTTTAAGCTGGTTTTAAGATGGTTATGAGCTGGTTAAAGCTGGTTTTAAGATGGTCCTGAGCTGGGTTTAAGATGGTTATGAGCTAGTTTAAGCTGGTCATGGACTGGTTTAAAATGGTCCTGAGCTGGTTTTAAGATGGTTATGAGCTGGTTTAAGCTGGTTTTAAGATGGTTATGAGCTGGTTTAAAATGGTCCTGAGCTGGTTTTAAGATGGTTATGAGCTGATTTAAGCTGGTCATGAACTGGTTTAAAATGGTCCTGAGCTGGTTTTAAGATGGTTATGAGCTGGTTAAAGCTGGTTTTAAGATGGTCCTGAGCTGGGTTTAAGATGGTTATGAGCTAGTTTAAGCTGGTCATGGACTGGTTTAAAATGGCCCTGAGCTGGTTTTAAGATGGTTATGAGCTGGTTTAAGCTGGTTTTAAGATGGTTATGAGCTGGTTTAAAATGGTCCTGAGCTGGTTTTAAGATGGTTATGAGCTGGTTTAAGCTGGTTTTAAGATGGTTATGAGCTGGTTTAAAATGGTCCTGAGCTGGTTTTAAGATGGTTATGAGCTGGTTAAAGCTGGTTTTAAGATGGTTATGAGCTGGTTTAAAATGGTCCTGAGCTGGTTTTAAGATGGTTATGAGCTGGTTTAAGCTGGTTTTAAGATGGTTATGAGCTGGTTAAAGCTGGTTTTAAGATGGTCCTGAGCTGGGTTTAAGATGGTTATGAGCTAGTTTAAGCTGGTCATGGACTGGTTTAAAATGGTCCTGAGCTGGTTTTAAGATGGTTATGAGCTGGTTTAAGCTGGTTTTAAGATGGTTATGCGCTGGTTTAAAATGGTCCTGAGCTGGGTTTAAGATGGTTATGAGCTAGTTTAAGCTGGTCATGGACTGGTTTAAAATGGTCCTGAGCTGGTTTTAAGATGGTTATGAGCTGGTTTAAGATGGTCATGAACTGGTTTGAGATTGTCATGAGCTAATTTTAAGATAATTATGAGCTGGTTTAAGCTGGTTTTAAGATGGTCCTGAGCTGGGTTTTAGATGGTTATGAGCTAATTTAAGATGGTCATGAGCTTATTTTAAGATGATTATGAGCTGGTTTAAGTTGGTCCTGAGCTGGTTATAAATTAAATAAACTAGTTTAAGTTGGTTTAAGCTGGTTTTAAGATGGTTATAAGCTGGTTTAAGCTGGTCCTGAGCTGGTTTCAAGATGGGTATGAACTGGTTTAAGATGGTTTAAGATGGTTTGAGATGGATCTCATCTCATTCGGATGGTATGAGATGGTTTAAGCTGGTCATGAGCTGGTTTAAAATGGTCCTGAGCTGGTCTTAAGATGATTTAAGCTGGTTTAAGCTGGTTTTAAGATGGTTATGAGCTGGTTTAAAATGGTCCTGAGCTGGTTTTAAGATGGTTATGAGCTGGTTTAATCCAGTCCTGAGCTGGTTTTAAGATGGTTATGAGCTGTTTTAATCTTTTAATGAGCTGGTTTAAGATGGTTATGGGCTGGTTTAAACTGGTCCTGAGCTGGTTATAAGTTGAATAAACTAGTTCGTAACATCTTGAAAACAGCTAAGGACTGGAATAAACTAGCTCAGCTGCCATGCCTCAAAATATACCTAACCAACATATGCTGTTTTTTTTTAACAGGGACCCATGCCCAGAGTGAAGCACAAGGTGGATCAGTGATGGTTTATGGTGCAATATCATGGCATTCCATAGGCTCACTACTTGTGCTAGACTGGCGAGTCACTGCCAAGGACTTCTGAACTATTCTGGAGGACCATGTCCACCCAGTGGTTCAAACATTGCACCCTGAAGGTGGTGGCTTGCATCAGGATGCTAATGCACAAATACGCCCAGCAAAACTGGTGACAGAGTGGTTTGATGAAAGTGGAGATAAACATGTCCCATGGCCTGCTCAGCCCAGATATGAGTATTACTGAACCACTCTGGAGTGTTTTGTAGGATCGAGTCAGGAAATGTTTTCCTCCACCAGTATCATGTAATGACCTGGTCATTGTTCTGCAAGAGGAATGATTAAAAATACTGGAACCTTTATCTGTCATTCCCAAGATCAACTGATATTTTATTGGGTGCAAAATGAGTCCCTACACCATACTAATATATGTTTGTGATCTAAAACCATGCATTTTTTTTATTGTCCCATTATTAATATACTAACAATAATATTGGGTGTTTTCTCTGAGGAGGCAAAAAAGGCAGTGCCTCTTCAAAATTTTGGATGAGAAAAATTTAGAAAAGTACAAAACTAAAACAACGGCAATACAAAACATAACATTAAAAAGTGTATAAATCAGTTGTTTCTAAAGAAACATTGCCCAACAGTGACACCAGCAGGTAAAGGTACAGCAGGAGTCGGTGTCTCTCTTACCTCCCCTGAGCTCATTGAATTTTTTTAACAGACCCCCTAAAGCATATGGTGGGTTTGCTGGGGGGTAATTGAGAATGAATGATGGAAAGTCACATGAGAGGAGGCAATGCTTCCATTGGATATGATTGGATATGACTGGTTATGTTTAGCTGTGATTTGTTCATGCGATAAATCTCACTTCATGTGCATTCTGCATCAGTCTGAATGAACAATAAAACAGTGGTAATGGAAAGACTAATTTAAAATAGTGAACAACTCACACACTTATATAACCACATAACCTGAAAACATGATCTGTGGGAGTTATTAGTGAGTAATCAACTTTACAAAATGACAGTAAATCTCTGTCTGTGACCTATATTTACCAAGCTTTGATGACTGAGGATCAGAAAAATACTTAAAAGTGAAATAACAGCTGAACATAAGTTCACAAATAAATCATATTGTTTAAACTGAATTATTATTTTATAATGTATAATGTAAATGTAAAATGCTTAAAACACTAACATCATGAAATTCATACCTGGCTTGAAAAACAGAATATTGATTACATTGTTAATGTAAAAATCTAAAATAGTTTTTCTATTTTCTGATAGTGTAAGTAATGTTTATTTAACCAAGACAATGTGACTGGGATATGAATTTACATTTGATGTAACAAAAAACAAATGTGGGACTTTGCCTTCTCTTTTCCACCACACATCACTGATATATATAATTTTTAATCTATATACAAATTACAGCTATACAATAATTTTTGTAAAACATTTATTATAACATATATTTATTTAATAATTCATTTATTCATTTTAATTGTGCTTTTTAAAATAATTACTATACAAATCTTTATTTTGACTTCAAAAAAATCAGTGGCTTCAAAATTAGAGGGTGTATGTCACAAAATCACACACACACACACACACACACACACACACACACACACACACACACACACACACACACACACAAAAAAAATCAGATGAATGCTTAGTTCTTCAGAAGTGCACAACATCTTACTTCCTCCTTATAACCTTACCGCAACTGGGAACCACATTTTTTTTTCCAAGTACTGTATTTTACAAGCCACTTTTTAAATTTTTTGTATAAATGGTCTTTTTGGACTAAGGAAGAGGTTTTGAGCTCTTACAGAAGTTAGTAACAATGCCCTGCTTATTAAAAAAAAATCTAAATAATAATATGACCCCTATAACAGTGTACAGCACAGCACAGATATTCATTCATTTAAAGTGGTCAGGGTTCACTGACATGTGTCGAAATACTCCAGGTCAAAGGCCTTAGAAACGTGTGCCCTTAGTGTATATAAACACGATGGGCATCATTTTAGTTCGTTGTGAGAACAGGAAGTGGTTTGGCGGTTTGACTGCACTCACAGGTGGGTATAACACCTCTGTAAAAGTGGCCATATGTGGCTCAGGAATTGTGCTTAAAGTACATTGGAAAATTCCACTTCCTTTTATATTACATTTTACAACTAGACATAAATGTGTTAAATACCGACATGCCGCATATAACTAAAACCTAAACCAAAGGCGTGAACAAACACTCTCTATGTTCTCTATGACAAACAAAGACATTTCCTCACCAGCTCTCTGTAGAGGGGGTTTAAAGTGAACCAGAGCGCCACAGCACACCGCTGCCCCCTAGTGACCGCTCGCACACCGTGTGGATTCTCACCGCCGGATGAGAACCCCACCATCCGCCCACATCTGGGTTTCACTGAGGCCTGTGACAGGAAAACAGAGCGTTTAAATGCCAAACTCTACCTGAGATGACAGATGAGTGAAACACATAGTACGTTTTCCTTACGGTGACAGTCTTGGCATCCATTTCTGTAAAGATGAATTCTCCGCCGTCAAAATCACCATTTAGATACAGCAGGGCACTGAATGACCAAAAAAAGAGAGAGAATAAGTATAATTCATAATTATTACTTTGTGTAAAACTTTTAAAGAAAGAAAAAAAAAACACAACTGACCAGGCTCACATTTAGTTTGGAGTACAACTATTTTGAAAACAGTTTTGAAGTATTAGTTTACTTCTAGAATAAAATTTCCTGATAATTTACTCACCCCCCATGTCACCCAAGATGTTCATGTCTTTCTTTCTTCAGTCAAAAAGAAATTAAGGTTTTTAGGGAAAACACTCAAAGATTTTTCACCATATAGTGGACTTCAATGGTAGTCAATGTGTTGAAGTGTCTAAATTGGCATTTTTTGCCACAATTTTTTCACTAGAGAAGGCCCTTATTCCTTGTCTGGGATCGTGTAGAGCTCTTTTAGATGCTTTGAAGTGTCAATTTAGACCTTTAACCCATTGGCTCCAATTGAAATCCACTATATGGGGAAACTCCTGGAATGTTTTCCTTAAAAACCTTCATTTCTGTTCAACTGGAGAAAGAAAGACAAGAACATCTTGGATGATATGAGGGTGAGTAAGTTATCAGAAAATGTTTATTCTGGAAGTGAACTAATCCTTTAACACTTTACTATATACCTATAGTCTCGGTAGGTGTAAGCGGGCGGCTCTTTCCAGCACTCATTCGCTTCTGGGTCCAGAAGACAGTTGTCAGCATGTATTGGATGACTGAGGTCGTTTCTGTGGTCCTGCTGACCTGATAAAATATATGAATAAACAAGTGTTAAAGTATATACATTTTATTGCCAAATTCTAGTGAACAGGTTTGACTGCTTTAGTAAATTCCATGAGTACTAATCTTAATGTTTAAGCATATAAAGATATTCTAGGGAATTGTGTCCTTCTAATTTTATAGCAAAAGTTTAGACAGGACCCTTTTTTGTTCTACCATGACAATACCTCTGTGTATAAGGTAAGGTACATAGAAAAATGTTTGATTCAGTCAGTGTGGAAGAACTTGACTGGGCTGCATAAAGCTAAGTCCTAATCCCATCTGAACACCTCTGGTGTGACTTTAAAAGCAGACCTTGAGCCAAAAACTCATCACCAAACACCTATGACTTGTACATACACTATATAGACAAAAGTATTGGGACACCCCCTTCTTTAGAACAGAAAAATGGAACTTCCAAAACTGTAGCAAGTAAGATTGAAGCATAATTCATGCATTTAAAAATTGTATTTCCATCTCTGTTGCTTCAGTTTTGAAAGGGTCTAAAATGACTGTACCCATATGCACAAGTCTTTGGTGTTTGGTCTGAGTTGTTGGCTCAAGGTCTGCATTTAAAGTCACACCAGAAGTGTTCAGATGAGATTAGGACTTGGCTTTATGCAGTTCTTCCACACTGACTGAATCAAACAGTCCTTGCCTTATTTAACTTTTAACCTATTTTTGGTCCCCAATTTGTATTTTTTCCTAGTTATGTTAATGGAGAGCTTTCGTCACTGAATAAAAAATAAAAAAATAAAAAAAAAGGTAATTGTGACTTGTCATGTTAAAATAAAAAAGGGTCCTGTCCAAACTTTTGCTATAAAATTAGGACACAATTCCCTAGAATATCATTATATGCTTAAACATTAAGATTAGTACTCATGGAAATGACTAAAGTAGTCAAACCTGTTCATTAGATGGGGGTGTCCCAATACTTTTGGCTATATAGTGTACATACCACATGACAGCATTATGTGTTGTATACACCGACTTCAGGAGAATTAAAATGCGGTTTAATCTGAGGTAGAAACGGAGAGCTGAGGTGACGTACCAGATATGGCGGTCCTACACACTAGATGTGTGTATGAGAAATGCAGAGTGGAGTTTAGCATGAAGTATGACTCAACTATCCGCCTGGCCTTCTCGCTGACTTCATAAAAGAGGCGAGCACTTTTTAAAGGAACACGTCCCTCATAGCCATACTGCAATGATAAATAATGAAGAATTAATTGGATTTATGTGTCATGCTGTTTGTAAACACACAAGTGTCAGTCACAGTTAAAACCTAAGACAGTTCTTACCTTCAGCGTTTTTAGTACTGTCGCCCCTTCGAATTTCTCATTTGGTGTGTGAGGCGACATTTTCCCCTTGTAGCCGTCGCCAGCTGCAGTGACACTCTAAGGAAATATTGATATAACAACCCTATCAGTCAAAGTACTTACTGTACTGTAAAGTTGTAGTGCATCTTACTGGAAAAAAAATAAAATACTATAAAGGACATAATAGAAGTTACTTACGTGTGCCAGATGTTTGAGCTCAGAGCACTCGTCCTCACTGATGACCTCATCAAAAAGCACTCTCTGACTTCCATTCAAGGTGTTAGAGTTTTGTACAAGTTGTACATTCTCATACAGCAATGGTCCTCCTACACACACACACACACACACACACACGCACACCCATAAATGTACTTTTAATAACAAATGCAAATTGTAAAACATCTTGAAACATTAATGGAAATACAACGAATATGCTGAACCAGTACTGTAACCAATATGTCATTCATATCAGTTGGCTCATTGGAATTTCTTTTTTCTTTTATTGCCATTTTTTGTAGCTCTATGTTGTGGCATGGCTTGAAAAAGAGCCTCATGGAGCAGATAACACAGGTTTTTTATATATTTGGTGAATTACTTCTTTGACTTTTAACCTATTTTTGGTCCCCAATTTGTATTTTGTCTAAGTTATGTTAATGGAGAGCTTTCCGTCACTAAATAAAAAAAATAAAAAAAGGTAATTGTGACTTTTTAATCTTACAATTCTGACTTCAGAATTGCAAGATATAAAAACACAATTCTGACAAATAAAATCACACAGCTGCAAGTTACTAACTTAGAATTATGAGATATAAATAAAGTAATATAAATTATAATATAATATAAAATAATTCTGATAACATATTTTTTTTTCCCTCAAAACTGGACTTTATAACTTACAATTGCAAGTTTATAGCTCACGATTCTGAGAAAGAAGTCAGTTATGCGAGGAAAAAAAGTCAGAATTGTTAGATATAAACTCACATTTGTGGAAAAAAAGTGACTTATTTCCCACAATTGTGAGTTTATATCATGGAATTCTGAGAAAATATTCAGAATTGTTAGTTTATATCTTACAATTATGACTTTATTTCTACCATTTATGAGTTTATGAAATTCATGAAGATCATGAAATTCTGTGAAAACAGTTTAGGTCTCACAATTCTGACTTTATTCCTCACAATTGTGAGTTTCTATCATGAAAAGTCAGAATTGTGAGTTTATATCTCACAATTATGACTTTATTTCTCCCATTTGTGATTTTATATCATGAAATTCAGAGAAAAAAATCTGAATTGTGGGTTTATATTTTTTAATTATGACTTTATTTCTTGCAATTGTGAGTTATATCATGAAATTTGGTCAGAAAAAGTCAGAATTCTTGTTATCTCGCAATTAATTTATTTCCCACAATTGTGTTTATATCATGAAACTCTGAGAAAATATTCAGAATTGTGAGTTTATATCTTGACTCTTATGACTTTATTTCTCCCCTTTATGTGTTAATATCATGAAATTCTGAGGAAAAAGTCTCACAACTGAGTTTATATCATGAAATTCTTTGAAAAAATCTGAATGTCTCACAATTCTGACTTTATTTCTCGCAATTGTGAGTTTATATCCTGAAATTTGGAGAAAAAAAAGTCAGAATTATGAGTTTATATACTGAAATTTGGAGAAAAAAGTCAGAATTGTGGGTTTATATTTCATAATTATAAATTTATTTCCTGCAATTGTGTTTATATCATGAAATTCTGTGAAAAAAAGTCTGTAGTTTGTTTGTAAGATAAAAAGTTGCTGTAACCTTTTTTTTTTTTTTTTAGTTAGTGGCGGAAACGGGCTTCCATAGAGTGCAGCTTTATCTCACCTATTTTAAGTTCATTTAAAAGTCAGAAACAGCATATCACCTTCTCGCAGCTCTTGTAACACAGACATTGTGATGTTTTTCTTTGTCGATATTGGCACATAGTCCATCCAGCCATCGGTGCCAGAAGGAATCCTAAAAACACATTCAAAACATAAGCTCTGAACATTATAATTATGTTTTATTACATTAATAAAAACACCTACCTGTTAGCATCTTCTCTACCGCCCGAACTGCTCCAGTAGTTCTGAGAAGAAACAAAAATCAAAATGATGATAGTTGGGCTTGTTTGATGATCCCACCACAAGGGGGCGACGTAGACTGGCTGTTTAATCTCAAATCGTACAGGAGCACCTGTTCCCTCTCACAGCTGTTACAAGACTGAAACATTTCCTTGTTCATGTTATGGCTAATTCCCAATGCCGAAATAGTACATTTGAACAATTTTATAACAAATAATTGTTTTACTTTGCATGAATTAAAATTTTTGCTGTTGGAAACATAAATATTTTGAATCAAGATTAATTCTAAATTTAAGTTCGAACCAAGCCATAAATATAATTTGAAAAAACTAAATTTATTGGTTTTAGAGTATTTGAAGCAAGTATGTATTCTTCAATGTACAAAGCCACAATCGTTTTTGGAGAAATCAGTGCACAATCTTATAAATGTCTCCGGACATTAAAAGTGGCATAAAAAGAAGGGAAAAAAACTTAAGCTAAAACTTAATTGCAGACTTAAGCTATTTTAAAGTTTACTGATAAAGTCTCCCAAAGAAAGCATAAGGTAAAAAACAAAGGTCCTAGTACCGAGCCTTGTGGCACTCCATACTGAATGTGTGTAATGATATGATTTATGATCTATATACATATATACACATCAATAGATTTATGTGAACTTACCCCTTCAATATAGGGCACGCCAAGATTACTGCTGCCGATGAGGAGCAGGTCTAACTCCTGTTTGTGTCGTCTTAGATACTGTTCAGCTTCCTATGGAAAAAAAAACACAGTGAGACTTACATGCCATAGGTTAAAGATTACAGCCTCCTAAAACATCTTATCTAGAACCCAACAAAAAAAAAAAAGACCCTAGGAATGGATGGCGTAGTCTCAGTCTAAAATCAAACCTTTTCCACAACCTGTGCGATTTCTCTTGGCGTTCTCCAAGACTTTTTATTAGTGGTCTCTGGCACTTGTTTAAAGTGTCTTGTTATAGCTGGAGCAAAGTCTGCTGCTTCTAAGTGTGGTGGAGACCACATGAAATGGCAGCCTTGGTGCCCTTTTGGGGGAAGAGTTACATTGGTAGCATTTGCGGCTTCATGTTCTTCGAATGCAAACAGCTCGCAAATTGTTTCAGGGAGCTTTGCGGTGTTTCGGTGAAGCTTTTCTACTCAGCTCCCTATGCTGTCAGCATAGTATCTCAGCGGTGGGTTAACAAGGTCCCTGAGGAACTAGAAATCGGGCAATCAGATGTGGCAGCAAGCCAGATAGATGGAAACACTCTGCAATGGGGTGGAAAAGAATGTTCTTGGTTGTTATGAGCTAAGAACTGAAGGATCCTGCAATGAAAGACGTATTCAAGCCCTCTGGCTCTTGACTTTCCAAACTCATGAGGCTTTTACAGTGCTAATAGCTTCCAGGCTTCGGAGAGACTCTTTGGGATGGTTCAAGAGTGCGTGCAGCCACTACTGTACATCTTGAATACCAAACCCATTAAACACATGATTATTCCAGTGCGTTTATGCACACTGGCAACCTGCCAGACTCCGCACTTGGAGAACAAGTCTACTATAGTGATTTCGTAATGGATCTGGACTGGGAAGATCTGCATCTGTTCAAAATTGCAAATGGCGATCCAAGAATCACCATTATGAACCTGAACTTACTCAATGGGGACTGTTACTAGTGTACAATAAGTTACTTTAAACACAAGACCTTAAGATAACAATAAACGTCTCAGTAAATACTCAGTCATTTGCTTATAAGTATCAAGCAAATTTCCACTTTCATGGCTGTCAAATGGCATCTGGGTCAATCAAATAAAAAGGTCCAAGATGAAAAGGAATGAGATTACGGGTTGGTGCCTCCTAGTTCCTTTTGCAATCGTGTTACGAGGGTTTGGTATTAAGACTTACAGTGCATCCGAAAAATGTATTCACAGCAAATCACCTTTTCCACATTATATGCCTCATTTCAAAATTTATTAAATTCATAATTTTCCTCCAAATTCTACAAAAAAAAAAAAAAAAAATCAGATTTACATAAGTATTCACAGCCTTCGCGCAATACTTTACTGAAGCACCTTTGGCACCAATTACAGCCTTAAGTCTTTTTGAATATGATGCTACAAGCTTGGCACACCTATTTTTGGGCAGTTTCTTCCATTCTTCTTTGCCGTACCTCTCAAGCTCCATGTGGTTGGATGGGGAGCGTTGGTGCACAGCCATTTTCAGATCTCTCCAGAGATGTTCAATCGGGTTTAAGTCTGGGCTCTGGCTGGGCCACTCAAGGAGTCCTGTAGCCACTCCTTTATTATTTTGGTTGTGTGCTTAGTGTCGTTGTCCTTTTGAAAGATGAACCGTCGCCCCAGTCTGAGGTCCAGAGTGCTCTGGAGCAGGTTTTCACCAAGGATGTCTCTGTACATTGCTGCATTCATCTTTCCCTCAATCCTGACTAGTCTCCCAGTTCCTGCCCACCCAGCCACCACCATGCTTCACTGTAGGGATGGTATTGGCCAGGTGATGAGGGATGCTTGATTACCTCCAGACATTCAGGCCAAATTGTTTAATCTTTGTTTCATCAGACCAAAGAATTCTGTCTCTGTCATGGTTTGAGAATCCTTCAGGTGCCTTTTTGATGACATGACTGGTGGAGTGCTGCAGAGATCTTGTTCTTCTTGAAAGGTTCTCCTCTCTGTCCAGAGAGAATGCTGGAGCTCTTTCAGAGCTTCACCTCCCTGACTAAGGCCCTTCTCCCCCGATCTCTCAGTTTGGCAGGGTGGCCGGCTCTAGGAAGAGTCCTGGTGGCTCTGAACTTATTCCATTTACATATGATGGAGGCCACTGTGTTCACTGAGTCCTTCAATGCTGCAGATTTTTTTCTGTACCATTCGCCAGATCTTTGCCTCGATACAATTTTGTCTCGGAGGTCTGCAGACAATTCCTTGGGCTTCATGGCTTGTTTTGGACTCTGACATGCACTGTTAACTGTGGGACCTTATATAGACAGGTGTGTGCCTTTCCAAATCATGTCCAAATACCACAGGTGGACTCCAATCAAGTTGTAGAAACATCTCAAGGATGATCAGTGGAAACAGGATGCACCTGAGCTCAATTTTGAGTGTCATGGCAAAGGCTGTGAATGCTTATGTACATTTGATATTTTCGTTTTGTTATTTTTTTATACATTTGCAAAGATTTCAAACAAACTTCTTTCACACTGTCATCATGGGGTATTGTTTGTAGAATTTGGAGGAAAGTAATGAATATAATCCATTTTGGAATAAGGCTGTAACATGACAAAATGTGGAAAAAGTGAAGACTTTCTGGATGCACTGTATTAACCTTAGCACAGTCATGAGGGTCTGCAGAGGTCCTCTCCATGACATAATTTCCTGTTTT
Organism: Cirrhinus molitorella; assembly: GCA_033026305.1. Taxonomy (NCBI): domain Eukaryota; kingdom Metazoa; phylum Chordata; class Actinopteri; order Cypriniformes; family Cyprinidae; genus Cirrhinus; species Cirrhinus molitorella. Next base: position 24,945,209 of record CM065121.1, on the reverse strand, counting down.
ACTTTTTTTTTTCCCCTGCTTGTTGCACCCCCGTCTCACCTTACGAGGCTGGCCATCATGTCCCAGCACTTCCCTGTAATACTCCACATTCTCAGTCATGAACTCTTCACCTTCGTAGAACAGCAGGTAGGTCAACGCGCACTCCAACGCCTCTTCATTCCTCCCGGCTGAACACACAAAGAAAAGAAACCATTATTAAGCATTAATGAAGCCACCAGGGCTCTGTTTCTTGGCTCATCTTGGAAGATTATTCATCCTGTGAGGCTGTCTGATTTTTTGGAGTCATCTTTTCCCACAGTCACGTTTATTTCCTTTTGGAGACCCACATGATCGGAAACATTCACGCATTCCAGGCCAATGACCACAGTGGAACAAACACCACAGGGATGAGCGAGTGGAAACACACGGCTCTGAGATTTGCATCAGAGACGGCACTCGCACACACACCTGAAGGACTTGCCATTTTATGAACAATAAGCAGCTAAGTGTCTGTACAACTTAAATTTCTCATGTCAGAGCTCAGAGCTTTTCTGGAGGTGGAAGCGAAAGTTCAGCTTTGACATTTCCAAGAAGAAATCAATCAAGTCTGAAATATTTATGAGTCTCCCTCTGCTTTAGAGCGAGTAACTTAATGATTAATGAGGTTTTGTCATTTTAAAATAATTTCCAAGGTGCATTTAATCTGATTATAATTACTGCTGACATTTTCTTTCCAATACTGACTATTTCTGCAATTTGACTAATGGAAGTCAGTAGTGTTGTAGCCAATATCTTCTATCCTTTGTCCAAGATCCAAAAAGACAGTTGGGGTCAGATACAAAATCAAGCCTAAAGAGTTATACTCCAACACTGTGAAGGTAAGATCATTCATTCAAGCCAGTTTTGACATGTATGGAGGTTTACCTTTGAAATAGGCAAATTGCAGGTAATCATAATGCAGTGGAAGGTAGTTTTCCATAGGTGACAGGCGACCGGGTCGCGTGGCCAAGTCTCGGACACACTCATGTTGACAGTGAAGAACCTGTGTGTAGTGATCTGGAAGACAAAGTTCAACATGATTTAGATGAGCGGTCTTGAGTTCAAATTAGCTTGGGGCCAATAGCCAGTATATATTCGCCATCTTGAACCAGTTACCAGAAAATGTTACAACACACAGATGTTTCAATTTGAACTCTATACCATTATATTCATAAAACAAGTTTTGTAGGGGTGCAACGGTTCAACTTACAGTTCATTTTGTATCATGGTTTTAGAGTCACGGTTTCATTATGGTTCGATATGTGCTATGTTTAGGGAAAAAAAAACTATACTGTCAAGTAAAAATAATTAAAATAAGAACAAATAATCTAATTACAAGCAACAGCACAAATAAATACAATAGAGTAAAGATACAAATAAAATAAACAGTGCTTTTCAGGTAGGTAGGTTGGTAGGTCTAACATTAGTTGTTAGGTACAGAAATTGAATAAAGTAATAAAATGTAAAATAACATTGCGTATTTGACTATAAATTAAAGAGAAGCTATTCAATCAAGAGAAGTGAGTTATTTCCTTGTTGCTGTTTGATTAATATTAAGAAAGTGCTGTCACTTTAAAAGAATGCACTCATCCAGTGCACTACGTTCAACTGGCTATGTCTGTTAGGATACTTAGCAAGACGGGCATTTTTGGATAATTTTTGTGTGAATTTGTTCATTCAAACAAAATACTTCAAAGAGAGCTTAATATTTGTGCACGTTATAAGTGCGCACACAAATCTTCTCACTGCACACGCAAGCCTGTGTCTTCTGGCTCTTAAATGTTTAAACTGGCAAAGGCTTAAATTTAGTTTAAACAGATAGCAACATGTGCTGTTCAGGTTTCACCTGCATACACGTGTTATCAGCACCGGGGTGATAACAAAATAAATGACTGCCCATATTCCGCATTCAACAAGAGTGAATTGTTTGTCCACGCTTTTTTTCTTTGCTGTTGTTGTATTGGGAAGCCAGAATGTGTATCCATCAACAGAAACATACATTAGCTGAACCCTGTATCTTTTACGTGCTGTTATTTATATATATATATATATATATATATTACAGATGTGTTGTCAGATTTAAGTTGAACCACGGTCCTAGTGCGTGCCGACCCATGGGTGGAGAATGATACGGTTAAATTTTTTAAAAGAGGAACGTTGCACCCCTAGTGTTTTGCAGTGATGCCATAGGAGAGCCATTTTTGGTTCCTCCAAGAACCTTTCAGTGCACAGTTCTTAAACTAACCATTTTTTTCTTTTTGTGAAGAACGTTTAACAATTTTCCTGGGCATCAAGATTTTTATGGCTTAATTCAACATATATGATGCCTTTTACAAATGGCAGAGACAAGAAATTCTGGATGCCATCCTGGCATCCACTGAAGGATTTTCTCAGCATGGATTTCACTCAATATCCTTGATTCCTTGAGGGGGAAAATGGTACGATGGTACGGCATTTGGTTTAACCCTACAGTTATATCCATCACCACCTGTAAGTTCACAGCTGTGGACATCATATCAGTAGTTTATTTTCCGAGCTGTGTTGTGGTAAAAATAACAACAGTTAGTACCAGTAGCTCACAGAGTCCCTCATAGTCCAAAATAGGCATAAAACAATGTGGATTTCTTAAATAAAGTAAATCTTTCCTAGGTTTTCTACTACATATTTCAGTAGAAGACTTTATTTACATTATATTAAGCCATACAAGATTAATACCAGGGTTTCCTTTAAAGATCCCGGAACCATAGATGCCAATAAAGAATCTTTTTTTAACAGTGGAACAGGGCATTGCGGCAGGACCCAATGGTTTAATAACACACTGCACACTTCTTGTTGATGTAGCTGAGTTCATGGAGTGAGATCATCTAACTGGGATCAAATCAAAGATGTGCAACCAGAGGTGTTGGTGTATTTCATGTGGACAAGGTTGAAGATTCAATTAAAGAGCTGAGAAGACTTTAAACTCACTTTAAAGGGTTTCATGATGGGGTGGATGAGTAGTAGGCAGACTTTTCCCACATGAGAGTGGTAACAGATTCACAAATTAAAGAGATGAGTATCAAAAGAGGGTTTAGCAGGCATATGGGATGTAGAGGCTAATAACTGAATTTGTTGTGTGTTAGTATATTCATGTATTCACAAAGGCATACAACCAACTCTTGAGTTCTTTTGTAAATATAACAATGATAACCTAGAATCATGAAAAAGCCCAACCCATCTGCTTTAAAAGACCTTTTGTTAACACAGCAAAAAGTTCATAATTGTAGCACAGTCATGTCACTGCATACCGAAAAGTGTCCACTCCCACAATCCCTAAACAATGTTCTCAGTCCAACAAAATACATACATGCTCTCAAATCCTTTCATGTACATAAACACACCCAGTCGCCCAACGGGCAGAAAATGTCAGTGACATCATCTTGAATATTTTCCAGGGATTCCTTGCTGATTTCTGAGATATGCCATCACACACAAAACCCCCTGAAGCTAACGTCAGAAACACAGACAAGTCCCATGAAGAACAAGTCCCCTCAAGACTGGCCAATTTTTCACATTTAGGGTATAAACAGATGTCAATCATGTAAGAGTTTTTCACATCCTTTCTTAATCAACAGAATGCAGTCTGTGGCAGCTCAGTAACATGCATTGTTTTGTAAGCCAAAAGTTAGGGGAGTGTTATGACACAAGTGTTTGTGAATTATGACTCCCTGGTTGACTTTTATGGGCTTTCACATGGTTAAAAGATGTCAGTTAGTTATATTAAGTTTATTTATTGCCTATTATGCAACTTTTACAACAATTTAACTGAAATGTGACAACCTAAATTAAAAGCAGCTTAAAGCTCTTAGCCAGCATTTTTAAATGTGTCTATAACTTTGAATATGATAAATGAAAATATTGTGATAAATGAAATACTCTACCACTAGTACTTTAAATGTTATCTTATTTTTTAATTAGGGTCAGTAGGACTCTGCATGGCCTGATGAATTTCAAACAGTAGTCTTGTTTTGAGCAGGAATGCGATCCAGACAAAACATAGCTCATGTTTTGCATGCTCAACAGGCATAAGCCAGTTTTCCACATGTAACTTCACAGGCTACAGTTAAAATGAGCAGCTTCTGTATCGATAAATAATAAATCATAAAAGTGGATTCAGCTTTGAAACAAAGAAGCTTTTCAAGTTGTAAGTTTCATGTGCAAAACACTATAGGGCAGCTGTATGTTACACTCTTTGAAGCTGTTCATTGTTGATCTATCATGAACTGCCTGTCAGACACAACAATAACAGTTTGTACTTCAAACTTGGGTCAAACATTTGTGTCTCTTGCCTTCTCAGAAAGGACTTACATAGAGGTCAGAGAACAGGAAGATCTCCATTTCTGGAAACATAAAATAGCTCTAAAAACATATCCACATTAGAAAGTCCCAAAGAACCACTTGAGAACGGAAAATTCCCAGATTCTCAAGATGATAGCTTTACCACATTAGGAGGAAGCAGAAAAGCTCTGAGTACAAAAGCATGTGTACCTGAGATTAGCTCGTAAAGGTTGTATTTGTACAAGACATGACTCTGCTCCTCGAAGTGCTGCGGTCCTTCACAGAGGGCCCGACACTCCACATCGGCATGGTAATACTCAGTCAGAGCCTCTTCGAAGAGATTCACAGACTCTTCGTAGTTGCCTTTGTCGTAGAGCTTTACCCCAGCAAAGAAGGCTCTCTGTAAATAGAAATTTGATACTGAACTTGAAGTTTTAGGATTTTTAGGGTGTTCTTGAAGGTTCAAGCCATAATTTCGATCGGCAGTCAGCTATGTTTCCATTACCATTTTTATACACATTTTGAAGTACCGTGGCAGAAACAACTGATGGAAACACCAAATTTAGAATAAAAATCCCTTAATTTGCAAAGAAAATGTTTTTACACTTGCTTGAGGTGTTTTTTTTTTTACTTTTGACTTGCGAAAAAGGGTTAATGCAAATAATGGGAGATGGAAACGCATTTGTCAAACAAATTCCTCAATGCGCACAAAAAAAGTCACAATCTCATTCCATAGCTTTTTAAATGTTGTTATGGTCATTCTTGAGTCTTTCAACCTGATCTCATGACGAAAACTTACCTGTTTTCGCAAGATGTGAAATATGTACCGCCATTTACGTATCGTGATATATTTAATGTGAAATGTCCACTGAGTGGCGCTAAAAGAATATTTGTTTTTTCCCTTAACAGATGAATGTACATATTGTACGTTTTATGTGATGCTTTTTTTTACCCGATAATTTGATAAAAACGCAATCGCAAGCATGCCATTTTAGCTTGTTTTTCGATGTCTCATCTTTCAGCTCTTTCACCGTGAGTCATGTTTTTGACAGGGTTCATACCCGAGGATTCCGCACCCTAAAGCCCCGGTCAGACTACACTATTTTAGCCCAATTTTGCTACGATTTGTTTGTCTTAGGGTGTTGTGGGGATTCATATACGACAATGGGCATCGGGATGCAAGATTCAAACGTTTAATCTTGTGTAGTGTGTCATAGTGCACAACACGTCTACAATGCTTCACAACATTAAAACAGAAACACTAGCATGTTTAATTTTTTTTTTTACATTGTACACGAAAAGTTCCATCACATCTGTGACACTGGCCAATGGGAGCACAGAAACACATTCGTTCAAGCTTTAAAACATGCCGAAACGAAAGAGAGACAATGGTATCAGTCCTGCAGGGTGGAATTTACATTGGAGGAAATGTTTGTGGAGCTACGGCAACAATACTCCTGCATTTATGATGAGGGACTACTGCGACAAAGTGAAAAAAGGTCAAATAAAAACTATTTTACCTCAGTTCTCTTTGACAGTCCATGCTGTCCTCTTCATGCAATCCATATTTGTGTCTAACGTCAGGTTTTCTTTCTTTTTGGGGCTTTTCTGATGACAAGACAGGGCTAAACACACTGCTTGCTAGCTATTGTTTGTTTACGCTCTAGCACCTTCTGTCTGGTCCGGCTGTATCGATGACAGCAAGCATGTTTCTTGTTCTCAACACGACGAGTCAAAATCGCATAATCTGACACAGTGACTGTCGTAACCGACAAAAAAATTGTGTAGTCTGACCGGGGCTTAAGTCCAATTCCATGTGGCTGAACAACCGAGCAAGCTTGTTTTGTCCAGAAAACAAAACATATGGAGCTGTAATCATAACTGCATACGAAAATGATTACATCGCTGTTTTACCACCTCTAGCATTCATTTCTGTCGGAAACTGCAGTGATATGTTCTTATTGGTACATTTCTTAGTGATATATAGTGACAGTTTATCAGGAAGTGACGATTTTGTTCTCTTTGACTCATTGGATTGAAATGGTGCTTATTTGTAAATGTTTTATGCAATATTCCAATTTTATTTTTTCAAAAGTTAAATTCGTGACTAAATAATCTGGCTACTTACCTGATGTTTGCGGGATTGTCGGTCAATGAAGTGCTCCTCTTTTACACCCTTCTCGGCTTTGTACTGCTCTAGGTCCTCTCCCATCTCCACATGCTCAGGATTGGCCTGGAAATACGTATGAGCAGCAGATGCAGCTTTGTCCAGTTGCCCGAGCTGTTTTGAAGAAAAACAGAACACAGAAATGTTTGAAAAAATGAACTTTGGAGGCTCTCTCTTGGCACAATTTTGAGTTCTACAGCCCAAATATTGAGAAATTACACTGCAAGTATGTCAAATAAAGTTGTAATTGCGAGCTCAAGTCATATAAATTCAATTAAATGCATGAAAATGACCACACCATGTGCCTAATACCTCAGTCTTTAAACAGATCATTATCAGAATTAATAGGAATTGTTGAAAAAAAAAATTTTTTTAGTGTTCAAGAGCGTAGTATAGCCAATTTGGACAAGCACAGAAATGCATTCTGGTCTGAACTGGTCTTTTCAACAGGGAAGCTGTTGAAAGCGATTCCGGATTTGAATAAATAAACCAGAGACTGTTTAAATCATATAATTCCAATGAATTCTGCTTTGTCACTGGAGGAAAAAATGTCAAAGTTCACGGAAGCCGTCAACTGTTGTTTTTTCGGCTTTTATGTATTGCAGACCTCAAATCTGTTCTGCAGATCTTGGATTGGCATAAGATTCTTTAATCCTTACTAGGAACAATATATTTTACGATAAGAACTCCAACTCACGCATTGCAATTATGATGTTTCACAGAAAAGAATCGCATGGATCTTCTGGAAATAGATCAAAAGGCTCAAAAAGGCATCAAGACTTTCAGGTCAAAATAGATTATGATTTCCTTGCGTTTTGAATACCAAAGCTTTCGGATTTAGCAAACAAGTTGCATGGACCACATTAAATGGTGTTTTGTTATTTTTTCTGAGCATCCCTTTTTCACTATTTGCTTTTGTTGTTTAGAAAAGAGTAGCTTAAGCATTGCAACAACGTGAAGAACCTCCATGGAACCATGAAGAACATTCATGAAGAGCATCCAAAATGTTCTTCAGTCGAAAAGAAATTAAGGTTTTTGAGGAAAACATTGCAGGATTTTTTTCCATATAGTAGGCTTCAATGGGGCCCAACAGGTTGAAGGTCCAAATTACAGTTTTAATGCAGCTTCAAAGGGTGCCCAGGCGAAGACAACAGGTCTTACGTAGCAAAACGATTAGTCATTTTCTAAAATAATGTAAAAATGTATATACTTTTAACCACAAGTGCTCGTCTTGCATTAGCTCTGCGATGTGCATCCATGACTTAATACAATTTTATTTTCTCCTCCAACTTCAAAATTGTCCAACATCGTTTTACCTTTTTTTGTAAAGGATGTTTGACTTTCTTTGCACGATCGCTTTGTGACCTTTCCAACATGATTGCGTAATGCGTGAAGTCGAGCTAGTGCAAGACGAGTATTTGTGGTTAAAAAGTATATACTTTTTTATTTTTTTTTAGCAAATGACAGATTGTTTCATTAGATAAGGCCCTTATTCCTCGGCTGTGATTGTGTAGAGCCCATTGAAGCTGCATTGAAACTGCAATTTGGACCTTCAACCCTGAAGTCCACTATATGGAGAAAAATCCTGAAATGTTTTCCTCAAAAACCTTAAGTTCTTTTCGACTGAAGAAAAAAAGACGAGAAAATCTTGGTCTGATTTTGGGGTGAGTAAAAGATCAGGAAATTTTTATTCTGGTAGTGAATCCTTTAAGAACTGTTCCCTGAAAGGTTCCTTGGGGAACCAAACATTTTTTTCTATTGTGTCTCTATAAAAACCCTCTGCAACATTAATTTTAAAGAGTGCAGGACAATGTTACGGAGCTTTTGCTGTCTCCAGATACAACCATAGATGGACCACTACACTGTGGAAAAGATGGTCCCAAATCATCCACCTCTTTTTTTCCTTGTCTTTTGCTACTCTGCCAAGGTTTTGTCTTTTATGCTAGGGAATGAGGCAGGGAGGCTGAAGGCTTAGAAGGATATGCTTGGTTACCTCTGAAAGGCCAAAGAGCAAGCTGGCGTCAACTGCATTCCTGCGTCTTCTTTCTACCGCCCCCTCATCCACACATACCCACACTGCCTTGTGTCCTAGCTGCGAATGGATCCAAAGACCCTGACTGGATATATAGTAGGGGGTATTTTTGTATCCCATCCAAATGCTGACTTGTCCTATTTTCTTCTAAAGCAGGTCAAATTCCAGGAGCTGAAGCCAAAATATGATTTTGGCTTCAGAAATGACTGTGATGTTCAGTCACCTGGGGTGTTTATCACATGCACTACAGTAGTGTATCAAAAAATCCTCATGCCCTGACAAATCCTGTAATCGTCACAGAACAGTGACCAAAGAGTTCACAAGGGGTGACTGGAAAACGGCCAAGCTAGACACAAAAGCTCAAATGCAGCTGGGATTTAGTCCGGCTGAGCACATTGTCTGCTTACATTCATACATCTCATGCAACTTTATTTACCAAAAATGCGACCGTTCTGAGACTTCAAAACTACCAAGTTTATGGGCAATTATACGTGTTTGATGTTCCTGTATAAAATAGTTGCCTCAAAAATGTTTGTAATGTTTGACTCTGCTGAAGCCTGCTGGACAAAGGCTGTTTTACAACGATTACATATTAGGCGAATTAATGTTTTGAAGCAGCTTGTTTGCTTTGAGGTGTAATAAGCAGTAGGACATTCTTATTTAAAGACACATGCACTGAAATGGGTCACTGTGAACAGAGACATGATAAAAAGGGTTTGTTTTACATGATCACTGACGGATTTTAACAAAAGTGTTACAGAAATTTCATGAAGACCCTAAAGAATCATACCAACTTAAAAATATGGGCATACGATGTACCCTTTAACCTAACAAACAACCTCAAATAAGCTAACATACAACCTAATAACAACCTATAACATATTAGCTAACATAACATAGCATAAAAGCTTACATAAGCAAAAATAACATACAACCTAACCTAACCTAACCTAACACTTCAAATAAGTTAACAAACATCCTAACATAACCTATAACTCATAAGCTGACCTAACATACAGCCTTACATAAGATAACATACAGCCTAACACTCCATATCATATCACAACATAACATAACAGCCCAACATAACTATATCACATAATTTAACATGACACACCCAAAAAATAAGATGCAACCTAACATCTAACAAGCTAACCTAATCTAATATAACCTAACATTCAACCTAACTTAAGCTGACATCCAACCTACAGTAACCTAACATAACTTAAGATATAAAATAGCCTGCCATCCAACCTACAGTAACATAACACCTAACAACCTAACGACATATAACTTAGCTAAAACATATAAGCTAAGCTAACCTAACATCCAACCTACAGGACCATAACCTTACATAACAGTGCAACCTAACATATGCTATTAGACGTAAGCTAACCTAACATAACATAACATCCAACCTACAGTACATAACATAACCTAACTTAACATCCAACCTAACAACCTCACATCCAACTTACGTTAACAGGACATAACCTTAAATATATCCTTACTTAACATCCAACCTACAGTACATAACATAACCTAACATATAACTTACAACATATAAGCTAACCTAACCTAACCTAACATCCAACCTACAGTAACCTAACATATAACATAACATTGCATCCTAACATAACCTATAAGATAACCTATAGCATCCTAACATAAGCCAATTTAACATAACATAACATAACATAACATAACATAACATAACATAACATAACATAACATAACATAACAAACTGAAAGCTAACAACCTAACATAACCTATAACATCTAAAAGCCAATATAATGTAACAATGTAACATCCAACACAACAAAACCTAATATACAAGCTGACCTCAGCGCTGTACACATGCTGCATGTTAGCTATGATTTTTGAGCTTTTTTGTTGTAGACATTGGCTTAATTAGTACAACTGAAATTGTAGCTAATTTAATATCTAAACAAAGACCTGACTCTCTCTGACCATGTTGCATGAGTCCAGTGAAGACATATTTTAGTTCACTTCTAAATTACTTCAACAGATGGTTTTACAGCTGCATTGCTCATTTCACACACACTTACACACAAATCCACAGTGTTGGCTTTACCAGATTTACTCAGCAAACCCATTACATTAAAAATTTAGTATGCGTAAAAACGATTTTCCTTTTATTGTATATCAAATGAATACAACCCCAAAGACAAACGCAGTGTGCAACACTTTGAAAAGAGTAAAAATTAAATGACATTAACTAGTAGTTTGTTTCTAATTGCATAAACAGTCTTCAGCTAACATTTGTGCTTTTGGGGTAAACAGTTTCCAGAGTGAGCACCTGTGGCCCTCATAACTGCTCTTTAATAAACACTACCGTCCCCCCGCCCCCCCGGACCTCCAGCCACAGTTTACAAACCATTTACTCATTGGCTGTAAAAAAGAAAAACATCCCGTTTGATGTGGGATACAGTTATAGCAAAGGCGAGCCCCGTTTATGTTTTTTTTTTCTAGGGAAAGAATGTCAACAACATGTTGATGGGACTGTAGATACTTTCAAGTTCTAAGAAAATCATGTTGTTTGGTAGAGATCAACTACAGACATTCAGAGCTTTAAACAATGCTTTTAGGTGGTAACAAAGAAAGAGAGCATAATTCATGTGCTTTCATTGGATTAGATAAAGTCTATTAAATGTATTTATTCATTTAAAAGACACCTTCATCCAGTGACTTATAAAAGGACAAAACCACAATCAATTTGTAGTTAAAGCCAAAAATGTAATATATTCATGGGAAAATATGAAAATATGTATAAATATGTGTTTTTTGGCTTGTATCAATAATAAATAAAGCTTAATTTGTCTGCCATGTAGCAAGCAAAGGCTTATTATTTAATGTGTAAACTAAGGATAAGCAAATATTCAATCTAAACACTTCAATCTGTAACTAATAAATCCAGTGCGCTGTATATTCACTGAAGCAGTGAGGTTGGCTTCAAGCTAAAAAAACTGCCATTTCCCTGGTTTCACTCAACACTAAGCAATAGAGAAACCACAAGAATCTCCACAAATGCACTAAACTTCTCATATTAAATCCAATGCGTTTACAAGTGGGGTTAATTTAGATAGTTGTGTCTGTTTTTACACTTCACTTTAAACAATCATTTCCTAATTTCCATCTTAAATTTGAGTTTAGATGATTGTTCATTTAACCTAGCAATGATAATAAGGAAAAGTGGGAGTTTACATCAAGTAAAGCTATTTGTATGATTGCCCCTAGTAAACCGTGATGTAAACTCGTACAAAGTTGAAGTCCACTTTAAAATTATACATTGTTTTAGGCAGTAAAGCCATTATGACATGTATAGGATCCTCTTTAAAAAAAACAAAATCCTCTTTAGAAAAAAATCACTATATTATTTAATGATTTATCACTTTTGACCAATAGGTGGCAATGGTCCCAAATTATTGTGGTGTTGTTAACTAGAAATGACTAAAATTTGGTGACAATATGGTAAACAATTGCAGCCTTAGATCCATTTTGCAATTTTTCATATCTTCTTCTTGGCGAGCTCTTCGTTAAATTTATTTGTGCGTTATTCGAGATCGGTTGAGTCTATCAAAAAGCTTTTGATACATTTTTGAATCCAAAAACCATACTAAAATGTTATTTGCATCATTGACCATCTGCATCAGTTTGGTGAAAATCGGACGAGCCACCTAGGATGAGTTCAAAAAAGCTTTTTACATAATCAGTCAAATATTTAACGAAGCATTTCCTATGTTTTAAAATCAAATGTTATATCCAGTTAAAAATTTCACAGTGCATTTATTCTGTTTACTTCAGAAAACTTCCATGGAAGTGACATCATTGTTAAATTTGCATAGTAAGATTTGTTTGGTTTACCACTGTGCATTTGTTTACATACTGAATGCGAATGATCGTTTCATTCATACATCTATTTTAACAATCTATAGCTGCTTTAAAGTAACATACAAAATTTCCCAGAAAATGGGATTTCTGCACCACAAGTATGATCACATTTTCCTGAATCCTCTTCAAACACATATTTGTGCCCAAAACTAAGTAGGCGACAGGGTGAATTAAATTACAAGCGTGATGAAGTGAGCTATTGTGGAACAAACAGCAGTTACAAACAGATCACATTTTCTTCCACTAACAAGGTCTCAACTAAAAGGAAAATCCCTCTCGAAGCACAACCTATTTATTCCAAGTAACCCATATTGACCTATCTTTCTTCATGGTAGTTAAACCTCAAAAGCCAAGTGGCTTTATGGCACGTACAACACGTGCTGTGGAAAACAGACCAGGCTTGTGGGAATCCTGTGGATGATGTCATCCGTCTGGGGCGTGGCCCCCTCACACCTCCATTAATGCTGACACACTAGCCCTTTCTCTGTGCCCGGGTCACACCCACTCAACACACGTGTTGGTTTAATAAGGTAATGTCTGAGGAATGTCTTTAAAGCAGGCTGGAACAGACAGCCTCTTTCATTAGTGCAAAGACATGGGATAGCTGGAAAAATAGTCCTACAATAATCTGGCTACTGTATGCTACCGCTGAAGTCTGTGTACGTGGGGTCTGCTTTTCAAAGGGTTTCTTTGGTCGTTCCTAGCTTAGATGAGGTGTTTGACTGTAGTTAATTTGTTTGTACATAATAAGAGGGGAAATCAAAAGATTAGAAGTTAGATTAAATATCAGGACTAGCATGTTAGCCTTTCTGTTTGGTAAACTGTACTTTGCGTCTGAAAGAAACCCCTCAGATGAAAACTCCTTGAAATGCATCTGTCTAATCACTTTTTCATTTAAATTTGTTTGATTTTTCTTGGTAACAGTTCTTTTAAAATGTTTGAGATGTGGGCTGTATCCGAAATCGTATACTTCCCTACTAAATAGTAGGCGAAAAACAGTATGTGACAAAAGAAGTATATACAAACGCACAGTAGGCATAAAAGAGTAGGTAAAAAGTCTCCAGATGACTTACTTTTTATGTGTGATTCTAAAGTATGCTAGACTTGGTTCTAGAGGGCTGCTGTCCTGCAGAGTTTAGCTCCAACTAGTTCCAAAACACCTGCCTGGAAGCTTCTAGTAGATTCATAATACTTAGAGCATTGGTCTCAAACTCAATTCCTGGAGGGCCACAGCTCTGCACAGTTTAGCTCCAACCCTAATCAAACACACCTGATCCAGCTAATCAAGCTCTTCAGGGTAACTAGAAACTTCCAAGCAGGTGTGAGTTGGAGCTGGTTGGAGCTGGTTGGAGCTAAACTGTGCAGAGCTGCGGCCCTCCAGGAATTGAGTTTGAGACCATTGACTTAGAGAAAACTATCCGTTAGCAAACCCATTCTTATAGCACAGGGGTGTCCAAACCTGTTCCTTAAGGGTCACAATACTGCAAAGTTTAGCTCCAGCCAGCTCAAAAACACCTGCCTGGAAGCATCTAGTATGCCTTGTTAGACCTTAATTAGCTGGTTCAGGTGTGTTTAAGTAAAGTTGAAACTAAGCTCAGCAGGACAATTGCCCCCCAGGGCCGAGTTTGGAAACCCCTGATATAGAACATACTCTTTTGGCAGTCGCCAGGTCTTATTCAAAAAAGTACCTACTCATGAGAGTATGCGATTACCCTGCGACCTGCAGGGTAACTCATGTGCTCCAACCTATGAAATTCATAATACTTGGAGAAAACTATCCCTTAGCATTCCCATTGTAATAGCACAGGGGTGTCCAAACTTGTTCCTGGAGGGCCAGTGTCCTGCAGAGTTTAGCTCCAACCAGCTCCAAATCACCTGCCTGGAAACTTCTAGTATGCCTAGTTAGACCTTGATTCGCTAGTTCAGGTGTGTTTAAGTGAGGTTGGAGCTAAACTCAGCAGGACAATTGCCCTCCAAGACAGAGTTTGGACAGCCCTGATATAGAACATACTCTTTCTGCAGTCGCAAAGTATTTACTTATTCAAAAAAGTACCTACTCCTGAGAGCATGCAATTTCAGAAGCAGCCATGGCCTGCAGGGTCGCTCCAACCAAGGAAATTTGTAATACCTGAAGAAACTATCCGTTAGCATTCCTAATTTCATAGCACGGAGATGTCCAAACCTGTTCCTGGAAGGCCACTGTCCTGCAAAGTTTAGCTCCAACTCTAATTACACATGAACCACCTTATCAAGGCCTTCAGACTCACTAGAAACTTCTAGGAAAGTGCTGTTGGTGCCGGTAGCCTTATTGGCAAGTGTGCCGACATATAGGCCATTGCGCTTAAGGCAACCCGGGTTCGGACCTTTCTTGATCCCACTCTTCTACTTCGCTTCCTGTCTGATCTACACTATCCTAAATAAATATTAAACAGATCCTTTAAGGAAAGTGTGTTGAATCTGGTTGGAGCAAAAAAGATAGAACGTTGGCTCTCCAGATGCAGGATTGGACACCCCCTTCATGGAAGTTTCTCGGCTGTATTCCCTCATTTATCTCCAGGTTTACCTTTCCCAAAACCATCCCACCATTTCCTCTCACTTCCCCAATTCTAGCAATCCCATTAAAGGCTTAAAAAGCCCATAAAAATAGTAACAGCTCTATAACTCATGGCAGGCCGTTTTCCTAAATCTTTCAACCTACCCTTGCCTCCTGCATCAGGAGAGACGGTTTTGTTTTACGGTTTGACGTGAAACTTAAGTTGAAATCCTCTTGAAACATTCAGGCTTCACTTGATTTTAGCCCCACAACTATGCAGCCCAAAAATGTGATAAATGCACACAGTTAATAGTCCTTAGCATCTTCTATTCCAGCACCTCATCTTTCAAGTCACTCCGTGGGATCTCTTGGCCCGGAGCGAAGGGGTGAGTCAGCCCTCCCTCCACATTCCTGCAGAGCCCTCGGCCTGAGAAAGGGCAGTCCTCTAGGATCAGTGCTCCTGGGCTCATGCTGGCCTCCTAATGACCAGACTCCCCGCAGAGGAGAACAACATTTGATTAAAAAACAACCAAATTTATCTTTTGTTCAAATATGAGCCTGATGTGAACTTACAGTGCCCCCCTTTATGTGCTTTTCACAAGCTGAATGGAGCTGAAGTTTTATCCAATATACACTACAAAGAACTTTTTTCTGACAACGTTTACGAATGAGTTCCTCTGGAGGTCAAAGAGCCCATTACGGCTCTTGTTCCAGTGAGGCATATCAGTTCTGTTAG
Source organism: Cirrhinus molitorella (assembly GCA_033026305.1). Lineage (NCBI taxonomy): Eukaryota > Metazoa > Chordata > Actinopteri > Cypriniformes > Cyprinidae > Cirrhinus > Cirrhinus molitorella. Next base: position 24,929,493 of record CM065121.1, on the reverse strand, counting down.
TGTGCCATTTAAACGCATGGATTGGAAACAGAGCGGAATGGGGGGAGCTGTACTAAAGAGTTAAATCTAAAGCAGAACTGGACTTTGTTCACGTACAAGAGAGTTTTATAACGGAGGCACTGGGATTAGAGTGCCTTTACAATGATGCCTTTCATTCTCCCATGAAAGCACCAACACCCTCGATTTTTCTCCCTGGAGGTCCGCGCACTGTATTTTTTCATGTTGCAGATGCCCATCTACTTTTGTAGCTCTGTACTTGCTACAGGTTACTGTATTGGCTCTATCAGGTGTGAACGTTTCTGAACAGCCCTCATAAGGGCCCCAATGTGTTGAGTGATTTGTCCTCTGTGCCAACAAGTTTTTAATGCAAACTTAAAGTAAACCCCAGGCAAGGGAGATTTTTCTCACTTTTTATCTTTCAACAAAAGAAAACTGTCAAAAGTTTTGGCAGTTGTGAATGTTATTCCTATTTTGTTTGCTTTAAAGTTTTTCACAAAGCAACATAAACACCCTGTCAGGCAGAAAAGCTTAGTAAATCTGATTGATGTTCATAGAGTTAAGCCCCTTTTTCAACTTCCCACACATCAGATATTGTGGGTACGATGCAGAAGTTTCCAGTGACAAATGATTTGCTTGTCCACACTGAATGTGAAAAGATTTTGTGCAATTAATAGAGCGCAACAGTGATTGTGCTTGTAGAGGTTTATTCCTGGAAATATTTTTTCCATTCACTTTTTTTCTGTAGGGTTTAAGTCTTTTTTATAACCCATGAACCAAACCAACCAGCTATAAGGTAAATCGCAACATTGCAAACTGAAGATTTTAGCATGGTAATAGATATGGCAATGTTAAAGGGTTAGTCTACCCAAAAATGTAAATTAGCCCATTATTTACTCACCCTCAAGCCATCCTAGGTGTATATGACTTCCTTCTTTTAGACAAATCCAATCAGAGTTATATTATAAAATGTTCTGGCTCTTTCAAGCTTTATCATGGCAATAGGTGGGTGTTTGGAGAAGGCGCAAGTAGATTAAAGCTAGATTAAAGTGATTATTAAGTTTTGAATATGGATATTTTTCTCACAAAGACACACCAATTTGGTTGACTTTAGGAGGCTTTTATTTACCCCCCCGAGCCCTGTGATGCACTTTATTTATTATGAATGGATGCACTTTATTGGACTTGTTTTGACCTGTTGAAGAGAAACACCCGCCTATTGCCATGATAAAGCTTGAAGGAGACATTTTTTTATATAACTCAGATTGGATTCTTCTGAAAGAAGTAAGTTGTATACACCTAGGATGGCTTGAGCCTAAGTAGGAATTTCATTTTTGGGTCAACTATCCCTTTAGTCGACTATCCTATCAAGTTGAGCTGCTTTAGTATACCCACATATTGCACCTTTAACAGGCTTAAATATGAGGTTTGTAAAAAGTTTAGTGTTTTAAGGATTGAAAAACCTATCTGTTTGTTGGTTTATGGCAACGTTTGGACAGGCCAACACTGAATGCATCCAATGTGCGCCAAGTGTGGCTTCCTCGTTTCAGATCACAGCATGAGGCAGGTTAATTAACCCAAGGAGACCGGCGAAGGAGGTGCAGGGGCCTGTTATCTTTGGAGTAGTGGAGTGCTTGAGTTTTGACAGTAGCCTGGCTAGCAGCACTCCTGGCAGACCGCTATGGCGAACACGCCAAGTGGAAGCCCCCGTCAGTCCGGGAGCCGCCAAAAGATCTCCCACTGAGACTATTCTGGCCCCCCACTGAAGAAAACACCCGCTGTACCTCAACAAATGGGAATAAATTGCTTTCTTGGGGGCGTTCAGGGAGGTGACCTCTTTCTGAGATGGGTTGACTGTTTTATTAAACTCTGTTGACTGTTATTAATTCGTTTTTTTTTATTATTATTATTATTCTAGGGAGGTACTGCTGGAAAGAACATTTGTTTTCAAGTTCCACTTACTGTGCAAAGTTTCTGACCAACAGGAAGATCAATCAAATCCATGAATAATTTAATGTTACGAACATACAATAAATTCTAAACAACAAACTTTCAGTAAAAACAGACCTCGACAACTGAAGTGGTTGTTAGCACATTGTTAGCCTGTTCTGGGTGGTTGCTAAAGCATTACTGAAGAATACTTACATCTTGAAGGTCAAAGGGTCAATGTAGCCACATCTCTTGCCTGCTTGCACACCCACTCAGCAAATACACTGATTTATGACTGATGGCAAGTGGTTTATTTAATAACACTTTGGCTGAGAAGGTGTTTCCAAACCAAATCAACTGCACATAAATTACAGCAACAACTGAAGCCAAGCACTGCATATTACTAAGTAAACAGATGATGTAAAGTACAAACTAAAGGAAACACAACCAAAAAACAAACTCTGCCAAGCCATGCTAACAGCTAACCAACCAGACACCATTGTATGGAAGCCAGTTTTTGCCACTGAATAAAAATATTAAAAGTAATTGTAATTTTTTTTTCCACAATTTTCAGAATTGCATGATGTAAACTTGCAATTCAGACTTTTTTTTCTCAGAATTGATATATAAACTTGCATTTCTGAGAATGAAGTCACAATTCCATGATATAAACTTGCAATAGCATGTTATAAAGTCAGAATTATGAGACATAAACTTGCAATTCTGAGAAATGAAATCACAATTCTGAGAAAAAAGTCGGAATTGTGAGATATAAATGTAGACTTTTCCTCAGAATTGCGAGTTTATATCCTGCAATTGTGACTTTTTTTTCTCAGAATTGCAAGTTTACATCTTGCAATTATGACTTTATAACACATAATTGCGAAAGATATAAACTAAAACAAAAAAAATTTAATTGCAAGATGTGAACTCGCAATTGTGCGAAAAAGACACAATTGTGAGATACAAATTTGCTTTTGCGAAAAAAATTGTCCGAATTGTTTTATCACACAATTTTGATGTTAGAACTTGTAACTAAGTTTACATCTCAGAAGTCTGAGAAAAGTCAATAGCGTGAACAAAACAGAACTGCGAGATATAAAATCGCAATTGCGAGACAAAAGAATTGTGAGTAGGGCTGAAACGTTTAGTCGACATTATCGACAACGTCGACAATAAAAAATTGTCGACAAATATTTTTGTTGTCGAGTAGTCGTCTGATCTCATATGACCTAATGTAAGAGCCTGCAATAATGCGGTTTGACCAGTGTGGCGCTGTAGCGCAAGACTGTAGAATGCGATTCAAGAGAAAAAGAGAGCGCTTCAGAACAAATGCAGTTGAATCTAAGCGTCGTTTCTACGAATATGTAAATGTATTGCACACGTTCCTCTCAGTAACGAAGTAAACAACGAAAACTGACAACAGTGTGAAAGCAGCAGTTAAAAATGCATCTGATTACAACGATGTGGATGTTTGCACGAGCTCTGCAGTTCAGTAACATTAACTTACTCCAGTAATGTCCGCTCACATCATGTTTATTCATATAGTACATTATGCAATAGATGGCCTTAAATCAAACAGCTTTACGGTATTTAACATGAAAAACCCGTCGCTTTCAGTTAGAACTACAACTTGATTTCCTGTTATAAAGCAGCTCTCTCCAGTGTAGATGGCTAGTGAGAAAATATTTTTATTAGTGGGGAAAATTATTATTTTTTTCATTACAGTGATAGTTTGGTTTACAGAGATCAAAGCTTGGTCTAGCTCAGAACTGTTTTGGTTATTATAACCCTATAAGGTATTTGAATACATATTTTGAATAAAATAGTTTATCCAAAAAAAATAGAGCATCTTATCACTTACCTTTATTATGTTGCTTATCTTTATGTCTTACAAAAGGAGATGTTAGGCAGAATGGTCTGTATAAGACAGTTTCTCTGTCTGTCATCTCATTTTGTGTGCCAAATATACCCATTTGTATAATGATTTGGTAACACTTTACAATAAGGTATCATTTGTTAACATTAGCTAATGTATTAATTAACGTGAATGAACAATACATTTATTACATTTATGTAATCATTTTTTTTAATGTTGGTTAATAAAAATGCAACTGTTTATTGTTTGCTCATGTTAGTTCACAGTGCGTTTACCAAATGTTAAAAAACAACTTGAGATTTTTATAAATTCATTAGTAAATGTTGAAATTACCATTAACAAAGACTAATAAATGCTGCAAAAGTTCATTCTTAGTTCATATTAACTAATGTTAAGTAATGAACCAAAGTATTACCAATTCATTGTATAATAATTGTAATTACATAATATGCTAAAGCGATCTTAATTTATGTTAGAATATGTGTAACATCATTTTTTACTAATTGCAAAAACTGAAAATCAAAGTATATTGATTAGCTAGTAAAATAATCGACGATTAGTCGATTAATCGTTCTAATAATCGTTAGATTAATCGATTATCAAAATAATCGTTTGTTGCAGCCCTAATTGTGAGATACTCGCAATTGCGAGAAAAAATATGTAACCCTTTTTTTTTAAATCATGCAATTCTGATTTTTGTTTATATCTTGTAATTCTGACTTTATAACATGCAATTGAGAGTTAAGTCAGAATGGTGATATATAAACTTGCAGTTCCAAGAAAAAAGTCAGAATTGTGAGATATAAACTTGCAATTGCAAGAAAAAAGACAGAATTGCAAGATACAAACTCGCATTTGTGAGAAAAACAGACTTTATAACTTGTAAGTGGGAGTTTATATCTCATAATTCTGACTTTATAACACGCAATTGAGAGTTTGTATTATGCAATTCTAAGAAAAAAGTAAGAACTGCGAGTTTGTATCATGCAATTTTGAGAAAAAGTCAGAGAAAAAAAATAAATCACAATAACCTTTTTGTACTTTAGTGGCGAAAACATTTAGATCTAGCCCTAACTGAATCAAACGTAAGTACATCTACACAAAATCACTAGCTATCTTACTAAAAGAAATGCAAGACAGGGTTTACAACAGATTTTTAAATCACTGTCCCATTTTAATGTCAAAACGTAGAAAGTTATCAAACAAGCTGAGTAAATGTCAACAATGTCAACAAAAATCGTCTCATTATAAACGGACAACGCAACAAGACCTGATTTACAAGAGATTTTTAAAATACATCTAGTTTTAACATTAAACCATAAATTAGATATTGAATTACCTACAGTAACTGAATAGCATTCATGGTGTTTAAATGCAAATCTATTTTCAGGCGAGTTTTGCTTAAATTGTTGACCTTTCCGAAATAAAAGAACAACGTTTAAGGCATTTACATGACCTTAACACAACATTGGCTGCATTCAGTGAAAGCAAATGCGAAACCCACTCAAACCACAGGAGATCTGACATGATTTCCAACTATAAAATCAGCTTTGAGAGAGATGGAAAAAATGAGCCGAAATAACGAAAACAACAGTGCTCTCCTGACCTCTACACTGCCAGAAATGGGTCAGATCAAAGGGCACAAGTTAAGTTTGGCCTGCCATGTATTTATGAGAGGCGAAGGACATGATAATGAAGGGCTGGGGCTCGAGAGGGCCAGTGGAAACGCAACAGGTCACCTCTGATTACACTGTGTGAGTCAGTAGGTCAGGGGGTCCTAAACCCACTGGGTGATGACCTCACTGGCAGGCGGCCCAAGCCGGTGCCACGAGTCTGTAGTACTCAGGAATCCACGGACGTTTGATCTGGGATGGTTGCGAAAAGGTCAAAGATCACGCTTGCCAGGATCTGACACACACTCTTGCATAAACAACTGAAAAGACAATTGCACTGACCACCCAGACTGTAGCAAAACGGTCAAAACAGCTCATTTCCACATAATTAGTTCAATGAAAATAGACATTTAGCAGATGCTTACATTACATACAAATAACCTCATTGTGTTTACAATTGCGCTCTTGCAAACTAAGACTAAAGAGTTATCAAAGCTTAAAAGGATAGTTCAGCCAAAAATGAAAATTTTGTCATTAATTACTCACCTTCATGTCGTTCCAAACCAGTAAGACCTTCGCTCATCTTCAGAAGACAAATTAAGATATTAATAAAATTCAAAAGCTTTCTGACCCTGCATAGACAGCAGCGCATCTACCACGTTCAAGGCCTAGAAAGATAGTAACTACCTTAAAATTGACAAATTTTCCTAGAATAACTGACAAATCTCAACAACACTTCATAGATGGAAAGCTGAAGTGAATCCAGAGGAAGCCACATATGGGATATATATTCTCAGCTAATGCTTGATGTACAAAATATGCTTTCAGATATTTTATTTGGCATCGTTTTGTTTTCACAAAGGATATTTATCAATGCTGAAATTGTCAAGAAGGACATTTTGTACTAACGTAACATCGCTGTAGCAATTCTGCACTGATCACGTCCATATGTTAATAACAATATCAAGGAAATTCAATGATCTTGAGCATCCCACGAGAAGAATGCAACTTTAATTTTCTCACACTTAAAATGCCTGTTTCTTATTAACTATACAATGTCTTTGCAAAAACAAACATTTATTAAGAAGCAGAAGGACCATAATCCATGTTTCACTTGTACATTTGGTTTTCATTCTGCTGTTTATAAAAAAGCAGATCTACTTTGTTGGTCTACATTTCAGAGAGCAAATGAGCATTTAACACAATAACATCAGAAACCACAACAAAACCTGAGGGGCCTTCTGGTTCCTTCATTAAATGCATCATCTGCTCTAGCGGAGCTTTATGTTGAGACTATAAATTTGATTAAATACATTTCACTTTTGCTTGATAGAAGGGATGTATTTTCTCTCAAAGAATCCTTTGCCATGATAACCATATCTGACATCAAGTGGATAAAAAAAGACATTATTCTTCATCTTGAAATTCCAGATGTAATTACATTCATTACTTAATATCTTTCTCATGCAGTGACAGAGAAAACAAACTTACAAAGTAAGTTTGAGCTCAGGTTTTCTCAAAGTGCGTCAATCTCGAATCAGGAAAGAAAGCTATACTAAGATTCTTGCCTTAAATGTCGCTCTTTTCTCGGCATCTCCCCAGAGTCCTGCAAACCAGACAAGCTTGAAAAGCTTAAAATATGTCATGTGCTTGTTTACCCTGACTCTGAAACAAGACCTCACAGTTATTTCAGTTTAATTGGCAAATTTGTTTAGCAAAGCTGAAGTTTCCTGAGTTGAGAAAACATCTCTGGTTTAGATATTAATGCACTACGAGGATCAACTTCGGTATCTTAGCATACACTATAGAGCTGGACAAGGGTTGTCAAGGCTTAAAATTTCATACAGCATGGCCAAATAAACATCCCACGGCATTCCTTAGTTCAACAGTGGTGTGCTATAAAGTGGAATGGTGTTTGTGAGCAGACGGTTTACAATTACGCAGCTGTTAAATGTAAAGCTGCATTCCTTTTACCATTGAAAGAAACTGTTGTAGGGCTTCACGCATCTGTTCTGTTCAGAAAAGTTTAATTATATACTGGCTACAAAGTACAAAGCCCTTGATTATTAAAACACTAGCGTCAGTAGTGGGTTCATTCCAAGTTGGTAAACTTCAGTGCTTAAACTGTAAATAGCTCTCTGGATTTAAAATGGAAAAACTCACCTTTGGAAAACAACACTGAGGTGTTGGCTTACACCTCTGATGGTTTTAAAGTGTTTATAAAAAGGTATTCGGAGCTAGGGATTTTCAACTTGACTAAAAGTGTGAAATGCAAAACAGTTCTAATAAAAGTCTAAGCGCATATCTGTCCTAGTAAAAACATTGACTAAGGGTCTATTTATAAGTTCAGTTAAGAGCTTGTGGTCTTACCAGTGGCAAATGGTGATGAAAGAGCTGCTTTCATGAGCAGAACAAGCTCTGAGAAAAGTCACGGCCTAAATCTTTGCCTGGTATATATATTTTTTTTCATTTTCTATGCTGCAATCTTCTCATATACTAAAATGAAATGGTAATACAAAATGAGATTTGGATTTCCTGAAGGAAATAACAGCACTCAAAAGTTAAAGTTTTTGTTAAAGTATCCAGAAAGGGAGAAGAGAGCCAGAGCTCTGTTCCAAAAACTAGTGAGCTTAGTAAGTACTTAGCATTTTTAGCCATCATAGGCATCCAAATAGGGAACATTATGTTACCTTATAAAATACCATATTTAAGCCAGATTAAAAATATTACTTCAAGATGGCACGAGTCAAGAGAAATGGGTCAATTTCATTCAGTACATAGTAAGATTAATTAAAGGGTTAGTTCACCCAAAAATTACATTCTGTCATTAATTACGCACCTCATGTTGTTCCAAACCCATAAGATCTTCGCTCTAATAGACAACAATGCAACTACCACGTTCAAGACTCAGAAAGGTAGTAAGTACATTGGTAATACTCCCTGTTACATCAGTGGTTCAACTGTCATGTTATGAAGCTACAAGAATACTTTTTGTGCGCAAAGAAATCAAAAATTTATTAAACAACGACTTTATTCAACCTTGAATGTGGTAGCTTCGTTGCTGTCTATGCAGGATCAGAAAGCTCTTGGATTCCATCAAAAATATCTTAATTTGTGTGCTGGAGATGAACGAAGGTATTACGAGTTTGGAACGTCACGAGGTAATTAATGACAGAATTTTCATTTTTTGGTGGGCTATCCCTTTAAAGACCATTAGACCAAAAATGTGGGAACAAAAAAACACCCTAAGAAGGTTTGCTTGTTTCCCAGCCTGGTCTGGTTTGCTGGAGTAAATGTTTTAAAGGTGCTTTAATCAGCTAAAACAAGCTAAATACCTTAGGTTAGTTCATTCTTGTTTAACAGGAACCATAACAGATGAACCCCACAAAAAAGGTGTCAAGAAGCCGCTAACAGCTCTGCTGTTTAATCTAGAACATTTAGGAATTTGTGTCAAACAAACATGGCAAATGTACCGTGACCACAAGCATGTGTTTAAAATAATCGGGGAGAACTCTTATCTCTCTCTTGTGCCTTTAAAACGCTGCACCCAAAAACAGGTCTCCCAGAACAGCGAGTCTAACGATTCTACCAGACCTGCATTCAGTCTACACTTAAGTGAGTGTGACAGTGAATTCGACACAAATGCTTTCCAGCTTCACACACTTTAACTGGAAACACAATGCACGCTCTCAGCAATCTCTTGGAGACCCGTGATCAAACATTGGTCATACGCAAGTCTGCTGGCAAACAATGAGAGAGCACACGTTTGCGGTTGCAGAAACAGACTAGCATGCATTTACATCATCCTCCACCCAATTCTGACAGCAAGGTACGATTCAGCCGAAAAAAGCATTGGCGGTCCTGTGCTATTTCCTTGTTGGCGCGTTAGACAGGAAAGACCTAAGTACAGGCTGGGCTTTCCACACAGGTGTAGCTTTAAGAGCATGTTCAATCCTCAAATGGTACAGTAATAAAAAACGACCCCTTGGCTTCATTCCACGCTGATTTTGGGATGTTGCCCTTAGGGGCTGTAAAACAAGTAGCCGCTGGAGCCAATAATCTGTAGGCAATAATAGAAAGCGGAAAAAAACATGCAACGAAACACCATGAGTCAATATAGATGTCCCGGACGAGAGTAATGTATCACATGTCCTTAAGGTACTGAGACTCACTTAAGCATTTTTATTAGTGGGCCATGCAGGAACTACTTAAACATGACTGTAGGCACAATGACGCATTGGAGTGCATCTAAAGTTATTCCTTTACAATGATAACCATCTTTAAACATGGACTCTATTAGCGGGAATGGAAATAGAAAACACAGGCAAATAGACGTCTGTATTTCTAAAAAAAAGAGACTGCATTTGGAGTCCACAGAATGAAAGTATTGTATACACCCGGTTGCGCTCCTTGGCACCAAGGCAAGTGCACTCGGAGGCCTGGTCACTGGGTTAATTAAGCTTCCAGAACGCAAAGCCAAATGGCATGTCATCAGCGGTATAATCAGTATGATATCCCATTATGACCTCAGCACTGAAGCGCTTCTTAAGACGCAAATATCGCACCAAAGCCACAAGCAACTTAGTGGCAGTGACAGTAGAAGGATGGAATGATTGGTAACATGAGTTGAGACAGGCAAACGTGACTGACAGTGTGGTTGACGGAAGGGATACATTACAGTTATTTTTGGACTGTGAGGTCACCCTCATAAACCCTGATGTAGTATCTCACTGGTTGGTCTAGACAGCTAATGTGGAAAAAAATCCATGTCATCCATGTCTTTGTGGTTCCAAACTCCTGAAGTGTCCTCATTGAACTCAAAGAACCCGACCTAGAAATACTAGAAGTTCATATAATTCACTCAACTCTATTGCAGGGTTCAAGGGATGTTGTCCAGGGAAAGGTTACCTGTGACCACAGGATTACGCACTTTTTGAACAATGTTGCCAGCAGAGTCCTGCAGAGTTTAGCTCCAACCCTAATCAAACACACCTTAACAAGCTAATCAATGTATTTAGGATTACTAAGGCTATAGACAGATGAGGATTTTTTTTTTCAGTTGGAGCTGAATTCTGCAGGACTGCAGCTCTCTAGGACCGAACTTGCCTACCCCTGAGAATGGGCAACAAATTTCTATTGGGATACTTTACAATGATTGTGGGCCCTGTGTGTTGACAGCAACGTTGTTCAAGAAGTTGCCCCGTGTATCATCACCTTTAAACTCACAGCTAAAGCAAGCAATTTTCCCCTTAAATCTCCACTTGGGAGTGGTTTAAGTTTTGAAAGGCTTGAGAGAACAGGGATAAGAACATGTGGGAGGTGCAGATGGGAGTATTGAGTTACCGTCTCTACTGAGACAAAGGCACACCCGTTGCCGAATAATCCACTGCCACACACCTATCGAGAGCTCTGATTGCCATCAAATCCAAGTTGACAGTCAGTCTTCAGGAATTGGGAGTTGTCTTGAGAGGCTTTCGCATAGCATAGCTCTTGGACAGGGATAGGCAACGTCGGTCCTGGAGTGCCACTGTCTAATCTAAGGCTACACCCAGGGGAGTTTTTTTTTTTTTTTTTAGGGTTGGAGCTAAACTGTGCAGGACATTGGCACTCCAGGACCAATGTTGACTATCCCTGTTCTAGGAATTCACTTCTAGGAACTAGCCAGCATGGTGGTTCCTAGAGAACCAATTTCTCCCTCTGGCCATTTTCCGGGTCGTATTCACACCAGAAGCAGGAACTCTGAAGCGGCTGACATCGGCGTCCTTTTATTATAGTAATTATTTGTACATAGCCTTTTCAAAAATGCCAGGTAGCTGGTGTCCACTTATGTCACTGATAGTTCCTATAGAATTTTTTAGACCCTTCTTTAAAGTAGGAGTTAATTTAGTTCACCCAAACAGAGCCCCTAGAACCAAATATGTTCCTAGTTCCTATGGTGTGAACATGCCAAAATGCAAGTACTTTCGCCAATAGTTCTAGGAACTCTGAAAAGGTTCCTCCGGTGCCAAAGCACCTTTGTACATGGCATGGCATGGTGAGGAAGGAAGGATTCCCCTAACCTTTCACAAAACTCCTGTGTGTAATTAAGATTAAGATGCTGACAAAAGGTCAAGCTTAACTACCATCCGTGTGGCTGAAAGGAGACCTCAGAGTAAAAGGAAAGGGTGACAGGTAGCTTTAGGAATGAAATAATTGGCCTGCGGTTTTGGAATTGAGAGGAAACTAGATAGGACACACTGTAAAAGCTTGGGAAACATGCAGGAAAAACATTAGTGAGGTAATGGCTGATGTTCCCACTAGGGCAATTGAAGCAGGGCGTACTTAATTACATTGCAGGTGACAGCTGAATGCTTTACTTTAAATACTTTGACTTTCACTGGCACTCTGAATGGTAAGCTGTAGTTACAGGCTGACATAATACCTGGCTTCTGTGCAAAGCCCAGGGGCAGTGGTAATTGTTTTCAAAGCAAATTTCCATGTTCTTCCCTGACGGTTCTTGGGTGAGATATTAAAGAAAAAGTTTAGAGAGAAAGGAACCAAAAAGTGACCTCTTCCCTGTAGCTGTCAAATCTCATTCGGGCATATTAACAGTTGGTGCATTAAAGATGCTTCCTGCCAAGTTTAACGTCAATGAAACGTCAATGAAAATCAATCATGGAACTGATTAAAATGTAATTCGAGAGCAACAGTGGATTTGATTTTAAGTGGATAACTCAAAAATTGGTCTGTTGCTCACACAGAGCTATCTTACTATTTAGAACATAGTGCAGAAATATAGTTCCTGGCCAAGATGAAAGACATTATGAACAACTACTGAAACTTTAGCCTGTCTGTAATCTGCAGTGCTTTGCAGGTGGGTATTATGGCTTTCTCCAACATGTCAAATCTCATTGAGACACTAGAAGGTTGAAGCCGTGAGATCCACGGTGAACTCAAGGTAAAGGACTCTTAGATTCTGGTGTGGGTTCCCAACTGACTGTACAATGATTAAAAACACTCCTAGGACATGAAATAACAGACTCTAGCACTTATTTTGTGCCAACATGTTGGGAGAATAAGCACTCAGCTTGATGTGTAACCCTGCTACAAAGTACGGAAATTCATAGAAATGGTTTTCGAAGAAGAAAATACTGCCTTCAGAATTAATGAGATCACAGTCTTTTATAATACCTTTCCAAGAGGAATCTAGAATGAAGGTAGGTCATGTAAACTACGAGGTTTCCCATGAAAGAGCATTTGGACCATGCTTGCAACCAAGGTAGGAAATGGGATACTAATACCTGCAGGTTTTTGCTGTGGGTTGTGATATGTCTTGTAGACTAAAGCTAACAGAACCTCCCTATTAACAGGTTCCTGTTGACAGGACAAGCACATAAATCATTTGTCTGAAAGAACTAATTAGAAGCAATGCCCAGCATTTGCAATGTTGTAAATAAACAACCAACCACCCAGGAGACTCGAGTATTAAGAAAATGAAGGTAGATGAGACTTACTAAAATCCATGAACAAAAGCGCTCTCAAACTGGTAATTTCATACGCACACTTCTGTTCTTTAATCGATGCCACATGCCAAATAACTCAATCAGCGGATGCACTTGAGGCACATGTAACCCATGAACCCCCAGCAGGGTCTCTGTGGATTCCTGGCCCCCTTTATATGCGTTCCTCTAGGCCTCAACTTTTATCAGCCAGCCATCTGCTTTAAATGCCCACAGAACGAAGTGAATTTCATCAATGCCGCCTATAAAAATTCCTTCTTCATGAAGATATCCCCAGAGCCACCACGCAGGGCTCCCAACTACTCATTAAGACCTTTATTTGTATCACCGTTGGCTTAGTAACTGTTTGTAAGGTTATCTTTGGAAGGATCAGAAGGGGATGGACCAAATTTTCATGGATATGAAGCCAATTTTTCAGATACTATGTTGAGCAGTAAGACTTAGGTAAGGATCTACAGAGTGTACACAACTTTAAATGCCAGTTGTGATTGTAGAAGATCGTACCAGATGGTTCTGACCCAAAATAAACCCCTTCTTCACATTACAAACAGCTGCAGTTATCTCAGACACATGTCCCAATGTATTGGCCGTGATAATGGAATTGAAACCACAAAGACCAATATGATTTAAATTTACCCTGCTTAATATTATAATAAAATGAGTGTTTGCAAATCAAAAACAGACGCTTTCTGCTATGAATTTTGCACCATGCTTTGCATGGGTCTCATCAATCATTGTAACCATTAAGAACCAAAATTTGAGACAAACTCATTGTTCTTTCTTAAAGGCATAGCACCCAAAAATGAAAGTTCTGTCTTTAATTATTCACCCTTACGTCATTCCAAACCTGTGAGACTTTCGTTCATCTTCAGAACAAAAATTTTTTTTTTAAATTAAATCCAAGAGCTTTCTGATCGTACATAGACAGCTATGCAACTACGTTCAAGGCCCAGAAAGGGAGTAAGGACATTGTTAAAATAGTCCATGTGACATCAGTGGTTCAACCATAATTTTTTGAATCTACAAGAACTTTTTTTATGTGCAAAGAAAAGAAAAATAACGACTTTATTCAACAATTTCTTCTATTCCATGTCAGTCTTCGACATGCGTTCATGAGAGTACCATGACTAGTCTTACAGGTGAGTAATTTATAACATAATATTCATTTTTTGGGTGAAACTATTAAACTATTAACCTTTAAAGCTTAAATGAGAACAAATAACTTAAAAGAAAGAAATGTTCCAGGTTCAAAACAAGTTCGACAGCAGCTGCAGCCACATCTGTACATTCATTTTGACTAGTCCCTCCGTTTGTCCAAACAAGCAAAGATTGTGTTTACAGTAATGTACTTACACAACTAATGCTCAGCGGCCTGTAGCTGGATTATCATTGTGCTGATGTTTTGATGAATTGCCTGTGGTTTCTACTGCTATGACAGCAGAGATAAAATATGCTTTAATGAAAACAAAAGTTGCAGGTTTAACCTGCAACTTAATACTGAGTCTTGCCAAAAAAAAACAAAACTATAGAGTTTCTCTGTGTGAAGACTGAACATTGAAGACCACACAAGAGAAGAGTTAAGTCAAAAATAAAAAAAAAAATTTCCATTGGTTTACTGCACACAATTCAAGCTCCAACAAGTGACTTCAAATGCCAATATGTGCAAGATTGGATGATTCCACAGAAGTCGGGGAAAAAAAAAACCACAATTTGAGTAATTGTGGTTAAAAGGTGTGACCTCGAAGCTATTGGTTGAAATTCTTGGAAATTTCTATTGTGAAACACATACATGTCAGAGCGGAGGAAAGCAATGATTAAAACGATGTTGAGCAAGCCCATGACAAGAACGTACAAGAAAATGAACAAGATGTAAACACCAATTGGACTTTTCCATATTAAGGTCTAGAAAAGCAAATGACATGAGAATTTGAGTCTTTAGGGCAGTTAAAAAGGTAACATGGGACAAGACCCGAGCTTCCACGGTTCATGAATCACACTTACTTCAGTTTCCACAGTTTTGTGGTCGACGTCACAGGGTCTGTGAATGGAAGCCCTGTTTCTTCGACTACCGAAGCAGCAGGCCAGAATGTGGCTTCCAGCAATTATACACATGAGTCACATCCTGCAGGAGTCTGAGTTTTCACATCATCTCAACTATTAGCAGACATCATCATCTCAGCAGACATGCTGTGACTACACACCGTCTGTGTTTAAAGTTGGTCTACCACAAGAGTAGGAATGTGTACTTTCATTTGTTAAAAAATAACAAACCCCTGATGATTTTCACATGTACTTTGCACATATCTCACCATGCTTACACTACATAAAGACAACCAAAAAAACAAGACAGATTCTATAAAATAATATTTCTTTCATGACACCTCTCGGAGGGATTGGCATGGTAATGTACATGACAATATTAATGTATCTGGTCTTGGCGGAAGTACTGAGACTTGCTACTGCCAATACATCCACAACATGCTGCTGTAAGCATGTAAGAAACACTGCTGCTGCACATATAACATATATGAATAACCCCCATAACATACATGAATCACCTCGTAGCAGATCTATACAGGTGGAGCTGGGGAAGGTGGAGGGTTTCTGAAGTATGCTGCAAACTGCTACATTTAACACTAGTCACGTATTAGTCACTCATTGGCTACTGATACAGGAGAGGACCAATCGGCTGTGCCATGTGATTATGATGTCATGTTGTCAGATTGAGTTAGACCCATCGGACTGCATTCTAGAGTTTCATGGCAGAACTCTGTATTTGTCTACGATGAATCGTTGAAAGATCACGCATACATTGTGGTACTCTCAAATATGGCGTGAGGCGCTTTGTTGAATAAAGCTGTTGTTTTAGTTTTTTAGCGCAACAAAAAGTTTTCTCGTAGCTTAATAAAATTACAGTTGAACCACTGATGTCACATGGACTATTTTGTCGAAGTTCTTGATACCTTTCTGGACCTTGAACGTGATCCTTGCTGTCTATGCAGGGTCAGAAAGCTCTTGGATTTCAGCAAAAAATATCTTAATTTGTGTTCCAAAGACGAACAAAGGTCTTACGGGTTTGAAACAATGAAACATCACTCAACGGTGTGGCACTCACACGTCCAACTTTCCAGGAAAGTATTCCAACACTGGAGAGACTAATGTGGTTTATTTATATAGCGAACCTGAGATCTGCTCAGCTTTTAGGCAAATCCCTCAAGACTAAATACATGAGAGAGTAAAAGTGCAAGGCAGAGTGATTAGAGGGCCAATGATCTCTCCAGTGTAACTACTCGCCAACAATGGAGCAGTGTACTTTACCCCACTCACAATACAACTGACCTTCAGTAGAGCTGAGACTGAAATCAGGCCGTCTAAAGGTTCTGAGTTCATACTGAGCAACTGTCTTAAAGAAAGAAAAAGAAAGGTCTGCTGTATATGTTCACTTAAACCAACAGAAGAACTTCAAACAACCCGTTTCCAGTCAATTACTGCACAAGCAAAGAACATATAGTATCAATAAAATGAGCAATGAAAGATCTCATCATCTGGCAAATAAACTGGAATGAACAGGATTATGTTTGTGTCCAAAAAAAAACAACATGACTGATTACTTTTCCATCCAACCCTCCTTCCAACAGTGCGTTACCTCCCCATATGACAACACACTAGCATGCCGCTCAGGTACTTGTTGACACCAATGCGAGCAGTGATTTACTATGGAGGTGTCCTATTACAAACAGATGCAGACATGTAGTGGAGTTCACTCCAGGTCATTGCAGGGTCGTAGAAAATAAAGCCAACCTATGCTTGTCAAGAAGTGCTGCAGATGAGAAAATGAAAAGAGATGAATGAATAAACATCTTGAGAAAAACAAGTTGTTACACAAGCTGCTTGTGTAGCAGATTATGCTTTTTGCATTGCTGTGGACATGGTGTGTGGCCCATGAGACAGGTCAACCTGATCTCATGATAACAACGTTTTTCGCAAGACACAAATAACGTACCGCCAAAAGGAGATGTTTTGCCAAATGTTTACGCTGCTCCTTTCGGAGGCCTTCAAATTTCAAAATGGACAAAAAAGCATAAAATGGAACATTCCACATGAGCCCAGAAAAACATTCCACATGAGTTGGAATTGAAAACAATCTTTTTTTTTTCTTAAAAATAGACCTAATATTTGCAGCAGTAGACAAAAATACATTGTATGGGTCTAAATTTTGAATTTTCTAAGTATTTTTGATTTCAGCATCTGTTGTCTCAATAAATGAGGACATAAATACATGAACAACATCTACTTTTTATGATGGATGGATGTTTTTTTTTCTCGTATTCTTCAAAATTTGTCATGCATGGAACATCACAGAGGCTTAGAATTGTCAAAACACCTCTCAAAATGCTTGCTAGGATGCAAAAAACACAGAAAATCTAAATTTTTTTTATGACGAACTAAAGTTTCTGAGGCAGAAACGGGAATGGCACAACGTGAGGTCGTATTTTTTTATTAATGTGCAACAATTTCCAATGAGAATTTCGGACTCAGTGTGCAAGGACTAAACAGATGAGTTTTACCATTTTTGAATCCATTCAGCTGATCTCTGGGTCGGCCGGTAGCACTTTTAGCATAGCTTAGCATAAATCATTGAATCTGATTAGACCATTAGCATCTTGTTCAAAAATGACAAAAATTACGGCGGAATGAGAGTATAGTTCCTATCCATATCAGCCCGGAAAATCGCAACTTTTCATTTTCTGTCGGTCTTAGTACACAGTGTAACTACAGAAGAGTCAAGTTTTAAATATGAAGCATATTGAAAATCTTTGGTCATTTTTGAACGAGATACTAATGGTCTAATCTGTTAGGGCTGGGCGGTATATCGATATTTTCATTATAAGCGATACGGTATGAGGCAATACTGTTTATACCGATATACAATAGTTTGATTTCGAGCACATCAGAAAATAAAGCGGAGGACACAGACTGCGCTGTTGCGGAGAAAGTGCATAATCCAGTTTGTTGTAAACGTGACAAGCTTTACATTAAGGCCTTTAAAAACTGGTAAGACGCATCATAGTTTATAGTTTGGCATAGTTTAAGCGGCTCGGCTCATCAGATGCTCTGACAGAAAGCTGCGTGTGCCTTTCTGTCTGACAGAGACTACTCGTGCTGTTTAATATGTTTGAGATGTGCTGTATCTCTTAATGTATAACTTACATTTCACAGGTATATTCTCCGGCTGTAAATGTTAGAAAGTCTTCAAAATATTTCCATTTCTGTCAAGAGTGCATGAGCCTTTCGGGATTCTCTGCTAAACTTCACAGACGTCAGTGAACTAGCGCCGCCGCGCGCATGCGCGCCAAACAGACGGCGCTAAATTCAATTGGGGCGCAATAATTCTGACTAAAATATACAATTTGCGGAAATATTTGTATTTGGACAATAATCCAAGAACTTTCAACCAACAAGTAAGTCCATTTTTATGATAGCACTAACTGTAAAGTGACTGCATTGGGATAATCAAAATAGCCTATATGCTTTTCTTTCTTTTTTTGTGTAGTGAATTTAACTTATGCTTTAAAAGCCTTATTTTTGTTTTTAGATTGCAGTGTTACAATTTTAGAATAAAATTTGATTTTAACCTTTTTTGCACATAATATAAAGGCTTACATGGTTATATTCACTTTATTTATTTTCATATACTACTTTTAATATGTATTGTTTTACTGGACAGCATTGGGTGGTAAGTGAAATATATGTATTAAATACAGCTTTTAAAAAATCCAAATACAAAAACAGAAATACCGAGATATATACCGTATATCGCAAACTGGCCAAAAAATACCGAGATATGAATTTTTGCCCATATCGCCCAGCCCTAATCTGATTCAGTGATTTATGCTAAGCTATGCTAAAAGTAACTTTAACTTTGATTGTATTCGTCTGAAAGAAGGAAGTCATATACACCTAGGATGGCTTGAGGATGAATAAATCATTTTCAAGTGAACTTTTACTTGACTTCACTCTATCTGCCAAGCACTACATGAAAGGTTAAGAGGGGTAAAACTGGACATGATCTCAGCTGACCGAAATAGAAACGATTTCCTCTTCACTGACACACATGCGGCACACGCTGAGCTTTTGTTTAGATGGATTTCCTGTCACTTCTCTATGCAGGCAGAGGTGCACTGCAACAGATCAAGTTTACAAGGCTACAAACATAACGTTTGCTCTAAATACAATCTGACAGACACTTAAACCACTGTGGGGCCCTCTTGAGTTTCAAGAAAGCCTTTTACCACACTATGACGACTTTGCTCTCAGAAATCCAGCTGTCTTCAAATTTTTGATGAACATTTGTGACCCTGGACCACAAAACCAGTCTTAAGTAGCACGGGTATTTTTGTAGCAAAAGCCAACAAAACATTGTATGGGTCAAAATTATCAGAAATTACAGAAAATCATTAGGATATTAAGTAAAGTTATTTAGTAAATTTCCTACCATAAATATATCAAAACATACATTTTGATTAGTAATATGCACTGCTAAGAACTTCATTTGGACAACTTTAAAGGTGATTTTCTCAGTATTAAGGTTGTTTTGCACCGTCAGATTCAAGATTTTCAAATAATCTCAGCCATCCAATCTCAGTTGTCCTATCCTAACAAACCATACAATGGAAAGCTTATTTATTCTTCAAAAAAAAGTACCCTTTTGACTAGTTACGTGTTTCAGGGTCACATTTGTAATGCTAAACACAGTTCTTAACAGACACCATAGAAGGAAGCCATAATTTCATTTAAAATAAGCGTGAGAGAAGCCAAGAGCGATAGAGGAACGCTGTTCCAGACTGCAGACAGACATTTGTCAGAGCAAACAGATGTTTGCTTGGCTGCCGCATCCCGTTTTCCACTCTTTCTCTGGCTTTGCCAAATTCCCCCAAGAGTCTTTTCATTCATCGGGCTTGCCCAACAGCTCTAGGTCTTTCCTGTGACCCCGCAGGACTCCTAAAACTCCAAAGCAACCCAGGCTTTATGGAGTCGCATTATATCTAACACAGTTTTACGAGGGCCTAAATCAAAGAAGATCCACCGATAAAGGACTGAAAGTGGAATATGTGACATAAATCAAGATTTAACAAGAACTGACTTGTATTGTATATCACCATAAGACCTGCTGCTTATCTCCACAAAATTCTGGCTCGTGATCTGGAAAAACAAAGCCTCCCGTGAGGTACGTATCTGCGTGATGAAGAAGCACGTCTCTTGGAAGCGTACTCAATCCAGTGGTTGTGTTTTCTTCGTCGTAATCCCAGGCTGGGCCACTTATTGTGCAACGAAATAAGGCAGTGTGCCCACACATTCCTGCTGCACTGTTATCCGCTTAGAGTCGGTCATGCAGAAAATGTTTGGCAGAGGAACTGCCATGCTGTCTGACTGAGCGTGTTGATGGGCATGAACTGAACTCCGCTGAGTGGATGGGGAAACCCGACACACTCACACACAATCTTGCAGCGTTTGCTTAGTATTCAAGTGCTATATATTGTGGTGTTCTATTATATATCTAATCAGCCACTACATTAAATTGTGCCGGGCTGATAATGAAGTAAAAAGGACTGGTTGAAGAATATGATACTATGCTGGCAGAGTGCATTTCACAGGGTTTTTCCAAGATGTTATCTGTTCTTGCATTGGTTGCATTACAATAGATATGGGTTAGGATTTCTGAGCTTCTGAAAAGAATGAAAGACAATAGCAGTGGCATTGAGGTCACAGTTGGGACACTAAACTTTTGTGTATTTCATTTTGGAGTTACCTGATCCTAAGGCCAAAAAACGTACCTGTGGCTGTACGTATTTCACGTATTAAATTTCATCGTGAGGTCAGGTTGTTTTAGAAATACACAAAAATATTAAAAAAAGGTTATTCATTCAAATACACATTTTGTCATGAACTGTACTGTTGTGGCTCCCTCCCTTCACCATCAGAGGGAGCCTTCATTTCACTATGGACTCATTCCATTCATTCACTACATTTCCCATCATCCCTTTCTCATGAACTTCCTGTGTCCTCTCACCTCTCACCCCTGTCGGCCATCTTGCCTCCACCCGCACACACCTGACAGTCATTCACCTCATCTCCCACAGTATAAAAGCCATTCACATGCACTGCCGTTCGCGAAGTCTTGTTTTGTTCAGTTTACTGTCACTTCCGAGCGTTTTCCCGTGTTTATTTGCCTGTTGCCGATCCAGTTTGTTCCCTGGTTTCCTGAGTCTCCTCCGCCCGCCTACCGACCCTTGCCTGCCCTTGGATTATCCAGTTTAGCTCACCGCCTGCCCCGACCCCCCACGCTCGGATTCTGATGTCTCTGTGTTTGTTCTACGTTGTACATGTTTGTTCCTGCCTGACCCTGCCTGTCTCACTACGTTTACTGTTCATAATAAAAGCTTGCATTTGGATCCTACTGTCCACGTCCCGTTCGTCACACATTTATTAGGTCTACTGATAAAAGTGAAAAATGCATAGTCTTTTTTACATTTAACAGTTGGATATAGCTGAATATAATTTAATTAAATAATTAGATAAATTAATGCTAATTACCATTTGTAGCAATATGATTGCATATTTAATAATAATAATAATAATAATTAAACTTTGTAGCAATTACTTACTTTTAATTACTTGTAAATAATAATGTTATTTTAATTTTAAATTCTAAATTATTTAAAAAATTTACTAAACTTTTTTTAGCAATACAATAATAATAATAATTATTATTATTATTATGGCATAAAATATGTTTATTTGAATTAACTATAAATAATAATAGTTTTAAATTCTACATTTTTATAATTATTTTATTTTTAATTGTTTTATTAACATTTTTTAATTATTTTTAAAGAATTAGAATTATAACATAATTTCAAATTCTAAATTATTTTAATTATTTAAATTTTATTTTAATTTTAAATCACTATAATTTAAAACTTTCTAGCAATATGGTGGCATGAGAAAATAATTTTTTTTTTAAATTAGCAATATGATGTCATAAACTATTTTAATTTTATTTCCATTTTACATGATCAATTATTTACATATAAAATTATTACAATTTAAAACATTTACAACTTAATTTTAAATTCTTTTAATTCTATTTTAAATTATTTAAATTGTGAATTATTATAATTTATTATTTTAAATTATTGTAATTGTTTTCATTTTTCATTTTCATTTTCATACAGTGCATGAATAACAAAATAATAATACATTTTAAATCATTATTATTATTTTTAGTAAATACTGTTTCATTTTAACAGATAAAGCTCAGAATATTTCATAAAGAAAACTATATGTTACTAAAAAACATTTGTAATCTAAATGATTTTAATTATTTAAATTTTATTTAAATTTTAAATTACAATTTAAAACTGTAGAAATACAATGGCATAAAATATTTTCATTTTATTTTAATTTTAAATCACTATAATTTAAAACTTTGTAGCAATATGGAGGCATAAGAAAATAAAAATGGATATAAATGATAATTTCGTTTTTAATTTTATTAGGGCTGTCAAACGATTAATCACGATTAATTGCATCCAAAATAAAAGTTTATGTTTACATACTATATGTGTGTTTACTTTGTGTATGTATTGTGTACATAGAAATACTGACACATGCATGTATATATTAAAACAAAATATTTATATGTATATATATATATATATATATATATATTTATACCTGTATACAATTTAGATTACAAATAAATATAAATATTTTAGATATAAATCGAAAATATTTTTGCTTAATATATACATGCATGTGTGTGTATTTATATATACATAATTACACAGTACACAGACATATAGTATGTAAACATAAACTTTCATTTTGGATGCGCTTAATCACAATTAATCGTTGGACAGTGCTAAATTTTATATGATAAATTATTACATTTTAAATTAGCAACATGATGTCAAACTATTTTCATTTTATTTTAATTTTACATGATCAATTATTTACATATAAAATGATTATCATTTAAAACATTTATAACTTCATTTTAAATTATTGTAATTATTTTCATTTTAAATTCTACATTATTTTCATTTTAAATTTTACATTTAAAACTGTAGCAATATAATGGCACAAAATATTTTACTTTAAATGATTATCATTGAAAACTTGGTAGCAATAATGGCTTATAATATACAGTATAACAATAATATGATGGCATGAATAACAAAATAATAATAATACATTTCAAATCATTATTATTATTTAGTAAATACCGTTTCATTTTAACAGATAAAGCTCAAAATATTTCATAAAGAAAACGATATGTTACTAAAAAAACATTTGTAATCTAAATGATTAAAAAAAAAATTTTATTTTAAATTACAATTTAAAACTTTGTAGAAATACAGTGGATTATTTTCATTTTAATTTAATTTTAAATCACTATAGTTTAACTTTGTAGCAATATGGATGCATAAGAAAATAAAAATGGTTATACTTTTTTATTTTATATGATAAATTATTACATTTTAAATTAGCAATATGATGTCATAAACTATTTTAATTTCTTTTTCATTTTATATTACAATTATTTACATATAAAATGATTATAATTTAAAACATTTATAACTTCATTTTAAATTCTAAATGATTTTTATTTTAAATTTTACATTTAAAACTGTAGCAATATAATGGCATGCAATATTTTACTTCTAATTATTAGAATTTAAAACTTGGTAGCAATACAATGGCATATAATATACAGTATAACAAT
Organism: Cirrhinus molitorella; assembly: GCA_033026305.1. NCBI lineage: Eukaryota > Metazoa > Chordata > Actinopteri > Cypriniformes > Cyprinidae > Cirrhinus > Cirrhinus molitorella. The sequence continues at coordinate 24,905,787 of CM065121.1, read as the reverse complement.
AATATGATGACATGAATAACAAAATAATAATAATACATTTTAAATTATTATTATTATTTGGTAAATTTAGAGTTGACTCATAAGACCTCTTTGTGCTTGAATTCAGACTACACAACTGATGCTATTGTTTTTATGTGAGTCCATGAGCACAAATTAACAGCAAGATTCAGACTGCAAACTAGCATTCATAACTTGATTCAGCAGTTACAGGGTATAATTTCCCTGCAGTCTGTTCCAGTTCACAATTAAAGTGCACCCCCAATCGCTTTACACGTGACAGATGTGTCTACAATGCGAGAACAGGCATTTCTGCTGAGCTTTGATCTATCTCTGATTGGTCCTTTTGATGCGAAAGGAACTAACCAATGACAGAGCAACAGGGGGCACACGACTGGCAAAAAAAATCACCCTTTCATTACCCAAAACAAGCCAGTGCCTTTCCTTTCAGAACAGCAAACACTCTTAAAGAGGAAAACAAAATATTTGCCTAGATAAATGCTGATTGACCTCGGAACACAAACACACAGACTTGTCAATGAAGCAACAGTTGGCGCCTGTGGCCAGTTTCGCCCCAGAAAAGCCTCATTATTCCAGGAATATGATGGGAAAGAGAGCCGTGTGGTTAAAATATCAAAGAGTGTTTGAATGTTATATGTTTTCACAAATATCACCCCATATGTTCACACATAGACATCTCTTTATGACATTTACAGAGCAGGAGTGCTGACAGGAATGTGTCTGATCTCTCGCCCCGTTCATCGGTAAATCTGTGCCGACTGAAGTCTAACATACTGCTTTTCTCTCTATTAATCACTTTTTGTCCCTGGACAAAGGCACAAGTCTGATTTGGCTCTTTCAGAATGTCACGCTCTGTTCCCATCTGTTTGGACTGCCGTCCAAGCACTGTTTTCAATATCTCAATCATTTTAGGATTTTACGTTGCAGACTGTTTCGACACACAAACACGAAACAGAAGAGTCGCCTGTATTCCTTTTTCCTGTGTGAGACGATTCTGCCTATAGAGAGTCAAGAAATGTTCACCCAAAAATGAAAATTAGCAAAAAGTGTATTCACCCTCAGGCCAACCAAGATGTAGAGTTTGTTTCTTCTTCAGAACAGATTTGGAGGAATGTAGCACTATGCACTTGCTCAGCAATGGATCCTCTGCAGTGAATGGGTGCCGTCAGAATGAGCGTCCAAACAGCTGATAAAAACATCACAATAAATCCACAAATAACCCACACCATCAATTAACAGAATTTAAACAAGTCCTCTATCCACAATACTGCTTTTTAATAGTGAAAAATGTATCTAAATCAGGAGAGAAATATGAACATATCAGGATCTGTTTATAAGCAAAACCAGTTCTACACATATATTTTGGACTTTTTTACTGGAGAAAGTGTGACTGTGGATTATCACAAGACATTAATTGATGGATTAGAGTCATGTTGTGGATTATTGCGATGTTTTTATCATCTGTTTGGACTCTCATTCTGACGGCACCCATTCATTGCAGAGGATCCTTTGGTGAGCAAATTTCTCCAAACCTGTTCTGATAAAAAAAAACAAAAAAAAAAACTCATATACATCTTGGATGGCCTGAACACTTTTGAAAATAAAGGTTCTTCACAATGCCATAGAAGAACTTTTTTTTGTCTAAATGGTTCCATAAAGAACCTTAAACATCTGAAGAAACCTTCTGCTTCAAAAAAGGTTCTTCGTTGGCAAAAGGTTTTCAGATTATAAAAAGGTATAAAAGAGATGGTTCTTCAAAGAACCTTTGACTGAATGGCTCTTTGTGGAACCAAAAAGGTTCTTCTATGGCATTGCTTGAAGAACCTTCTAAAGCACCTTTATTTTTAAGAGTGAAGGTGAGTCATTTTTCTGCAAATTTTAATTTTAGCTAGAACTGCTCCTTTGGATTTACAATATGATCCTGAAGACCTGTTAAACACTTAAACGTTTTCAACTACCTCACACAATGTACTATGGTAATTATAGTTTCCACAAAAACTGAAAGAAAAATAAATAAATATTAAGTCAATTTTACTACAAATGCTGAAATTTCTGTAAACGTGTAAAATATTTTCTTCATTGGTTAAAGAAGCTTTCATAAAGAAGACTGTTTCCGCCACTGAATAAAAAAATAAATTAAGGTAACTGGCTTTTTTATAAAGTTATAAAGTCAGAATTGCGAGACATAAACTCCCAATTCAGATTTTTTTCCTTTAGATTTGCTAGTTTAATTCTCACAACTGTGACTTTTTTTCTCAGACAAAATGAAAGCATTAAGTATTTTTTTCCTCTCAAAAGTGGACCTTATAATAAAGTCAGAAGTGCAAGATATAAGCTCGCATTTGTGAGACAAAGAGTCTTGTATTTGCTTGTTTTGAACTTAGACTTTTGACTATTTCACTATTTTAAGTTTAGGCTATATCACGCAATTCTGAGAAAGGACTGTAAGAATTGGGAATTTATATCTCACAACTCTAACTTTAGAACTCGCAGCTGCCCTTTCTCCTCAAAATTGGACCTTGTGACTCGCAATACACAAGTTTATATTTCACAATTCTGAAGAAAATACGTCAGAATTGTGAGATATAAAGTCCGAATTGTTGTATTTTTTACTATATTACTATATTATGTGTAAATCATCATCTTAATTCATGTGTGAAACTCCGAACAACTGAAAGATCCAGTTGTCTTGATTCAATCTGAATATCAGAATTTTCAGGAATCAGAGTATTAACAAAACAAGCTCTACAATATGTTAAAATCTGACTATAACACAAGCAACAACAAACAGTCTAAAAATAGGAACATTTAAAATGGTAACCATGTGCTAAAATGTCTATGTCTGTGTTCTCTAAACACTTTAAATGAACTTTAATTGTGTCCATATTCTGCATCTACATTTTGCTCCTCTAATCCTTTCTTCATTCCACAGACTGAACTGAATGCCTCAACATCGTTTCTATTTTCAATCCTTTCTTCCATCTCTGATTTGAATTTCCTCACTGCAGACTCATTTCTCTTTTCTAAAAAAGTAAATTATACATGTCAACTTTAAAGTGAATGTCAATTTATTGAATGAATTTGTGTATAATAGGTTAAAGGTCGGCCCACTTTACATATTCAGCCAAAGTGGGCCAGCAATATTTAAACACCTTACAAGAAAACGATTTTATCATTTAGAGAAACAGTGTTCATGCGAGTTCATATCGCAATTCTTAGAAACAAATGTCGGAATTGTTTGTTTCACGCTATTCTGAGAAAAAAACAATTATGAGATAAAGAGTCGCAATAAAATCTTTTTTTTTTTTTTTTTAAATCAGTGTTAGAAACGGGCTTCCATTCATAATCGTTATGTTGTTTTGTATAATATCGTTGATTTATTGGTTTGTGAAAGTGGCTAATATAACATTACCACAGATTTATAACTTCACTCACTATGGTGTTTTGCAGGAACCACTATATAGCCTACTGTGTTTGGCCTCTCTTGCAGTTCTGTATCGCACACTTATACCGTAAGCCACATGAAATTGGAGGAGGACTAAAATAAATGTGAATCTTTTGAAGTTATGAGACTTACAGACACAAACTTTCTAGAGTCTTCCTCCCATCCCATCCCCGTAGGGCTACATTAGCTCCCAGCATTGCGCAACGAGCATTTCGTATTACAAATTAAATCTCAATTCCAGTTTATTTACAAGGGGTTTATTTACATAAGACTAAGGTTGTGTGTCAAACGTTTGTGAGCTGACTACATAGACAACTAGCCAGCATAACCTCGTATGGCCAAAAAGGTTTGAGCCTATAATACTAAGAAAAGTTAGATTCGAACCTGTCACGTCTAGAAAACATGTACTCACTTTTCTGTAGGCAAGTTGCAGGTAGTTATAGGGAATTCTTCTGTTGAAATCTTGAATGACATCCTCACTAACTTTATGCACGGACTGGGGTCCAATTGCCCCCTCAATGCATTGATTCAAACAATGCCCCCTATAGAGGATCACTTCGAAAACCTTATCAGTCAGAAAGCTGTCAAAGCGATGCTGGTCACCGCATTTCAGCCTGCATCTGATTCTGGTCTGTCGCACTTCAGAGAAACTCTTCAGCGCGTCCTCCATGTACCGCACCACATTGTCATAGTCTCCTTTATAAAAAGCCTCCACTCCGTTATCATAAAGCAGGTCGAAGGGTTCCAGGGTGGCCGATGACAGTAGAAGTGTCTGGAGGATATATGTCAAAAAGCCGTAGATTTTGCAGTTCACATCCATCTTCTGAAGCTGCTGCGTGATGGTGCGCACAACAATGCGCGTTGAGTTACAAATAAGCACAGTCCCGGTGAGTCTAGTATTGGAAGTTACTAAAGAAACAAGCTAATAAAAGTGACGGCTTAACTACCGTTCTAAGCTTCAGTGCAGTTTTGTTGTCACTCATAATGAATGACCGATTACTGGGGACATTTCAGCAATGACCTCCGTCCCTCCCATTCATTCTGTGCTGACTCCTCCCCCACAGCCCACACAAGAAGGAAATAACAATTGTTTAACATGACGACCCCCAGCCGCCTGAGCTTTTGTTTATTTATTGAACAGCGACATATTAGCTAGTGCTTCTGAAATGTATACCTTTAAAAAGTATTTTAAAAAAACACTGCCAAAAGAGTCATGTCTCTATCGCAGACAAAACGCCTACATTCACAGAGAGAAACTTTTTACCCCTCGAAAGCGAAGACCTCCTGTCGCCGCATCAACGTCTCCCTCTAGAGGATATAAATCATCATGCAGCTCTTCTAAAAATTCACAATGTTCAATAAACGTTTGTATAAACGAGAACATTTATCGACAGTTAATTCACAAAAATCACCTGGAAATTTAGCAAAATTACAGTCACTCAACAGCGATCTTAACTGAATTGTATTCAGAAAAAGCAAACGGAGCTTATTCGTTTAGGAGCGCAGTGGATAGAAAAAGGAGAAAAAAGTTCATCTCATCATCTTTTGTCGGCCTTGAAAAACAAAGACAAACAAAGAAGAAAATTTCAAAGCTTAAAATTAATGATATTATAACGGATTAGTTGTAAAGTAATTCATTTCGCTCTTCTATAGTAACCTTTTTAAATCCAGTTATAAGGAAGCTGACTGTGATTCTTTATTTATGAATATAAGAGAGAAAATACATAAATTGAATGAGGAAGACAATTAATTGAGGATGAGTTGACTTTAGAGGAAATTGATGTAGCTCATGATGTAACAAATGAATAATGGTAAATCATCAGGTTGTTTAACTACAGAATTTTGAAAACATTTTTGGAAAAACATTCTGAAATTATTCTATAATGCATTTTTAGAATGCATTATAGTCCAGCTCAGTCTGACATCATGACATCATAATCGCATGGCACAGCCAATTGGTTCAGTAGCCAATGAGCTCACTGCTCAACATTCAAATATATGACTAGTGCTAGATGTAGCTGTTTGCAGCGTGCTTCAGAAACCCCTCACCTTCCCCAGCTCCACCTGTATAGATCTGCTATAAGGTGATTCATGTATGCTATGGGGGTTATTCATATACAGTCATGTGAAAAAATTAGGACACCCTGTCTGTTCTTTATTAATAAATCTTTACATATAAATGAATAATCTCCTTTTGATTTTTGTCTGGGAAAAAAAAAAGATATTTAATTGCAGGTAAACAACAAAAATAACCTCATTTTATTCATTAAACAAAAGATTTCAACAAAAATGTGTATTCTAACTGAGGAAAAAGTTAGGACACCCTGCATTAATAACAAATGTTACCCCCCTTGGCTGAAATAACTTCAGTGAGACGCTTCTTGTAGCCATCTACCAGTCTCTGACATTGGTCTGAGGAAAGTTTGCTCCACTCCTCAACGCAGAATTCTTTCAGCTGTAAGATGTTTGATGCGTTTCAATGGGATTCAGATCTGGGCTTTGTCTCTGCCATTCTAGGACTCTCCATTTCTTAGTTTTCAGCCAGTTCTTGGTAGATTTACTGGTATGTTTTGGGTCATTGTCATGTTGCAGTGTCCAGTTCCGCTTCAGCTTAAGTTTTTTTACGGATGGTCTCACATGTTCTTCAAGCACCCCCTGACACACAGTAGAATTCATGGTGGATTCTATGATGGTGAGCTAGCCAGGACCTGCTGCAGCAAAGCACCCTTAAACCATGACACTTCCACCTCCATGTTTCACTGTTGGTATGAGGTTCCTTTCCTGGAATGCTGTATGTGGTTTACGCCAAACATGTCCTATGCTGCGTGGTCCAAATAACTCAATTTTAGACTCATCTGTCCAAAGAACATTATTCTAGAAGTCCTGGTCTTTGTCTACTTTCTCTATGGCAAACTTCAGTCTGGCCATCATGTTTTTCTTAGAGAGCAGGGGCTTTCTCCTGGCACACCTCCCATTAAAGTTAAAATTATGTAGTCTCTTTCTGATTGTAGAGGCATACACTTTCACATCAACAGTCGCAAGAGCCTGCTGTAGGTCCTTTGATGACATTTTATGGTTTTTGTTGACCTGGGCATGTTGACAGTTGTTTTTAATGTCCTCCACTTGTAGACTATTTTCCGGACATACTCATAAGCTTCTACAATCTTCTTTCTGAAGGCCTCAGACAGCTCTTTCGATCTCACCATGTTGTTCACTCTCACTTCAACAGCCAAGAGCACACCAAACTAAATATGTGAAGTTTAATTAAGGCAAGCCGCCGTCAAAAAGCTGAGTAACAATGTTCTAATCATGTGTACCTGATGCGATACACCTGTGTGTGATTTTAGCCATTTTAAGCGGAAATAATTGTCAGGATGTTCTAATTTTTTTCTCACCACAAATTGTTGTTTTTTTTAAAGCTAATTTTACAGACGGTATTTAAATGTCTTTTAAAAGTTTTAATTGTTTATTTATATTTCTTGAATATCTAAGTATTGCTTTAAATTAATATTAAATATCCACATATCCAAATATGTTAAGAAACACACAGGTTTTAATAGGGTGTCCTAATTTTTTCACATTTCACATGACTGTATGTTATATGTGCAGCAGGAGTATTTCTTACATGTTTACAGCATGTTGTGGATGTATTGGCAGTAGCAAGTCGGTACTTGCTCTGCCGCAGCAGCAACTGCAGCAGCGTAGCAAATCTATTCTGCCAAAACCAAATACATTAACATTGTCATTTACATTACCATACCAATCCTTCTGAGAGTTGTCATGACAGAACTGATATCATTATATAATTGGAGACCAATAACTCTGTTGTAATGTACAGATTATAAATTACTTGCCCTAGTGTATGCTAATCGTCTTAAACTTTTACATGGGAAACTTGTAGAGGAGTATCAATCAGCATTCATTAAGGGAAGATACATTCAAAATCTTATTAATCCTGGATATGACTGACCAATAATCACTGATACAATCAGAAAGCCTAATTTTATTTATAGATTTTTTTTAAGCATTCGATACATTGGAGCATGAATTTATATTTACAACACTTAAAATTTTGGTTTTGGGGAAGGTTTTGCAAGGTTATTAAAAAGTTTTATATAACAATATTTAAAGTTATATATCTCTTAATCCAAGTGTGACTCCTAGAATTGAGATTTTGCAAGGAAATTAGGCAATTTCTTCGAAACTGTTTATATTATCTACTCAAATGCTATAGCTTATTTAGTTAACCATCCTCAATTAAAAGGAATAACCATTTCTGATTATGAGTATCGAATTAGTCAATTTGCTGATGACAGCAAATTTTAAAAGATAAATCTATAGTCAAGAAAGACCTGAACTCATTACATGAATATTCATGTAATGATGCTATTATATAATCCATTCCTGTTAAATCTGAAGTGAAATATTTAGGTGTAATAATGTCTAAAGAATTACATACGAGAGAACTAGTAAATATTGTAATATACTAGTAATTGACAGCATGAAAAAATCTCTCAATCATTGACTGTCTATTATGCGCAGAATTCTCTTGACTAAAGCAGAAGGCCTATCTAAATTTATTTACCCATGTTACTCTCTTTATGTTTCTCCTCCACTGATACAAAAGGTTAACTCTATTATGTTTAGTTTTATATGGAAAACAACTCTTATTATGTTAAAAAAAATCTCAAATGATTAACACACACTTATGTTCAAACAACATGTAAAAGTGAGTTTTGCATCCAATTACCCCTTTAAGCAGAAACAAAGTAACTAAACACGGCCTCTCATTTCTCAAACGCTCCCTCCAGCGAAGCCTTTAAGTATGTTTAGTGTGGATTATTGACATTATAAAGTGTCAAGACCCTACAAACTCATGAAAACAGCTTTTGAATTCACCCATGGGTTTCCGGTATCCATATGAAACGCCACTCTTAACATACAAAATGATTGAAGAAATAAGTGTCTCAAAGGCCAGGAGCCAGGACATTTTTAAATATAACTCCAACTGTATTCGTCTGCAAGAAGAAAGTCATATAAACCTAGGATGGCTTGACGGTAAGTATGATTTACCCTGGTGATTTTTATTTTTGGGTGAACTATCAGTTTAAGATGTTACAAGTCGTAGTAACTATTTGAGTCACAAGATGGCGACAAAGAGACGTTCAAACCGGCAGTTGGCATGAAACCTACTAGAAAGCATCACGGCGTGATGAAGGAGACGTGAAAGTAGACTACAACTACTAGTGTTGTTCAAAGAACGGTCAAAAACACAATGTAGTTTTCACATTAGTTTATTTCCACAATTACAATCCGTTAATACAGGCCTAATGTAAATGAGAACAGCGTAATATAGGCCTAATGTAAATGTATAAACATAAAGTCACACAATATATATGCGGTTACAGTATTTCCACGCGACTATACGTTACATTCATAGTTTTTGTATCCGTTTAATAACAAATGTGAAGTGACCGGCCATTAAAACTGTAAGGTAAGAGTGCTAAAAACGCTTTAAGGAAATAGAGTGAGGAAAATCTCATTCAGTGGTTTCAAGAGGTGTTAACAATCAAATGCATTGACATATTCTACAGTAAATCACAGCTTCTGTTATCTTCAGGAATACCTTAAAATAGTAAAAACATCCCACGTTTACTGTTAAACTATTACTGGGATATGATATCATCTTCCGGTGTGGTCAGTGATGAACTGTTAGTTAAGCAATCCTTCTAGTAGCTAAATTGACTCAATATCTTGACAAACATCTAAACATACATCACAAGATGTTAAATCATACCAGCACATGGATATTAGTAAAAAATGTTACCCTGGACCACAAAAACAAATAAGGGTCAAAATGTTGAGAAAATCTCCTTTAAAGTTGTCTCAATGAAGTTCTTAGCATGCCTATTACTAATCAAAAATGAAGTTTTGATATATTTACGGTAAGAAATTTACAAAATATCTTCATGGAACATGATCTTTACTTAATATCCTAATGGTTTTTGGCATAAAAAATAATCATTTTGACCCATACAATGTATTTTTGGCTATTGCCACTCCCCAGATGGTCTCGGGATCATTAAACATAGTCTTTCCCAGGATGTTTGGGGAGCGGATGCTCGCTGAGGATTTTTTTGGATTGTAGATTCGTCACGCTGCCGGCGCATAAGAGAATGCCTCCGAATAAACAAAGCACAGATGCAAAAAATGCACAAATCAGAGATCTGCCGACCTCGAACCTACAAAGACCCAGCACAGATAGTCAGTACCGAACATTTTATATTCAGCATTTTATATATTCTATTGAATCATTGAATCCAACAAATATTGGAAACAATATGAAACAGAACAACCTACCTCTCATCCTTTGTGTCGTTCTGTAAGAACTCATCAACAATTATGTATATAAACCAGCTGGTTATGCCCAAAGCAAACAGACCTGGTCACAGAAAGAAGACGGCAAGTATTTATAAGGCTGAAATGTAATTGTACAGGAGATTATAAGCAATTGTATTTTTTTTTCCATGATACCTTTTCATAAGAAAGTTCATAAGAATTTATATGAAATAAACAACCTTGTGTAACATTACAAATGTCTACTGTAATTTTTGACCAGCTACATCCTTGCTGAATAAAAGTTTTTTTTTTCTTCAAACAGTACAGTATTGAACAGTAGTTTATGTAAAATGTATAGTATTTATATTCAGCTTTGATTAATAAAATGTTTAAAAAATATATTTTAATATCTTTTGTAATATTATAAATGTCTTCACTGTTGCTTTTGATCAATTTAATGTATCCTTGATTAACAAAAGTATTAATTTCTTTAGAAATTCTTTAGGTAGACTATATGTAAAATATATAATACTTTTATTCTTCTTTGAAAAATATTTTATTTGAAATATATATTAAAAAAAAGTCTTAAATGTCTTCACTGTTACTTTCTAAAAAATTGAATTTGTCTTTACTTGAATTTTTTTACATAAATATAATATTTTTATTCATCTTTGAAAAACAGAAAGAATAATATTTATTTGAAAAGTAAAACATCATTTGTATTTGAAAAATATGAACAAAACAAAATCTTTTGTAGCATTATAAATGCCTTCACTGTTATTTTTGATGAATGTATTTATTTATTTTAAGAAAAGAATATACGATTGTCCTGCAAGGACACATTAAATTGATCAAAAGTAGTAGTGAAGACATTTATAATTAATACACAACTAGTGTCTGACATTAGGATAAAGTTTAGGTGTTCAGATGGTCTCGGGATCATTAAACATAGTCTTTCCCAGGATGTTTGGGGAGCGGACATTTATAATGCTACAAATGATCATTAATTAAAATAGATAATTATAAATGTCTTCACTTTTTATTTTGATCAATTAACTATTAATTTCTTTAAACTAAAATAAAAAAAATAATTATAATATATAAAATATTTATTTTTATTTGTCTTTGAATGATTAAAAAAAACATTATACATGTCTTCACTGTTACTTTTGACCAATTTAAGGTGTCCTTACTGGACAAAAGTATTAATTTATGTAAAAAAAATAAATAAATAAAATAAATAATAATAATAATAAATGGTAGCATATATGTAAAATATATAATATTCTTATTCATCATTGTAAAATAGAAAGGTAGCTAAATTGTTTATGTGAAATAAAAATATTTTGTAACATTATAAATGTCTTCACTGTTACTCTTGACCAATTTAATGTGTCCTTACTGGACAAAAGTATTAATTTCTTAAAAAAAAAAAAATAAATAAAATAAAATATTGAATGCTAGTGTAAATGTAAAATGAAATATATATAGTACTTTTATTTATCTTTGACAAATAAAACATTTAAAAGAATGTATTTATTTGAAATAAAAATGTTTTGTAAGATTATGATTGTCTTTACTATTATTTTGGATCAATTTAAAGCATTCATACTAAATGAAAGTTATAATTTCTTTCGAAAAAAAAAAGTTTTTGTACAGTATATGTAAAATATATAGTATTTCTATTCAGCAAGGATGCATTTAACTGATCAAAAGTGACAGTAAAAACACTTATAATGTTACAAAAACATAATATTTTAAATAAATGCTGTTCTTTTAAACTTTCTAATCATCAGTGTAAACAGTTTCCAAAGAAATATTATATTGGTTGCTTTTAACATTTAGAACACCACCTATAAATACAATATAGCCTGCTAGTTTCAAGTTTATTAGGTTAATTAATTAATATCTTTTTTTAAAAAAAAAAAAAAAACAGTTTCTGGCTCTAGTTTATGTGTGATTTTTTAAAATTTGTGTTAAACTCACCACCGCACACAGAAAGGATTCCCCCTAAGAAGGCAACTCTATCCTTCGCCTTCTCATTCTCTTCTAAATATCTTGTGCACCTGAGACCAGAAATGGCCACCAGCACAGCGAGGCCCGAAAAGATGATGCTGATGATCATGACTACTTGGCCCACCTGGATGTTATCTGCAACAACACATAACAGCGATTACAGCAGAAATTAAATGACAGACGGACCCACAATCATCTGAACAGATACTCACATTCTTGATGAAGAAGAGAACTGTAACTTATGCAGATCACGTGAGGCGATTTGTCCTTTGTGCACTCTTTCCACAGTCCGCTGTATTTATCCAGAAACACAGACTTTTCATTGTTGTGTCCAAGGGTTTTCCATTCATTGGTAAATGTGCCTATGATAAGGCCACATAATCCAGTAACGGACAGAATGTAACCGACGAGCTGAAGAGCCATGGATGGATTAGAAGTTGGATGCAGTTATGATGTGTCCACTGTACTATAATGCAAGCTGAGAAATCTGGGCTGCTATTTATTATCGAGAGAGTAGGTGTGAATCAAACGTCATGTCATTCGTGGACAAGACATTGGGTCAGATTTCCTTGAAAGCAGGCGGTTTAGTCTGGAACAATCTAGTTTGAACTTGAGACCTATAACTAAAATAGTTCAAACTATATTGATAGTAGTTGAGGTTTTGGGTCAGAAAACAGAAGGTTGTTGGTTCAGTTCCCTCATAAAATGTCAATCCAGATGAAAGAATTCTTTAAATAAACTGTTGCGTTTTATTTTGATGTACTAACAGCAAAGAGGAACGAGATGAGTAACATCCATGTGAAACGATGTGAACTGCGTAAATCAGCACATTCTTCCTGATGAGAAATGCATCATGACCATGATAAATCTTATGGATTGTTTCACACCTATTTACTCACAGACAAATCCAAAGGATATATTTAGTGTTTTCATTCAGAATCATGTTTCCTCCTCTTTTTGGGTTGTGATTGTAACAGGAAACAAATGAGTCGGAGGGTGGATGGACACTAATGTGTCGGGAAGTTCATGAAGTTCATGCCATCCACTAATAGTAACAGTGACTAATACTACTTTCGAAAAAAATAAATACTGAATAGTATTTTCTGATTTCTGAAGGATAATGTGACAATGAAGACTGGAGTAATGATGCTGAAATTTAACTTTGCCATCATAGGAATAAATTCCATTTTAAAATATGTTCAAATTTAAAAAATAGCTTGTCGCAGTCGTGAACTCTTGTGGTTTTAGTCTTCAATATTGGTTTAATCCTCTCTGAGTTTGGTTCCTCCACTTCCTGACTGGCCTTATTTGGTTATGTTCCTGTTCCCCCCTTGTTATGTCATTATTATTTTTATATTTTATTATTTTAAATGAATAAAATATTTTATAGTATTACCATTTTGTAATGTGCTTGTTAATTAAGGAAAGCAGATTTGGGGAGCATAAGACTTATTTTATAAACATTACAACTTCTTAATTATACTTAGAGTTTGGATGGATTACTTACAAATTGTAACACTTTACAAAAATTGTAGTTAAATATAGCTGCAAGCAGCAGTTATGGGGCCAAGGCAAGCACAAGGCAAGGGAAGCATCAGAATAATTGCAGCAATGAGTAACTGAAGCCAGGTGTTTAAGGTGATTTTAGTCAAAATGTCTGAAAAAGTCATGAAAACAACCACTAGTAATATAATTTACTCAGTTATTACTTTTGACCACAAGGTGGCACTGTCTCAAAACGTTTTGAGTACTTTCAGGTCATGGTTTCGATGGTACATACAAAGTTTTGTAATGGTACACCAATGTATTGGTAAAAAAAAGTAGCATTTTATATCATAATACTCTATTGTAGTCAATGGCAATCTCATGTTTTTTTTTCAATTATAGTGCCACCAAGAGGCACAATCCCACCAAATTCTTAATGTTTCCTTAGAGTTTGCCTATACATATGTGTGTCAAATTTAGTAAAAATATCTCATTTTGTTTAGGAGTTATAGACATTTTTATATATGAGAAGAGAAAAAAATGACTGATGGCTGACTTTGTTTCCATTTTTTTGCCACATACTATCAAAATTTTGGCAATAGGGCATTAGCGTATAGCCGGTATGCTATATTTTAGAATTTCTTACAGTGGTTTCATGTCGATAAGATATTGGCAAATGTTTTTTTTTAAACACTAAAATGCAACGTTCCACAAACCATAAGGCAAAACCTGGTATGTTTGGTATTGCTGGCCTCTGCAATGATTCAGGAAGCACACAAATATTTGATTGGCTCAAAACTTCTCAGGCTCCTTCAGGGCATCGTGGCGATGACCCATACCGAGTTTTGTAACGATACGTTATATACGATGCGTTCATAAAATAGCATTTTTCTACAAAATTCAAAATGGCCGACGTCAAAATTTGCTGACGTGGGGAAATTGGGTATCATTTGACTCGGCATGATGCACCAAATCTAAAGAGACCAGTTTTGTGATTTTTGGCCAAACCATTCAGAAGTTATAAGCTAAAATAGCCATTTTTTGTATATCCTGACCACTAGGTGGCACTGCACCGAAACACTGTAGGTAGCCTCAGGTCATGCTTGTTATAACACACACCAAGTTTGGTCTCAATACACCAAATTTTTGCAGAGATATAGCCTCACATCCATTTTGCGTGCTTTTCGTAGAATTCATTTGCACATTATTCGAGAACGATTTGATTTAATCAGCTTGAATTCCACAACTTTTTGCCAGCATGGTCTGAAGATGATCTGAACCAATTTTGGTGAAAATCAGACAACCCGTCTAGGACGAGTTTGAAAAAGTAGGTTTTACAAACAATTAAAAATAGTGAAAAAACTAAACCTTATGATTTTTGAATTTCGGTGTCCATTCGACTCGGCATGAGCCAAGGAATCAGGGGAAAAAAGAATTTTCCTTCTGTGCCTTACGTTCAAAAGTTATTAGCATAAAAATGAGTGAAAATTTGGACAAGTGGTGGTGCTACAGAGTTTGAGTTAGAGACTCCAAATTTGCTATGGTGACATTTCAGACTGTCCTCTATCAGTGTGCCAAATTTCACAACTTTCCTGCAAGCGGTTCTATGGGCTGCCATAGACACAATGGCGGAAGAAACAGAAGAAGAAGAAGAACTAGACATGTACATTTCCTGAAGAAAATGTGAGTGGGGCTTGCAGTGGCAAAAAAACCTTTATCTGGTCGTATTTTAACAATTAGGTAGGATTTGAGGCATGTTATAGCACTCAGCTAATCATTATTAGCATGTAGCTATTGACTGCTAGCAAGAGTAGGATGTTGTAAGTTGTGTTTGGTAGCATGAGACAAAAGAAGCAACTCCCATGTCTCTACGATATTCTGATGAAAAGATATAGGTATTGCTTAATGGTTGCTAGGGTACTCTGTTTGGTTGCTAGGGAGTGGCCAATGATGATACTCCAAAGGCTGGTTGTCATTATGAATGATATAAACCAACCCCCATGTCTCTATGACATTCAGATGTGAAGATATACCTGTGTGGGTTTGGGTTGCTAGGGTGGTCAATAATGGTTGCTAGGGTGTGGCTAGGAATGTTAATGGTGATCAGTGATTGGCTGCCTGCTGCCCTGATTCAAACAAACCAACCCCCATGTCTGCATGACATTCTGATCCAAAGATATTGATCTGGGCCATTTTATAATGGGGTCTATGGGATCTGTTGCTAGGGCATCCTAAATGGTTGCTAGGGCGTGGCTTGACCGCCTCATAGTGACCCTGAGAGTCTGATTGGTTGTCTGAGTAAAATGCACCCACCCCCAAGTCTCTATGTCACTGTGATGCAGAGTTATGTCCAATGCAAAATCCCTATGTAAATTGCAATAGTAGGAAAAAAAAAAAACTATTTCATGGGGCTTCCCTCACCATAGTATCTCCCATAGGCCGATTTTTGAAATTTTGGGGGGCTCTAGCGCCCTAGGGGTACAACTTACACCCCATTGCGAGGTATGTTCTCGCACAGCTGGTCAGCCTCTTCGAATGTAGTGATTTACGTGTTTCTACGAAATTGGAGGACGGCGCTACGCGACGTCAAAGTCGGCGCAATGGAATAGATATACTGTTACCTAGGATTTTTTGGGCCAATGTAAGTCAATGGGAAAATTTGGGGGGGGCTCTAGCACCCCCGGGGTACAACTTATACCCCATTGCGAGGTATGTTCTTGCACAGCTAGTCAGCGTCTCCAAATGTGGTTAATTACGTGTTTCTACGAAATTCGTGGACGGCGCTACGCGCCGTCAAAGTTGGCCGCAATGCATTGTCTATGGGATTTTTTCGGCCGAATTTTGGCCCGGGTTCGAACATCGTACGCCCGATCGCTTATAAAAGTCATAGCACACCATTCCCGTATAGGCCGCACGATTTGACGCCAGTTTCGTGGGTCTGTGACAAAAACTGCGGGACTAGTTACACGCCGAAATGTTGCACGGATCAGCACGCAGCATAGTACAAGTGAGGCTTTGCCTTTGGCAAGCCCCACTAATAAGAAGAACGCCAACAAATACAATAGGTGCCTACACACTGTCAGTGCTTGGCCCCTATTAACGTAATCCGTTACATTACACATTTTAGGTAATATAATCTGACTACTTTTAGATTACTTTGACCTAGCTTTATCACATTGATTTAAATAGAATAATATTGTACCATACTGACATTGACAAAGAGTAAGAAAACATATTCAATTTGTTGTTATTGACAATATGAAGTGTGTTAAACATTTTATTACATCAAGGTTTTACAAACTGGTGTTTGTGAAGGAAGTGCCGGGGGTTTATGAGTTTAAATATTAAATTAAAATCAATTATTTTAAAATCAATCAAAATTAAAAAAAAAAAAAACATACTAAAACATTTTTTACCCGCATATTGTGTAATCATAACCAACGTCACAGAACCATGAACATGCAAATGTGATAATTATTAGCATCAGTGTGGATTTTAGTATACCGAATACCCTATTTATAAAGAAATTTCTTTTTAAGATTATCATTTTACATTTTGTTATTTTTAAATGTAAGCATTAGAAAGCATTTAAAACCCTAGTTGCAGCTGTGGTTGTGTTGTTTCCTGAAACCTGCCTGATTGTGTGATAAAATATCATGTTCCATAAGAAGTCAACTGCTCACTAATAAAGACCCTAGGCAGAACACAAAGTTTAGAAACCGCCCTATAGTTATTCATGTCAGACAGATCTCCTTTTTTTAACAATAGTATAACACAGGCAGACTTACATATTTTTGGAAATTCATTT
This sequence comes from Cirrhinus molitorella, assembly GCA_033026305.1. NCBI lineage: Eukaryota > Metazoa > Chordata > Actinopteri > Cypriniformes > Cyprinidae > Cirrhinus > Cirrhinus molitorella. The sequence continues at coordinate 24,888,676 of CM065121.1, read as the reverse complement.
AAACTCAGTGAAAGATTATAAATATATGTCAACGACTTTTTGTTTAATCTCACACAAAACTTGTTTGTCTGACACTTGGAGGTAAATACTTAGTTTAAAGAAACAGAAAGAAAGAAAGCATGCCAGAAACACCAGTGTGGTGAACTGTATGCTTTGGCTCTTGCACAAAAATGTATTCCAGTACCTAAGATGACAACTGTACAAACATACTTTTTAGTTTGGCTTCATTCTATTGAAAAGTAATAGCGCACATCTCCTCAATAATATTACCTACATGATTTGAAATCCCATTCATGTAAAATGTAAAAAGGTCTTTAAAAAAGACATGACAGAATCTAGTGCCATCTTGTGGTCCTTCTGTGTATTGTCCGATTAAAAAGTAACATTATCAGTTCTGTGCAGTAGCAGCAAATTGTTATAGTTCACCTAAAAATAAAAATTCTGTCACCTTTTACTCACCTACCGCTTGTTCCAAACCTGTATGTGTTTCTTTCTTACATTAACCACAAAAGATGATGTGTAACCCTGGATGACAAAACCAGTCTTAAAGGAATAGCTCACCCAAAAATGAAAAAGTGTATACGACTTTCTTCTTCCAGACAAACACAGTCAAAGTTGTTTTAAAATTTATCCTGGCTCTTCTAAGCTTTATAATGGTGGTGGATAGTGGCTATTATTTTGAAGCTCCAAAAAGCGCATTTATCCATCATAAAACTAACCCATACGCCTCCAGGGGGTTAACACATGTCTTTTGAAGCAGATCCATGGGTGTTTGTAACAAAAATATTTCTGTTTTTAAGATTATAAACTTGAATCACTGGAATAAGAATGGCTTGAGAGTGAGTAAATCATGGGGAAATTTTCCTTTTTGGGTGAACTATTCCTTTAAGTAGCACAGGTATATTTGTAGCAATAGCCAAAAATGCATTGTATGGGTCAAAATTATCATTTTTTTTTTCCTTTATGTCAAAAATCATTATCATAAGATCATGTTCTATGAAGATATTTTGTAAATTTCCTACCAAATATATATCAAAACTTAATTTTTCATTATAGAAATATGCATAGCTAAAAACTTAATTTGTACACCTTTAAAAGCGATTTTCTCAATATTTTGATTTCTTTGCACTCTCAGATTCCAGATTTTCAAACAGTTGTGTCTCGACTAAATATTGTCCTGTCCTAACAAACCATACATCAATTGATTAATTAACCATTAATTAACCATTAATGGAAAGCTTATTTATTTCAGCTTTCAGATGATGTTTAAATCTCTCTCTCTCTTTTTTTTTATTGACCCTTATGACAGGTTTTGTGGTCCAGGTCATATATTTTAAAGAATATTGGTAACCAAGCAGTTGACAGCAGCCACTGACTTTTTTTTATACTTCACAGTATTAAGTCAATGACTACCCTCAACTGTTTGGTTACCAACATTGTTATTAAATATCTTCTTCTGTGCTCATACATATTGTACAACATTTTTTGTTACACCTTCCTGTCAAGCACAGAGTGAATTCAGGACAATTCGGCCATTTTTCCCAGGTCACAGTGTCCCAAACTACCTGAATTCACCATGTATCACAATAATGTTTCTCACTGACCTATTTTTGAAACTTAATAAAGACATTATAAAGCATAACTGGCTAAACCCTCAAACATCAGTTACGCTTTCATGTCAAAACTCCCAGCATGTGCCCTACAGGACTGCCGCTCTCAAACCTGTCAGATATCATTCCTGGAAAAACAGCCTGCGGCCCAACGACACAGAACTATGGGAATGTACGAGGCTTTCTCTCTTCATCGATCACATGAATAACTGATAATGGAGTGAACATGAGAGATTTTGTGAGGGAGCATTACTTGTACTGCAATACTTTACTTGAGGGCACCTTGTAGGCCCTACTACTGCATAGCAGGTACGTCACAGCTATGCTTTCTGGAAATGTAAAACCACAAATGTCTCACTTATAGTTCCCTTTGCATATTAAAATGATTAAAAAAAAGTTTTTTTAACTTAGAAAAATTACACACTTCAGCTTTAAGTGGGATTTGAGCTCGACGCGCGTTGCGTTTCAAGACTCGGAGTTTCCTTCTCTGCAAAATGAAAAATAAGTCCACCAGCATGGTGGACTTATTTTTCAAGTAGTCCGATCGGTATTTTTTTTATTCAACAGAATAAGTTTTTACACGCATATCCAACCTGTTTGACTTTAATTAGCACTGACTCGACACACCCTCATGTGACCACCTGTACCGGTTTTTCCTGAAGATGTGCCGCAGGCTCATCGACGCAAAAAGGGTAAATGACGAGAATTAAAGCAAACCCTATAGAACTACATTCACACCTGCGCGTCGACACACCTAAACGCTGTCACTTTACACTCACGGAGGAGAAAGTGTCGAGGTGGACGGTTTAAAACTCTTTGGAGGTTGTCAACGCTGAGTATTGGGTGTGTAAATATCCTTGTTTCGACACGAGACGAACGCTGGGACCGTTGCTGCTGCTGCTCCTGCTGCGGCGTTTCTCTCAGGTAAGCAACTGTCACTGAGGGGAGCACTTTGCGTAACTGACAGACACTTTAAGTGAACTATAATTGAGCGTGGTGTTAAATACGATAAAAATGAACACTTACAGTTGATTACACAGAGCCTAGGCGTTAACGTATGGCGATTTCTTGCGCTCCTTCGTGTTTTTTTTACACACATGTACCTCTCTGATCACTGGTAGCCTATTGCGTCGCGTCTTAAGGTGCGTTGCATTTTTAAGATGGCGCGTCAAGTTCAACTATTAAAAACGCTGCTGTATGTTCTTAATGACTTTTTGAAACGTATACGTTTATGGATTTCACTAGATAAAACAGCAGTTCATGACAGCATCCCAGAACCAAAAGGGAGGTAAATGCAGTTCACAGGGTGATCATTTTTTTTTAAAGCGTTTAGTGCTAAATCAGATTAAAAAAATAAATAAATAAAAATAAAACGACAACAGAGCAAATGGCAATACTTGAAATACATTTTAAATGCTATTTTTTTTAATAGTAATACTACTATATTTTTAATCTACTATAAATGAACAGGTTTAGCATATTCAAATGACAATTCTGATAATTTTACATTTAATATCGAAAGCATTATATATATTATATTATTATATTATATCTATATATATGTATATATTACATTTGATTCATTAGATTTGTTGTGTTTCACTTTATTTGTTGAATTTTCACTGTGATAAATTTTTTTTAGAGGACACATTTCATATTATGTAATAAAAACAGTATGTATGACTATTATGCACAAATTTTAAGTGTTTTAATAAAATACATGTTGAAATAAAACCGAATTAAGTTTTTGCTGAATTATTGCATGTCACACTGCTTGAAATGTAATATTAAGCACTGATGCTCAAAGATCATTTCCTGTTCTGTTAAAGTGGACATGTGAATTACATTTCAGAAAATATACCCGTTTTATTTCAGATGTTGCATGAAACCTGGAGTTTCTGACCTGCAGTGCACATTGCTAGGAATCGTGGCTGAGATGAACAGCAGGATTTCAGTCATTGTTTCTAGTAGTGGGCGCTGCAGACATTCAGCTTCGTACCACGGAGTGCCTTGAGTCTAGCTGATTCACAATCCTCCGAAGAAAATGGTCTGTTACAGTCATGTTCGGCACATGTAAATACAAGAAATCTTTTTGGTTGCCGCTGGATGGCAGTAGAGCGCAAGGAAAGTGAGGCACGAGAGAGCCATTCTGTCACCTGTGAGGATCTGCAGCGTTTCAACTTGCAAGTAACCGTGAAAATCTTTGGCATGTAGGTGAACCTGCCCAGGAGAGGCGGCTCTTTTGGCGTCTACACTTCCTCATTCATTGGTAATTGAGGCCTTTATGCAGAAAATACCCACACCAGAATGGCATTTCATCATTTATATCAACCCATTTTAAAGTTCAGAGTTTATTGATGATGTCTTAAGTTGGGATGTTTTATGGGATTAAGAGTCAATGACGTATAAAGAAAAATATGAAGGATAAAAAAAAAAAACGTAGTTTAAAAAGCATCTTTGTGAATGTAAGCTGTATATTCATGATGGTTTTGTGGGTTTGAAATACTGGTTTTAATTTTATTGACAGAAAGCTTTGTAACAACTGTTAGACCATTAATAATAAATAAGTACATAACCATTATTTTAATGGTTAGAGCTGCTTCTGTGATTATCATTTCCTGTTCTGCTTTGTCACGATAATAAAATGAAAGTGAAATGAAAATGAAAGGAAAAAAAATGTTGTTTAAGTGAAAGTGCTTAATATATGCCTTAGAAGAATTTAAGTCTTGTTTGTCAGTGATCATATAATGTGGTTACTCGCCAAAACCGGCAAGCTCTAGTCAATTCTATTTATTATTATTTTTAGTTTTTCATCCATTCATGTATTTGTTAAAAAATAAACAATTGTTAAAAAGAACAAAAATCTATTTGTTTTACGGTTATATTTAGACAAGATCCACTGTGATGACAGTTTTACTTGAACGGCAAAACAAACTACTTTTTTTCTTTCTTTCTTTTGCAAAAATGCAATGCACAAGCAAAAAATAAAATAGGGCGAAAAATGTTTTTTTTTTTTTAATGTTTAAGTTTTTGTATGTTTTTAGTTTAAACATTTTTTTTTTTTATTTGTGATAAGTTTATTTTACCTGCTGTGTAAGAAATAATTGTTTAAAAAAATAAAAATCGGACAATTTAGTTTAGAATTTTGGCCTAAACAAAGTACAAAAGCAATAAATAAATAAAAGGAAAAAATATAGCAAAGAAAAGCAATGATTAAAAACAAAACAAAACAAGAAACAAACAAAAAACACACACACACACACACACACACACACACACACACAAAAAAAACAACCAAACAAACAAAAACAGAAGGGTATTTATTTTATTTTCACTGACCCTTTGCAGGAAAACAAACAAAAATATATATATATAAATTAAAAAATTGGACCAGTTGGGTTTTTAAATTTGGATTCAGACAAATTTCAAACAAAGTTCAAAGCAAAACAAAACAAAAATATAAGAAAAGCAATGAATTAAAAAAAAGTTCTATTGTTATGACAAGTTTGCTTAAACAGGAATACAAAACAAAAAGCAAAACAAAACGTTCTAAATTGTACGCTTTTCTTTTCACCAATCCTTTTATATATAATACTACACTAAAAATATTTTAGAAAAGCTGCATCTCATTTCAGAGGCTGCATTTGCAGGCTGCACACGTCATTAAGGACAGTGTTGCCAAGTCCGTGGTTTTCCCACGGAATTGTGCTACTTTACCACTGTTGCCGCGGGTTAAAGCGAATAACATAATATTTAGCTCCTGGAATACTAATTTTACCAGAGGAACCCTGCCAAAAAAAAACGTAATTTAACCCCCAGAACACAATTTTTAATGGAAGATTTCCCTTAAAAACGCGATTGGGCTACTTTTGGGCTAGTTTTAAGTAGCAGTTGGGCGGGTTTTGTTGTTAAAACCTGGCAACCCTGATTAAGGATGTCTTATTAGGAAAAGTAACCGTAATAAAATTGACTGTTATTCCTTGTGAGGTGTAAAATACTATAATTTCTTTTTTTACTTTGCAATTTAACGGTTACTTTTCTTAAATGAGACTTCCCCCATGACGTATGCAGCCTTCAATAATTTCTATATGGTAATATGGTAGGAAATCAAATTAAACGAAATTTGGATGATGTTAACGGTTTGACAAGATGATTGACAGGGCAGTTTAAACAGTGACAAGATATACGTAACTAAGCAACAGAGCCTCCGTTAAAGACGCAGCTATGACGAAGTAGTATGTCCTGAAGCTTGCCTACTATTCTGCTAGATACTCAAAAGTATGTACTTTTTCTTCACAAAAAGAGTTCACTACATTTTTAGGGCATAGTATAAGTAGGCGAATTGGGATGCAGCAAAGGTTTCTTGTGCTCCAATAGCGTTAAAAAACGCTTATTTTTCAGGCAAATTAGGCAGTGCGCATGTGCAGTACTGAACGCACGTCTAGAACGCCGACTGTTTCTACAGCAACCGGGATTTCTAATGGCAGCTGCAGTGACGCGCTTACTTTACTAATCAATGATTGGCTCTTTCATTAAGAAGGCGGGGCTTTGCGGCCATATGAGCGTTGCACTTTTCCCCATTCGAAACTATACTCTATAGCTACAGGTTCTTCTAAAAAAATTAGCATATTGTGATAAAGTTCATTATTTTCTGTAATGTACTGATAAACATTAGACTTTCATATATTTTAGATTCATTACACACAACTCGAAGTAGTTCAAGCCTTTTATTGTTTTAATATTGATGATTTTGGCATACAGCTCATGAAAACCCAAAATTCCTATCTCAAAAAATTAGCATATCATGAAAAGGTTCTCTAAACGAGCTATTAACCTAATCATCTGAATCAACTAATTAACTCTAAATACCTGCAAAAGATTCCTGAGGCTTTTAAAAACTCCCAGCCTGGTTCATTACTCAAAACCGCAATCATGGGTAAGACTGCCGACCTGACTGCTGTCCAGAAGGCCATCATTGACACCCTCAAGCAAGAGGTCTGTGGGAAGGAAAAAGTGTGGCAGAAAACGCTGCACAACGAGAAGAGGTGACCGGACCCTGAGGAAGATTGTGGAGAAGGACCGATTCCAGACCTTGGGGGACCTGCGGAAGCAGTGGACTGAGTCTGGAGTAGAAACATCCAGAGCCACCGTGTACAGGCGTGTGCAGGAAATGGGCTACAGGTGCCGCATTCCCCAGGTCAAGCCACTTTTGAACCAGAAACAGCGGCAGAAGCGCCTGACCTGGGCTACAGAGAAGCAGCACTGGACTGTTGCTCAGTGGTCCAAAGTACTTTTTTCGGATGAAAGCAAATTTTGCATGTCATTCAGAAATCAAGGTGCCAGAGTCTGGAGGAAGACTGGGGAGAGGGAAATGCCAAAATGCCTGAAGTCCAGTGTCAAGTACCCACAGTCAGTGATGGTCTGGGGTGCCATGTCAGCTGCTGGTGTTGGTCCACTGTGTTTTATCAAGGGCAGGGTCAATGCAGCTAGCTATCAGGAGATTTTGGAGCACTTCATGCTTCCATCTGCTGAAAAGCTTTATGGAGATGAAGATTTCATTTTTCAGCACGACCTGGCACCTGCTCACAGTGCCAAAACCACTGGTAAATGGTTTACTGACCATGGTATTACTGTGCTCAATTGGCCTGTCAACTCTCCTGACCTGAACCCCATAGAGAATCTGTGGGATATTGTGAAGAGAAAGTTGAGAGACGCAAGACCCAACACTCTGGATGAGCTTAAGGCCGCTATTGAAGCATCCTGGGCCTCCATAACACCTCAGCAGTGCCACAGGCTGATTGCCTCCATGCCACGCCGCATTGAAGCAGTCATTTCTGCAAAAGGATTCCCGACCAAGTATTGAGTGCATAACTGAACATAATTATTTGAAGGTTGACTTTTTTTGTATTAAAAACACTTCTTTTATTGGTCGGATGAAATATGCTAATTTTTTGAGATATGAATTTTGGGTTTTCATGAGCTGTATGCCAAAATCATCAATATTAAAACAAAAAAAAGGCTTGAACTACTTCAGTTGTGTGTAATGAATCTAAAATATATGAAAGTCCAATGTTTATCAGTACATTACAGAAAATAATGAACTTTATCACAATATGCTAATTTTTTGAGAAGGACCTGTATACTCTAAACCTTGACCTCGTCAAAGACACTGTGGAGCGTTTGTTTGTTAAAAACAAAAGCCTAAATTTAAATTTCTTAAACAGATAAACTTTCACAGGTGAGGATGTGTTGGTTTGTTTTTTTTAATATGTATTACCTCAAAATTCTATACTCTTTGGTTTAGCCTAGCAAAAGCATCATCTGGGTCTGGCTTCTGTCATTCGCTTGAAGCTATTTTGTCTCTAACTACAAAACAGCTCGTTTTGCTGCTTGATATTGCAAACTGGCGTCTTACCATATTGTTTTAATTAGTGCTGTCGAACGATTAATCGCATCCAAAGATTAGATTTATATACTAAAATATTTATATTTATTTATAATCTAAATTGTATACAGGTATATATATTTAGTTTAAATATATACTGTGTGTGTGTGTGTGTGTGTGTATTTATACATAATAAATATACAAAATACACACGGTATGTAAACAAACTTATTTTGGATGCGATTAATCGTTTGACAGCCCTAGTTTTTATAGATTATCTGAATTGTGAACATTGATTTGTAGTGAAAACAGTTCTAGCGTTTATTGTTTATTTCCATATAGCGGCTAATCAACCGGAAGTCTCGCATATTTACCGCAAACGACTTGCTTCCGCTTGACAAATAAGATGGATGTGAATATATGACACACTATTGAGCTTAAATATAGAAAAATAATAAAATACTTACCCAATAGACAGACAAGACCTCCGCTTAGGGATGTTAATCAGAAACACTGGATTACAAACACTCCTTTGACACAAAAATACCCTTTAAAAGTCATTTATTTGGTATTTACAGTTGGCCAGTGGAAGCTATGAGAATGTGCAAGATACAAACACTTTCGCCGGTCCCAAAACGTTTCCAGCAGCAGCTGATTGTAAAACAAACTGGCATGGACGTCATCTTCATACGTTAAGTGAAAAAATGCTCAAGTCTGTGTCACTCAGTCATACACATACATACAAACATACATATACAATGGCATATCAGGTGCTAAAAGATCAGTTTGTTTGTTACAGCCTCAAAGCAGATCATTTGTAAACCAGTTGTTTTCTTTCCCCATCAATCACCATCAGATATTGACAGTTTTACAGCAATACTTTTTGAAAATCCCTGAATGTTGAATGACATTTGGCACAAATCCCATCCAGCCAATTAGTAGCCTATCAGGCTTGTAACGTACATATTTTTGTTGTTTCATATATTACAGTGCACTGCAAAATGCACCGTGATATGCGCTAGATTGACACAGCACTGAAAGAGAGAGAGAGAGATATATGCACATTCGTCACTAAAACACACACGTAAAGTGATTCGAAACTGATTCAGTAATACAATGCCACAAGAAAATGTTCTCAAATCACCTTTGAAGCATAGCAGCCTGGCAACAGAAGATATTTTCCCCTAAAAGTTTATTGGACGCATTTCAGGCCATGCCTTTCATTGGAATGCACCGGCTAAAACTAGCATATTGTCATTCCCGAGAGCGTAAGATGGGAGCGTTCAGCACTAGCGAGCGAACACTGGTCTTATAGAGGCACTAATGCGATACAAAAAGTAGCTGCTGTCTTTAGTTGTATCTGTACAGGATGCTACATGGAGCCTGCACAATCATAGTCCCATTCCCTAAAGCGGAGCGGAATGTAATCCCTTCAAAACGCATTTTGACAGGAATATGGAATGTAAGCCATGACTGATCAGTAAAGAAAAAAACAACATGCCCTGATAGAGTGATGTGCATATGGCATTTTCCAAAAGCAGAGTACAAAATTTGACTTTTTCTGAGCAATAAATGCAAAAATTCCAGCCAGGTTTTTAAGAGGAAACTATTAGGCATGCTAGATCATTTGTTTTATACATGGCTAGTATTAAAAACATCAACTGATTTGGCAAGACATCACACAAGTGTCATAATACTGTTCAACATATTTATCTTCCTTTTGCTAAAACCTGCCAAATTGCATTGCATTTAAACAAGTCCTACATTATGGCGACAGATTTGCTTAAACTGAAAAACAAACAAACAAAAACTAAAAACCAAACAAAAACACAGCAAGCAAAAAAATAGAGAAGAGCAATGCAAAAAAAAGAAAAAGAAATGCTTTTTTAGTATATTTTTAGTTTTTATATTTTTATTTTTAGCATTTAAAAAAAAAATGAGATCAGTTTATTTTATGTGCTATGTAGGACATAGATAATTGCTAAAAAAAAATGTAGGTTTTAACATTTAGACTAAACAAAAAGTTGGTGAATAAAACAAAAACAAAACAACAACAAATAAACCTCTGAAGGGTGTTTATTTTCACTGACTCTGCTGGAAAACGAATAAAAAATATAAATATTGGACAAAGTTTTTTTTTTAATTTAGCTTCAGAAAAGTTCTAAACAGAAAAAAACAAGAAACAAACTTTGCTTTGCTGTAAAAAACAAACAAAAATACAAATCTAACAAAATAGGTTTTTAAATTTTGATTCAGACAAGTTCTAATCAAAGTTCAAAGCAAAAAAAAAAAAAAAAAGCTAAGAAAAGCAATAAATAAAAGCAAACAAGCAAAAAAAAAAAAAAAACTTCTGAAAAAACAAAATTCTGAAAACAAACAAACAAAAAACAGACAAGTTCTAAAAGTTCAAAGCAAAAAAAAAAGAAAGAAAAAGAAAAGCAATGAACAGCAAAAAAGCTAAAAAAAAACCCCAAACAAACAAAAAAAAAAAAAAAAAAAATCACCAACCCTTTGCTGGAAAACAAAACAAAAAACTCAGACAATTTAAGTTTTCAATTTTTGATTTAGACAGGTTCGAAAAAGAAACAAAAAGCAAAAAAAACCCCCAAAAAAACCCTAAAAAAAAACAAAGCTAAATTTATTTTCACTGCCCTTTTGCTGGAGAAAAAAATAAATAAATAAAAAAATAAAAAAAAGTCAAATTTGGTTTTTAAATTTTGATTTAGACAAGTTCTAAACAAACAAACAAAACAAAACAAAAAACAAACAAAAAAAAACAATGTATAACAAAAAAACGAAACAAAGCAGAGCTGAATTTATTTTCAAAACAAAACAGAACAAACAAAACAAAAAATACAAATCCGACAAATTAGGTTGTTAAATTTTGATTTAGACAGTTCTAAACAAACAAAAAAAAGGGGTGAAAAAAGCAATGTACAACAAAAAAACAAAACGAAAAGCAAAGAAAGAAAAACAAACAAACCCACAAATGTAACTTTCCCCCCCAAGAGTTTCTGGCCCTATTTTGTACTCTGTTCATAGAAAGTGCCAGATGAACGCCACAGTCACTTGTTTGCTGCCTTGATTCTGTTTGCTGGTCAGTTTTTATGTCCCTGCTTAAAGTAAGTTAGCCACCAAATGCGAAGCACTGCGAATCCGAACACTGATATATTAGCATGAATTGCATATGATGAATCAAGCAAGAAGACTCTTTACATCTGCGCCAACAGCAATGCTACTACATGCCTTAAAACTCGGATTCTGGATTTGTACTGAATTATAAATAAAACATAAAAAATATATATAAAAATAAAAAATGAGGAGTAGAGATGTGTTTGCGGCCATTATTTTGACAAGATTCATATAGACCCCAGAGAGTTCACATTCAGCCAGCATGCACTTGAACACTGGAGCATATTATTAGTAGGTCTCTACGAAGTAGCACCTACAAAGAAGAAGAGAGAATCGCTACGGACACTGCAGGTGAAAGGGGGAAATATGAGAAAAATCAAAGGCACCCTAGCGGTCCGCAGTGTGAGTAAAGAGTCTCTCATGAATGTTATGAAGGCAAAATGAAGACGCACTGACAACCTCACCTTGATATATTCGATTGATTTGAAGACTGAACCTGCTTCTTAAGACGTTGAGATGTGGAAACCCGATCGCTCCTGGTTTATGCTAACAGTCTCTTCAGATCGATTGGGGAAAGGGTAAAACAATCAGCATTTAAAACACGAATAAAATAAAATATATCCTCTCAAAATTAATCAATAAATATATAGCACAAAACAGTGCTGTATATAAATTCAAGCGTGTTTTCCGTTAAATAAAAACTGAAAAAAATGGAAAACAGCTGCAACATGGAATCAAGACAAAGCTTCATTATAGATGGCAAGAGAAAAGGGATATTCGAAAGAGCTGTGCAGTAGATCCCTTCCTATCCAGTCATCCACAATAAGACAAAAACATGAGAAGCAAACAGGAACCGCCCCTGTCGCCCAGTAGTTCGTAGCTCCAGGGTAAAAGACTCTTTCACGACACAGAGACGACGTTGGCTCATCTGATGCGATGAACTGAGAAACTCGAATAGGGAAAAATAAAATAAAGTGTCAGTAGCTTCAGCCGAAAGCCTCAAAGTATTTCTGAATCGATTACTCCTCTACTGATTCGCAAAATAAAGGGCCGAACGGACTCATGATTGGACAGCAGTGGAGGCTTACGGTCACGGTCTGTAGGGGGCGCCTAAAAGAGAAGATAAAGATGGCTATAGTTAAATTCAGTTTTGAATTTGTAGAACGATACCTTATTTGTGCAATGTGAACCTTTGTACGCCTCTGGTCTTGATGGAGGGCGAGGAGAGTATGGGCTGTCCGCATACACGTAGCTTGGGTTTATGTTCTCGTAGTGCTGTGTTGGAGGAGGAGGCCTGGAAAGAAGATCCGAGAGAAACATGAGACTCCAGTAGGACTTTGGACAGCGTGAGTTTGTGCCAGTGAGCTTGAGATGTGGTACCTGGCAGGTTTGTGGTTGCGTGCTCTCTGGTACTCGTCCTCTCTGATGCGCGGTTCTTCTCGCGTTCGGGGTCGTACTACTTCTTCTTGCACTGGCTATTGTAACAGAACAGAAGAGAGTGTGTTAGTAGTGTCGACAGGGGCAGTGTCACCAGGCCCACATGGAATAATGTGGGTTTCAGCAGCATCAGCACGGAATATATTGTCCGTTTAACTCGTTTGAGCATGTTTCATATCTGATAGGTGACTTTCAAAGGCCCCTACATTAATAGTTCTCTTGCTGACTCAAATCTCACTGACAATCTAATTTGAACCCTTTCCAACAATGTGATTTTGAGATCCTTCTTTAAAAGGTTCAAATGCTCACCGATTCTCCAGAAGGAAAAAACAATGCATTAAGAGCCGGGGGTAAAAACTTTTGAACAGAATGAAGATGTGTATTTTTTTTAATACTTATTTTGCCTAAATATCTTTTTTTTTCCATTTAGTACTGCCTTTTAGAAGCTACAAAAGATAATAAGTTAAATGTACCACAATCTTCAAATTCTACGTGTCAGTGAGCATTTGAACCTTCTGTAATAGTTGCATATGAGTCCCTCAGTTGGCCTGGGACATGAAGGACTTTTCTGAAGCACATCATTCAAGAGTTTCAAGAGTTAAGCACTCATTTTTACATTAATTAAATATAGTTAAATACATAAAAACTAACCAATGATACAATGACTGTCAGGACTATTCAGGACTAGATCTACGTGTAGTTGGAATGGATGTCACTTACCTTATATTCTACCTCGGGTCGTCTTCTCTCAATCGCTTGTTTCTCCTTATCTCTCGATCTCTTATACTCCCTTTTCTCTTCCTCCATTAGCCGTCGAGCTAATTCCTTAAAATACAATTGCAAAGCAAATCATAAAATAAGACAATGACATATAGATGTAGTGACACCACTGACAGCGCAAAAAAAAATCCCATACCTCATCTTGTGCAACTTGAGCGGCTCGTCTGTCAAACTGACTCGCCTGTAAAAAGAAAACATGTTTATATATGTAGAATCACCAATCACCACTAATCACAACCACCGAGACTCAAAATACCTTAAGTTCTTCTTCCTGTAGCTTGCGTGCCACCTCTAAGTCTTTGAGCTCATGGTCTTGTAGCTCTAAGTGGGCAAGACCTTGCGTTGCCTCCTTCATGCCAAATTCTCCTCGTGCCTTCCGACCTGCAGGAGGCGTCAGAGGACATCAGTCCACATTGAAAGCACAAAGAACAACACACTTAAACTATTCGCACAGAACCCAAGCAACCATTTTTGGTTTAGGATTAAGAAAGAATGATCAAAAAGGTCCAGATTTAGTGCACAAGAAATTATTTCAGACTCCAGATCCAACAAAGACAAGAAACCCAAATCACCAATGCATAGGAAAAAGGAAATCTTGATAGCACTCCCCACCACCAGATGGCACTGCAAAGTCCAAGCAGGTTCACTCAAACACATGGACCTCGGGCCATACCTCTCTCTCTGGGAGAATGACCAGGGGACCGGCCCTCGTTTGAGGGAACTCTGAGAACGGGCTCCTCAAACACCTCATTAGGACCTGACGGGAGCCTCTGTCTGTTCTTGTGATCCTCCCACTCCAGGCTTTCTTCGGACCGTCTTCTAGCTGGGGTGAGACCGTAATCATCCAGTTCTCGTTCTCTGCTTCTATCCCTGCTTTTGTGCCTCCCTCGGTTCCCATCTCTACCCCGTTCTCTTTGCCTGTCTCTGCTACCATGTCTGTACCCATTTCGGTCCATCTCCCAGTCCAAGTTCCTGCCCCTGTCAACCTGCTTGGCTTCTCCACTAAACAGTCGATCTTCACTTCTTGTCCGTTTTCGATCTCTCGACCTTTCCTTGGGTCTCCGTCCATCCCTTTCTCGTTCTCGATCCCTGATCCTATCCTTGTCCCAGACCTTGTCCCGTCCGCCAGAGTAATCCCTTGGAGGCTTCTCCTTACGCCGCACCACTGGCTCTAAGTCGTCCCACTGATCTTGCTTCTTCCTTCTACGTGGTTCTGTGCAATCGAGATCGAGAGGTTTGTTTCTCTCTTTCGGTCGTCGTTCAGGTGAGTAGTGCTCAAGGACCCTTTCCTTGCTTGGACTCTCCGGATGCCTAGATCGGCCCAACTCTGCAGGCTCATATTCTGGATATCGACTACGGCTATTAGGATATCTTTTTCTGTCAGGCTCAGGAGAGTTATACGGGGAAAGCATTTGATCGTAGTCGTGATTCTTCCCTTTTTTGTAACCTGGAGAAGCGGAGCGGGGATTCGGCTCTCGCAGGTCTGGTGGGAATCGGGAAGCTGTGTGAAAGTGAGTTTGAGGCAAAGGTGGAGTGCAAAAACAAGGAGGAAAACAACACTTAACCGGGTTAGTACATAAGGGTTAGTTGACTGTGGACAATGCAGAAAGTAAAATGATAAACAAGGTTATTGTTGACAAGTAGTACCAAGCCATTTATACAAAAAGGGTCCAAAATTAACTAAGGCCATGCATGCCAAGGTCAAGGTCAATTACTCACTGACATCACATGACCATCGTTCATCTTGGGAGCACAAATTAATATATTTTTGATGAAATCCAGGAGGTTCCTGACACTGCATATACAGCAGCGCAACTGACACTTTCAAGAGCTAGAAAGGTAGTAAGGACATCTTTAAAATAGTCCATGTGACATCAATGGTTCAATTGTAATGTTACAAAGCTATGAGAATACTTTGTGCACAAAGAAAAAAATAACGACTTTATGCAAGAGTACCACAAATTGCTGAATTAAGTCGTTATTTTTGTTCTCTTTGCGCACAAAAAGTATACTCGTAGCTTCATAAAATTAAGGTTGATCCACTGATGTCACATGGACTGTTTTAACGATGTCCTTACTACATTTCTAGGCCTTGAACGTGGTAGTTGCGTGCTGTCCATGCAGGGTCAGGAAGATCTCAGATTTCATAAAAATATCCTAATTTGTGTTCCCAAGATGAACGAAGGTCTTGCAGGTTTGGCAGAGGATTCGAAAATATGACGACTTGCTAAGTCGACAATATCTTTATTTATCATGCACTTTTTTAATACAAACTTTTCAGACGGTTTACAGTGAAGGATAGCTACGTCACAAACTGCAAAAAAAGATATTTTTCGAAAACCCAAATGACCTGCTCTTTAATTTATTGTTTAAAAAAACAGTAGCGCCTAGAAATTGCATTGTACTGTACTGTATAAAAATCACAAATTAAAGGTAACTGTGCATTTGGTCATGTTAATTTTGAACCCTGTTTACAGCAATTCCAGTTTAGTACATTAGCAGCGTTTTCCTTATTCAAAACACCTAATAAGAGTAATATGTGGGTTGGAAAAGAGATTGTTATTTTACAAAACAAAAATAAAACTTTTTAAAGACTTTTGGACAGTAAATCATGTGTTAACCCTCCTACAACTATGCCATCAAAGATTCAGATAAACATGTCTGATCTCCTCCCCAACACATCCTTGCAGAAGTGCAGGCCAGGCCTAATTTTTTGCATTCTGGCATGAAAACGAAGCCTAGCTATGCTGTCACAGCTTGAGAGGGAGAGAAAATGCTAAAGATACTCCCTGAGATGTTGAATCTTTTATGTTGTGCCCTGTAGGTGGGTGTTAATCTGTGCTTATCATGCGAGCATCCTCACAAACAGACTATCAACAACATAAAGTAATGAATTCCATGCTGAAGTTTTAGTCTTTAGGGTTAGAGGGTTTTGTTGAAACAAACTCGTCATTAAACACCTATAAATGAGAGATTTGAATAGGTTTAATGAGGCATACAGACCCTATGGGTACAAAACCGGCTAGCCAGCAGGAGACCCTAAACACATTCAAACGATGGCATGAGAGAATGATTACATAACCCGCAAAAGCAAACAGTTTGAATGCAAACTGTGGCACGCAAGGGCAGCCATGCAAGGCGGGTGGAGTTAACAGAGAACAACTCGCATGTCCAGTTTTGTAGCATTTGTCGCTAAATGGTAACCCATTATGAACGCAAGATGGTCTGCTGGTGCTATTTTAGATGCGAGTCAAGAACACCTTCTCAGGGTTACCTAATGTTTACTAAACAAACATTAGTTGCACACTAACATGCAGTCAAGTTAGTTGACGATTTGTTTAAATTCATAACAAACAGTTAAAAGAGTCTAGAGTGCTTAGGACTTGAAATGCATGAAATGTGTGTTAATTACTGTAATTGCTTCCTAAAGTGTAATTACCGTAGAAACAGATAAACAGGAAAGAGCAAATGCGGCAAAATATTAACAGGAATGTCAAAACTTACAATTGGACCTAACTACAAACAAAACAAATACAAAAAAAAATCTAATATGTTACTTTTTTTTTTTTTACATTTATCATTATGCATTTTATAAATGCTACAAAATATACATTTTAAAACCGTACAAAAATATATACGATTAACAAATTATTTTCTAACGTTAAAATACAGATTTTTTTTTTATTTTACAATTGTTTTTGTAATGTTAAGAGACACTTTTTTTGTGATTTTTGTCGTTTATTTTGTGATGCCTATGTAGTTTATTTTTACTAGAAGTACTTAAATTGAAATATTTTCACTTAGAAATTGAGTACCTGGATTCAGCAAATGTTAGTTTATGCCGTTTTAGTATTATTTTTATACTATTATAATTGATTAATATTTTGAGTTAGCTTTTAGTAACATTTATGTAATTTAATTTAATTTTAACTTTTAGCGATTTGTTATGTGTTTTTGTCATGTTTATTAGTTTTAGGTATTTTATTAAATATTTCCATTTTAGCTTTAATTTTTACTTTAATTTCAGTTTTAGTAATTTGCATACTTCAACTTAAAGTTTATTTCAGTTCACAATTTAATATGTAATTTTATTGGAATTCTAGTGATTTTATGTGTTATTGTCATGTTTATTAGTTTTTTTTGTTTTTGTTAAATGTGTATTTAGCTTTAATTATTACTTTAATTTCAGTTTTAGTAATTTGTGTACTTCAACTTTAATTTTATTTCATTTAGCAGTTAGCAGTATTTTTTCTATACTATTATAATTGAATAATATTTGTAATTAGTTTTCCCATTTAAATATTTGTGATTTTGTTATGCGTTTATCGGTTTTATGTTTTTTTTTTTTTTAGCTTTAATTTTTACTTTAACTTCAGTTTTAGTAATCTGAGCACTTCAACTTTATTTTGTGTTGTTTTAGTATTATTTCTATCCTATTATAAATGTTAATATTTTTAATTAGTTTTTAATTAAATTTAAATTTGATTTTGTTGTGTTTTTTCCTCACGTTTATTAGTTTAGGGGTTTTGCTGAATATGTCTATTTTGCTTGAATTTTTACTTTAATTTCAGTTTAAGTAATTTGAGTACTTGGACTTGAACATTTCAGCAATTCAGTAAAAATATTTAGCAATAAATGTATCCATAAGTTGTGTTATTTTGTGTTTTGTTTTAGTATTATATCTATACTATTATAATTGATACTTTTTTAACTTAATTATTTTATTTATTTTATTTTATTTTTCATTTAATATGTTTTTGTCATGCATGTTAGTTTAGGGGGTTTTGTTAAATATGTCTATTTAGCCTTAATTGTTTACTTTCTTTTCAGTTTTACTAATTTGAGTACTTCAACTTGAACTGTATTTCAGTTAGCAATTCAGTAACAGTATTTAGCATTTAATTAATCTAAAATTTATGTTGCTTTAGTATTATTTCTATACAATTATGATTACTAAATATTTCTGAATTAGTTTTAATTTAATTTACCTTAATTTAACCTTTTTTTAAAATCCTAATTATTATTTTTTTATATATATATATTATTTTATTAAGTATTATTAATTTTGTGTTTTTGTCAAATGCATTTTGGGGTTCTCTTTAGCTTAAATTTAAGTTTTTGCAGTTTGAATACTTGAACTAAAACTTTATTTCAGTTAGCAATTCAGTATCAGAATTCAGCAATTCTTCTGGACCTATCCAGAAGTTTTATCATTTTATGTTGTTTTAGAATTATTAATATAATATTATAATTGTTGAATATTTTGAATTAGTTTTTAATTTTAATTAAATTAAATGCAATTTCATTTCTTTGTGATTTTATGTTTTTGTCATGTTTATTTTGGTAAATTGTTTGTTTGTTTTGTTAAATGTGTTAAGCTTTATTTTTTACTTTAATTTCAGTTTTAGTAATACAAGTACTTCAACAAACTTTTAAGTTAGCAATTCAGTACCAAAATTAATTCATTTATTTTAAGATAACCTATATACCATCATCATTTTTGCTATTTTGAATTAGCTTTTAATTTTTAGATTTTGAGGTTTCATTTTAATTTGACTTAACCTTTTGGTAACTTTGCTACATGCTTTTGTCATTTTTATTTGATCAGTTTTAGTAATTTTAATACTTATATTTATATTTTATTTTACTTCAGCATTATTTCAATAAAAAAATGTTTTTTAATAGTTTTAATTCACAATAACAACAAATCTCAGTTCTTTGTCTGATTTGTTGCAAGAAAGAGTTATTTGTTCAAGAATCAGACGGCACTGCTTGTGTTGTGTTTTTGCGTGCGACTAATGAAAATGTGTTTTTTCGGTGTGTTATTTCATGATATCCAGTGAATTCAGACTTCAAATTCACTGCTGTGGTAAAATGTGACGTGGTGCTGTAGATTCAGTAAACAGCTGAGCAAAAAAAAAAAAAAAAAAAAAAGTGGAAAACTCAAATGCGTCTACTGAGCCAAACCCACATATTCTCTTCTCCAAACCCCATTTTTCCTCGCTCGCACACCTTCCACCAGAGGGCGTCTACACACCTTTGTCGTCGTAGTACTCCTCAAAGTTTGTATCCATCTGCTTCTGCCGTTTTCTCTCCTCTTTCATCTCTCGCTCCTGCAGCTTACGAGCGATGGCCTAGTTGAATGCATGTAAACATGAGTTCAAGAAAATGAGTGGGAGAGACAAGCGTAGTAACAGTCATGGGTGTGGATACATTTATGTTCTTCTTATGACCAACGCACAGAGAATGCGCGTGTTACAGCACAATAACAATGATGTCATGTGACTGCTGTGGGTGTGGCTAAACCGACACGAGTGTGTGAATGTTTCGAATGGCTCTCACCTCATCTTTCTCCTCCTGCTGCCTCTGTTGTTCAGCCTGCCGGACCAGTTGTTCTTGAATCTCCTGCGCCATTTCATTGTCGATGCGTTCCCTGACAGGACAGAGGGAAAGAAAACACTTGCGTTTACATATTGTGAGTTCCTATATCAGCCAAGGTGTTCTTAAATAACTGACTGCGGTACTGGGTGAAATGGGTTACACAGTAACGATTATCTAGGGCTGTGAAGGTCATAAATGTTTGCTGATGATTGTCATAAGTGTGATTGATGATGTAAGTGCCCTAAGAAGTTGAAGTCCACATTAAAATCATACAATAAAACCAGTGGCATTTTGGTAGTAGTTTTTGTAATATTTATATTTTACACCTTTATTACAATTGGAGGATTGTTATAGTTTTATTACTAGTTGGAAACGTTTATATATATTATATATATTTCAATTACAGATTCATTTCAGTTTTGGGAATAAAAATATTAAATGCAAAAGAAAAAGAAATGCAACTAATTGAAAGTTGAAGTACTAAAGTGGATTAATTAATTAAATAATTATTACATTTATTTAAATTACAGATTTATTAGTTTTTTTTAATAAAGTTTCAGTTTATTACTTTATTAAAGAGTTTCAGTTGCATTTAAAATGTAGATTTTATTACAGCTTTATTTCAATTAGAGATTTAATTCAGTTCATTTAATTCAGTTTGAGTAATTTTAGTACTTTTTCATTTTAGTCTAAAACTTTCACTTAGTTGTATTTCTATTTTTATTATTTTTTTTATTAAAAAGTTTGAGTTGCATTTAACATTTATATTTTTTTACAGATTTATTTAGATTAAAGATTTATTATAGTACTTGCATTTCTATTTTTATTTTTGTTTTATTTTATTTTTTCATTAAAGTTTCAGTTGCATTTAATATTTACAAATTATTTCAATTAGAAATTGAATTCGGTTTTGGTCATTTTAGTATTTAACTCACTTAGTTGTACTTCTATTTTTATTTTATTTTTTAATTAAAATGTTTCAGTTGCATTTAATATTTTTATTTTATTACATATTTATTTCAACTAGAAATTTAATTCAGTTTTAGCAATTGTACTACTTAAACTTTCAGCTGCATTTCTATTTTTTAATTTATTTATTTAAACTTTAAAATTTATTTAAAGGTTAAGTTGCATTTAACATTTATATTTTATTACAGATTTGTTTCAGTTAAAGATTGATTTTAATTTTGGTCATAGTACCTAAACTGTCAATTGCATTTCTTTTTATTTATTTTTTTATTAAAAAGATTAAGTTGCGTTTAATATTTATATTTTATTACAGCTTTATTTCAATTACAGACTGAATTAAGTTTTGGTCAATTTAGTTCATGCATTTACATTTTTTTTTTTTTTATTTAATTTAATTTTTATTAAAGAGTTTGAATTGCATTTAATTTTAATATTTTATTACAGCTTTATTTTAATAAACGTTTTAAATCAGTTTTGGTAATTTTCGTTTATTTTCTTTTATTTTTTTTTGGACATTTTTGATGAAAGTTTAAGTTGCATTGAATATTTATATTTTTACAGCTTTATTTCAATTAGAGATTTATTTCAGTTTTAGTACTAAAACTATCAGTTGCATTTCTATTTATTTTATTTATTTATTTATATTAAAACGTTTAAGTTGCATTTAAAAAGTAATTTTAGTACTGCAACTGTCAGTTGCATTTCTATTTTTCATTTATTTATATTAAAAACAATTTAAGTTGCATTTTATATTTATATTTTATTACAGCTTTATTTCAGTTAGAGATTTATTTCAGTTTTAGTAATGTTAGTACTTAAAATATCAGTTAGGTGCATTTCTATTTTTATTTCTTTATATTAAAAACAATTTAAATTGCATTTTATATTTATATTTTATTACAGCTTTATTTCAATTAGAGATTTCAGTCTTAGTAATTTTAGTTTTGGTAATTTTAGTATTTAAACTATCAGTTAGTTGCATTTCAATTTTTTTTATTTATTTATTTATATTAAAAACAATTTAAGTTGCATTTATAATTTATATTTTATTACAGCTTTATTTCAAGTTGAGATTTACTTCAGTTTTGGTCATTTTCGTATTTCTTTTTTTTGTCATCATTTTATATTTAGGTAATTTTGGATTGAAGAGTTTAAGCTGCATTTAATATTCATATTTTATTACAGATTTATTTCAATAAGACATTTCTATTGTTTTTAGTTAACAATAACACTACTGAATAAATCTAATAAAATAAAGATTTGTAAACAGTAGAACATGATTTTTTTTTTATTATAAATAAAATATTTAGTAATAGTTGAAATGTAAATGAGTAATATATTGACAATTAAAATAAATACCAATAAAATAATAATACAACTAAAATAATAAAAATGTAAAAATAAAAAATATTATTATATAGATTTTTTAACTGCTCCACAAAGAGAGAAGACTAGAAGTTTCTGTTATAAAACTGTAGAAATATATTTTATTTCAAAAAACTGAAAGGACAATATAGTGTCTATCTGGTATTGTTCTTTATACAAGTTTGGGAGATCAATTAACCAATTAGTGCCATTCAGACAGAGTAATTAGTAAAGCAATCCCATTACTAACTAGTTAACGTAATTAGTTTAACTCATAGACTTGTTTAGGCAACACAACCTTTTCAATCAAGTAGCACAGAAGACAACGATTACCAAGGCCGCATTTATTTGCTAAAAAAACAGAGTAAAAACTAAAATATTATTCTAATTTAAAATCACTGTTTTCCATTTTAATATACATTAAAATGTAATTAATTTCACGGATGCAAAGCTGAATTTTCAGAATCATTACTCCAGTCTTCAGCGTCATATGATCCTTCAGAATTCATTCTAATATGCTAAAAATCTTTTGTGGCTGCTTAATATTTGTTTTGTTTTAGTATTAGTATGAATTACTTTTAAAGAGCCCAAAATATTTGTATTACACTGAGTAACTGCAGTATTTGAGCTGTGTAGATAGTCTCCTCTCAGGCTCGCGGGTGATAGCATCAGCTCAGAGACCTTGAGACGTCGCCCAGCAGGAAGGAACACTTTATCCGCGTGTGGCATGAGCACAAGTCAAAACATTTCACTGCCACAGCCCACTACGAGACGACACAAGGCCTTGTGCTCAGGACACAAGCTGAAAGCGCAGCAGGAGCCAAACTCCACATATTATGTTTTAGTGGAGACATGGCTTTACACAACGTCAACACTGAGTTATCAACGACCGATAATGCAAGTTCATCCACTCCTACTTACAGCTCTTATCTCAACAGACAGGAAAACAAGGAAGATTTCCTATCTGGCACAGAGAGTTTGGAAAGATATGAGAAAGAAATGACCTTCTTTTTTGCTTTGAGTTGACGTTTTCTGACGTTTAACTTTTAGACTCTTCAGCATTTTTTTTTGGTCTGGTTTAGTGTTGTGGAGAGGGTTTCAGGTGACTCACATGCGGCGGTGTTGTCTCTGGCTCTCGGCTTTGGCCCGCAGGTCCTCTTCCTCCTGCAGACGTTTGGCCACCTGCAGGTCTTGCTGCACCAGACGGCTCTTGTGGACGTTGGATGCCAGGTGGCTCTCGACTGGAAGAGGACAGCAAGAGAAACCTGACGTTTAGACGCTCACTTCGTACAAATAAATGACACAAATGATATCCCAAATAGCCTGTGCTGTGTATCTGAAGCACATGGCTGGTCAAGTAAAAGCATTTTCTGATGTGTACAGAGATTTCCGATAGTCAAGCAGGTTTTTAGGAAAACATTTATTAAAAATATCAACAAAAAAAAAGACTCTGACATTTAAGATACTGAAAATACTGTTAATAAAATAATAAAAAAAAAGTAGAAATTAATAATAATAACAATAATATTTAAAATTATTTTATATTACTACAACACACAATATAATAATTTTTTTATTTTAGTAAGTATATAAATAATATAATACACATACACACATACATAATATATATTTAATAATAATATATTTAAACACACTATTTAATAATATTATATTTATTATTATAAAAAAAAATAATCATCATTAATTTGTATTACTACAAAACACCATACATGTTTTATATTATTAATAAATATATATATATATATATATATATATATATATATATTTTATAAAATATAAGTACTATTTATTATAGGATACATAAACAGACCACATAATAAATAAATAAATAAATGAATAAAATAATTATTATTTTTACTACTACTATAAACACACCATATAATAATTTGTATTATTATTATTAGGACTGTTAGTAATAATAATAATAATAAGAATAAGAAGAAGAAGAAGAAGAATACTAAATATACACTTAAATTCAATTAATAATCAATTACTATTTATATGATTAGTAGTGTTGTTTTATTAATAATAATAATAATAATAATAATAATAATAACAACAGTCCTAATAATACTAAAAATACACTTTTAAATTCAATTAATAATCAATTACTATTTATAGGATTAGTAGTGTTGTTTTATTATTATTATTATTATATGACTGATAATAATAATAATAATAATAATAATAATAATAATAATGTGTATATTACTACAATACATACCATATAACAAATATTGTTATATTTATTATTTATAAATAATAAACATTACTAAAATACACACCATATAATAATTATTGTTTTATGTAATATTAATAAATAATAATAATAATAATAAATAATAATAAAATATTATATATTCTAATTCAAATAATAAATCAATACCTAACTATTATTTTCATAGCAGTAGTAGTACTGGTACTTTTGTTATATAGTTTTATTATTATTATTATTATTATTATTATTATTATTATTATATTAACATCATCATCATCAATCATTTCTACAAAACATACCATTAATGTATTTATTGATTATTAAATACTATTATTAATAATACTGTTATAGAAATATTATTTTAATTATTATTGACTAAACAGAAAAGTCAAAACTAATGTTCATTGTTGAATTGTTTACTTATTAATATTAATAAATATTAATGCTTCAAAACATATTCAAGCAAGACTGACATTTATATGAATAATAAATACTAAATAACTGAAACAGTTTTCACATTTTAATATTATATATGAAATGGACCTGTTGGAAATCATGACCTGTTGCCATTTCAAGGCTGCGCTACATTGGCAAGGCAGTAAATCGTAGACACTGACGCAATTCTAGACGACACAGTGCATCATCTCCCAAAGTCTGAACACTTTTATTGATCCTGTGGCTGCGAGCGCACGCTATCTTTAAGAAAGAGCACCAGAAAGAAAGAAAAGCTATAAACCGAAACATTTATGTGATGGATACACCTGATGTCAGTCAAGCCAGCAACATTTTTTACAAGTAGCCATTTTGAACATCGAGAACAAGGCATTCTCTGGCTTTCAGTCACCGAAACTCTTTCAGCTGGGAGAGTTTAGCACCATCTGCCAGCGGGACAAAACAAAGGCGACGTTTAACACGCAAGCGGTTTCTTTGACTTGGATGAATGGTCAGGCCTGTTGATCTAATGGTCAAAGAAGCTGCTTTGTTCAACCATCAAAAAAGCTCTATTGCAGTGTTGTTATTGTTAACTAAATCGAACAAATCTAGATTTAGGAATCACCCTCAAGCCGTCATCCTAGGTGTATATGATTTTCTTCTTTCAGACGAATGCAATTGGAGTTGTATTAAAAAAAATTCCTGCCTCTTCCAAGCTTTATAATGGCAGTGAATGGGTGTTGAGATTTTGAAGTCCAATAAAGTGCATCAATCCATCATAAAAAGTGCTCCACTCTTCTGGGGGGTTAATAAAGACCTTCTAAAGCCATTTGATGTGTTTGTGTAAGAAAAACATCCATATTTAAAACACCACTCATGAACGCGCATACGACAGTTAGTAGAAGACAGAGATTACGATTCATAAAGTTTTAAATATGGATACGCATCGATTTGCTTCAGAAGGCCTCTATTAAGCCCTAAGAGACGTGTGGAGTATTTTTATGATAGACTGGATGCACTTTTTTGGACTTCAAAATCTCAGCACCCATTCACTGCCATTATAAAGCTTGGAAGAGCCAGGACATTTGCAAACTGTGATTGCATTCGTCTGAAATATTCGTCTCATATACAGGTCCTTCTCAAAAAATTAGCATATTGTGATAAAGTTCATTATTTTCTGTAATGTACTGATAAACATTAGACTTTCATATATTTTAGATTCATTACACACAACTCGAAGTAGTTCAAGACTTTTATTGTTTTAATATTGATGATTTTGGCATACAGCTCATGAAAACCCAAAATTCCTATCTCAAAAAATTAGCATATTTCATCCGACCAATAAAAGAAAAGTGTTTTTAATACCGAAAAAGTCAACCTTCAAATAATTATGTTCAGTTATGCACTCAATACTTGGTCGGGAATCCTTTTGCAGAAATGACTGCTTCAATGCGGCGTGGCATGGAGGCAATCAGCCTGTGGCACTGCTGAGGTGTTATGGAGGCCCAGGATGCTTCGATAGCGGCCTTAAGCTCATCCAGAGTGTTGGGTCTTGCGTCTCTCAACTTTCTCTTCACAATATCCCACAGATTCTCTATGGGGTTCAGGTCAGGAGAGTTGGCAGGCCAATTGAGCACAGTAATACCATGGTCAGTAAACCATTTACCAGTGGTTTTGGCACTGTGAGCAGGTGCCAGGTCGTGCTGAAAAACGAAATCTTCATCTCCATTAAGCTTTTCAGCAGATGGAAGCATGAAGTGCTCCAAAATCTCCTGATAGCTAGCTGCATTGACCCTGCCCTTGATAAAACACAGTGGACCAACACCAGCAGCTGACATGGCACCCCAGACCATCACTGACTGTGGGTACTTGACACTGGACTTCAGGCATTTTGGCATTTCCCTCTCCCCAGTCTTCCTCCAGACTCTGGCACCTTGATTTCCGAATGACATGCAAAATTTGCTTTCATCCGAAAAAAGTACTTTGGACCACTGAGCAACAGTCCAGTGCTGCTTCTCTGTAGCCCAGGTCAGGCGCTTCTGCCGCTGTTTCTGGTTCAAAAGTGGCTTGACCTGGGGAATGCGGCACCTGTAGCCCATTTCCTGCACACGCCTGTACACGGTGGCTCTGGATGTTTCTACTCCAGACTCAGTCCACTGCTTCCGCAGGTCCCCCAAGGTCTGGAATCGGTCCTTCTCCACAATCTTCCTCAGGGTCCGGTCACCTCTTTTCGTTGTGCAGCGTTTTCTGCCACACTTTTTCCTTCCCACAGACCTCTTGCTTGAGGGTGTCAATGATGGCCTTCTGGACAGCAGTCAGGTCGGCAGTCTTACCCATGATTGTGGTTTTGAGTAATGAACCAGGCTGGGAGTTTTTAAAAGCCTCAGGAATCTTTTGCAGGTGTTTAGAGTTAATTAGTTGATTCAGATGATTAGGTTAATAGCTCGTTTAGAGAACCTTTTCATGATATGCTAATTTTTTGAGATAGGAATTTTGGGTTTTCATGAGCTGTATGCCAAAATCATCAATATTAAAACAATAAAAGGCTTGAACTACTTCGAGTTGTGTGTAATG
The DNA here is from genome assembly GCA_033026305.1 of Cirrhinus molitorella. Taxonomy (NCBI): domain Eukaryota; kingdom Metazoa; phylum Chordata; class Actinopteri; order Cypriniformes; family Cyprinidae; genus Cirrhinus; species Cirrhinus molitorella. The sequence goes on along the minus strand of CM065121.1, from coordinate 24,861,372 downwards.
AATCTAAAATATATGAAAGTCTAATGTTTATCAGTACATTACAGAAAATAATGAACTTTATCACAATATGCTAATTTTTTGAGAAGGACCTGTATAACTAGGATGACTTGAGGGTGAGTAAATCATGGGGTAATTGTCATTTTTGGGTGAACTATCCCTTTAACTGAAATAAAGCTAAAATAAAATACAATGTAGCAGATGAAAACTTAAAACTGGAAACATTTAAAAAATTTAAAAAATGCGAAAATTTAAAAAATGCTGCCTTAGCAACTAAATGAAATGAATTGGTTAAAGTGATTAAAACTTAAAAAAAACAACAACTCTATTGCAGTGTAGTTATTGCTAACTAAATCTAAAAATAGATTTTTTTGGTTAATCAAAATAAAGCTGAAATGAAATGAAATAAATAAATAAATAAATAAATAAATAATAATAATAAAATGCTTAATTAAAAATGCTGCCTTGGCAACTAAATTACATATTAAATTACACACATATACACATACATATATATATATATATATATATATATATATATATATAATAAAAAAAAAAGCTTAATTAAAAATTCTACTTTGGCAAACTAATGAAACATGTAGAAGTTAAAGATCTAAAATGATTAAGTAGACTACATACTTTCATTAAAAAATACATATATTAAGTGAAATAGATGGAAAAACTTAGATGAAACTTATAAATGCTGGCATAGCAAATCAATTTGAATATCTAAAATTGTTTAAACTAATACAAATAGAAAAAAATAATAAATGTTTATTAAATGTGAGTATAAAAGTTTGTATTTGGCCATAGTATTATTTCTTAAAAAATACATGAATAAATAAATCACTGAAATAGTTTTTACATTGTAATAGTGTTTAGAACAATAAAACAATATAAATACAAAATTTTACAAATGAAAAAACCCTGAAAAGTAATATGAAAATATTAAAAAAATAAATAAATAATAAAAAATAAATAAACAGTATATAGACAAAACTAAAATAACCCTGCTCTACTGAAGAGAAAACTCTGGTCAGTTTTTTAAGAAACTCGGACAGGTTCATTTATAGTATACAGTTAGTTTTATGATCACAGAGAAATATGAATTTACTAGGAGACTTCTGAATAATTGAATTTCATGAGAGGAGCTGTGTTTCTAACACCTGCCCACGTATCAACTCTAAAAGAGGGAGTTTTCAGATCTTTCCAAAGCCATATTGAAAAAATAAATAAATAAATAAAAAAAATCAATCTGCGATGCCTCTTCAGGAAAACACAAGGACTGTGAAGTCCAGCTGGAGGATGTGAAATCAGATGTTTTGTCTAAAGGTTCAGTTTCTTTAGAAAAACTGTCTAATGTCAGTAGTCTTTCAGTTGGTCGACACGGGGAATTTAGTTGTGGAAATCTTTAGCCCTAATGAAATTCCCAATGCGTGGATTCTCCAAAATTCACCAAACGACAGTAAATGTGACCGCAGATTTGCCATTGTGTCCTCAAGAGCTAAGAAAAATCCATAAAACGGCATGTGTGATCTGTGGTGAAGGTGTAAAACCTCACGGTGCAGTGAAAGCGGAAGATGCTGAGGGGAGACTGGACTTTTCTTTCCACTGTCTTTAATGTCTTTTGGTCTGTTAAGGATGGGGAAACACCTTAGTGGCTTTGAATGACTCATTTGGTGTCAATAAACATACGTTTCCACGCATTAACGTTCATTTAAGCTAGAAATGTAGAGGGGATGAGAGGACTTACTTTCCTGTTCCTGAAGGTTGTGGGCCAGACAGTGGTCTTCTAGCACAGCAAAGTCCCGGCACACTGTGGACAGACAGAAAAAGAGATAGAAATCAGGTTATTTACTGTTAACAAAGAGCTATGTCACCATTTCAACCCACACAGGAAGTTTACAAGCAAACCTCAGGGCAACAGGTTTAGAGGTTAAGGTGAGCGTCGATCTGAATGTATAGTAATTAGTATAGGACTTACACTACTGTTCATAAGTTACAGGTTAGTTAAAGGTATGTAAAAGAATTATTACTTTTATTTAGCAAGGACGAATTCAACTGATCATAATATTACAAAAGGTTTCTATTGTAAATAAATGCTGAATTGAAAGCGTGAAATTTTCATTTAAAGTACCATAGTTCGGTTAGGTTAAGAACTGTTTTCAACAAAATAATATTTTAATTTGAAGAAATAATAATTTAAAGAAATCTTATTGATCCACAAACTTTTAAATAGTTCTGTATCTTTCAGCGTTTTTCTTGTATTCATTTGTTTTTAATGCAATAGGAGCAGTAAAAATAAATAAATTAATAAATAAAAATAAATAAAAATGGCAAAAATAAATGATTAAACAATAAAAAATGCAACATGAGCAGTAAAGCCTATATTCATGCAACAAATAAAATATAAAATAATTTTCAAAAATGACATAGGAGTGATAAAGGCTATATTCATGGCAAAAATGCACTATAAGCAGTTAAGGCTACATTTATGGTAAAAATAAAAAATACAAAATAAAAATGCTATACGAGCAGTAAAGGCTACATTCATGGGGGGAAAAAAATTGCATACAAGTCTATATTTATTGCAAAAATAAAAGATGAAATAATAAAAAAAAATGAGTAGTATAAAAAAAAGGGGAAAAATATAATAAAAAAGCCATAAGAGCAATAAAGGCTATATTAAAAAAAGAAAAAAAAAAAAAAAAAAGACAAATATAATAAAAATGCCATATGAGCAGTAAAGACTGCATTAATGGCAAAAATAAAAGATGAAATAATTAAAAAGAAAATGCCATACAAGTGGTAAAGGATATATTCATGGCAAAAATAAAAGATTAAATAATAATAAAAAAGACCATACAAGCAGCAAAGGCTACATACATGCCAAAAATAAAAAATGAAAAAATAAAAATGCCATATGAGCAGTTAAGGCTATATTAATGGCAAAAATAAAAGATGAAATAATTAAAAAGAAAAGCCATACATGTGGTAACGGATATATTCATGGCAAAAATAAAAGATAAAATAATAATAAAATAGACCATACAAGCAGCAAAGGCTACATTCATGACAAAAATAAAAAAATTAAAAATTAAAATGCCATATGAGCAGTTAAGGTTGTGTTTATGGCAAAATAAAATATTAAAAAAAATACATAAAATGCCATATGAGCAGTCAAGTCTATATTTATGGCAAGAATTAAAAATAAATATAAATAAAAAAAAATAATAATAATAATTATAAAAAATGCCATACGAGCAGTAAAGGCTACATTCATAGGAAAAAAAAAAGCTATACAAGCAGTAAAGTCTATATTTATTGCAAAAATAAAAGATAGAAAATAAAAATAAAAATAATAATAATAAAAAAATGGCATGGGTAGAATATAAACACACACACATACATAGAAAACTATAATAAAAAATGCCATATGAGCAGTAAAGGAAAAATATATTCATGGCAAAAATAAAAGATAAAAAAAAAAAAAAAAATACGAGCATTCAAGAAAAAAAAAGGGAAAAAATAAATAAATAAATAAATAAATAAAAATAAAAGTTAAGGCTATATTAATGGCAAAAATCCCGATTAATTGAAATCATGAAACTGACAATTAACACGCACTACTCAATTTTGACAAAAATATTCTTTAGTTCAATATCTAAAAATCTTTTCAAATTAATTTTGAATCTTTCAAATGCACACATATCAAAATATATCCATCAAAGAAGGATGTTTGTGCTACAACAAGGTAAACTTTTTCATAAAGGAAAAAAAAAAATTCTGTGGAAATTCTGTGGGGTCTGCATAAGTCTGAAACTGCAGTTCAACCGCCCTTCATCACCTCACTTATAAATACAACTTGAGAAACTGAAACCATGACCTCCACATCCGCCCCTTAACTTCCTCTTATCTGTGTTTTAATGTTTTATTTAGGCCTGATTCTACATCTGCCAACCTCCTAGCTGCTTAGACATGCTTCACAATGCAGGTGAAGTGCTGAAATTCATGTATCGCCGTGACTCATATCACAACAAACGCTCTTAAGCCTCAGACACAAGCTCAGATAACCCAAATCAGATAAAAGCAACTTTGCATTTCAGTGTGCAAGGAAAACAGCACCACTGTTTCTAGGAATCAAGCATGATTAATACAACCAAACACTCTCCAATTATACACCATAACAGACAGTTAGTGGCAGATTTGATGGTGAAGTGAAAACTATTCATAATGCTAACTTACCTAGGAATTTGTCTACTTAGCTTGGGCGAGACAAGGATAAGATTAAGCCACTTCTGCAGATCAGTGATTAAAGTCGTCGTCCATCTGCTGCAGAACTGAGACTGTGGGATATTCATAGCACTAAATGAGGAACCAAGAACAACATTTACATCTCCTTTGCAGTCTACACGCTGGTAAAGCCATATATTGACATCTAAATGCCCTATTTGACAGGATTCTGAGTATCGTTTGGCATGAGGAACCAAGAAAAGTTCCTTCTGACATTTAGCACCTTGGTGCTGACTGTGCATTTACTGTAGACTTCATTTCCTTATGCATTGGAGACTATTTTAGGGTTTGGAGGCCAGTTTGTTAAAACTGTTCTGGAAAGTTTTTTGGGTTATATGGTGAAGTTACGTGGCTTATCATTATGAGAAAACTGGATTTATTATGACACTGTTAAATATGGGTAAACCAATATATGGGCCAGGCTGACCCATATATTGAAACAATTTTGACAATTATTTGCAAATATTTTACTTATTTTTAAAGTTTAACTTTGTTAAAAAATGTCTTCCAAAGTGGGGGGAAACAGTTTCTCACAGGGTTAAACTAGGGTGCTATGAAATCAGATTTATTTTTTCTTAAATTCAGTTTTATTTTATTTTTTTCCAAATTCCAAATTTCAATTTTAATACCCTGTTTTACTGGTCAAATAAAAAAAATATTCATAAAAAGCATGTCTAATTAATTGAAATAATGGCATAAATAAAAGAAATAATTAAATCCAAACAATTTAAGAATTTATTAGCAATTGAAAAATAATTTATTAAAAATGTATTTATGTATTTAATTTATTAAAAACACATTCTGTGTTTTCATTCATTTCTTTCATTCATTCATTTTCTGGATTTTTTATGGTTTCATTCAGTTTTAATAATAAAAAGCATCTCTAATTCATTAATTTTATATAAATAAAAAAAATCTATTTATTTATTTATCCATTTATTTTCTGGTAAATATTTTCTCTCGTATATATTCCTTAAATAGGGCCCTACGAAATCAGTTTTATTTTTTCAGTTTTAATTTTATAATGGGTTAAATACAAAAAAAACATTAGTCAAAAGCATGTTTAATTAACTGAAATCATAAAACGTATACAATTTAACAGCTATTTATTAAAACAAAAATTACTTTTTACGTCCTATGAAATACATTTGATTTTTTTCCCACAAATTCAGTTTTATTTTTACCAAATTCTGTGTTTTCCATTAATTTTTAATGGTTTAACACAATTTTCTCAGATTAAAAGATTTTATAAAAAATGTATTATTATTGTTTTTTAAGAAATACCGTGTTGTGTATATACATTCTTCTGGTAAATCAATTTTTAGTAAATATTCCTTAAAAAAAAAAAAGTAATAATAATTTGTAACCCTAGACAACAAAACCAGTCTTGTAGCAATAACCAAAAATACGTATGGGTCAAAATTATCAAGTTTCTTTTATGGCAAAAATCATTAGGATATTAAGATCATGTTCCATGAAGATATTTTGTAAATTTCCTACCATAAATATATCAAAACTTAATTTGTGATTAGTAAAATGCAGTGCTAAGAACTTCATTTGGATAACTTTAAGGCGATTTTCTCAATATTTTGATTCTTTTGCACTCTCAGATTCCAGATTTTCAGCCAAATATTGTCCCATCATAACAAAACATACATCAACGGAAGGCAAAACTCACTCTTATGACTGGTTTTGTGGGCCAGTGTCACATATTGCGTTTCGATTTCAGTGTAGTGACCCTACTTTTGATTTATTCATCCAAAATTCCGTGACATTCCGCCTTACACTGTAAATTCCACTTTTATGACTGGATTTCATCCCGGCACAATCTAATAAAACATGTTTGTGGCGTAAAGGATTTTTACAAAAACAACATGGTGGTGAATCTTCTCCTAATATTAAAAACTTGAGGGCGATACCACACAGCAGGAAATAAATACAGCCTAAAGTGACACAAACATTATGACATCAATTAAAACGTCTGATTCATTACGAATGCTGATCCTCAAGGCGCTACAAAGCAGCACCCAGGCAGCGACTGGCAAACAAGTAAGACAAGGAAATGCTGAAAGCTCTCCAAAGCAAACACGAAACCAACGCTGAACGCATCCCAGGAGGTCTTAGCTAGGCAGCAAAAACAGCACATTTTTTAAGCCTGCACATTTTCCAGGCAAAGTTTGTCTCCACGAGCAGAGAGCAGCTGCAACACAAGAAAATGCTGAATCCACACGCACGAAACGACTGAAAACAGAAACCACAAGGACATTCTTTAAGGAGAAACAAACAGAAATGTGTGAGAAATGTGGTATGCTGCTCGTCTGCACCCTGACCAGATTCTTTTTCACATAAATGTGCAAACTTTAAAGCAGTATGTTCTGAAGTTTACAGCCGAGGGTTTCACTCAAAACGTCACCGGGATAAAATAACAAAGTAAATGGAAACTACTTGCAAAAATGCATGTTTACTAAACTTTTGAACTTGTGTATCCGAGTAATAAATATCCTAAATGGGCTCAATGACCACTAATGACCACTTTCCACAAACATCAGACACGATTTTTCTTTTTAAGCATAACAGGCACAACATCATGTTTTTGTTGTGAATACTGATAAAATGTGTGGTAAACTATATTTTCTATCATAAATTGAATCTAGCACAAAAAGTAGACCCCAAACACCTTAAACATGTGAATTTGTGAACGTGAATAGCATTATCAACATTCTGCATTGTATTTAATGGTTAAAATTATTTTTATTTAAAGTTTATTTTATATAAAACTAACATTTGGTCCCCAATTGGCTAGAATTACTTGATATTTGAAATTCAATTCCAGACCAATAATTGACTGTGAAGTAGCTTATTTTAGACACATTAAAACTTAAAATTTGTGAATTTGGCCTGTCCCACCTTAAGAGGTCTTAACCTTCTTGATCTTCTGTTTATTTTAAGTAACTTCTATTAAAGAAATAAGCAGAAACCAACATTTGGTACCCAAAATTTTTTTGTTTTAAATGCATCAAACATCCTAAAATTGCAAATCTGGCCAGTCCCACTTCAGAGCTCCAAACCTTATGGACTATTTAACAGTTAAAATAGTTTATTTTATATAATAGTACAGAAACCAACATCTGAAAAATGTGACATCTGAAACCGTTTCAGACCAGTAACTAAATTTGATAACTAAAGTAGCTCAAACTATGAAAAATAGTTTGTTTTAAATGCATCAAACATCCTAAAATTGTACATTTGGCCTGTCCCATCTCACAGTTAAGTTAAAATCTTTTTAAACACGGATTAAATGATTAGGAAACCATCATATGATCCTCTAATTAGCTAAAATATCTTGATTTTTTCAAGTTTCAGACCAGTAACTGAATTTGAATGTAAAGTAACTCATTTTAGACACATTAAAACTCCCTTAAAATTTGTCCCATTTGCCAAGTCCCATTTCAGAGGTCTTGACCTTCTTGATTGCATTTAAGTTAAAGTAACTTCTATAGAATAAGTAGAAATAATAGAAATAAAATAACTTAGAAATAAGTAGAAACCAACATTTGGATCCCAAGTCCGAGTTAGATCAAAACCGGAATATGAATGAAAAAGAGTTTGTTTTAAATGCATCAAACATCCTAAAAACATCCTTAAAACTGTAAAATTGGCATGTCCCACTTCAGAGCTCTCAACCTTATGGACTTTTTAACAGTTAAAATAGTTTATTTTGTATAATGAAACCAACATTTAGTCCCCAATTATCTGGAATTTGGTCTGAAACTGATTTTCAGACATCACAACTAAAGTAGCTCATTTTAGACGCATCGAACTGTGAATTTAACCCGTCCCACCTTAAAAGGTCTTAACCTTCTTGATTGTATTTAAGTTAAAGTAACTAATGTTAAAAAAGTAAAAAGAAACCAACATTTGGTTCCCAATTAGCCAGAATTAGTTGATTTTCGAATTTCAGTTTCAGACCAACAACTGAATCTGAGTGAAAAACAGTTTGTTTTAAATGCATCAAACAACTTCAAATTGTGAATTTAACCTGTCTTTCTTTAAAGCTCTCAACTTTCTGGACTGTATTTAACAGTTAAAATAGTTTATTTTAGATAAAACCAACATTTAGTCCACAATTAGCTAGAATTACTTGTTTGAAATTCATCTGAATTTGAATGTAAAGTAACCCATTTTAGACATAGAACTCTTTAAAATCTGTGATTTTGGTCTGTTCCACCTTAGAGGTCTTCTTCTTCTTGATTGTATTTAAATTAAAGTAACTTCTATTAAAGAAATAGGTAGAAACCAACACTTGGTTTGCAATTAGCCAAAATTACTTGATTTTTGGATTTCAGTTTTAGACCAAAAACTGAATCCGAAAGAAATATACAGTAGTTTGTTTTAAATACAAACATCTTAAAATTGCAAATTTGGCCTGTCCCACTTTAGTGCTCTCAAATTTCTGGACTGTATTTAACAGTTAAAATAGTTTATTGTATATAAAACCAACATTTGGTCCCCAATTAGCTAGAATTACTTGATGTTTAAAATTCAATTCCAGACCAATACCTACATTTGAATGTAAAGTAGCTTATTTTAGACACATTAAAACTTAAAATTCGTGAACTTGGCCCATCCCACCTTAAAAGGTCTTAACCTTATTGACTGCCTTTAAGTTAAAGTAACTTCTGTTAAAGAAATAAGTAGAAACCAACATTTGGTTCCCAATTAGCCAGAATTACTTATTTTTTGGATTTCATTTCTAGATCTGAAATCTGAACCAAAAATTGTTTGTTTTAAATGCATCAAACATCCTAAAATTGTCAATTTGGACTCTCCCACTTTAGTGCTCTCAACCTTATGGATTGTATTTAACAAAAGGTTTAAAAGTAACTTCTGTTAAGGAAAGAAGCAGAAACCAACATTAGGTTACAACATTAGTCAGAATGACTTGATTTTTAGATCAGTTCTAGACCAAAAACTGAATCTGAATGAAAAATAGTTTGTTTCAAAGTGAATTTAGCCTGTCCCACCTCACAGGTCCTAACTTTCTTGACTGTGTTTAAGTTAAAATCTTTTTTAACGTTAAAAAAAACAACCAGAAACGATCATTTGATCCCCAATTAGCTAGAATTACTTCATAACTAAATCTAAACCAAAAAAAAAAAAAAAAAAATCTCCCATTTTAAACATAAAATGACATTAAAATGTAAATTTAGTCATCCCCCATTACAGGTTTTACCTTCTCTATTTTATTTAACAATCTAAATCACCTAATTTATATAAAATAAGTAACTAAAAAAACAGAGCTGGGTAGATTACTTACAAATTGTAATCCGTTACAAATGACATGACATTACAAACATTTTTGTTAGTGATGTAATCCATTACGTTACATATTTTAGGTAACTGAATCAGACTACACTGTAAAAAAAAAAAAAAAAAAAAAAGAGTCAACTTAAAATAATTTGTTACCTGGCTGCCTTAAAATGTTAAGTTCAGTCAACTGAAGTGACAACTAGATATTTGAGTTGATTCAACTTAAAATTTTAAGGCAGCCGAGTAACAAACGCAGCTGTTAAGTTTAACAAACGTTAAAAAAAGTTGTCACTTAGTACAATCTAACATTTCAACAAATAAACTTTAAGTTGACTGAACTTAAAATTTTAAGGCAGCACGGTAACAAATTATTTTAAGTTGACTCAAGTTGTGTTTAGATTACTTTTGACCTAACTCGTTTATCATTTAAATCTAAATAGGATAATCTTGCAGCATAATGATATAAAATATATAATTAATAACAAGAAGTGCATTAAACATTACATCAAGGTCTCCCCAAACTGGGACAAAGGAACTGCAGGGGGTTTGTGAGTTTAGACTATTTTAGAGAGGAATATTTAAAAGATGAATATATTGCTACTGTGTAAATAATTGAACAGATCAAAACTTCCAAACTAACCCAACAGTTAACAGTAGCATGTGACTTCCATAGCATATTTTCCATATTATGCCTGTCAGTGGCTACCAATGTTCTTCAAAATATCTTATATAACCACAATTTGGCGCCCAATTGGCTATTGGTTTCTGAAGTTCGGTTTGAGGCCAGTAACTGAATCTGAACCTCAGATTCTATCACAAAGTGGATTTGGGGCAGAAATGACAGGGTCTGTAAATACAACAAGACTAATCCACCCAAAGCTTCAAATGAGGTTAAAATTAGTGGCTTGAAATCCTGCAGAGCTAGCTTTTTTTCGACAATAACACCATCAGTCATCAACAGCTTGTGTTGCACCACAGTCATCTTCAGTATGCAGAAGATTTTCATGATTTCATCTCACAACCCATGTGCCAGCACTCTCCCTCTCTCACACACACACACACACACACACACACACACACACACACACACACACACTACAGCAACTAAAGCTAACGTCAGACACCTATTACATGATATTTGAGGCAAAGCGGGCCTGAATTTAATCGCTTTCTCTTTCTATATCAGATTTTATTAATAGAGGCGTTTCTCAGTCCAGCGAATTCAATGGCTCTGTTTGACTTTTCCCTTCAGTAAATATTTCCGTACGTGGCATGAAAGGTAACCAATTTGTTGATAGTCAAAATAACAGTTTACCTTTATAAGTCAGCACAATGTAATCATGTTTAACCGTTTTCGGTTGTTTTGAATCACCTGACCGGCCATCGTTTAAACGCAGTAACGTTAACACACAATGAATGCCTCAAAATGCAGGCGCACCATCATCATCTTCTTCTTCTTCTTCACTCACCCTCTTTTACGCCAGGCAGGTTGTTCTGATCAATACTAAAATCAGCCATGTCGTCGGCGCTTAATGTTTCTCTGGGGTTTCTGAAGGTTATTGTTTGACAGACTGATGGCGGTTTCCGTCAGATAAATAAATCCCGATCGATGTCTTCGCTAATGTGTCCCTCTGATTGGTTTCTGTCGCCAGCCGAGGTTTCTGTCCGTCCCTCCCTCTGTACCCTCAGCAGATGAATATTGTGAGCTCACACACACACGCACACATACACAAAACACGAAGGAAAAGCTGAGCAGTGTGCGTGTGTGTGTGTGTGTGTGTGTTTGCTACGGATGGCAGGGCGGGACATGCCACGCACGCACGCGCTCACATTCTGGCACGCAGGGAAGCGCGCACACGCGAGCAAACACACGTAACACACCCACTGAACCTGCGCAGTCTTCGAATTCTTTTAAACTGACATCTGTCAGAAGTACCTGGATGTTTTGTACATATTTAAGATTAATATAAAGACTCTAAGCCTATTCGTTATAACTCCTAATTAAGTTTAGAAAAATGCTGCTACTTCTGATATCAGGCTTCCGCGATTTTAAAATATTAAAATGATGTACAGCTCTGTAGTAACTGTTTACATATGTAGGCCTAATCTGGATTACGTAATCAGATTACAAAAACTAAATCCTTGTAAAATACTCATAAACAGACTGAAGTTACTCTTTTTATGGCTTAATTACATAGGCCTATTATTCACACAATAGCAATAAACTAGCCGTAAACAAACTTAAATCTTCTAATTTTTCTTAATCTTCGTATTTTTATATCAGTATGATACAAGGGTATCCTTTTTAAATCAATGTGATAAACGAGTTAGGTTAAAAGTAATCTAAAAGTAGTTTGATCATATTACCTAAAATGTGTAATGTAATGGATTATGTTACTAATGAAAATGTTTTCAAATGTTTAAAAATGTTTTATAACTATAATTATTATTACTAATTTAATTTCACTATTCAAATATTATAAAAAAAATAATATTATACATTTTATTGATAATAATAATATTATTATTATTATTATTATTATTATTATTGTTGTTGTTGTTGTTGTCACTGATGTTATAGAAATTGTAAGATAAATTAAAAGCTAAAATAACCCCTAAAATTAAAAAAAAATCATATAAAATGTGATAATAGGCTAATTATAAAATGTATTTGAATTATTATTATTAATAGCTATTTATTGTTATTATTATTATTGTCATTAATGTTATGAAAATTGTAAGAAGAATTAAAAGCTAAAATACCCCAAAGCTAAAAAAACCCCTAAAAAACTCATATAAAATCTAATAAATGATAACTATAATATGTATTTGAATTATTATTATTATTATTATTAGTTTTTTATTTTATTATTATTATTAATTTATTTTTGCAATTAGCTTCTATTTTTATTGAATGTAAAATATTATACTTAAAAAGTTTTCCTTTAAAATTATTACTATTTAATAAAATAATTATTATAAATTTAATTTGACCTTTATTATTCTTCTTCTTATTATTATTATTAATACTAATAATACATTTATTTATTTATTATTATTATTATTAATAATGTTATTATTATTATTTTGCAATTAGAGATTTTATTTGTATTGAATGGAAAATATTTTACTTCTAGTTTTTCTTAAAAATATTATTATTATTATTGTTGTTGTTGTTGTTGTTGTTGTTTTTGCAATTAAATTGTCTATCAAATAGACAATATTTTAAAATTATCTTTATTATGTACTTATTATTATTACATTTTATTATTACTGCTTTAATGTATTATAAATGTTTATTATTATTATTATTTATTTATTTATTTATTTATTGCATTTAAAGTTTATATTGAATGGAAAATATTTTACTTATAAAGTTTTTCTTATTTATTTATTTAGCAATTAGAGTTTCCTTCCCCCCAAAAAATAAATAAATCATCATTATAACAACAAAATATTTGATGGTAGATATAGAGTACAATATTTGATGAAATATTATTTATTTTTATTTGCAAGAAATTGTATTAGTATATTTAAGAAATTATTATTGCGTCAAGAATATAACTGATAGAAATTGGAAGAATTTTTTTTTTAAAAAGTAAATATAATAATATTATTATTATTATTATTATTATTATTATTAATAATAATAATAATAATAATAATAAAATATCTAACACATAGAAAAATAACCCTAAATATTAACTAATAATAAAAGAAAATCAATTTAAAAAATCTTTTTTTTTTTTCTGATAAACATGCAGTACAGTAACTCAGTATAATAATTAAATAAAAATTTTAAATATGATTTATCATAGTTTTTTATATATTTAATTGTAATAATTTTGGAATTATATCACTGATGTTATGACAATTGTAAACAAAAAATCTATAATGTAGAAAAAACTCACAAAAAATACTAACACAATACTTTTTCTTTAATTATGAATATGGATCCTAATGTTTTTAAGTTTTTGTCCACCTGGAGTTTCTACCAGATGAAAAAGCCACCAGATTGACATTATACCATACATATGGCATCCATCATCATACCGTTTCTTGTTATTCCAGTCACTGACTCACATATACTTTTAGTTAAATTAAAACAAGAATGCCAAGAACATTTTACCATCCGCAGATGAATGATACCCAGTAGCGCCAGTGATTTACTCTTGTCCTAACATACACCGCCGCTGATTGATTGCCCGTCGTTGGCCCTGAGACCACGTCAGAACATCAGTCCCAGCTGTCACGGACCCTCTTTTAGATACAAAACGTATATCGTCACACTTTTGATTTACAGCGATGACACATCCTCGCGTCTGATTAAAAGTATCCCATCTGATGAGCCTCCAACAGAAGCGCCTTTGGTCAAGCAGGAGCAAATACGAACCAGGATCATTCCCTCAGTGCCATGGACAGACCATCCTCAGGAAGTCTTCTTCCACGACTTGCTTTTTTACTTCTGATCGGTGCTCTCAGTGTTCATACAAGAAGCCTTGCAAGTCCAGGTGAGTACAAGCCACTAATTTGATCTAAACTTTGTATCTTAAATAGCCGATTGTGAACTGAATTGCACGTTCTCATTTCTACAGTCAACCAGGTTTTCCATTCAAAGGATGATTCAGACATCCAGAACCAGATTTTGGCATTTCTGCTACGGAAAAACATCAAGCCTGTTCAAGAAAAGGATATAATAGGTCAATAAATGCACTTTATTTGTGACTCTAAGCAAATGTATATGCATTAAAAAATCATTTTTAGCCATATTATCATCCACAAACCTACACTTAGTTGCATGTTTTTCTTCAATCGCAGGTCTTGAGCTGGCCAGAAAAATCACAGAGCTGCAAGAGGTATGTTTAATTTTGGTTGTGTGCATTTATTGGGAAAAGAAACACTTTTTTGTTATTAAATACAATTTTATATTAAATTAAATTAAAATAACATTGATACCTTGGCATATACTATTATTACGAAAGCTCATTTTCAGTTTGCCGTTTCAGCTTGCGTCCCTTCAAGAGGAGCTAAATATGGAAAGAAAATTTGTGTCAAGCGCAATAGAAAAAGAGAGATCATTGACCAGCAAAAGAGACGATGGTGAGTTTTACTTTTTTATGAACAGATGTCAATTGCATCTATACAGATGTAAATGTTTTCTATTTTCTTTTTAGCCTGTTTCTGGAAATACTGTGTTTGAGGATCTTAACGTGAAGACCGAGGAGCAAGAAAACCTGCAAAATCATCTAAATGCCTTAAACAAGCAGATCTTTTCCAGATATGGAAGTATATATATTCATAATGTGTCATGATAATCATGATCAATATAATGTACTCATGACTGTACTCTAATAACGAAAATGTATGTATTTTATTTAAATGTCATATCAATAAAACATCAAGTGAAATTTATTGGTTTTACTCTTACATCTCATTGTGTAGTAAGAAGTAAGGAAGTAGTAAGAAATCAAAATGTTACAGTTGACATTCTACAAAATGTAATTTTATTTACAAAATGCATTCTGTCTTTTGTTTAATACTGACCTGAATAAGATATTTCACATAAAAGACGTTTACATATAGTCCACAAGAGAAAACAATAGGTCAATTTATAAAAATGACCCTGTTCAAAAGTTTACATACACTTATTCTTAATACTGTATTGTTACCTGAATGATCCACAGCTGTGTTTTTGTTTAGTGATAGTTGTTAATGCGTGCCTTGTTTGTCCTGAACAGTTAAACTGTCTGCTGCTAATCAGAAAAATCCTTCAGGTCACACAAATTCTTTGGTTTATCATTATTTCGTGTATTTCAACCCTTTCCAACAATGACTATATGATTTTGAGATCCATCTTTTCACACTGATGACAAGTGAGGGACTCATATGCAACTATTACAGAAGGTTCAAATGCTTACTGATGCTCCAGAAGAAAACACAATGCAGTAAGAGCAAGGGGTGAAAACTTTTGAACAGAATTTTGCCTAAATTTTTGGCTCTCTTTTTTTTTTTTTTTTTAGTACTGCCCTTCAGAAGCTACAGAAGATATTTACATGTTCCCCAGAAGACAAAATAAATTAAATTAAATTTACCCTGATCTTCAAATTCAAAAAGTTTAGTTCAAAAGGCTCTTAATGCATCATGTTTCCTTCGGAAGCACAAGTAAGCATTTGAACCTTCTGTTATAGTGCATATGAGTCCCTCAGTTGTCCTCAGTGTGAAAAGATGGATCTCGAAACCATACAGTCAATGTTGGAAAGGGTTCAAATACACATATATGCTGAAAAAACAAAGAATTTGTGGGTCCTGAAGGATTTTTCTGAAGAACAGCAGGCAGTTTATTTGTTCAGGACAAACAAGAGACTCATGAACAACTATCACTAAACAAAACAAACAAAAAACACAGCTGTGGGTGTATTAAGAATCAAGTGTATGTAAACTTTTGAACAGGGTCATTTTTATAAATTCAAATTTTATTTTCTCTTGTGGACTATATGTAAACGTATTTAGGTCAGTACTAAATAAAAAATAACATGCATTTTGTATGATCCCTCTTATTTTGGTATAAACATTTTCTGATTCTGCAAGGTGTGTGTAAACTTTTGACCTCAACTGTATTCAAGAGCTCTTGTCTCCCTCTAGTGTTAAGATTTAGTTAACATTATAAATGTCACACATATTATACCTTAAAAGGAATAAAACGAGAGTTCTGTCTTCATTTAATCACCCTTTACTTGTTTCAGACCTGTAAACATGTATTTGTTTTTCGATTAAACACAAAGGAAGATATTAACCAAAGAGTTGACAGCAGCCACTGACTTCCACAGTTCTATACAATACTATAGTCAATGGCCACCATTGATTGTTCGGTTACTCACAGTATATTCTTTTATGTTCAACAGCAGAAATAAACTCATACAGGTTTGGAACGAAATGAGAAAAGTAATTTTAATTTACGGGTGAACTATCCCTTTAAGGACATTATTATTATTATGAACATACAAGGACTGCAAAAGAAATAGTTAAATACATAATTTAGTTAATTTTAAATGAAAATAAATTACCAATTGTCTGCAAAGAATAAACATTTATTTATTTATTTATTTATTTTCCTGTAAGAGTGTGCGTGCCTTTCTTGCTGCTTGATAGTGCAAATTAGTGTGTCTTACCATATTACTTTATTATATTATCGTTATTATGAACACTGGTTTGTAGTGCAAACAGTTTTACCATTTACTGCACGTTGATATCCTTCTAGTTATTTTCCTATACCGGTTAATTAACCGGAAGTCTTGCTTATTGTTTTACTTCGCTGAAGAATAATGTGGATTCTCACGCCCCACTCTGCATTATTTAACATTAAGTAAACAGAGTAAAAAATTGCAAGTTGGAAGACAATGCTGATCGAAGACAACGTGAAAAAAAGAGAAAAAGCCCATCAAGACGGATGCAGGCTTCCAAGTGGGCTGCATTGTAGAGTGTGATAAGTGTTAAAAGGGAAGAGCTATTTCCAAAGTATGGTTATTAAAAGCAGAATGCATCCGTTTCAGCCACACAGCCTTCAGTATCTGTGCGAGGTAAGTTTAACATTGCTACTTCGTTTATTTGTTTTGGTAACTTTTTGCGGAGAAATGAAAATTCTGTCTGAATTCTAAAGTTCCCAGAAATGTCTTGTGTCAATCCAAACTTGCATGACCTTTCTATTTTCTGTGGAACATAAAATAATATATTTTGGAAACTGTGTTTTCTGTCCATATACAGTTGAAGTCAAAAGTTTACATACACCTTGGTTAATTATTTTACCAAAATAAGAGAGATCATGCAAAATGCATGTCATTTTTTATTTAGTACTGACCTGAATAAGATATTTCACATTTACATATAGTTCACAAGAGAAAATAATAGTTGAATTTATTAAAATGACCCTGTTCAAATGTTTGTGTGATTCTTAATACTGTTTTTACCTGAATGATCCACAGCTGTGTTTGTTTTGTTTAGTGATAGTTGTTCATGAGTCCCTTATTTGTCCTAAACAGTTAAACTGCCCACTGTTCTTCAGAAAAATCTTTTAGGTCCAACAAAGTTATTGGTTTTTCAGCATTTTTGTGTATTTGAACCCTTTCCAACAATGACTGTATGATTTTGAGATCCATCTTTTCACACTGAGGACAACTGAGGGACACATATGCAACTATTACAGAAGGTTCAAACGCTCACTGATGCTCTAGAAGAAAACACAATGCAGTAAGAGCAAGGGGTGAAAACTTTTTGAATTCAAAGATCAGGGTAAATTTAACTTATTCACTTATTTGTCTTTTGGGGAACATGTAAGCATATTTTGTAGCTTCTGAAAGGCAGTACTAAAAAAAAAAAAAAAAAAAAAAGGTTCCATTACAAAAGTTTACACACCTGGTTTTAGTGCATTGTTTTTCCTTCTGACACACCAGTGAGCATTTAGACCTTCTGTAATAATTGTAATAGTTGCATATGAGTCCCTCATATTGTTGGATGGATCTCAAAATCTTACAGTTATTGTTGGAAAGGGTTTTGTGACACAAAAATCCTGAAAAACCAAAGAATTTGTGAGATCTGAATGATTTTTTTCTGAAGAACATTGGGCAGTTTAACTGTTCAGAACAAACAAGGGACTCATGAACAACTATCACTGAAGAAAACAAACAAACAAACTTTCAGGTATCATCACAAAAAATGGACATAATTTGGTCCACAGAGTCCAGTGTCATTTTGGATTAGCGTACAAAAAAAAAAAAGGAAGACGATCATACAGGCTTAAAACAACATTTTTGGGTGACCTATACCTTTAAAGCAGGGGTGCCCAAACTTGGTCCTGGAGGGCCGGCGTTCTGCAGAGTTTATCTCCAACTTGCCTCAACACACCTGTAGGAAAGTTTCTAGTATGCCTAGTAAGATCTTGATTAGGATTGGAGCTAAAATCTGCAGGACACTGGCCCTCCAGGACCAAGTTTGGCCACACCTGCTACGGACTTGCACTTACGTCACAATTTGGTCAGTTACCTGGATTGTGGCCCTACTGGCGATACTCAGATGTGAACAACAGCATCATCATCGCTTACACGGTTAATGTACTACTGAATACGTTGTTCTGCTAATTTATGCTGTCTAAATCACGGACAAAAACGTCTGGAAGCTGCTAAATCATTTAGAGAAGGATTTAGTAAGCAGGAAATGGCACAATATTTTGACAAACTAAAGTTAATAGGTGGTAAAGATGTATGAGCAGTATTAATTAAGATATTAGCCTAATACTTCACCCACCTGACCGGAAATGCTAAGAACAAATATGAATGTTACCAAGATTCTTGCCCTGGAAATCCTGGTTCAGTTTGGCCAACCACAAACGCCTTTTGTTTTTTAGACAGTTTTTTGCACTCCTCTCCTTGATTTGTTATAACTTTTGGCAGTGTAAACTACTCTAAATGTTATTCCCGGTCTGAATGATTAGTAAAGCCCAAAACTTAACAATAATTGATCATTTTCAGCAGCAATAATTAGCAAAATATTCAAGTTTTGTTCGGTTCAGTGGCATTGTTTACATTCAGCGCCACCAATATGGCTAATTGATGACAGCATGAAAACACTCTTTTGTACATGCTGCGTTTTGTTTTCCTTAAACGAAAATTGATTAATTATATAATGACGATGGCTCTTATAATAACATATGCCTATATTTGTTCCCCAGTATGGCGAAAATGTGGTTCACGTTTGTCCTACTTCAACTTCTGCTTCAGCTCACCCTTAGTGCTCAGTGTCCCAATGGGTGCGTTTGTGACATTAGGGGTTCTGCAAAATGCATTGGGAACCACATCACCGACATCCCCCCTCTCGACCCAACAACAACCTTTCTACTCTTGCTAAACGACACAAACATAAAAACCCTCAAAAACCACAGCTTTCAGTCGTTCTCTCTTCTGCTACGCCTGATGATCACGCACAGCACTCTCGACACCATCCAGCCAGAAGCTTTCCACGGTGCCCCACAGCTTCTGTCCATCAAACTGTCTTCAAACATGCTCTCTGTCCTCCCACTTGGAGTGTTTAGTGAGCAGAGCAAATTGGAGCAACTCCAGCTAGATGGTAACCAAATAGCTTCCGTTAGTTCAGAACTCTTTGCTCCGGTGGTCAACCTAACCGAGCTTAATCTGAGCAAGAACCGCATTTCCCGATTGGACGCCAATGTCTTTCAGAGCTTGACCAAGCTGAATTATCTAAACTTGGCTGAAAACCAGCTGAGGAACTTCCCGGGGAACCTTTTCCACAACCTTCGGGAACTCAAATCTCTGGTGCTCACGTCCAACCAGTTGAAGACTCTTGAAAGTGGTTCCTTTGACCATCTAAGCAAACTGCTGGTGCTAATGCTACAGAAGAACCAGATCAAAGAGATTCCTCCACGTCTTTTCTGGCACTTTCCATCCCTGCTCACTCTCTCACTGTCAGGCAACCAACTCCGGTATCTTCCAGCCGAGAGCTTCTACTACTTGCCCAACCTGACCAAGTTCACCCTCTACAAAAACCCATTGATAACCCTACCTGACCAGCTTATGGGACAAATGCCGAGGCTCCAAGAGCTGTACCTTTATGAAACCAACCTATCCACTGTCCCTTGGAACCTTTTTGCGAACATGACCAACCTACGGGCTCTTAATTTACACTTCAACGACAAGTTGACCTCCCTACCAAAGAACGTCTTCTGTTGCCTGCCCTACTTGAAAAAGCTGTCTCTGAAAAACAACAACCTTCGGGAACTGGACCCAGAGCTCTTCTCAAACTTGATTAGTCTTCAAATTTTGTTGCTTAATGAGAACAAGCTTGAGTCGCT
This sequence comes from Cirrhinus molitorella, assembly GCA_033026305.1. Taxonomy (NCBI): domain Eukaryota; kingdom Metazoa; phylum Chordata; class Actinopteri; order Cypriniformes; family Cyprinidae; genus Cirrhinus; species Cirrhinus molitorella. The sequence continues at coordinate 24,840,914 of CM065121.1, read as the reverse complement.
CCCATCGGAAATCTTTCACAACGCCTCAAGAGTAGAAATACTAGGCCTGAACCACAACTATCTGAGGTATCTCCCTGGAGATGTTTTTGTACATGCAAGGGCACTAAAGGATCTCTATCTAAGTGGCAACAAATGGAATTGTGATTGTAGCATTATGGGCATTGCAGAATGGATTCAGGAAAACCCAAAACTAATCAGTGACTTGGACAAAGGAGTAACATGCTGTGAACCGCACCAGTTAGAAAACCATCCGCTGCAAACGCTGACTCACGAAAAACTCCATTGTGGTGTTTTCCAGACAACGTTTATGACGACTAGTGCTATTACCACTGAAGCGACACCAACAACATCAACCCTACACTCATCTACAGCTAGAAATACTTTGGCAAGTACTTTTCCAACAACCACCTCTCTTCTTTCTCCAACACCTGATCATATATATGTGGAACAAACCAATGTTCCGGTGTTCTACGATACAATTGTGCTGGATAACGGACCTGAAATTGTGCACAACAATCATTACAATGGCTGGGTGTATTTGTGGACTGTCCCATCGACTGGTCCCTACAGTGGCTTCATGATGGCTTTGTACATTGTTCTCTTGGTCACTGGTGTAGTCCTGATTGTGGCCAGCTTGTATGCTTTGTATCAGCTTCATAAGGTGGTGTGGGTGTTAGGAAAAGTCACTATGGGAGACAATCTAATGGCTAGAAGAGTACGAAGCTTCCAAGTCACACTCTAGAGGAAGCTTGAAAACCTCTTCAGTTATTCTACAGCAAATTGTGATGTGTTTTCACCTTAAAGTGCATATTTATGAGCAACATGTAAGTCTCAGACTTTTCTGCACTTTTAATTACAAATTATGCTCAGCAAACCAACTTATGTAAAGAGTTTAGAAATCAATATAATCCTTTTTGTACGTGTTCATTTATACAGCCATTTACAATGAATCTTTTGTTTCTTTTCTAAGTTTTCCTTTCTGCAGTTTCCACATTCCAGTGCCTTACATTCACAAAACTGATATGGACACACCCTTGGTGGTTGTTTGCAAAGTGTAAGACCAAATAAAATGTTTCTGCACCTTGAGAGTGGTTTCTTTGCCATGTACACCACCTGGTGGTTAAATAACATAGAGCAAAAGTTACAGAGCCAAATATGCATATACTGATATGTATTTTTACAGTATACTACTCCACTACTACAAAATATTGCTTTTATAATTTTGTAACAATGTTATTATATTTAGAATTATTATATTTATTTTTATGTAAACACACACACACACACACACATATATATATATATATATATATATATATATATACACACACATATTTTTATGTAGTATAATATAATATAATATAATGTATATGTATAATATGGATTATTGTTTATTTAAATAATTAATTACATATATCCAATTGTTCCACTTTTTTATAATATAATTATAAATACTACTACCACCACTACTACTACTACTACTAATAATGTAAACAAATGTTATTTTATTTAGAATTATAATATTTATTTTTGTTATTTAAATAAACATTACACACACACACACACACATTTTTATATAATATTAAATTATATATTATTAAATCAATATGAATTATTTTTATATTTAAATAATGTATTACATATATAATTTAAATAATTATAAATAAGTATAATTACATGTGTACTCTAATTATTTTCTTAAACAAATGTTTAGAATTGTTTTTGTGTTATTTACACACACACACACACACACACACACACACACACACACACACATTATTATTATTATTATTATTATTACATAGAAATATGTTTATATTATACTATATTATATTATTTCGTTAATATGAATTATTTTATAATTTAAATAATTTATTACGTATATAATTAGTTATAATTATGAGTACTCCAATAATTTTCTCAACCAAATGTTATTTTATTTAGAATTATTATATTTATTTTTACAATTATATTTACTGCAGATCATTAGTAAATATGCACAATGTCAACCTTACAGTTAATTGTAAAAATTTTAGATTAGTATAGATCTTAGTAGTAGTAATAGTAGTAGTAGTAGTATTTAGGGGGAAGAGTGAAGTGTGTATTTGTGGATGCTAAAATACTAACAGCAAATATTGTTGCAGTTCTTTTTAGTGTCACTAGAGGCACAGAAATCTCACACTTCACCTTGAAGTAGGAGAGCGAACCACCCAGTAAACAGATGTGGCTAAACTCACGTTTGTACATTACTATTGCAGCATAGTTTAGCTTACACAGCAAACATGTACCAAGCACTGTTATCAAATTATTACCACTCCCACATGACTAATGATACGCCTCAAGAACAAGCCCAACGTTGACGTTTGGTGGGACTCCGAAACTCAAAGAAAGTGTTCTCTAATAGGGTGTATGCTTTTTTGTGGGCGCGGTCCATCCGCCAATGAAGCGTGAAATCCTGAAGATCTCTATTACAACATTAACAGGATGTTTCACATCTTTGAAAATGTTTCCAAAATGCTTCACATGTTCAGAATGATTCTTGTACAACTCTTGGAAATTTATGGTCATAGCTTTCCGTAGCGTTCCTAAAAAATTGAAAATACGCAGTAGCTTCATGTTCATCTAAAAAAAGCTTCTCAACCGTTATGCCCAGAGTGACCCGAATTTGAGTCCCGTCTCGCAGACCACCCGGATCCTGTTTAACTCTCACAAAAAACACTAAAAAACAGTATAAAAAAATAAGAAACTTATTATTTCAATCTCTCAAACCTCATTCAAGGCCTAAATGTTATTATTTACATAAATCCTCAACTGTCGTGCTGTTATAGCAACAACAACAACAAAAAAAACTGTCATAATATTACATAACACATTTCCAATTCAAGAGAAAACTTGAAACATGATCTGATATTGTGGTTTTTATGAGTCATGGAGAACAGATGGAAGACTTTGTAGTGTTAATGGCATCCAGAGATTTGTGTGAACATGTTCAGGTATGATAACATCCCACTTCATCTGCCTGGCGACTCAACAGTATATACAGGAGCTAGAAGGGAAAAGTCTGCCACAAACATGAAACAAAGGGGATCATTCTGAATAAATATTTCCCACCACCCCACGATGCCTAAAATGCTGTTCTCGAAGATTCGGATCTACGAGTTCAAGGACCTCAATCGGAACAAGGAACAACCAAAAGCGTAAATTTTACTTGTCTTTCTACATACAAACATCTTGAATTTACCAAAATATGGATATTTACTGAAGTGTTTATTTGAATTTTATAGACTGGACATTCTGTTGAGCAGGAAAAAACAGAAAAACAATATCAGATGTGTTTTGATTCAGAAAAATACTGAAGGCTCTAATTATCAGTAAGTTTTTAAACTGTTATCTACAGGTATAAAATGATTTCAACACAATATAAAACCTGAAATTATGAATTTATGGATACTTGATGTCTAAGTAGTTATTTTTTAGGCCCGGGTTTATATGAATGTATAGAAAAAATTGTTTTTGATATTAAATTTGGTATTAAAGTTCAAATACAAATGTCCATGCAGTCTTCATAAAATAATTAGAAAAAGATGGGAAAAATATTTAAATTCATTGGAACTAATGGGTCAGTGAATTACTGAAACAGGGGAAATATGATGCAACAGGGTTGATGCATAACCTAAAGTCAACTGTATGATGTACATACATAAATTACTGGGTTTTTCTTTAAGAAAATTAATTGGAATTAATGGGACAGTAACAGGTGAAAAGTTATGGTAACAGGGTTGATGAATTACCTAAAGTCAACTTCATATATGTATATAAATGACTGGATTTTTCCTTAGGAAGTTCTTTGAAATTAATGGAGTATTTCAATAATAAAACAGGGAAATATGATGGTAACAGGGTTGACGCAACTATAGTTGCCGCAGTTTATATTTATTTTTCTTTTGTAAGTATTTTTCTAGATGTGATCCACGTTTTATTTCTCAATGACATGCAAGTAAACAACTAAATAAAAGATTTTATGAAACAAAAGAGGTATTGACTGACTTCCTGTCACATGAGGCGGTGAACTTCCTACCCCTACTTCCAGGAAGCATGGCGAGGGCAAACCCTCCCAAAGAAAGTTAATTTTTTTTGTTGACATATATATATCTACATAATCATGAAGGTCTCTAGAATCATCCAAACAAGACAAATCTTACAAGAGATCTATAGTTTTTTGTATACTTACAAAAGTACAATCGGCAACTATAGTTGCCGGTGGGAAAATGCCTTGTAAGTACATATAACATATATCATGGGGAAATGGGGTATACTGTTGCTAGCATTATGCTACTCATGTTACCTTCTTGTCAAAAACATGTTAGCATCATGCTATCAACATGCTAATCATGCTAACTTAATGTTAACAACATGTTACTATGTTGCTAGCATTACGCTAATCACATTAACAGCTTGTTTAAAACATGTTAACATCATGCTAGCAAAATGTTGATTATGCTAATTTTGTTTTAACATTTAACTTGTTTTAACATGTTGTTAGCATAATGCTAACACAAATAACATGTTGTTAACATGATGCAAAAAGGATTAGGGCTGTTATTAGTGCCTAGTGCCGAGTTTTGTCACAGTAAGCACCACTTACATTTTCTTCAGAAAATGTACATATATATATATATATTTTTATTTATTTATTTCCATTTAACTTTTTGATACACAATGCCCTGTTGGGGCAACTTAATGGCTGCACTTTGTACTGCACTATATTTCACAACTTTAAGACAAATGGATTTGTTGTCTGTTGTTTTCATATTCAAGACATTATAAGATAGATGCAGATTTTTTGGGTTTGCATGGAATGTTCTTCGACTTAATAAATATGTTTATGAATAAAGATTGATCTTCCCTGCTGAAAAAAACAGCTGAAACCAGCATAAGCTGGATGTCTGGTTTTAGCTAGTCATAGCTACTTTCTTAGCTGGTCAGGCTGGTCTTACCTGGTCAGCAAGCTGGTTTTAGAGGGGTTTTTGTCACTTTGTGACTTTCTTAGCTGTTCAGGCTGGGAGACCAGCTGGAACAACCAGCTAAAACCAGCCTGACCAGCCTAGCCAGGCTGGAAAACCAGCTAAAACCAACTTAAACCAGCTAAGACCAGCTCAGACTGGTTTTAGTTTTTTTTTTTTTTTTTTTTTTTAGCAGGGTGTTATCAGCAGTTATTTTGATTAGATGCCAAATGCTCTCCTCCTATTCAAATTTGACATTGAAGGGGTACATACAACATATTTGCCCACCGGCAACTATAGTTGCCACACATTCATAAACAATTTTCAAAAAAAAACAAAAAAAACCTATGGAAAATAAATGCAGAAAATGTTCACATAGGACACTATTAACACAACTATATGCATGAAAGCATTCAAAAAAATTGGGCACAAATGGGTTAATTACTGAAACATGATGGTAACAGGGTTAATGCATAACCTAAAGTCAACTATATATACATATATAAATTTCTGTATTTTTCCCTAGGAAGTCCTTTGAAATTAATGGAATATTTCAATAATACAACAGGATAAATATGTTGGTAAAAGGGTTGATGCATAACCCAAAGTCAGCTGTACATATATAAATTAGTGTGTTTTTTTCTTTAAGAAAATTAATTTGAATTAATGGAACAGTTCATTGCTGAATCAGGGGAAATATGTACAGTAACAGGGTTGACGCATTACCTAAAGTCAACTAAAATTGCTAGATTTTTCTTTAAGAAAAATCATTGGAATTGATGGAACAGTTAATTACTAAAAGAGGGGAAATATGATGATAACAGGGTTGACACATTACCTAAAGTCAACTAAAATTTCTAGAGTTTTTCTCATTTCTTTTTTTTTTTTTTTTTTTTAAGACTACAAGACCATGGGCCAAAGCTAGCTGATCTGCTAGAAAACCGAGGTTAGTTCATCCACCAATCACCTCAATATAGTTTGTTGTTTTTATATGTACATTATTTTTTAAAAATAAAAATATATAATTTTCCGAACAGCCTACCTGGACGCCTTTCATTCATTTCTCCAGTCTGAGTTCAGTGCGGAGAACATTGAATTTTGGCTTGCCTGCAGGGAATATAAGCAGATGACATCATCTGGCAAACTCTCTAACAAAGCAGCAGATATCTACAAAGATTTTCTCCATCCCATGGCTCAAAAAGAGGTCAGTATGTGCATTCCGTAAAACATTAAATAGAGTAGGGCCTTTCCAAACAGTCGCATTGCATTATGACACATGGAAATGCCATTGCATCATAGTAATGAATAATTATAGGAGGGGTGGTGCTAGGGTATTTGGGATAGTAACTGAAAAGTTGTAGGTTCAAACCCTAAAGTGCTAGAATTAAAAAAAATATATATGCACTTTCAAATGAACAACAATCCAGAATTTTTGCATTTGCCATTTGCCTAACAAAGTAAACACAACTGAAATACAAATGTCATATATTCTTTAGTTATCTTTCATGGATGTTACAATTTTGCAGGTAAACATTGATCACAACACTCGTGAGAAGATCAAGAGATCTCTGGTGAAGCCTGACCTCTCTTGTTTTGATGAAGCCGAGATGCATATATACAGACTGATGGAGGAAGACTCCTGCCCGAGGTTCCTCAAATCTGAGGCCTATCATAACCTGAGGAACGCCGCCAGAAACCCAATATAGACCAGTCAATGACAACTAATTCACTGGAAAAATGTTTCTTAATGAGCCGGCATGCAGAAAGAGGACATGTGCACGTGGTTTAGAGGAAATGACAGAGGAGAACAGAAAGTATGTGGTGTGCAGAGGCTCAGCATCACTAGTTTGAGTGATAAGATGAATGAAAAAAAATAAAAGTGTTACTGTTACAGGAAATGATCAAAAATTAACGTACATTACATGGTTTCCATTGTTATTTGAGAGATGGGCTGGAAATGGGTGACTTTCTGTAAATGTTGTTGATGTGTTTAATCTAACCCTACCAGTCTACTATTACTCTACAAACACTCTAGTACGAGTTAGTAGATATATAGGTGCAATGTTACTTATAGTCAACAGAATGTGTTAAAGGGACCATGAAAATAAAGTGAAACCCTGATTTTTTTACTTTTTACTTCACAAAAAAACAAAAAAACAAAAAAACAAAACAATTCATTGGAATTAAAGGAACAGTTAATTACTGAAACAGGGTTGATACATTACCTAAAGTCAACTATATATCGTCGCTGTCGGGCGGAATCCTCGTATCTCCAAAACCGTAATTTTTCAGGAAATGAAAAAAACTGCATATTTTTTGAGTTATTAAATATTTTATCGTTAAAGTTGGTATTATACCATATATTGCTATCATACACTGTTGTGTACCAACATTAAGACAACATTTCTCCAAAATCATGTTTTATCGGAGATACGAGGTTTTATGACTTGGGAGCAGGGAGATACGAGATTACGCCGTCATTGATAAGAATATACAGACACAGACTTCGCTGCTGCCAGCAGTTCATCAAAGTCTGCGGTCGCGTTGAGCCTTTTGACAAGAGAAAAGGCTTCAATAGTTAACCAAAACTAACGACTGTGGTTACATACATCTTCCTAAACTCTATTTTAAAGGTTTAAGAGCTATGATGCAATACAAAAAAACTGAGTTCGTCTTTTTTTCCCCTTAATTCTTCCAGAACAGCTTATACTTCCGTTTCAGCTATTACTACGTTTTGTATGTAATGCCAAAGTGGTTATATTTCGTTTCGTTTTCTTAATAAGGTCATTTAGAAAAACTTTTGGAGCATTTTTTTGTTCGTTAAATATCAGTTTTTTGTTTTTTTTTTACGAACAGCGGCCAGCGGAAGACTTTTGCCTTTTAGCCTAAATCATTACGACTTGCATAAAATAAAATCTATAGATCTAAAACAGTTAAAGTAGCTATAGAACAATTTTAGTTTAAACACTAAACCTAGATAAATGTGCGCTATTATGTGAATATTGTTTTTGAAGAGGAGCTTTGCAGGACATGAGGAGTCAGCGCGATCACATTTTTCAGCGAATAGGCTACATGCCTCACAAACATGACAAATAAATAAATAAATAAATAAATAAATAAATAGAAAGCTTTAAATGATTACTTAACGAAATAAAACAAATCAGAAAAAAACGCTTTCATTATGTAATCCGGAAAGATGCTTTCCTTCAAAAGTTGCGTCCAAAGAAGGGATTGCGAGTCAGGGTCTTTGCGACATTATCTCAGAATACACTAGTTTATTAATGGATCATTCAAATATCTCCTTACTGTTTCCACCGACACATTCAATGCTAATTATTTTTGCCGGTGCTTTGTGACAAGAAGATGGAAGGAGACATATGCCCCGACGCTCCAGCGGAGTGAAGAAAAGGTGGAGATACGAGCTCTTCTCAGACAGTTGAAGTGTTCAAATGAGTTAAGAGATTTGCTCTCAAGCTATTTTCAACACTTTAGATTAGTTAATAATTTGTAAAAATTACAGATCCACGTGGGCACTGACCAATAGCATCGATTTGTGAAAAAATATGAAATTTACAAAATTTGGACATACGAGGTTTCCGCCCGACAGCGACGATATGCATATAGAAACTACTGGATTTTTCTTTAAGAAAAGTAATTGGAATTAAAGGAACAGTTAATTACTGAGACGGGGGAAATAGTATAATAGTAACAGGGTTGACACATTACCTAAAATCAACTATATATACATATATAAACTACTGGATATATCTTTAGAAGAATCCTTTGAACATAATGGAATACTTCATTAATAAAACAGGGAAAATATGATGGTAACAGGGTTGATGCATAACCTAAAATCAACTATATATACATATATATAGTTGATTTTAGGACAACTGAGGGACTCATATACAACTATTACAGAAGGTTCAAACACAACAACAACATCAACAACAAAAAACATGCATTAACATGCATGTACACATTTCCATTCTGTTCAAAAGTTTTCACCCCCGGCTCTTAATGCATGTTTTTTTCCTTCTGGAGCATCAGTGAGTGTTTGAACTTTGTGTAATAGTTGCATATGAGTCCCTCAGTTGTCCTCAGTGTGAAAAGATGGATCTCAAAATCATACAGTCATTGTTGAAAAGGGTTCAAATACACAAAAATGCAGGAAAACCAAAGAATTTGTGGGAGCTGAAGGATTTTTCTGATGAAAAGCAGACAGTTTAACTGTTCAGGACAAACAAGGGGCTCATGAACAACTATCACTGAACAAAAACACACAGCTGTGGGTCATTCAGGTAACAACACAGTATTAAGGTATGTAAACTTTTGAACAAGGTAATTTTTATAAATTCAGCTATTGTTTTCTTTTGTGGACTATATGTAAATGTCTTTTATGTAAAATATCTTATTCAGGTCAGTACTAAATAAAAAATAACATGCATTTTGTATGTTTCCTCTTATTTTGCTAAAAGAATTAACATTTAGCAGATTCTGCAAGGGGTATGTAAACTTTTGAGCACAGCTGTATAAACGGCACTATCTATCATCATCTTTTTCTGGATATTAGTTGTGTTTATGAAAATTCTATCAAAAATTTTATTTATGGAATGTTTATTACTAAAACTATGACAGAAACAGGGTTGATGCAAAATATATATTAATGTATATTTCTGTTCAAATTTTAATTTTAATTAGAAATCTAATGAGAAAAGTAAGTTTAAACTGAAAGCTCTTCTCAGAATAAAAAATGAAGAAGCAACAACTATAATCGGCATCTTCATTTGTTTCACTAGAAGAAACAAAAATGCCTTATTTACTTACAAACATTGACTATATGTATACAACCCATGTTTTTTTGTTGACAATTTCTTTCTTTTTTCAGGCAATCTGTATAAAGACTGAGTGAGCGTCATACCCTCTTTATGATTAGAACGCACAAACATACTGTGAGTCGCAGATGAGCTTTACTTAGAAAGTCTGTGGACAATGACTAATTATGAGCAGAAAGCCAACTCTAAGAAGAAATTTTCCACAGTCTGCAAAGAACCCTGTTTTGGTCACATGTCCAACTCGAGCTAATTGATGCAGAGACAAGCCTTAAGTGAGAGATGTTGCCATAAAGTACAATAATAATCCATGTTAGTGCTTGACCCCACTGTGACAATGACTTACTTTCTGAGATTCATAGCTTAAAAAGGCAATTCAGAGCATCTAAGAATAACTATGTTTGATTAACCTAATACTCCACCAACACAGTGAATGTCAACGGTCGTCTGATGCATGCTAGATCTCCCTCAGCATATGTCCTTCTTGGGGAAAGGTAATTCTATAATAAAGAAACCACTGCTTTAAAAGCACTGGAAATATCTATAAAAAATACCACGTTTATTGGATTAAGATTCTTTTCATTCTAAAAAAAATAGCACTGGATGCACATTATATGATTTTCATGGGGATTTTTCACAGACGATTTAAATTTAGTCATTAAAATATGATGCTGATTATATAAATACAACCAACAGGAGACTTCCGTAAATTAATTTCAGCAACAATTTTATAAATGGTTATAGTTTTAGTTTCAGTTAACTATAATAACCCTTAATAAAAGGGAATTTTAATGCTGTTATTTTCACAAATATTTAGAAACAAAAAATATATACAAATTCCACAAAAGTGCTGACATTTTAAAATCTACTTATAAAAAAATAAACATAGTTATGATTAAAAATTAAAGTTCCCTTCTTTCTTTTTAATTATTATTTATAATGCGCAATAACTAAAAAACAGGAAATATGATTGTAACGGTTATTTGTTTTTAATATTTTTTTATGGGTACATGACCAACGGCTTTTAATAAAACACAATGTACTGTACAACTAATTCAATCATACATTATTTGATTTTTCCTATACAATTTGTTTCCCATCTCAATGCAACACATATGTTGTCACTCAGAAGTGAGGCTAATGCGAAATCATGTGGTAACACAGCTATAAGGAAATTAATTTACAAAGGCGGTTAAAAGTAAGCTCCCATCATGCAACTTCACAGCAGATGCACCAATTATCGATGAAACGTTCCACCAATTTGTAAGTTACCCAGTTTCAGCCTACGGATGAAACCTGACCAATCTCTCACACAATCTGCCCATCATCTGCTGCCAAAAACACAGTCACCATAGCGACTAAAAGGAAATGAGTAATGTTCTGAGCCACTGACATTGCCCGAGGTACAAAATTGCTCAATTGCGCACAATGGAGAAGCTGACAGTGTTACAGTATGAGATAGAGTGCGCTGGTCAGGTGACTTTGAGGATGTCTACTCATGCTGTTATTAACACACGCTGTCAAAAGTGAACGCTTGACTGCCTATATCCATTTTTGGATAAACTTGACAAAACCCAAAGTCACTTACTATGGATACACATTAAAAACACAGAAAATAGTCTTTTAAAGGGATAGTTCACCCCAAAATTTAAATTCTGTCATTAATTATGTTCCAAATCCGTAAGACCTCTGTTCATCTTCGAAACACAAATTAAGATATTTTTGATGAAACCCGAGAGCCTTCTGACTCTGCCTAGACAGCAATGCAACTGACACATTTAATGCCCATAAAGGTAGCAAGGGCATCGATAAAATAGTCCATGTGTCATCAGTGGTTCAACCATGATGTTTTGAAGCTACGAGCGTACTTTCTGTGTGCTCTCTTCCCTTTAAGTGGTTGGCGTATGTTCACAAAAATACCATAAAGCGTGTGTGGTGGAGAAGAAATTGTTGAATAAAGTCATTGTTTTGTTTCCTTTGTGCACAAAAAGTATTCTCATAGCTTCATAAAATTAAGGTTGAACCACTGATGTCACATGGACTATTTCAATGACGTCCTTACTACCTTTCTGGGCCTTAAACGTGTTACTTGTATTGCTTTAAACCTGATCATAAACTTGTATACAATTTCCTAGTAATGTTTTAATTTGATGGCAAAAATGTCAAGTGGTAATCATCATTTTCTAAAAAGCTTTTAATGTTAAGCTTTTTTTTTTTTTTTTTTTTTTTTTTTTTTACAAATATCCTGAATTATTTAGACATAACCATCATGTTTTTTGTTGTTGCTGTTGAATTACATTTTAAATGCTGATGCAATCTTGTCTTATGATGAAATATCAAATAACAAATTTCTTTCCGAGGTACTGACCAATAAATACAGTCATGGGGTCTGAAGGGGTCTGATATCAAATGCTTTTTCATGCATGTTTGATTTAATGAACAACCTTTTCTTTTCTTTTTTTTTTTTTTTAAATTTAGTTGAATTAATTGAATCTTTTACATTTGATTTTCCATTTATTTTTAATTCATAAATATATTTGTGTGTGTGTGTGTGTGTGTGTGTGTGTGTGTGTGAAGTTTCTATTTTTAACTATATACTTTTTTCATGCATGTTGGTTGCACCACATCACTTTATTTGACGACAAAGTTTTTTAAACAAATTTTATTCATTAATTCATATTTATGAGGGTCTATGATGCATATTGGTTGCACCACATGACGGCAAATGTTTTTAAACCTTTTTTTAAAACAGATTTTATGAATTAATTAAAAAATGTTAGTTTATGATGCATGTTGGTTGCACCACATGACTTTGATTTGACAATAAAACTGTTTTTTAAACAAATATTATGAATTAATTCATAAATATGAGGGTCTATGATGCATGCTGGTTGGACCACATGACTTTGATCTGACAACAAACTGTTTTTAAACAAATATTATAAATTAATTCATAAATACAAAGATCTATGATGCATGCTGGTTGCACCACATGACTTTGATTTGACGTCAAATGTTTTTTTAATAAATATTTTGAATAAATTCATAAATACGAGGGACTATGATGCATGTTGGTTGCACCACATGACTTTGATTTGATGACAAATGCTGTTTAAACTTTTTAAAACAGATATTATGAATTATTTCATAAATATTAGTCTATGATGCATGCAATTTTTTTAACCTTTTTTAACAAATATTATGAATTAATGGCTAAATATGAGGGTCTATATGATGCATATTGTTTGCACCACATCACTTCTATTTGATGACAAACAGTTTTTTTTAAAACAAATATTATGAATTAATTCATAAATACGAGGGTCTATGATGCATATTGGTTGCACCACATCACTTTATTTGTTTTTTTAAAACAAGTATTATGAATTAATTCATAAAAACGAGGGTCTATGATGCATATTGGTTGTACCACGTGACTTTGATTTGCCAACAAATGCTTTTTGAACTTTAAAAAAAAATATTATGAATTAATTCATAAATATTAGTCTATGATGCATGCCGGTTTGCACCACATGACTTTGATTTCACGATAAAACTGTTTTACTGTTAAACTGTTAAACAAATATTATCAATTAATTCATAAATCTGAGGGTCTATGATGCATGTTGGTTGGACCACATCACTTTGATCTGACGACAAACTGTTTCTAAACAAATATTATGAATTAATTCATAAATACAAAGGTCTATGATGCATGCTGGTTGCACCACATGACTTTGATTTGACATCAAATATTTTTTAACAAATATTTTGAATTAATTAATAAATACGAGGGACTATGATGCATGTTGGTTGCACCACATGACTTTTATTTGGCGACAAATGCTTTTTAAACTTTTGTAAACAGATATTATGAACTATTTCATAAATATTAGTCTATGATGCATGCCGGTTGCACCACATGACTTTGATTTTTGATGATTTGATGATAAAACTGTTATTTTAAACAAATATTATGAATTAATTCAGAAATATGAGGGTCTAAGATGCATGTTGGTTGGACCACATGACTTCGATTTGACGACAAACAGTTTTTAAAACTTTTTAAACAGATATTATGAATTAATTCATAAATATTAGTCTATGATGCATGCCGGTTGCACTACATGACTTTGATTTGACGCTAAAACTGTTTTTTTTTTTTTTTTTTAAACAAATATTATGAATGAATTCATAAATATGAGGGTCTATGATGCATGTTGGTTGGACCACATGATTTTGATCTAATGACAAACAGTGTTTAAATGAATTAATTCGTAAGTACGAGAGTCTATGATGCATATTAGTTGCACCACATGACTTTAATTTGACGACAAATGTTTTTAAAACTTTTTTTAAACAGATATTATGAATTATTTAATAAATATTAGTCTATGATGCATGCCGGTTGCAGCACATGACTTTGATTTGACGACAAACTGTTTTTAAATAAATATTATGAATTAATTCATAAATACGAGGGTCTATGATGCATACTGGTTGCACCATATGACTTTGATTTGACGACAAATGTTTTAAAACTTTTTTAACAAATATTATGAACTAATTCATAAATATGAGGGTCTATGATGCATATTGGTTGCACCACATCACTTTATTTGTTTTTTTCAAAACAAGTATTATGAATTAATTCATAAATACGAGGGTCTATGATGCATATTGGTTGCACCACGTGACTTTGATTTGACAACAAATGCTTTTTGAACTTTTTAAAAAAATATTATGAATTAATTCATAAATATTAGTCTATGATACATGCTGGTTTGCACCACATGACTTTGATTTGATGATAAAACTGTTAAACTGTTAAACAAATATTATGAATTAATTCATAAATCTGAGGGTCTATGATGCATGCTGGTTGCACCACATGACTTTTATTTGATGTCAAATCTTTTTTTAACAAATATTTTCAATTAATTCATAAATACGAGGGACTATGATGCATGTTGGTTGCACCACCTGACTTTTATTTGACGACAAATGCTTTTTAAACTTTTTTAAACAGATATTATGAATTATTTCATAAATATTAGTCTATGATGCATGCCGGTTGCACCACATGACTTTGATTTGATGATAAAACTGTTATTTTAAACAAATATTATGAATTAATTCATAAATATGAGGGTCTAAGATGCATGTTGGTTGGACCACGTGACTTTGATCTGACGACAAACTGTTTTTTAAACTTTTTTAACAAGTACTATGAAGTAATGCCTAAATATGAGGGTCTATATGATGCATATTGGTTGCACCACATCACTTTGATTTGACGACAAATGCTTTTTAAACTTTTTTTAAACAGATATTATGAATTATTTGATAAATATTAGTCTATGATGCATGCCGGTTGCACCACATGACCTTGATTTGACGACAAACTGTTTTTAAACAAATATTATGAATTAATTCATAAATACGAGGGTCTATGATGCATACTGGTTGCACCACATGACTTTGATTTAATGACAAATGTTTTTAAACTTTTTTAACAATTTTTAACAAATAAATATTAATTAGCAGTTTTGTTTAAAAAAGGTTAAGGTTTGGGGTCTGATATGGTAAGGATATTTTGTTGTTTGTTGATCAGTTTGATGTAAGTGAAATTCATATTGTCCTGACAAAATGCAAAATGCAAAATGCAAAAAAAAAAAAAAAAAAAAAGATTGGAAGTAAAAGTAAAAAAAAATAGCAAAACATTATTTTAATCAATTGGATCAGCAAAGAACTATCTTTTCTTGTTCATACATTTCTTTGTGGAGGATCTTCAGCATGTTGGTTCTTTGAAAACCACAAGAACATAGATGGTTTTCCAAGAGACTAGAGAAACCATAGACCTTCCAGTAAAACTCTTTTGGTTCTAATTCATTTTTTTTTTTTTTTTTTTTTTTTTTAGCGCAGGTGAAGCTAGTTACTCATTATCAAAAGGATTTTTGTGTAACTTCTTCAGTGCTAATAAAACAGAAAACAAAGCGTGATGAACTGACCTAACCATCTCATTTGACTCTTATTTCCATTCGTGCTCCATTACAGTTTGGCTCTGTTTACGTCCGTAGATTACTGAAAAACCCAAAACATGCAAAGCTGTCATTTGCTTATCAGTTATTTTAGCAAGGTACATGTGAATTTACATGTCTAAAAATATGGAGAAACAGACTATGCCTTTCGCACACGAGTGGCCAGGGAGGAGGGGGGAGGGTTCGAAGGGGCTTCCTCTTTGTGGTTCGCCGAGTCCCTGTTGGTGACACGAGCCCTTAGCAACCGTCGCAGGGCATAAAAAGCAGAGCCGGATACGCAGAAGGGAAACCTGTAGAGCACCAAGTGCAGCATGATCACTAGCAGGAGCGCACGGCTGTGGATTCCTGGGCAATAAGCCCTCGCTCTACCATGCCTGGCCTAATCCCACAACCTCTCCCAACACATTTCAACATGGACAGAGACGACTGCAGGAGAAACAAGACCTTGTAAGTGTGATCTTCAGGCACTTTTACTCAACTATCAGCACAAGGGCATCTATTGTGAGTCCCAGCATGCTTTAGCGTAGGTTTGCATGTGTAAAGCGTAAAATGCCGACAACAACGCTGACTTTCTCTCTGTAGAGGAAAGAACCTCATGTGCCGACTAAAGTGTATGTTCACCAGTTCGTCTGCTCCTGAGAGGTAAGGAAAAAGCAACACACACATATAAGGACACCAGGTCCGAAATAGTCCAAACAAGAGTTATTGCTTCTAATCCAGTTACGGTCAACTAATCAAACCCGTCTGATCTCAGCAGGCTAAGTTTAGAAGACACCCAACAATGGTCCCAGTCTCTGGAGCGACTCCTCGGTTCCAAATGTAAGTCTTTTCCGAAGCTATTTTTGGCATTGGTTTTGTTGAGGCCAGAGTAAAACATTAGTAAATTAAAGAGGTGCTGGTTTCCATTTGCGTCTTGTGTTTTGACGCGCACACGCATTCGCTCCCCCTCCAGATGGCCTGGCCACATTCCGCACCTTTCTGAAATCGGAGTTCAGCGACGAGAACATCGAATTCTGGTTGACGTGTGAGGACTACAAGAAGATAACGTCGTCCTCTAAGATGGGCTCCAAGGCGAGGAAAATCTTCGAGCAATTCGTCGAAGCAGAATCTCCGAAAGAGGTACAGGACACACCACACAACACCCTGTCGCCATATAAATCAACGAGGCGTTGCTCAAATACGCTTTCAAAAGAGGTCTTGCTCTATGGCTTTTATTTCTTCCATTTGCATGAAAAGAATTTGATACATTTTATATTTAAATAACTTCAAATTCTGTGTAAAAATGCTAAATCGTCTCTATCCAACCATATATATAGTAGAAATATATGAATAAAAATAAATAATATATTCATTAAAAACAATGAGTACATTTGTATTGGATTTGTATGTATATACAGAATAATGTAATATAATTGAACATAAAAAAGTGAATAATAGAATCATTTTTAAATAATAATCATTATTTATAAGTGCATTTGTATTAAATTTGTATGTTTTATAGTAATCTAATATAGTTAATATAGTTAGTGTCTACATAATAATGCAATATAATAATAATTAATAATTAATAATAAGTGCATTTACATTGGATTTATGTACAGCAGCAGTACAATTTAATAAAAAATAATACATTCATAAAGATTATTTATCATAAACAATATATTAACTAAACATAATTTATCATTCAATATAATTACATTTGTATTGAATTTGTATGTATATACAGTAGTAATGTAATACAATTATCATTAATTATATGCATTAAGTCAATTTGTAATTGGATCTGTGTGTATACATAATTATATAATATAATATAATATAATATAATTGAAATAATAATAATTAATTATTCATTCTAAGGGCATTTCTATTGGATTTATATACATATACAGTAGCAATACAATTTAATATTAAATAAATAAAGATTATTTATCATAAATAATATAATAATTCAAATATGATTTAATCATTCATTGTAAGTGCATTTGTATTGAATCTGTATTATATACAGTATGAATACAATATAATATAATAGTTACAAATAATAATTAATTATTCATTATAAATACATTTATATAGGCTTTATATGTACAGTAGCAATGCAATTTAATATAAAATAATAAATAATTATAAATGATTTATCATAATATAATAAAAATAATAATTAATCATTCATTATAAGTACATTTGTATGTATATACAGTAGTAATGTAATATATAACTACAATTCATTATATACAAGTCAATTTGTATTGGAATTGTATGCACAATAAAATAATTATAAATAGTACAATATAATATAACAATGTTATTTAATTATAGCATAAAAATAAATAATAATATATATTAAGATCATCTGTATTAGATTACTATTGAAAATAAAGTAGGTTATTCACTTATTTTACTGTTGCTACAGTCTAAAGTAGAACTGAGTTTACAGCTGGTTTATGATTATGGACTGGGCCATTAAGGCCATTAACTTCAGGGGCCTGACTGAAAATGGCCTACGGCAGATCTGAAACAAATATAAATAGAGGAACAACGTTTGGTTGTGAAATAAACAACGGAATTAGCAAAATTATCTGATACGGGCCTCTTCATGGCACAAGCTTGTGTGTTGTTTTAAACTAGACGTCATACGTCGTTTTCTCTTTTATTGTCCTGCAATTATGACTACATTTTGCATATTTGCGATGTAATTTCTCATTGTTTGGCCAGTACTTCTCACAATCGGTCATTTCCAGTGTAGACATAGTGTCATTGGCTCTCATTTGCATCGCAGATAAACATCGACTATCACACAAGGGAGGAAATCAAGAGAAAAGTCAAGAGTCCGACGCCGCAATGTTTCGACGAGGCGCAGAAGATCGTTTACGGACTGATGGAACGTGACTCCTACCCTAGATTTCTACGGTCTGAGATGTACAAGACCCTTCTTGAATCTCTCGCTGCGGATAATGCTCAAAGATGACTCTGTGGATATATACGACACCAAAGCTAAAACTGGAATGGCTCTGGTCTTTGGTGCAGGACCAGAACTCCAAAGCTTGTGGACGTGTGGAGCCCAAAAGACCTCTGAGACTAGAAGAAGACAATATGGTTGGGAATGTGCTATTGATACCAACGCCCAACTTGCTACTGAAGTACCATGAGGCTGCTTCCTGTGTAGATAAAGATGCAGCTCCTTCAAGCCCTTCCGGTGGTTTCTGAAACTAAAGCGTGGGCACAACACTATTTTCTGCTCCTGGCACTTCCAGAGGATCTTTAAAAACTGCTTTACCATGTCCTACAATGACTTTAGTTGGTTTGGACACTCTTGTGAGAGGAACTTCCTATTTCAACATCGGTGCCTTATTGCCACACAGATGTATGGCATGAGAATAATGTCTGACTTAATCACCTTCTCAAGACGTCAAGTTAAAAAAAAACAGAAAAAGAAAGAAATAAAAAAAGAAATAAGAACAGCTGTAGCATGTGTGCCACACACAAAAACTGTAGGCATTACTTGTAATGTTATAAAGTTTAATTTAAATAAGGATGTTTTCTATTTATTAGCCGCAGCCACTGGTTGGGTGTTGACTTTTGTTCTGTCCACTGTCATTTTTGAGGACAATGAAATAAAGATTAGACACTGGTGAACTTTTGACTCTGTTTTCATTTTTGTCTTTGGTTTGCTTTATTTTTGCGAATTACTTAAAAAAACGTAAATAACGCAATCACCTAGCCCTTAAATCTAGTATTAACACTAAATGATGTCTCTTACTGAAATATGTCGTAGAAAACGCATGAATGATTTATGTTATTAAAAAATTCACATCGTTTTTTGCATATTTTGGACTATGGGGGTGCTGTTGTTTCAATGTCGTCAAATGGTTGAACTAAAATACTGATATGATGACCACAGCTACTGAAAAGGCGATGGATATAGGCATAGAACTAAAACCAAATGTCATACTTTTGATTTTTCCCACAAGGAGTCTAAACGCCTCTGGATATCGAGTCTAACCCGTGCTGAGAAAGTCCTTCAGTAGCTTCGGCGTCATGACAAATGTCGGCATGTTTACATCTTGCCAGGATGGCATCTAATGTTTCTTGTCTCTGTTATTTGTAAGCTCTTTCAGTAGCTGTGGTCTACTAAAAGCCTTAAAGGCATCAGGGCTAAAATGGAAAGAACAAAGACGCAGGTCTTTAGGAAGTTGTATTCGTCCACAGGCATCTTTCCAAGCTTTACTCCTCTTCTTATCGGCAGGAAAGCAGTGAAGACTTACATCGCTTCTCTTGTTGCCCTTCGATTAAAAAAATTAAAAAGCCGCACAATGTGGCATTGTATCAATATTTTATTCTCCGAGTTGTGTTGCGGTAAAAATATCAACCCCCAGTAGCTTACCGAATCCAACCATTTTACATCATTGATATCAATAATGGCACCATCCATAGTCTAAAATATGTATAAAATGGTGTGGATTTTTTAAATAACGTAAATCTTTCATGAGTTTTCTACTACGTCTTTCAGTAAGAGACATCATTTATGTTATATTAAGCCATACAAGACTTAATACCCGAGTTCCCAGCAAAGAAAACACCAATTACACCACTCAATGTGAAGCTACTGTCAAGTCATTTGATTAATTTAGGAATTATTCTTTCCTAACCCTTTAGCCGACAGGTCCCATGACTACGTAGTGAAACAATTACCTTAGAAACAGGAACAGACGAGTTTCATTTCCCACAGAACAGGGAATTAAGAAAGAAAGACTTCATAAGCGCCAGAGAAGTGTGCATTGCAGCGGGTGCTGAAAAGTCATGAGATCTTGCAACTCGCGCATTTCTGCTATTGCATGTCTAATGTTGCTAACCCAGTTTGTGATGCAAGCCTTCCTCTCTGAGACTTGCCATTTAGCAGACACTTCACGCTAATTGCGGGGACTGTCCCGCTGGAGAAACCTGAATGTGTTGGTCAAGGGCACATGGGTAACAAAGCAGAACTGCGACCGGAAAAACTGACTCCTTTTAGGGACTCAAGTCTTTAGGCATTTGCTTCATGGCTTGTCACGCAGAACGCTAATGCCTAATTTAGTTTGTAATGAATTTTAAAAGCTTTAAATATAGACCCGTTTAGTCATGATTTATAGCTAATCTGGAACGCTAATTTGCTGTGTCTAAGAAGAAAGATTTCCCAGAGATTTGGATATGGTTGATTTATTGTTTCAATTCATTAATAGTAGCTTGTTAGCCTGTTAGCATATTTTGTTTACAAAGCACAAGGCCGGTTTTGTGAGTAATTTATGGTGTAGAATGTCTGTTCTAGCAATGCTAATCACAGACATAACTAAAGTTTTGTTTTAGGACAAACAGGACAGTTCTACCTTGAATAAGGCTAATAGCTAACATTAAACTGTTGGGTTACACTTTATTTTAAGGTGTCCTTGTTACAGTGTAATTATACATTTAAGTACTGAGTAATATTAATTACCTACATGTACTTACTATATGGTTATGTTTAGGAATGAGGTTTGTTTTATAGGGTTACTTGCATGTAGTTATGCATAATTGTTGTTGTAATAGTAGGTACATGTAACGCGTTACAAGGACACCTTAAAATTAGGCGTCACCAACTGTTGTTGTTAAAAGTCGAGCAAAAGAGTGTTGCAAAGGGTAAAAATCACTACAAATCTACATTAACCTATTAGCTAGCAAGTTGGATGTACTAAAACATGGCTGATTTGTTTTCAGTGTATCCATATTAGATTGTTAGTATGCTAATATCATTTCCAAAGCAAACAGTGGTTTGTGTGTAATGTATGTTGAATATAACTTGAATGTCTGTTCAATAAATGCCAATAAAAGACATAAAGTTAATTGTGTTTTAGGACAAACTGGACAGCTGATGGTTTGTATTTTGCAATGTTTTTGACAAAACTAAAAACTAGCATAAAGCTTGTTTAAAACAGTGTTGTAAGGGGTGAAAACCACTACCCTAATGAAAAAAACCCAGCCAAAATCAGCCAACTGTTTAGGCCAGTTTAGGCTGGAAGTAGCTGGTTTTAGCTGGTCTCTCAGCTTGGCTAGGCTGGTCAAGCTGCCTGACCAACTAAGACCAGACTGGCCAGCTAAGAAAGTTGCCAAAACCCCTCTAAAACCAGCCTGCTGACCAGCTAAAATCATTTATCTCTGGAATCTTCTGACCAGGTTTATAGTGGTTTTCACCCCTTTGCAACGCTCATTTGGTTGTCTCTGAATAGCTGTTTTATGCTAGTTATTATCTCTGTTCCACAATATAACAAAGTATAAATGTTCAACATTTTTAATCATGTCTTCGATTAGCATAACTTGAACAAACTTACATGTTATGTTCTACTTAACATGTTTGTTATGTTTGTTTTATGCTTTTGTTATATTGTTTATAATGAATAGATTTAGGAATACTAAGAACATTGTGATGTAAAAATGAAGCAGGGAGATGGTAGTGAATTACATCCCGGGTCACCAAAGCGTAACTAGACGTAATCAGTGGTGGAACTCCTTATATGAGCATTTCTCCCAGAAAAGCGCGCCCATGCACACATAGACTAGAACGCGACAAAGAGCGCACCCATCAACGTGCTTCATTCGGCTGCACTGCTGCGTGGGACTTACTCGAGAAGAATGTCTCTAAAGAAGTGTGGTTTTGGTTGTAAGGCAAAGATAACTTTGCTCAGCTTCCCGAGGAACCCAGCGTTACGTGAACAGTGGATGCAGTTTGTTTTTCTGGGGCAGAAACAGAGTTTTGCAAGCCTGTTTGTTGAAGAACATTTTATAAACGAGGCCCAGTTCGACGCTGGATTTGCACATTGTTTGATACTGAATGATGGAGCAGTCCCAGGTATAAAAGATCCCGGTCATTATTTAGAATTGCAGATGGTAAGTGAAAAGGCATCAAATGTCGAAATGTTGAACTTAGCTCCGCCCACAGCGCACCTCCAAAACCTTGGCTTTTTCTGGAGAAAATCGGAAAAAGCTGTATTTTTCTTTTATAAATATGATAAAACTAAAGACTTTTTGGAGATATTAAGGATACATTACTACTCTATAGGTACTCAAGATTAACATGAGATTAGGTGAAACTGTGTATGTTATGTACCCTTTAAGGGTTAAACTTCGCTAAATTGTGGAACAGAGCTAATAACTAGCATAATACAGCTGTTGACAGACAACCAAAAGAGCTATGCGAGGGGTAAAAACTGCTACAAGCTGGTCAGAAGATGTCCAGAGGATAACTTCTTAGTTAGCAAGTTGGATATGCTTCAACATAGTTGATTTAGTCTTTTCAGCTTGCAAATAGTAGCTTATTGGCTTGTTAGCATCTTGTGTTTACAAAGCACTAAAAAAAAGGTTCATTCTGTAGAACTAGACAGTTGAACCTTTATACTTTGCTAAATTGAGCTAATAGCTAGCATAAACAGCTGTTGAAAGACAACCAGTAGAGCTTTGTGAGAGGCGAAGACCACTACAAACCTGGTCAGAAGACGTCCAGAGGTTAACTTGTTATCTAACATGTTAAATATGCTAGAACATTTTTTTTTTACGTTCAGTTCACAAATAGCTTGTTAGCATCTTGTGTTTACAAAGCACACAGCAGTTTTGTGTCTAATATGTTGTGAAACATAACACAAAAGACTGTTCAAGCAATATTAATCACAGACATGACCAAAGAAAAATGTAATTTTGTAGAACAAACTGGACAGTTTAACGCTGTGATTTGCTAAATTGTGGAAGAGCTAATAGCTAGCATAAAACAGCTGTTGAAAGACAACCAAAAGAGCTTTGTGAGGGGTGAAAACTACTACAGACCTAGTCAGAAGACGTCCAGAGGTTAACCTATTAGCTAACATGTTATATATGCTAGAACATGGTTGATTTATTGTGTACAATTCAAAAATAGTAGTTTGTTTGCCTGTTAGCATCTTGTGTTCACAAAGCACACAAAAGTTTTGTATCTAATTTATGTTGTAGAACATAACACAAAAGTCTGTAATAAGTAATGCTCATAACAGACATGACTAAAAATGTTCATTCTGTAAAACACTCTGGACGGATTAACTTTAGTACATTTACTTCTTGTCTTTAACTTCTCACACACACAAACTACAAAGTGTGAAGGTTATTTCAAGTTCACCAAACAAGCTGCCTCTTTTACGTCAAAAACACTGTGCACCCTCACCAAAAGACAGTGTTCTTGTTTTCATGCTAAGGTACTTTTGGAGTCCCCCATGAGCACAGCACATGTGTCATTGCTGGGAAATACCTCGTGCGTAAAGCTTTTGGACAATCGTCTATTTGAACGGAAACTTGGCAACAGTCTTGCTGCGAACCACTTAAGAAGCTCACTGATATTTACAGTCTGAATGCCATAACAGACGATAAGTCTTTTAAAAACACTGGGTCTGACATCTGCAAAGCTGGACGATATGGATGGGGTCATAAAAATGGACTTTATATGGAGCAGAGTTGCAGCGAGTCCATTTGGTCGGCCTCCTAGCGTGTCTTTTTCCCAAAAACGCTTATCTTCTGATCGGCTGAGGTTTACTAAAAAAACCTACTTGAACAGCAGATATTCATCAACAGATAGGAAGTGGTCAAAAAAGCTAATTGTGTTGCAAAAAGATAGTATTCATGCAAAGAGGTGGAAAATGTGGAAAGATACAGCTGAAGGTGGATTCTTTTGAACCTCTTTTGGACCTCAGCAACAATATCGCACAACAAATTCAGTTCTTTGTTAGCGTATCATTTTTGTGAGGATGGAAACTTAACTTAGCCCATGTTTAATGGTGTCGTGTCTATGCAAATTGAGCTATTTTCCATATCCTCTTTAGCACTGTATAAGGCCTTGAAACTAATCATGTACACATATCTGTATTTGCATCTCATTGACTAAATGAATGGAAACATGCATAGTTCTGATGCCACACTGGTGACAGGAACAATCCGCTCTATTTGTGCTGTTCAGGGATGTGTTCTCTTTCCAGCACCTACGGGTGAAAACCAGTATTTCATGTTCAATGTGAATAGGATCAGGTGAATTACACAGTGTAACATGACTATGACAAATGCATGTTTCATTACTGAACAGCTTTTTTCCACATCTGGGTTTCTATTTTAAGACATCAAATGCATGCGGATGTGGAGATAACATAGATCATTAAGAAATATCACATATAAATAAATATTTATATGCTATATATTTCTATCTATTTATAAAATGTGTATTTGTGTGTATATGTTAGTATAATATATATAATTAAAAAATAGAACATATTAATATGACCGTAACAAGGTTTACACATAACCTAAAGTCAGCTATATATACAAATATAAATTACTGTAGTTTTCTTTAAGACAATTTACTGGAATTACTTAAATAGTTATTTACTAAAACAGGCGAAATATGATGGTAACAGGGTTGATGCATTACCTAATGTCAACTATATGTATATAAACTACTGGATTTTTCATTAGGAATTCCTTTGAAAGTAATGGAATAGTTTATTAATTAAACAGGGAACATTTTACGGTAACAGGGTTGACGCATAACCTAAAGTCAACTATATATATAAATGACAGATTTTTCTTTAGGAGAATTAATTGGAGTTAATGGAATAGTTCATTAAAAAACAGGGAAAATATGATAACAGGATTGAAGCATAACCTAAAGTCAACTATATATACACATATAAACTACTGGATTTTTCTTTAAGAAAATTAATTGGAATTATTGGAACAGATAACTATGAAAACAGGGGAAATATGACAATAACAGGACTGATGCATTACCTAAAGTCACCTATATATATGTATATAAACTACTGGAAAATTCGTTGGAATTAATGAAATAGTTCATTACTGAAACGGGAAATATGAAAAATATGATGGTAACAGGGTTGACGCATAACCTAAAGTCTACTATATATAGTCTACTATAGATTTTTCTTTCAAATAATAGAATAGCTTACTACTGAATCAGGGGAAATATGATGGTAACAGGGTTGATGCATTACCTAAAGTCTGTATGTTTTTATAATATATATTTACACACGCTTTTTTATATATTTTCTTCATTAAATTTTTGCTCATCATCATTTATACTGAAATTTGTATTTATATTTAAAAATGCATTTATATAATAAAATGAATATACCCATACACACCCATATATTATATATTATCGTTACTACAGATAATCACATAATTATATAGTTAATTATATATTATATAATACACACACTTTTACACTGACATTTTTACACACACACACACACACACACACACACACACACACACACACACACATTATTGTTTTTTCTTTGTTTTTTGTTTTTTGCTTATGCCATCACACACACACACACACACACACACACACACACAAACACATATTATCAGACCAAAAAAGAAAAGTTTGTGCAAAACCTGCAGATCATGTTATCCAGCATAGAAAGTTTTGCACTGCTTGTATACTTGGAAGTAAAGAAAACCTGATCTGTACAAAGTTCACATGCTCAATATCAAATTTGTTATCTGAGCTGAGAAATGCACTTGTGGGATGTGGTTGCACCCTTTAAAACCTGACATTTAAGTTTCATCAGTTTGTCATGCAGTTTGTCATGCAAATAGTTCCCGTGCAGCAGTTCTGCTAAACCTATAAAGGATGTTTCTGGCAAACACTAATGCATTAAGCTCCACTCTCACAAACACTTGTGCTCAAGGATGGCTAAAAACGGTTGGTCTGTTAGCTACAAACATGTTGATCTAACTTAGCACTTTAAAGTCAAGGTTTCAACACAGTTTATCTTGTCACAGATGTTTACTCTTCCACCACAGCACTGTATGTTTATTGCAGAGGCCCTTGAAAGACATGAAACGTGTCCTGATGCTTTTTTTTTTTTTTTTCCTTCAGGAAATGCATTTTCGGTGTTATCTATTAAATCTGAAATCCTTTAACTGACGCATTAATCATCCTGGTAAATTTAGCCTAACGCTTACATTCAAAAGCAAAAATGGCAAAGATCACAAGTGTTTGCAGTGGTTTGAATCACATCCAATGTAATTATATGGCAATGATAACATACCCGTGAGCTTTTTTTAGAAACCGAGTTTCTATAAATAAAGCACTCCTTCGGTTTCTACAAATAGAACCATGTGGAATGCAGGCTGGGAACAAACCAGTTTGTTTAGTACTTTTAGTCTGAGACGGATATTGCGTTATCCACAAGTTGCAGACGTGACTCAGTGCTGTTCATCTCGAAACATACACGTGTTCTTATACTTTCTTTTTACTACTATGCATGCTTAGTAATGAAAACATCATCAAAATAATTTAATAACACAAATGAAAGCTATGGGAAAATGGAATACACACACACACACACGCAAAAGTGTGTGTGTGTGTGTGTGTGTGTGTGTGTGTGTGTGTAGATATAAAAATATATCACACAAGAAAAATAGTAACTATATATTTTGTGTACATCTATAAATGTTTATACACACATTAAAATTATATATATATATATATATATATATATATATATATGAAAAAATATATAAAAAATTAACAAAATTATATATATATATTTTTGTGTGTGTGTGTGTGTGTGTGTGTGTGTGTGTGTGTGTGTGTGTGTGTGTGTGAAAAAATGTAATCATACAAGAAACTATATATTGACTATATATTGTGCACACCACCAAAAATGATATATGATCATACAAGGATATTTTTACTATATATTGTACACAACACACACACGAAAAATGTATATATAATCATACAATATATTTTTTTTACTATATATTGTACACACATATACACGAAAAATTGATATATAATCATACAAGGAAAAAAATACTATATATTGTACACACACACATACACAAAAAATTTATATATAATCATACAAGAAAAAAAAATACTATATATTGTACACACACACACACACACACACACACACACACACACACACACACACACACACACAATTTATATATAATCATACAAGAAAAAATGTAACCATATATTGTACACACACAAATTTTTTAGATATAATCATACAAGAAAAATTTAACTATATATTGTACACACACACACACACACACACACAAACATATATAGTAGTCAACATTTGAAGTGGATCAAAACCTTTAATCAAAGTTGTCCTAAAACCAAAACAATGCCATTTGTTGTCTTAGGACAACTTTTATGAACTTTTTTGATCCACTTCAAATGTTGACTACTGTATATACACACATACACACTGGAGTAAATGTGAAATGTTTAACTAGAATTATTGAAATGTATTTCAATACATTTAAAACATACTCCTGTAATTTAACAGACATTAATCCTAATTTAACACATTCTAAGTCAAAAGTTCAACATGTTTGTTTGAGAAAGAGCTGCAGTGTTTCTGCCAACAAGACAAGTACACTCAAGCACTGATTTAGGGCGACCAATCAGATGCTTCCTCTGCTGGAAAGGCCTTGCCCACAGTACAGGGAAGGGTATAAGAAGCCACACACTACAAGACACAGCATGTTTCAGTTCAATTGAAAGTGATGGATAGATTGGCAAAAATGAGAAAGACCACACTAGATTCGAGCACGGAGCGTTTGATCTACTGCAGGAACCCTGATACGACTACGGAACAGAGCGAAATCAAGTGAGACTTGCTTTTTATCACTTTGCATTCAGTTTTATGTGGAGCAGTTCATCTGTGGTTGCTAATGCTTGTTGATTATAATTAACAGACGAACAAACTGGAGATCAAAAATGCTTTTCAAGAATTTTCCAGCGAGAGAATCACACCACACAACACCACGGAGAAAATCATACGGGTAAGCATAAGAAAATACTTATTTGCATAAGAGACACTGTCACTATATTACTATATGTATGTAACAGAGTTTACAGAGAAAAAAAAAAAATAAAATATATATATATATATATATATATATATGTGTGTGTGTGTGTGTGTGTATATATAAAGTTGAAATAAAAAATACAAATGAAAAATAATAGTAAATAATAAATTATATTCAAATGACCTTTTATATAGATGATTCAATTACAATTAAATAACCTTTGTCCGTTTATGTTTCCACAGACCAACTACTGAAGAAGTTTCTCAATGGGCACAGTCTCTAGACAACTTGCTGAGCAGCAAATGTAATTATTATTTCTATTTACAAATTTTATGTTCATTTTTATATTTTATATGGTTTTCAATTTTGTATGTTTTCATTAAATCATTTTCATATTTTATTTTTAACATAAAAATGTGTTTAGTACAATATTTATTTATTTATTATGACATTCATAAAATTCATATTTCTGAAGTTTTTTGTGATTATAAAAATATTTATAGCGATAACACAATGCAAATATTCACTTCGCTTTTGGTGTGCACACACCATAAAGCAAAATATAATCAAATAATATAAAATTTATATTTATCTGAGTTGAACAAAAATTAGGCGACAGGATTGCCAACACGCGATTATCGCATCTTCAAGTCATTCGTGCAAGTCGAAAAATTTCAACTCGAGTGTAAAATTTGCATGACGCACTATAAAGTAAAATATTGTAAACTTATATAAATGTAATGTATTATCGTGTTCACAAATAATATAAAATTTCTATTTATCTAAGCTGAACAAAAATGTACAAAATTTCGGTGAGATGCAAAAGACGCAAATTCACTGCAAGCGATGCAACTGGTGCGAACATGCGATATACGCCTCAAACGCGGCTGATGGATAATCATAAACATTTTTAACATTTACAAAGCAGCGTTTGTATTCATCTAATAGGCTAAACAATGTTTTTATTTCAGATTTGTATACGCCTACAGTTTACATTCTATGCTACATAACCACTGAACTTTTGTTTTAGTTAACACACGGAAATGTTCATTTAGCGTTTTTACATTCGCTGTCCAAAAAAAAAGGCGGAAAATTTAAACTTGAGCGAAAAATTTGTATGATGCATTGTTGTGTTCACACCATAAAGTAAAATATTATAAAATAATATACAATTTCTATTTTACCATATGTAAACACACATATGGTATGTAAAAATAAACTTTTATTTTTGATGCGATTAATTAACATAGTATAAAATTTCTATTCATCCCACATATGCGTGGGCTAAAATGTAATACATTTTTTATTTTAAAATTGAAAACGCACCACATTTTTTAACGTCCACTAATCTAATTAATCTGTTTTATTATTTCAGGTGGATTAACCGCTTTGCGACTGTTCATGAAGTCTGAACACAGCGAGGAGAATATTGAGTTTTGGGTGGCCTGTGAGAAGTTCAGAAAGCTCAGATCCAGATCAAAGCTCAGATCCAAGGCAAAAACCATATATGATGAATTCATCAGGCCCGATTCTCCAAAAGAGGTGAGTTTCAGTCAATGCCAGCAAAACTGCTTCGTTTTCATTAACCCATGGCACAAATCCTAATTTCTTCCAATTCTTTCTTCTAGATCAACCTGGATTTCTACACAAAGGAGTCCGTCCACCAAAGCCTACTGATCCCAACACAGTCGAGTTTCAAAGCAGCCCAAAACAGAGTTTACTTCCTGATGGAGCACAACTCGTACCCTCGTTTTCTGGACTCTGAACTCTACCACCAGCTCTGCAGAATCGCTGCAGGAGAGCAATAATGTTTTCAATCGTTGTATTTGAACAAATGGCAGGTCCGTTTTAGAATGCTGCGCATC
This sequence comes from Cirrhinus molitorella, assembly GCA_033026305.1. Classification (NCBI taxonomy): domain Eukaryota; kingdom Metazoa; phylum Chordata; class Actinopteri; order Cypriniformes; family Cyprinidae; genus Cirrhinus; species Cirrhinus molitorella. The sequence goes on along the minus strand of CM065121.1, from coordinate 24,810,282 downwards.
TAAGAGTTTCATGCTATTAGGATTTCATTGTATTTAAATATTGCACATTTTGCACAGATATGTAAATAGTTGAGGTGTGAAGATGAATGTTGGGTTTTGGTATTGAGTGTTCACATAATGTTAATGTAGCAGTATCTCTGTTTTCTTTTTTACTATTATTTTTGCTTTTCAATGAAAGAGCAAAAGAATAAATTTGGATGAAATCGTTTAGAATTGTCGTTGCATTACTTTCTGGATTTTTGGGGACACTGATATGAAAAGAAAACAATGTAAGCAAAAAGAGTGAAAATGTTTATCGTCTGAAGTTTGTATGACGCTCGCAGTGTTTTCAGTCTCTGCGGCCTCAATATATTAGTACAGCGGTTTTCAATCCTGGTCCTGGGGACCCACTGCTCTGCACATTTTGTATGTCTCCCTTATCTGACACACTCAGTTCAGTTTATGGATCTCTCTCCTAACGAGCTGATTATCTGAATCAGGTGTGTTAAATAAGGGAGACACACAAAATGTGCAGAGCAGTGGGTCCCCAGGACCAGGATTGAAAACCACTGTATTAGTACATGCACACATGAACATTCTATAAAACTGCTCTGAGAACTGCATTTTGCCATTTTATTTGAAATAAATAAATTTATCGTCATATAATACACAAACCGAAACGAAACGTCTACACAGCAGCCAGTCAAAATAAAAGTTTGGTTTAACTTGAAGAAATTGTGACAGAAATACATTACTTAATGTAATGACAATACTACTACCACTACTACCACTAAAATTATTATTAAAACATTATTAAGGACTATTTACCAGAAAAAAAAAAAAAACAGAAAAATGTGAATAGACAACACAGCATTTCTGAATAAATAAATAAATAAAATAATAATAAATTATTATTTTGTTTATAGATTAAATTAATTAGAAATGCTTTTGATTAATAAAATGTAATGAAATAATTAAAATGGAATACATTTTTAATGGAAAATGTATGGAAAATAGAAAAAAAAATCATAAGGCCTTAAAAATTACATTTTTACTCAACTTTCAACAATTTGAAGTTGGTACTTTTCAGAATTTCAATAAATTAGACATGCTTTATGATTAATATTTTTTAATGAAACCATTAAAACCGACTAGAAAAATGAAATAAATAAATAAATAAAACCTGAAAAAATTAATTACAAAAAAAAAAACAGATTTCTGTAATTCTTTGTTAAATTTACTAGCAATTTCTGATTATAAATAGATAGAAATTTATATTATAAAATTATATATTATATAAAATATAGAATTTCTATTTCTAATTTCTAACAAAAATTAACAAAATTCTCTACATATATATAGTAAATGTAATCTTTAGCAAATCTCAAAATTAATATACATTCTTCATACTTTACATCATAATTTTGTGACGTCTAAAATAATATGTAGCGTTTAAAATGAATTTTGCTTTTATTTTTATTCAGACAAAACTGAATATCAGCTGTAACATAAAATTGTGCTTTTTAGGTGATCTAATTTGTATATCCTCTCCCAACATGTTTGGTGATGACAGCAATACTTCATATTTATTGTTAAAGTGTTTTAAAGTGTAATTTCACCAACATCCCAAAACAGAATCATTTCATAAACATTCCAGCACTGCTATTGGTTAGACAAAAAAATAGCCCCGCCCCAAACTCACACCATTAATTGCTATGTCACTTTCAAAGCTATTTTTAGCTGCTAAGATAAGGCGACCTACTTAATGATCGTGTAAATGATCAGATCAGCTCAACATCTCATGACCAGTTCTACAAGTTAGCCTCACTAGACAAACCAAAACTAAACTGCAGTTTCTCAACAAACTTACCCTGTGCACATTTTGATGATTCACTGCAGACTTGAATCTTCCAAACATTTACAGAAACGCTCACATACTCACGTCATTTCACCGGCATATCAAACTTTATCTTCTTCCCATTTAAGGCATGACTAAAAGACCTGAGATGTACCTTGCAGAGCAAAACTCACGTAAAGACAAACACTGAATGCAAATATAGTGAGCAGAACATTCTGCACTTATCATGCTTGTTTTGTTCCAGGTGCGACAAGAACACGTTTCACACAGCTAAATGTTTTTCTGGTGTACGTGGGGATGAATTTACCTCTGTGGCACATTTGTGTTCCTTCTGGCCCAGTAGATGATCTCATGGCTGTCCGACACTGAACAGACACCAAACACTGCGTCTGTTTAACCGATCCAAGAACGTGTTCGCAGACTGAATGATGAAGCTATTTACAACACTGCTGGCTTTCCTCAACTCACTTCTCATGGTTCATCTTCACATCTGCAGTGGGCCTGAGATGGATTGGGACACTTACAGTATGCCACACTTAAAAATATATAAATGTCAAAGCAAGTTGTTGTTTTTTTAAAGACGTGGCATGTTTTGGCGAGCAAAGTATTTGAAAAAAGGCACATGTCTGTAATTAATGTGATGAACTTGACCTTTGGTGACTTTGCTAGGAACTTCATTAGAAAGAAACTTCAAGAACTTCTCTTGAACTTCAAGAGAAAGAAAGAAAAAGAAAGAAAAACAAGCACTAAAGTAAATGAACACAAATGTCATTTAAAATAAAACTTACTATTATTTAAATATGTTTTAAGTGTTCAAGAAGACTTTTTGGTGGGTTCGGTGGCTATTTTTTAGATATATAAAACGTTTTTTAAATTGTTTAAATATTGAAATATTTGTAAGTGTGACTATTTGGGGCTACTGGTTATATAATAAACACAAATGCCTTTTATATAATAATAATAAATGTAGCTGCAAGCAGCGATTACCAGGGTTCAAGCGCTTTAAGGCATTTAAGCACGTATATGTATGAAAAAACATTATATATTATTTACCAAGCCTGTGACAACCTAAATCAATGATAAAAAAAAAAGCATTTTTGGCAAATTCAGGTAATTTACCATAGAAATATGATGTTTTTTTTAAAGCTTATGGCTGTTACAGCAGCAGCTGTGGTCCGATCACCAGGTTCCATGAAGTTTTGAGTTTTCTTTTAGGCTTTATAGGCTTTGGGAATATTTGAACAAGCCTCTTTTCTAACCTACCCCATTATGGCTTAAGTTTGCAAAAGTAGGTTTTTCACATCTTCTGAAGGATTTAACGGCTCAAATGACAGCAGTGGTTCTAGAAGCAAAGTTGTTCGGAATTACGCCCTTGTGTAAATGTGTTTACACCTGTGGGCGATTTCTTTAAAATTTTTCACAGACTTTTAGGGCTGTGAATTGGCCAATGGTGGCCAAGTTTTTATAGACGCTCCCAATTGGGTAGTTATGGCAATTTTTATGTATTTTCAATACGCAATGCGAGTTTGCCGAAGATATCTCATTCATTTAAAAGTGGTGGCTGTTTTAGTTTGCATTCCCTTGAGAGAGTCAAAAGTGCAACTTTTTCCCAGAGAATCTGGTTTGGTTAATAATAATAAGTGCGTCTAAAAATACTTTTTGGAGCCAGTGGATAACTAAACAAATTTAAAGTGTGGTGATCCCCAGGGCTCGATTCTTGGCCCGCTACTGTTTTTCCTTTATATGCTTACTCTAGAATCTATTTTTAAGTATGGGGTTTCTTTTCATCTGTATGCAGATGCCACACAAATTTATATCCCCTTGAAGCGTGAAAACAAGCAGGCTTTAAAGTCTATTTTAGATTGTCTGCACGAACTCAAACTTTGGCTCACAAGTCATTTTCTAAGCCTTAATGAGAGTAAAACACGTGATCTCATTGCATTGGCCACTGGTCAAATATAGAATTGATATTTAAATTTTGTTGTTTGTCTGCTTGTTTACCTGTTCTCCGTGATCAGGTATTACAATACCTATGTGATTTGTTACTTCCACACATTTTTGGCAAGTCCAGATAATTTACTATAGAAATATGTTGTTTTTTTTAACGTTTATGATTGTTATAGCGACAGCTGTGGTCCGATTACCACGTTTTGTGAAGTGATGAAGCTATTTACAACACTGCTGGCTTTCCTCAACTCACTTCTCATGGTTCATCTTCACATCTGCAGTGGGCCTGAGATGGATTGGGACACTTACAGTATGCCACACTTAAAAATATATAAATGTCAAAGCAAGTTGTTGTTTTTTTTAAAGACGTGGCATGTTTTGGCGAGCAAAGTATTTGAAAAAAGGCACATGTCTGTAATTAATGTGATGAACTTGACCTTTGGTGACTTTGCTAGGAACTTCATTAGAAAGAAACTTCAAGAACTTCTCTTGAACTTCAAGAGAAAGAAAGAAAAAGAAAGAAAAACAAGCACTAAAGTAAATGAACACAAATGTCATTTAAAATAAAACTTACTATTATTTAAATATGTTTTAAGTGTTCAAGAAGACTTTTTGGTGGGTTCGGTGGCTATTTTTTAGATATATAAAACGTTTTTTAAATTGTTTAAATATTGAAATATTTGTAAGTGTGACTATTTGGGGCTACTGGTTATATAATAAACACAAATGCCTTTTATATAATAATAATAAATGTAGCTGCAAGCAGCGATTACCAGGGTTCAAGCGCTTTAAGGCATTTAAGCACGTATATGTATGAAAAAACATTATATATTATTTACCAAGCCTGTGACAACCTAAATCAATGATAAAAAAAAAAGCATTTTTGGCAAATTCAGGTAATTTACCATAGAAATATGATGTTTTTTTAAAGCTTATGGCTGTTACAGCAGCAGCTGTGGTCCGATCACCAGGTTCCATGAAGTTTTGAGTTTTCTTTTAGGCTTTATAGGCTTTGGGAATACTTGAACAAGCCTCTTTTCTAACCTACCCCATTATGGCTTAAGTTTGCAAAAGTAGGTTTTTCACATCTTCTGAAGGATTTAACGGCTCAAATGACAGCAGTGGTTCTAGAAGCAAAGTTGTTCGGAATTACGCCCTTGTGTAAATGTGTTTACACCTGTGGGCGATTTCTTTAAAATTTCTCACAGACTTTTAGGGCTGTGAATTGGCCAATGGTGGCCAAGTTTTTATAGACGCTCCCAATTGGGTAGTTATGGCAATTTTTATGTATTTTCAATACGCAATGCGAGTTTGCCGAAGATATCTCATTCATTTAAAAGTGGTGGCTGTTTTAGTTTGCATTCCCTTGAGAGAGTCAAAAGTGCAACTTTTTCCCAGAGAATCTGGTTTGGTTAATAATAATAAGTGCGTCTAAAAATACTTTTTGGAGCCAGTGGATAACTAAACAAATTTAAAGTGTGGTGATCCCCAGGGCTCGATTCTTGGCCCGCTACTGTTTTTCCTTTATATGCTTACTCTAGAATCTATTTTTAAGTATGGGGTTTCTTTTCATCTGTATGCAGATGCCACACAAATTTATATCCCCTTGAAGCGTGAAAACAAGCAGGCTTTAAAGTCTATTTTAGATTGTCTGCACGAACTCAAACTTTGGCTCACAAGTCATTTTCTAAGCCTTAATGAGAGTAAAACACGTGATCTCATTGCATTGGCCACTGGTCAAATATAGAATTGATATTTAAATTTTGTTGTTTGTCTGCTTGTTTACCTGTTCTCCGTGATCAGGTATTACAATACCTATGTGATTTGTTACTTCCACACATTTTTGGCAAGTCCAGATAATTTACTATAGAAATATGTTGTTTTTTTTAACGTTTATGATTGTTATAGCGACAGCTGTGGTCCGATTACCACGTTTTGTGAAGTTTTGAGTTTTCGTTTAGGCTTTATAGGCTTTTGGGTTTATTTGGACAGGCCACTTATAAATAAACAATGATAATAAATAATAAACACTGAACTAGAGAGTTCAGAGAACTGTACCGCAGTTTTTTTATTCTCCAGATTGAGCACAAAAAACTAGGACTAGTTCGCAGATGTAGTTTTTTTTTTTTTTTTAACAAACGGTTTGATTGACAGCAGTGATTCTAGAGGCAAAGTTGTTCAGAATGAGGAGGTCTATTGCATATCGATTTGAATATCATGCCTATATGTGAAAAAAACAACACCAAAAAACCACCCGCACAATATACAATCATTTGCACACTTTTGAAAATTCATTTATGCTGTGGCTAATGCAGACCTTTAGCGCTGTAAGTCATCATATGGCAGCCATGTTTTTTGAGATACGCAAATGTTCTTATAAACACTTCTACCACTTTGGACCAAGACTGTGCATACCTCTCTCATAGCGCCACCAACTATAATAAAAATTGTTGATGTGTCTGATTTGTCCGGCATGAGCCAGCGATTTCTAACGACTTTAAACTCATGAACTTTTTTAGGTGGTTTTAGGCATTATGAGTGATTTCATACATTTTGATCACTGTAGCGCCCCTGTCAGGCCGATTGGGATGAGCCTTGGTGACGTTGTAGACAGTATGAATATTACCATCCTACAAGTTTCAAGTCTCTACAACTCAGTTTTATGTGGAGAGACTTGGTCATTCTAACAATTACAATAGAGTTTCAGCGCTACGCACTTGAACCTATAATAATAATACTTGTCTAAAAATACTTTTTGGGGCCCGTGGATAACTAAACACATTTAAAGTGTGGTGATCCCCAGGGCTCGATTCTTGGCCCGCTACTGTTTTCCCTTTATATGCTTACTCTAGAATCTATTTTTAAGTATGGGGTCTCTTTTCATCTGTATGCAGATGCCACACAAATTTATATCCCCTTGAAGTGTGAAAACAAGCAGGCTTTAAAGTCTATTTTAGATTGTCTGCACAAACTCTAACTTTGGCTCACAAGTCATTTTCTAAGCCTTAATGAGAGTAAAACACGTGATCTCATTGCACTGGCCACTGGTCAAATATAGAATTTTGTTGTTTGTCTATAAAGCTCTCCGTGATCAGGTTCTACAATACCTATGTGATTTGTTACTTAAGGCTTTTAAGGCTTTCATAACTAAACACATTTTGGGTGCTTTCACAACTGTTGATCGATTGCTTTGTTCCGAAACAGGGATTATTTTTGGCGCAGGTCGCGCTCACACTGCAAAGTTTCTCAAAACGGACCAAATTTGTTAATACATATCATGCGTGAGCAGTGTTGTGGGTAACGTATTACAAGTAACGCAAGTTACGTAATAATATTACTTTTTTCAAGTAACTAGTAAAGTAACGCATTACTTTTTTATTTCCAAGAATATATCTGAGGTACTTTTTGTTTCCTTTATGTATTTAATCCCATTTTATTAACCAATAACTTTGCTGCTGACCTTTGTTGATCCAATTCAACCGTACACTGCAAAAATGCTTTTCTTACTTAGATTTTATCTAGTTTCCAGCCAAAATATCAAAATATTCTTAAATCAAGAAGGATTTTCTAGACAAGTAAATAATTATTTTCTTGTTTTCAGAAAAAACAAGTCAAAATTAAGTGAGTTTTTGCTTAGAACAAGCAAAATAATCTCCTAGTGGGGTAAGCATTTTTATTTTTTATTTTTATTTCAAACAGAAAACAAGATTATTTTGCTTGTTTCAAACAAAAACACTTTATTTTGACTTGTTTTCAGAAAAATCCTTCTAGAAAATCTTTCTTGATCTTTTGGCTAGAAACAAGACCAAAAAAAAAAAAAAAAAAAAAATCTAAGTAAGAAAAGCATTTTTTATTTTTTTTTTGCAGTGTACTAATAAGCAAAATTTACTTTAGATTAACTAACATTTGTGCTTTTTTCCCTCATTGCTGAGGAGTGTTGAACTTTCTTTTCCTACAGTTCAGACGTGAATTTAATTTTTAGCCTTATTAACTTAATTTCATTTTGGTGTGAAAGTGCTTTTACATTTGCTAAGAATCTAACTGTTTTATATTAAAAACAAACAAGCAAGATTTTAAAAGTAACGCAAAAGTAATGTAACGCTTTACTTTCCATAAAAAGTAACTAAGTAACGTACTTGGTTACTTTTTTGGAAGTAACGCAATATTGTAATGCATTACTTTTCATGGTTTATTTTCCGGGATTCAGCTCATAGAGGTCATCAGTCAGGATGGAACGACACAGTTTTGCGGGCTTATTGTTGTAACGAGACCAGGATTCGTTAGGAAAAACATTTTTGATGTATTTTTTCACCTACCACGAAGAAGAGCAACATTATAAAATGAAATGGCGCACTTTTATTTTAAATGTCGAAGACGTGCTCATCCACTGACATTCACAGTTTCATTTTAAGAGGTAAGGTTATTGACAAAACAACAAAGCTACACGGAACTGTAATAACCTATTATACATTGTGATAGACCTTGGTTCGGTGGTCCGTTGGATCGGATCGCGTTCTCACCACAAACAAACTGCTCCAGGGTTCGTTTGAAAGCGTGACGAGACCACCTCTTCTTGTTTGGTCCGCACCCTAGTGCGATTGCTGCATTCTCACCTGCCCAAACGAACCGCACCAAGAGGGTAAACGAACTGTAGTGCGATTCAACCGAATAAGGCAGGTGTGAAAGCACCCTTAAAGTCTGGTGTTCCCCAGGGCTCGATTCTTGGTCCGGTACTGTTTTCCCTTTATATCCTCTAGGATCTGCTCTTAACAAGTATGGGGCTTCTTTTCATCTGAATGTAGATGACGCCCAAATTGATATCCCTTTGAAGTGTGATAACAAGCAGGCTTTAAAGCCTATTTTAGATTGTCTGCACAAACTCAAACTTTGTCTGGCAAGTCATTTTCTAAGTAAAACGTGATCACATTGCATTGGCTGCCGGTCTATCTATCACATATATACAGATTTTTTTTTTTTTTTAAGTTTGACTTACGTGCTCATGACCAAGTAATATTTAAATACAAAACAAGTTAGTTATTTTCCTTGCTAGATGATTTCTGTAGTCTGTTAAAAAAACAAAAAACAAAAAAAAAAAAAACAAAGCCAGCAACACCTGTGGAATAGAGAAATCAAAGAACAAAAATAATGAACTCTCTGTAGTTTGGTGTTACGTGACGCATGTTGATAACACAAATGTTTAGAATAGTTTTGAACTTCAGAACATGTTCACGCCTTGGACAGTATTAAAGACATAACACACTTTTTTCTTGGCAAGAGTAAGATTTTTCACATAACCGGATCACACTGTACACTTTTACAGGTGTACATGCGTCACGAAGTAGGTAATGGTGACTACATCTTAAAGCAGCTGTGCATATTTACGGTAGTATCAACTGCTGCGATCAGCTCTGACGGCAATAAGATAGCGTTGTTTCATGGTGGGAAGGACATCGTGTCGCGGTTATCATGTACAAAAGCGCCTCTCTGAAAGTCACTACTGGTCTGGAGAGTTTAAAAGAATGTAAATAAACAGTCTGGCAAAAATAGAAAAGCAAGTCACTGTATAAACGACTGTCATGGGCTGTCATCGTGGGAGTCCAGATGAAAAATATAAAGCTATTGCCAAAGCCTCAGGTGATTTAAGCATCTCCTTGAATGCTACAGAAAGTTAAAAGGCCTGTTCAGCTTTTGTTGAACAACACTTACTGAAGTTTCCATCACTTCATGTGAACACCTGCATGGGAAAGACTAAACTCCAGGGCCTGGAAAGTTTGACCTCAGATGTGTATGCTATACCTGAAGTGACATTTCAATGGTAGTGCATAAATAATGATCATTTTCATGCAGAGAATTTGACCATTGACTATGCTGTAAAATACTATTTGTTGAGTCAACTTAAAATAATCTGTTACCTGGCTGCCTTAAAATTTTACGTTTAGTCAACTCGAAAAAAAAAAAGGTTTAGGAAAAATTTTAAGGCAGCTGAGTACCAAACACAGCTGTTAAGTTTAACAAACATTTTTTTTTTAGTTTAGTCGACTCAAACTTAACATTTCAACTTGAATAAACTTATTTGAGTTGACTGAACTTAAAATTTTAAGGCAGTGTAACAAATTATTAAGTTGTCTCAACAAGTTTAGTTTTAATAGCTTATTTTTTTTTTTAAATAATTTATGGTAATTAAGCTCAAAAGTACAATCTTTTCAAACTAAAATCATGTCACCTTTTATTTAATATTAAATATTTCATTTATAAAAAACCTTACATTTAAAATTAGAAATGTTGCATGCACAATACAGTATATGCTATACTCTCAAAATATTATAACTTAAATCTCGTAATTGCTACAACTTAATTATCGTAATTTCAACCTTCTTCTCAACATTTTGACTTTATTCTTGTATTGCTACAAATTGAATATTGTAATTTTGACTTTACTCTCAAAATATTTTGACCTAAATCTCATAATCTTGACTTTATTCTCGTAAATTTGACTTCATTGTCAAAATATTTTGACTTTATTCTGGTGATTTTGACTTTACTCTTAAAATATTTAAAATTTATTCTTGTAATTTTGACTTTATTCTCGTAATTTTGACTTCATTCTCAAAATATTTTGACTTTATTCTGGCAATTTTGACCTTATTCTCAAAATATTTCAACTTTACTCTCAAAATATTTTGGCTTCATTCTTTTGACTTTATTCTCAAAATATTTTGATTTTATTCTCAGAATTTCGACTTTATTCTCAGAATTTTGACTCAAAATATTTCAACTTTACTCTCAAAATATTTTGACTTCATTCTGGCAATTTTGACCTTATTCTCAAAATATTTCAACTTTACTCTCAAAATATTTTGGCTTCATTCTTTTGACTTTATTCTCAAAATATTTAGATTTTATTCTCAGAATTTCGACTTTATTCTTATCATTTTGACTTAATTCTCAAAATATTTCAACTTTACTCAAAATATTTTGTCTTAATTCTTTTGACTTTATTCTCAAAATAATTTGATTTTATTCTCAGAATTTCAACTTTATTCTCATCATTTTGACTTCATTCTCAAAATATTTCAACTTTACTCTGAAAATATTTTGACTTCATTCTTTTGACTTTATTCTCAAAATATTTTGATTTTATTCTCAGAATTTCGACTACATTCTCAAAATATTTTAACTCTACTCTCAAAATATTTTGGCTTCATTCTTTCGACTTTATTCTTGAAATATTTAGACTTTCTCATCATTTTGAAATCATTCTCAAAATAGTTCAACATAATTCACTGAATTTCGACAATATTTCAACTTAATATATAGAGAAGAAAAAAAAAATTAGAAAATAAATAAATAAATAAAACCCAGATTACTAAAACTTAAAATAATAAAATTAAAATGGTAATAACACCAAAATAATAGCGCCCTATATATTTTTTGGGGGGAGAAAAAAAAAAAAGAAACATGGAAATTACCCATTACTCAACCAACAAACATTTCTCAGAGCAGTTTCATTTTTGAATTTAACATTTGATTTTTAAGTCAAAGCATTAAAACAACAAATAAACGAAACAAAACATTTGTAGTGTTATTGTCAATGGAAGAAACAAACTTTTTTGAATTGAAAAAACAAACATATAGCTATCAAAACTAAAATAACATATATATTTAGTCATTTAAAAAAAAAAAAAAAAAAAATACTGATTTCTTCACCAGTGAATATTTCTCAGAGTGGTTTCATTTTTCAATTTAACATTTTGACTATAAAGGAATAAACTATATAGGAATATAAACTATATAAAAAAAGACAAAACAAATTACTACAACTGTAAAAAACAAATGAACAATAATAATAAACACTGTAATGGTGTATAAACAATACTAAAATAACACTGCCTTCTATATTTTGCAATTAATAATAAAAAAGGAAATTAGCCATTACTCCACTAGTTAATATTTCTCAGAGTAGTTTCATTTTTGAAGTCAAAACACAAACCTGAAACATTTGACAAAAAACTATTTAAATGAATAAATAAATGCAATGTTGATCATCAGTCCTGTTTTTATCAATGTATATATATTATTTTTTGCATAAATTCCATATTAAATGGCTAGTAAGCCAGGGGGGACGCAAACATGCAAATCGAGCTGCATTTTCAATACTGGTTACTATGGTTGGAAGAACAAGTCTGACCGCAGTTTGTCTGCCCATGTGAGTCTGCGTCACACTCCCGAATTAAACATCCCAGATGACAGGAAACATCAGGACAAAAACCAGCTCTATTCACAAACATGAAAATCACGAAACTGCCATTTCGTTGAAAACAAGAAGCAGTTTGACGTTGCTCAACAGACAGGAAGACGTTTTTCCATGCGTTATTACTGCAGTGTTATGATACATCATAAAAAAAAAATGTTTTTCCACTGAACCGTTACCAACAGAACAGACTTTTCTCATTCTTGTAATTAAAAATGAAAAGGAACCCTTCTGATTATGTTCATTATTAACGTCACAAATAATAGATAAATTAGTGCTTTAATGTACAGTATTTTACAGCAACTTAAGACTTGTTTACCATCTCTGGCCAAGAAATGAAACATGAAACAACACAATTACTGAACAAATGAAATTTATATGAAAATAAGACATTATTTGAACATCTCTTCGCATGCATGCACAGACATGAAGGAAATGACAGCAAGACTTCACTTCCAGGTGCTCCTTTTATGGATACTGAAGACAAATGCACATCAAGATATTCCGTGGCATAAAATGAAAACCGGCCTTAACAATGTGGGGTTACTTGGCTTCTTGTATTTTTTTGGCACTTTGTTTTTCCTTCGCCTAATGAAGCAGAAAAAAGACAATTTCATAATCAGTCTCTTGAGGTGAACTCAGATTTGGAGTTTCTAGAATTTTGAATTTGAATACTAGATTATTTCTAACATCAAAGCAAATGTTATATAGGATATTATATGGAGGCTGTTACTGCATTGTTATTCTAAGGTTGTTTTAATTTTAGCAAAATACCCTTCAAAGTTCACCACCTTATTAGCTGGCAGGCTGTATGCAAATCTAGTTACTAAGAGAACAAAAGACTGCACGCTCCACAGCGAATTCAAGATAACGTAACAGCACTGCCCTCTAGTGGTGTGATGAGAAACGCTATCAAACACCGGTGTGACTGGACTTACCTTTTCCACCAGCGGTATCAGCTGCTGATATTCGGCCAACGTCTTTAGTAACTCCATTATAAACGGTAGGTAGTTGTGCTTCCTTCTAATGTTCTCAATCTGAAAATAAATAAATAAAAATGAGGCATTTTGCCACCACCAACCCCCCAAAAATATTTATAATATTATTATTAATAATAAATTATAATTATAATTATTAGTATTATTATTATTACTACTACTACTACTATTAATGTTATTCTTTTCTGCATTGGTCCTTTATGTTCTCTTTACATTATGTTATAAAATATCACTTTAATAATAATAATAATAATAATAGTTATTGTTTTCCTCAATGGTCCTTTAAATATTCTTTATGTTACATCACTTTAATTTAAAAATTATTATTTTTATTATTATTATTAATTATTATAACTACCACTAATAAAATAATAATGCAATATATTAAAACTACAATTAATATTATCAGTAAGTGATATTTCATAACTTTATATTATATAATAGTTACATTATTATTATGATGATGATGATGATGTTAGTGACATTAACAACTTTAGTTTTTTATATTTTTTAATAATAATAATAATAATAATAATAATAAATAGCGTACACTATAAATAGTGTAATCTATTAACAATTAATATTATTAAGTAATATTTTTAAAACACTTTTTAAAATTGTTAATTACTATTAAAAATGATAAAAAATTACAACATTAAAAAATATTAAAATGACTATTATTACTAAATTATTACTATTATTAATTTACAAAATAATAATAATAATAATAATAATAATAATTATTATTATTATTATTATAAAACAGTGTAATATATTAATAATATAATTAATATTAGCATTAAGTAATATTTTATAAAAACTTAATACATAAATTATTACATTCTTCTTCTTGTTTAACATTAACAACAAATCAGTTTTTAATAGTTAATATTAGTAATTACTATTAAAAAAGATAAAAAATTACAATATTAAAAAATATTATCATTAATATATTAATATATATTTATATATTAATTAATATATTAATTAATATAAGCATTACTATCATTATTAATACTAAATTATTACTACTACTAGGGATGTTAACCGATGACCGTTTGACCGGTGGTTGACCGTATCAACGTTAACCGGTCAAAGTTGTCGGTAGTCGGTTAAAAAAAAAAAAGTGATATCTAAATTAGGCTATTATAGACAGTGGACTATACGCTACTACAGTTAGCCATCTCATTCCTCATCTTTTTGTGTTAAGTGAACAAATTATCCCTCACACTCAATTTTTCATAACTCGCCTGTTTGTACTTAATAAACCAATAAAAACATTTGGCGCGAGGTCACAGCGTTTGGGTTCGCGCGCTCACAAGGTTTGCGAAAAGTAAAGGCAACAGGCTAAAACACTCGAGGTTAGAGCCAGGGCAGACGACAGGATGAAGCGTGCAAAGAAAAGTAGTGTGTGGCACACAGTGAGTTAGACCTGCCTTGGCCGGTGCGTCTTTTACGCATTCTGAAGGTGCCTGTTTTATCCATTGGTTTTATCATGTTGCAGTCTATTAGGCAACATTCCGCATAAGATGGGCTTAGATTTGGAAATACATTACATCTACATTTCAGTGGTAACCGATAAGGTGATGATGATGATCATCATCTTTCTTTATTATGGTTAGCACTACGTCAACTAAAGCGGCGTCTCTTCGGAGCTGTCATTTTCTTAAATGAGCCGTGGCAATGTTTCAAATGAGCTTCTAACCTAGACAAACGCCTTTATTTTCAAAGCGATCACCTTGTACCCAAACCATTTGAAACTAAGGAGCCATTTGTCCTACGATTACATACAACAAGCTCTTCGGCGCCGCGTTTGCTGGACTCATGTTTCGCGCTGTAGGGGATTTTAAAAAAGTGACGTGAGTGGCAGTGTGTGTGTGTGTGTGTGTGTGTGTGTGTGTGCGGGAGGCAGAGCGGCAGAGAGATGCGACAGAGTTGCGAAATTGCAGGCGCGGCTCGAAATGGCTGTTATTTCAAATAGCGTACCATATTTTAAACTAATCGGTTAACCGGTTTCAACCGGCTAATGAGGCTCGGTGGTCGGTCAAGAAATTTTTTAGTTTTCGCCATCCCTAACTACTACTATAATAATAAAACAATAGTGTAATAGATTAATAATATAATTAATATTATAATTAAGTAATATTTTATAAAAACTTAATACACAAAATATTATTATTATTATTAGTAGTAGTATTATGTTTAACATTAACAACAAATCAGTTTTTATTTTTTAATATTAATAATTACTATTAAACAAAACATTTAAGTATTAAAAATATAAAAAAACTATTATTACTAACTTATTACTATTATTATTAATAATTAATTAATACAAATGATTACTATTATTATTGATGTCATAATCATGCAAGTTTAGTTTATAATAATACTTTTACTACTACTACTACTACTACTACTACTACTATTATTATTATTAAAAAATATAAAAAACTAAAGTTGTTAATGTCACTAACATCATCATCATCATCATCATAATAATAATAATAATAATAATAATAATAATAATAATAATAATAATAATGTAACTATTATATAATATAAAGTTATGAAATATCACTTACTGATAATATTAATTGTAGTTTTAATATATTGCATTATTATTTTATTAGTGGTAGTTATAATAATTAATAATAATAAAAATAATAATTTTTAAAATAAAGTGATGTAACATAGAATATTTAAAGGACCACTGAGGAAAACAATAACTATTATTATTATTATTATTATTATTATTATTATTAAAGTGATATTTTATAACATAATGTAAAGAGAACATAAAGGACCAATGCAGAAAAGAATAACATTAATAGTAGTAGTAGTAGTAGTAATAATGATAATAATAATAATCTTACTATTATTATTATTAGGTGATTTTTTTACATCAAAGTTCTTGTTTTTTAAAGAAAACATTATCATCATTAATATCACTAAAAACAAAGAAAATCTGAGTTATTAATATTAAGAATACACTATTAATACATTACTTTTAAAGTCTCACTGACAGAAAACACATGTACATACTTTGTATCTTTTAAGTTTTTGGTTCTCTTCTTCAATCAGGAGCTGAAACTTGGCGATCTCTGACTGGATAGAGCTGAGATGATTTCCACTCTGGTCTGTGTCCATCGGCTCTTCCTGTGAACAGCAAACAACATCTTTTAACAACCTTCATCGTTCTGTCCCACGTTTGACAGTCAGAAGATCTCACCTCTGTGAGCTGGGCCTGCAATTCAACGATCTTCTTTTCATAAATCATCTTGCGGTCTGAAACGATGGCCATCAAGTTGAATCGAATCTCACCCTCGCTGTATCTGGATAGATTCAAAAGCAGAAATGCTTTAATATAAACAGAAATATCATCAACTCGAACTAAATCACATCAGCTTGATGCTTACTTCTGTATTCTTTTCTCAATGACGGGCCGTACAGCACTGATCCAATCATCCTGGTTACACGTACCTAAAATAAAATGACAAAATCATTTAAAAACACAAACAAAATGGCTTAAAAACAAACAATTTAACATCATTTGCATCTACCCAGGTCTATTGGTCCTTCACGAAGTCCATCCAGCTCATAAAGTCGGCCATTAACAGGGACGTAGCTCACGAAATGAAAAGCATCCTCTTCTTTAGATGAAGACTTAGCGTCAAACTCAAACATCTGTTGTCTACCGACAAAAAAAAGAATTTCCCAATGTTATATGACATTCCTCATGTGGTAAAAGAAGAAAAGGAGTCATAAAAGCAAATAAAATTAACCTGGCGAAGCCGTTGTGAACTTGTCGAATCACTTCAGAGTTACTGAGAGCGAGACCCTTCATCTGAAACATAAACAAAGACATAAAAAGCTTATTAGACATTAAAGGTTTACTCCACCGCAAAATTAAAATTGTCATTAATCACTTACCCCCATGTCGTTCCAAAACCTCGTTCGTCTTCGGAACACAATTTAATATATTTTGTGTAAATAATGTAAATAACACTGTCAAGGCCCAGAAAAGTATGAAAGACGTCGTCAAAATAGTCCATCTGCCATCAGTGGTTCAACCATAATTTTACGAGAAGATACTAGATATACTTTTTGTACGCAAAGAAAACAAAAATAACGACTTTATTCAACATTTCGCCTCCTCCGCGTCACCGTAGCGCCATTTCAGAGAGTAACGTTATCCACTGGACGCAAATGGTGTAACGTACGCTGTTCTCTGTCAGCCGAAGCGCACAGATACGTTTCTACTAGGGCTGTGCCGATATTCGGACGCGAATTATAATGCGTAGCTCGTCAGTAATGCCGGTTCTCTGATTAGCCGTAAATCTTATTCACCTGTTCATTCATGCAGCCGAGTTTACTACACAGCCGTAGTTCACTGACAAGCTACGCAATATCGCCTTCAGTATCGCAGGCGATACATATCGATTATGCACGTGAAACTGCGTAGCTTGTCAGCGAACTACGGCTGTGTAGTAAACGCGGCTGCATGAATGAACAGGTGAATGAGATTTACGACTAATCAGAGAACCGGCATTACTGACGAGATGCGCATGATATCGCTTCTGAAAATCGGCACAGCCCTAGTTTCTACGTTTATTTACGCTTTGATTTGAACAAAAACAGCATATCCGCACGCAGCTGACAGAAAACAGCGTACACCGTTTGCGTCCAGTGAAATGGCTTATTTGGAATTACCCAAATAAAGGCCTTATTTGGGTAATTCCTGGGATTCGGTAATATTTGAGTCCCCCGGTCTTTCTAAAGTGGTGGTTTACCAAAATGAACTGTTAGAAGCTTTACACAAAACTTTAGGTTGGGATGCCCATTATAATGAATAAAAAGAATGATTGCATTTCATTTTTTTAGCATAAAATAATGTCTTATATCTATATTAAACCAAGCATTTTGTCATGTCCCTGAGGCACTTCACCAAGTTTGTACTTAAAACTTAACCAAATGTGCATAGTGTCTGTGATTTTTGGCAACAATGACAGTGACAATTATATTTTTCAAAAAAAATTGCTAAATATATATATATATATATATATATATATATAAAAAGGGACTGTAAAGTTACGTCCCTCAGTATGAACTCAACCCCGTCACACTAACCATTTTACGCCCATAATAATTTAGACTCCACTCTTATGTGACATCATTTACCAGAAATGACATCATCCAGGTCTCTTTAATAATGGTGCAGAAAATTATTAGTTGAATCATACTTTTTATTCATATTTTTGAGGCATGTTACAGTCAGGGAGGGTACTGTCAAGCTTAACAACTCAACCCCGTCACATTAAATTATGACGGAAAATTACTTTTTCAACATTTTATTTTAATCCACAAGTATACACAATGTACTTATTTTATTGCTGCCATATATGGTCTACTCTGCTACACTACATGAGGAGCAGTGGCCATTCTGAGTGAATACCCTCAATCTTGTCACAAATATATGTATTTCTCATTGTTACTGGGTTGTAAAAATATATCTGCTTCATTTATTAACCATTTTAATAAAAAAAAAGTCATGGTTTCAGTAAATATATACTTTAAAATAATGACAATGCATATTTTTGCATTAAATAGAATTTTTGATGTAGTATATCCACTTAAAGTTTTGACAAGCACCATACATCAGAAATTGCACTCACATTTGCAGCAGAAAGACACTGTTGGCCATGCAGATATGTTGACCCAGAAACAAGGGGACAATTTGAGAGAGAATCAAAACCAAAAATGTACATTTAAGGCAATCTATTACTTCAAATGTGTTAGAGCCTTCAACCCCATCACACCTTGTCACATTAATATTTTTAGAAAAATATAGGGAAGACAATTAAGAACAAAAGTATTTCTTGCTAATTACCATCTGACATGTTAAGGGCTAAAAAAAATGTGGTTTTAGTTCAAATTTTAAATATATCTTTTTTTTTTTTTACAAAAATAACTGTAGACATAATTTTTTAGCTTCAGTACTATACAAATGTGCACATGATGATGAATGTTACATTTTTATCATTAAATTGTAGGTACATTTTTTGTTGTTTTATAGCAATTTCTGTATAAACTCCTTTTTAAACCAATCCCATTTTGTCCATTACGGGGTTGAGAAAAAAAGGTGTCTAAAGCTGAAAACAACTGAAAATAATAAAAGGTCTTTAGTGCCTGATGATGTGGGGTATTTAGAAGTTGAATCAAATGTAGTTGAAAATGAACCGAATCCCAGGAGTGACCCATTTTTGTTTTCTTTGCATACAAAAAGTATTCTCATAGCTTTGTAAAATTATGGTTGAACCACTGATGGCAGATGGACTATTTTAAAGATGTCTTTCATACTTTTCTGGGCCTTGACAGTGTTATTAACTTGGACGTCAATGGGAGAGCCACAAAGCTCTCTGTGTTTATCCAAAATATCTTCAATTGTGTTCCGAAGATGAACAAAGCTTTTACGGGTTGGGGGTAAGAGATTAATGACAAAATTTTCATTTTGGGGTATTAAAGTTGTTTTGAGTATACCCTTTAATAATAAAAAAATATATACATTAAAATAAAATGGGCACCAACTTACCGCAGCATCAAAACTCTGTGAGAACTCTTTAAATTCTGTCAGCGTTTCTCCGAGGTGCATATCGGGATGTGTACAGTTTAACAACACGCTGACGATCGCTTGGGTCGCACAAGCATTGTTAATGACCTGAAATAGTACGTTTGTGAATATTAATTTCTGGATAATCTTTTTCCGCTTGGTTACAGATTGCTAGATTTGATGAAATGCGTAATTGTGCACCTGCTTGGCAAAGAAGATCTGATCCAGCCTTGAGTCTTGAACTATAGATCCCGCTGGCTCCTCACCGGGTTGCCACTTGAAGAGGAAAATCAGACCATGAACGGGCCTGAAATGATTTACATCCATATTCAATTGCAGTTTAAAAACAGGAGGAATGCTGGATATTAGAATCGATTCAAGGATGTTGCTTACTTGAGATTTTCAAAGTTCTCTGGCTCCATGCTCCATATCTCTTCCACCTGTGCACCTTTGCATCCTAATGACGACAAAAAAAAAAAAAAAAAAAATCTGTCACAAGACTTTTGAATTAATCAATGCTGAGTTGAAGACTTACAAATGATGCTTATATATGGGTAGTAACTGATTACATGTAATCTGGATTACACAATCAGAATCCAAAAATTAAGTAGGCCTACATTTTAAAATACTCGTAATCAGACTACAGTTACTTTTTTGGATTACATATTACTTACACAATAGAAATAAATTATTGATAATTTATTGATTCTCCCTAATTCCACTTTTTTCATTCATTCATTTTAAATTTTCCTTTCTAAAATAGCCTACTGCTTATACACACTCAAAATGTCCAGTTTTGTGGACATTCACACCAAGACCAGTCATTATTCAGCTGGCGACACAGCATTTGTCCAAAATAATTTCAGGTTTAAGAAGTGTTTCAACATTGCATTAACTACTGATGAACACATACATTTTTATTTGAATGATCTAGAGCTATAGAGGCGATTAGTCGCGATTAATCGACTTAAAAAGTAAAGTTTATGTTTCCATTCTACATGTGCGTATGTATATTTATTATGCTAATATGAATACACACGTGCATATATTTTAAAAAATATATTTGGATGCATTGTATGTAAACACTTGTATATAATTTATATTATACATAAATATTTTTTATAGAAATCTAACATATTTTTCCTTAACATATACATGTGTGTGTGTGTGTATTTATAAATACATAACCCATATACACACCCATATAGTATACAAATATAAACTTACTTGGAATCGAATAATCGCGACTAATCGTTTTGCAGCTCTAGAATTATCACCATATATGTATAGTATTACTATGCCTTTGAAAGCTTTTTGTCTTTCAAGCATATTTAAATGCACAAATTTACAAACGTTTTTGTCATCTGAATCTCTTTCACCTAATTTATTTAATTGAAGTACGCCTCAGATTTTAAATAAATATTTTAATAATTATCACATTTGCATGTTCATGTTTCTCTGAGGCTGGTTTTCACATGCCACGCAGGTAAACAAAAAAATTTCATTTTTTCCACTTTAAAATGATTATTAGCTTTCGAACTCATAAACCCCCTGCAGTTTGGGAAATCTTGACATAATGTAATATTTATTGCACTTCATGTTGCAAATAACGATGAATGTAAAATATTTTCTTACTCATTTGTATTTTTATATCAATATGCTACAAGATCATCCTTTTTAAATCAATGTGGTAAATGAGTTCAAAAGTAATCTAAAAGTAATCTGATTATATTACCTTAAATGTAATGGACTACGTTACTAACTAAACTTTTTGTCATGTAATTTGGAAATTAGTAATGGATTACAATTAGTAATCTACCCAGCTTTGTGTACCAGTATAAATAATAATAATAATAATAATAATAATAATAAAAAAAACCTGACTATAATCTTTGATTACACCAGTGATGTACCAAATATATTCAAACACATAATGATGCTCAAAAATAATGTCCCGAATAAATCAAAATGCCCAAACATGCTGGGATGTGAGAACACTGAGCAACCAAAAAACTAAAATTAGAAAATCAGAATGTGCAAATGATGACCAAATATATTGAATCAAATGTTCAAACACTCTTTTGTGCACATAAAAATATGAACTGAATCTTCTGAATGTGCAAATAATGCCCATATACTGAATCAAATGTTCAAACTCATACTATCAAGAGGAAAGTGATGAATTTTCCAAAACTGCATTGAATTGAATGTTTAGAAGACGCAAATGATGTCCACTTATAATGAATTGAATGTCGACTCTTTGGAACCTTTACATAATACTCAAACACAAATAACTAAAATATGAATGGAATGTTTGGAACTTGAAAATGATGGATGAACGCAACCATAGTGTGCACATAAATATGAGTCAAATGTTTGGAACTTGTAAATGGCACCTTGACTAAATATACTGAATCAAATCTTTGAAGGGGGACTTTAATGTGCACAAAACTATGAGTCGAATGTTTGGAACGTTGATGATGTCCAAATATACTGAATCAAACATTTGAATGCACCTACGTACACAAAAATATGAGTCTAATGTTAGTAACGAGAAAATGATTTACAAAAATAATACATCTAATAATAAATCACATAATATCCAGAGGAAATCAATTAAATGCTTATAACACGCAAATGATGTTCACTTATAATGAATCAAATATTTGAGAGAACCTCGACATAAAACACAGTTGAGTCTTTGAATCAAATGTTGAATAATGCCAACATGAAAAAATATATCCAATGTTCAGAACACGCAAATGATGTTGACAAAAAAAGAACAGAATGATCAGAATATGCAAATTATGCACACTAGTACTGAATCAAATGCTCGAACTCAGTTTGATCCTCACAATAATATGAATGTCGAGAACACGCAAATGATATTCAATAAGGTTGAAAGCATCTATAATGTCAACAAAAATAATAACCGGGTGTTCAGAACGTGTCCAAATATGGTTTAAATGTTCGAATGGAACCAATAATGAAGACAGAACTATAAAACGTATGTTTGGAATGTGCAAATAAAACTTAAATATGAGTTAAATGTTCTAGCATAAATGATGCAACAAATACTGAATTTTATACTGTGAGTATACCATAATACCCTCCAAAAAGCTAAATCAAATATTCAGAAGCAGCAATAACGCTGTTCGAACCCACCGATAATACATACAATGGTTTCCATGCCCAAATATGACTTGAAACAAATATATGACGCCCAAAAATGCCATCTAGGTACTAGGTAGACTGCTCGCTACTTTTTGAGACAAGCCCACTGACATTCAGACCCAGGTTAAGAACAGCAAAGATGTGAGGCAGCTGTCATTCTGCATTAATTAACAAGTGTAGTGCATCGCTGACTCATGCGCTTAGCCGTTCATTGAATTTAATGAATTACATGGATTTTAATCCACTTTGCAGGCTGGCAGTCACAGCTATTATGATCAAATCATAATGGAATTCTAAATCACTGAGCTGAAGCAACACTAGCGCACTCACACGCACCGCTAATGTATTTGATATTGAGTGCTCACCAAAGCCTTTGATCAGCTCTGTGAAAACCCCCGGGTCGCTTTCCATAAGACACCATTCTCCAGCGCTTCCCGCCATCTCTGAAATTGTGGTTCTTATTGTAAACAGAAAATTGTGCTCGTGTAGCGGTTAGACGAGGCTAATGGGACTCATTCACACATACAGTAGTTTTCCCGGCATTCCTTTCGACATGCGTCATTCTTCTGCTTCACGTGATGCCGTAGAAATGTGAGGCGCGCTTCTGCCTCCACGTGTCCAGGAGCGTATTCGAGCCTTTGTTTGCACTTTTACTTCAAAATTGTGTTATTAAACGTTTAAATGTAAACTTCGTATTGTGTCAACACACGCTTAAATTAATACATATATTAGGGGTTTACAGGGCTTTGAGTCAATAGCAACAGGGTTGACGGTTTAGTTCATCTGTTTCTATGGTAGCCCGTTAAATAAATTTTTAATCTCACAATTCTCTCAAATATTAATACTTAAACTCCATATTATGTCAATACACGCTTAACTTAATTAATACATATATTGGGATTTAACAGGGCTTTCAAACTAGCAACAGGTTTGACAGTTTAGTTAATCTAGAAATTCATCTAGTCCATTAAATAAATAAATAAATAAATGGTAATTGCGAATGTTACATCTCACAAATTCCTCGAAATTACTTTATAATTGAGAATTCAGACTTTTTTCCTTGCAGTTGCAAGATGCAAACTTAAAAATGTATAAAAGTCAGAGTTTAGCCTATATCTTGCAAATGATGAAAAATAAGGTTTTCTTTAACTTAAACTCCATATTATGTCACTAGACGCTTACATTGATATATATATATATATATATATAGAGAGAGAGAGAGAGGGATTTAACAGGGTTTTAAGACTAGCAGTAGGGTTGACAGTTTAGTTCATCTAGACATTTCTATAGCCTGTTTAATAAATAAATAAATAAATAAATAAATAAAGGTAAATGTGACTTTTTTCTCACAATTCTGAGTTTATAGTTGACAATTCACAGTTTTTTTTCGCAGTTGCAAGTTGTAACCTAAAAAATGTGGAAAGGTCAGAATTTATATCTCGCAAATGACAAAAAAAAAAAAAAAAAAAAAAGGTTTTAATTCATTTAAACTGACTGATCTTTTTGTCCTTGCAATTGCAAAGTGTAAAGTCAAAAATGTGTGAAAGTCAGAGTTTCTATCTTGCAAATGATGAAAAAAAAAAATAATAAAACATAAATAAATATATATATATATATATATATATATATATAATTTAAACTCCATATTATGTAAATACACATCTAAATTAATACATTTGGGATTTAACAGGGCTTTCAAATTAGCAACAGGGTTGAAAGTTTAGTTCATCTAGATATTTCTATTGAAGTCAGTTAAATAAATAAATAGTAATTGTGACTTTTTTCTCTTGAGATTCTGATTTTATAATTGATTCAGACATTTTTCTTGCAGTTGCAAGATGTAAACTAAACAATTTGCAAAGGTCAGAGTTTATATCTCACAAATGACAAACTCAAATTTAAACTTCATATTATGTAAATACACATCTAATACATATATTGGGATTTAACAGGGCTTTCAAACTAGCAACAGGGTTGACAGATTAGTTCATCAAGACATTTCTAAGGAAGTCAGTTAAATGAATAAATCAATAAATAGATAAAATGTTAACTGCGACTGTCTATTTTATACTTTTTTCTCGCAAAAAGTTTATAGTTTATAGATAATTCAGACATTTTAGACATGTAAACTGTCAGATTTAATTTCTTGCAAATGATGAAAAATAAGTTTTTTTTTTCATTTAAACTCCACATTATGTCAACACACGCTTAAATTAATACATATATTGGGATTTAATAGGGCTTTCAGACTAGCAACAGGGTTGAAAGTTCAGTTAATCAAGACATTTCTATGGGAGCCAGTTAAATAAATGAATAAATGCATGGTAATTGTGAATTTTTAATCTCACAATTCTGACTTTTTCCCCTCCAAATTCTGAAATTCAAACTAGCAACAGGGTTGACAGTTTAGTTCATCTAGATAGTTCTATGGAAGACAGTTAAATAAATAAATAAATAAATAAATATTTAGGTCAGAGTTTATATCTCGCAAATTATGAAAAATAAGTTTTTTGTTATTTAAACTCCATATTATGTAAATACACATCTAAATTAATACTTTTTAATAATTTTCTCGCAAAAAGTTTATAGTTGATAATTCAGACATTTTAGACATGTAAACTGTCAGATTTAATTTCTTGCAAATGATGAAAAATAAGTTTTTTTTTTCATTTAAACTCCACATTATGTCAACACACGCTTAAATTAATACATGTATTGGGATTTAATAGGGCTTTCAAACTAGCAACAGGGTTGACAGATTCGTTCATCAAGACGAATGAAAGTCCGTTAAATGAATAAATAAATAAATAGATAAAAAGTTAATTGCGACTGTTTATTTTATAATTCAGACTTTCTTCTCGCAATTCTGAGTTTGTAGTTGATAATTCAGACTTTTTTCTTGCAGTTGCAAAAAGATGTAATCTGAAAAATGTGTGAAGGTCCGAGTTTATAATCTCGCAAATAACGAAAAATAAGGTTTTAATTAATTAAACCTGCATACTATATCAATACACGCTTAAAATAATACATATATTGGTAATAAACAGGGCTTTCAGTCTAGCAACAGGGCTGACAGTTTAGTTGGACATTTCTATAGAAGCCAGTTTAATAAATAACTAAAAAGGTAATAGGGACTTTTTAATCTCACAATTCAGACATTTTTCTCACAATTCTGAGTTTATAGTTGACAATTCACAGTTTTTTTTCGCAGTTGCAAGTTGTTTATAGTTTATAGTTGTTTATAGTTGATAATTCAGACTTTTGTCTTGTAGTTGCAAGATGTAAACTCAAAATGTGTGAAGGTCAGATCTTGCAAATGATGAAAAATAAAGTTTTATTTCATTTAAACTCCACATTATGTCAACACACGCTTAAATTAATACATATATTGGGATTTAACAGGGGTTTCAGACCAGCAACAGGGTTGACAGTTCAGTGAATCTAGACAAAAGCCAGTATAATAAATGAATGAATTCTGAGTTCATAGTTGATAATTCAGACTTTTTGTCTCACAGTTGCAAGATGTAAACTCAAAAATCTGTGAAGGTCAGAGTATATATGTTGCAAATGACGAAAAATAAGGTTTTATTATTATAAGACGGGGTGTTTGAAAAAAGAACATGTCGACATTTTTGAAAAAAAGAGCATGTCAACATTCTTGTAAAAGGCTTCAACATTTTATTTTAAATATTTATGTACATAAAGCAATACTGAGATTTGTAACTCAGGTCAAAATGCTTGGTGTAATACCATTTGGTATTATATTTTACAAGTAAATGTACAGTGCATAAAACAACAATACTCATAACAGTGTCAATCAATCAGGCAGGCAGTTCATTTTTTTTGTCCCGACAGCAGCATACATTTTTAAAACATAACTACTTAACCTTTGTTTGGACTGTTCAAGGGTGACCAACGAGTAAAAACACATATTACAAAACATTATGACTGATTATGTTGATATTGAGCGTTGCCTGAGCCCTCAGGGCTGGTACTCAAACAACACGGCCTACACTGTTCAATAAGAGGCAGAAGTTTTCCTTGCTGGTGGAGCTGTTTTGTATCTGTGCCTCCTCCAATGCACTGCCCATTAATAAAGACTCTTGGCACCTGAAAGATTTGAAAGGGTTAAGGTCAACAACTCCATCCTGACAAGAACAATATATCCAATCACATGTATTGCAAATCAGCATCAAGCACTAGAAATGTTTTCTGAATATAAATAAATGATGGGGACTTACTGTTCTGGCACCTGTCATATGCGCTAAGGTCTCCTGGAGACGTCTACCATCATTGTGCTCATCCAGTTCAACAACTTTATATGCAGCTCCAATCTCATTAAAGACATTCTTCGCCATCTTACAGTATGGGCACGTGGTTTTGGAGAATATCACAACACAGTTACTGGACACAACATCCTGTAAAAGAAGAGCTAGGTTAATAAATACAAACAGGTATTAAAAGTGTAAGATATACAGTTGAGGTCAAAAGTTTACATACACAAAATGTTCATTATTTTACCACAATAAGAGGAATCATACAAAATGCATGGTATTTTTTTTTTTATTTAGTACTGACCTGAATAAGATATTTCACATAAAGTACATTTATATATAGTCCATAAGAAAAAAAATAATAGTTGAATTTATGAAATTACCATTCAAAAGTTTACATACACTTGATTCTTAATACTGTGTTGTTACCTGAATGATCCACAGCTGGGCTTTTTTTGTTTTGCGTTAGTTGTTTGTGAGTCGCATGTTAGTCCTGAAAAGTTAAACTTCAGAAAAACCCTTCAGTTCCCACAAATTCTTTAGTTTTCAGCATTTTTGTCTATTTGAACCCTTTCCAACAATGACTGTGTGATTTTGAGATCCATCTTTTCACACTGTGGACAACTGAGGGACTTATATGCAACTATTACAGAAGGTTCAAGCGCTTACTGATGCTCCAGAAGGAAACACTATGCACTAAGAGTCGGAAGGGGTTGGTAGGGAGACCTTTTGAATTTGAAGACCAGGGAAAATGTATTTTTTTGTTTTCTTGGAAACTTAAGTATTTTCAGCAGCTTCTGAGGGTACTAAATGAGTACTAAATGAAAGGAGCTATTTTGGCAAAATAAGAAAAATGTACACATTTTCATTCTGTTCAAAAGTTTACACCCCCCGGCTCTTAATGCATCGTTTTTCCTTCTGGAGCATCAGTGAGCATTGAACCTTCTGTAATAGTTGCATATGAGTCGCTCATTTGTCCTCGGTGTGAAAAAAGATCATTGTTGGAAAAGGTTTAAATACACAAAAATGCTGAAAAACCAAATCATTTGTGGGATCTGAAGGATTTTTCTGAAAAACAGCAAGCAGTTAAACTGTTCAGGACAAACAATGAACTATCACAAAAAAAAAAAAAAAAAAAAGCTGTGAATCATTCAGGTAACAAAACAGTATTAAAAATCAAGTGTATGTAAACTTTTGAACGGGGTCATTTTTATAAATTCAGCCACTATTTTCTCTTGTAGACTATATGTAAATGTTTTTTAAATAAAAAAAAATAGCATGCATTTTGTATGCTAAAATTAACATTTTACCGATTCTGCAAAGTGTATGTAAACTTTTGACTTCAACTGTATTTAAGGGCTGCATGAGTTAGGGAAAGAAATCAAATTATGAATTTTCTGATAAAAAATTGCTAATGTGTTTTTTTTAAAAAAAAAGAAGAAGCTCTAGGCCTGCTTTGCTTGTTGTTTGTCGGGCTATGCCAAAAATGTTTGATAATTTTTTTAATATGACTAGATCGATCTTTTATTTTGATAAAGCCCTTGAAATCCTGCTTTTGTTGACAACAGCTGGTTATAAAACCTTTTTTATTCCAAGTAGCATTTACTGTAAACCAAACTGCTCTGAGATGCTGAAAACACTGGATCTCGAGCTGCTTATGTCTAAAAGAACACAGTGCTGTGCTTTACTCTGAAACATGCAGCACATTTATTCATTTTAACTAAATTGCAGTTTTTGCAATCGAACATATATTGCTTCTTTTATTTATATTGTAAGTTAATCATACAGCCCTAATGCATGTAAACACTGAAATAATGTTGGTAACCAAACAGTTTTGGTTACCTTTGACTTCCACTGCATTTTTAGTCCATACAAATGAAGCCAGTGGGAACCGAAACTATTTGGTTACAAACATTAATCTAGGTACTTCTTCAAAATGAGGTTAAATGGTAACATGAGTAAATCATGACAAATGTTTTTTTTGGTGGGTTGGACTATCCCTTGAAGTTGTCATTTTCATTTGTGAATAAGTCTTTCAAGTTTCAATGAATCATTTAAAAAAAAAAAAAAAAAAAAAACATGATTCATTCACGTATCTTACTGATCTGTGCTCACATAAAAAGACGGAATAACGAAATAACATGACGGAAAAAATGAAGTCTGACTTTCATTTTCGGTATACTATAAACAGAGCTGGGTAGTAACTGATTACATGTAATCTGGATTATGTAATCTGATTCCAAAAATGAAGTACTTGTAATTAGAGTAAGCTACATTTTAAAGTACTCATAATCAGACTACAGTTTCTTTTTTATGGATTACATGATTACATATTATTCACACAATAGCAATAAATTATTCATAATTCACTGATCCCTCCATAATTTCTCTTTTTCATTTTAAAATTTTCCTTTCTAAAATAGCCTACCGATATACCTTTTATACATTCAGAAAGTCCAGTTTTGTGGACATTCACATATAGACTAGTCATTAGTCAGGTGGCGACACAGCATTTAACCACTGGATTTACAAAAGGGTTTCAACATTGCATCAGCTACTGATGAACACATTCATTTTTATTTGAATTATCACTCAGTAGTTTTTTTTAACCATGTATTATTGTGTCTTTGGAAGGCTTTTGCCTTTCATACTCATTAAAGTGCAACGTTATGTCTTATTTACATGCAATGCAGGCATTCCCAAACTTTTTGTCATCTAAACCTTATTCACCAAATACATTTACTTTAAGTACCCCTGAGATTTTAAAATAAATATTTCAATAATTACGTTTCACATTTGCATGTTCACGGTTTCTTTGATGTTGATAAATGGTCAGGTGGCATGCCGGTAAATAAAAATCTTTCATCCTTTTTATAGATGAAAAGTGTTTTATTTTAATTGTTATTTTAAAACAATGACTAATGAAACAATGATGGTTTACTCCTATACTTACGAATGGGAGAAACTGCAACATGCAATATGGAGGAATATTCCCTACTTCTAAATGAAAGTGACCATTTTCCAATTTTTTTTTTTTTTTTTTTAGGATTTAATTAATTGTTAGCTTCATTAAACCTACAAACTCTCAGCAGTTCCTGTTCGAACCCTAGTTTGGGAAACCTTGATGTAATCAAATGTTTACTGCACTTCATGTTGTAAAGTACAATGAATGGAAAATTTTTTCCTACTCTTTGCATTTTTTACATCATTATGCTACAAGATAATCATATTTAAATCAATGTGATAAACAAGTCTAAAGTAATCTAAAAGTAATTCAAAGTAATCTGATTAGATTACCTAAAATATGTAATGTAACTGATTACATTACTGACTACAATTTTTTGTCATGTAATCTGGAATCAGTAACTGATCACAATTGGTAAGTAACCTACCCAGCTCTGACTATAAACCAAAACAACCAGAATAAGCTTACCTGGACAAACTGAGTACATGCTGAGGTTGACAACCCAGGCGCTGCCGACGTGAAATTCCCCATTCTAGGTAAACGACATGAATTTATTTTCAAACTGAGAGAAGGTAACTCAAGACAACACTAAACAAAAGATTCAAATCAACACACAACTCAAGACGACCTTGTTATAATCACTGGTCTGTAAAAAAGGCATGTTGAAGAGACAAGGAAAGCAAACGCAGTTAGTGAAGATAGAAGAGAGTTTGACTGGCAATTTAAATCAGTCATATTCGGACTGTTGTCTCGTTCCCAGCTGAATAAGGCAACTAACTAGGATCTCACAGCTAGACTATAATCTGATCAGATCACACAGGGGGATTTAAACATTTGTTAATGACCCTAAAAACAATAGGCTGTCTCCTAAACTAGGTTAACGTTGTGCCGTCCAGAACGAAATAAACACAATGGCGGTGTTGAATGTAAACGCGATTATGTTAAATTATATAACCTAATATTAATTATCCTCATAATGACCTTAGAGTCTTATAAGCTTGTTTGGATCTGTAGAACCAGCTTCTCGTAAACATTGTTGGAATGTAAAAAAACGACAAGCGCCACTTAATAAATAAAAAGCCGTCCTGACAGTTACCGGTTTTTACATATAATCCTTTTTCTTTAATTTCGTTACAAAGTCCTAAACACATACGCGTACCTTTAACCGGAACCACATTGATATGACGCAAGGAGCTCCGCCTTTCACAGGTCGTCTGAATACTTTGCTACCAGCCTGTCCTGATCATTGGACATTATGAGACGCAACTTGTCGTCCTCTAGGGGGCCACAGTGGCTCAGAAACCCGAGTTTTCATGATTTTGTAGCACTGCAGCAGATATGTGCACACTAAAAGAATGTATATTTGTAAAGTATTAAAAGGAGGACTATAAGCAGCGCTTTCAGGAACTTGAAAAGTTACTTAACAGTAGCCTACATTTTCTTACATTTCTATATCTTAAGTATGTTTATAATTGCATATAGTACAATAAATAATTTGCAATAGTACATTGCAAATTGCAATAGTACATTAAAAATATGATCAGAAATACCAGTTTGCAATATCAAGCATAACAAGTTGTTTTGTAGATGAAACCTAACTGAAAGCAACACAGGAAGCCACCCACATTCAAATGGCCGCACCCAGACTTAGGTTAAAAATAAGGGCTAGCCCATAGTGTTATTTTTCCAGTGCTTTGTAATTTTTAGTGTTTACACCATCTTTGTCTTTCAAAGTTAGATTTGTTTAAATCTGAAAGAACTGTCATTTTACATCCATAGGGTGGCACTATGCCATTTTGTAAAATTCAGTACACAGAACCAACACAGCAAGTTTTTTTTTTTTTTCCCCTTGGGAATCTCAGTTATCCATTTTTTTTTCTGTTCCCCCATTTTATGACAAGTGATTTAATGCTGCTCCCTAATCTCTGGTTTTCACAAAAGCTGCCATATTGCCGTTTCCACGAAAAAAGGCAATTGATTTTTCTGCTCCCTAATCCTTATGAATTAACCAAAAAGAATTAAGGCTGTTTTTGTCACTTTTTTAAAACAACAACAACAACAGTTATCCATTTTATGGTTATTTTGCCAACAACAACAACAAAAAGTTCTGAAAGCCCAAGCATGATAATTTAATATTAAATATTACAGGACCTTAAAATGGTTCTATAGCCTGAGGTTGCGTCTTTCTCTCTTTCAGCAGAGTTGAAACAAAAAGAAACTTTGAATTATTTATTGCTTATATATTTTAAAGTTTAATGGCCTGAACTCCATTCTCATTAATATTGTTAAAAGAAGATGAGCAGTGTGTCTTCACCTTTCAGTTTTTTCCCCCATAATAATAGCTTCTTAAGGGCGCACTTAAGGAAAAGTTTAGTTTGTTGTCTTGCATTTCAAAACCTGTCCTTGCTTACTTATAGGATGTCTTTTGTGATTCTCTACAATTTCCAATTAAGAGTTCAGTTCAGTTCCTATGAAAGACCCATAAAGAGAGTCTAAATAGCAGATAAAACAATCTCAATAATCCATAAGTAATCCACACAACCCCAGTCCATCAGTTAACTTCATGTGAAGAGAAAAAATGTGTGTTTGTAATAAACAAACTCATCAATATGAGGTTTTAACCATGGCTTCTGACCAAAATACAAATTCAAAATGCATAATTATACTTCCTCCAGTGAAAAAGTCCATCTTCTGTTGTCCTCTCACATTAAAATCCACTGACATGTTTGTTTAGAGCTGTTTTGGACTGTTTCACTTGTAAATAATGCTTGATCTGTGCATATTTCTCACCTAATTCAGACAAGTTGACTTTTTTATGAAGCAATATTATGTATAGAGACTCACTTGAATTTAAGCATTTCTTTAAAAAAACCCAAAATGCTTCGTAAGATGTTAATTGATGGACTGGAACCGTGTGGATAAATTAGGGGCCTAGCATCGAAGGTGCAAAGGCACCTCTTGTATCCGTTAGATTACTTCTTTTTCTTCTTCTGTTTCTTCCACTCTTCAGTCTATGGCAGCCCATATAACTGCTTGCAGGAAAGTTATACAATTTGTCACACTGATAGAGGACTGTCTCAACATTAAACATAGCAAGTTTGGATTTTCTAACTCAAACTCTCTAGTGCCATCACTTGTCCAAAATGTCCTCTGAATCATTGGCACATTCCTTTGAAAGATTGGGCACAAAATGTAAAAAATGAAACAAAATTTTAAAATCATAAGGTTAGTTTTATCACTATTTTTAAAAGTTTGAAAAACCTACCTTTTCAGAAAAGTAGTCAGGAAATATGAAAAATGGCTATTTTTGCTTGTAACTTCTGAAACTTCCTGGTTTGGCCAAAAAAATGATCTCCTTGGATTCAGTGCAGCATGGTGAGTCGAACCATACCCAATTCCCATATCAGCCATTTTTGGCGTTCTCAATTCTAACGTAAAATGCTGTATTTTATGAACGTTTCGGCCTATTGTTACGAAACACTCTATGTATGTTTGGGACGCTATGTAAAGTTTGAAATTTCGAAAAAAGCTAATAAAATTTGATTAATTTGGCCTATTGTAATGAAAGTGATCTCAATATATTCCTTGGGTCATGCCGAGAACATAGATACCATAGTCAGCCGAACTCCCTGTCCCAACATTTTTATTAATGTTAAAAACCTACTTTTTCAAACTCCTCCTAGACTGTTGGTCCAATTTTTACCAAACAGCACCACTTATTGGTCAAGAGTGATAAACCATTCATTAGTCATTAATAATGAAATAATTGGCTCACGCCAACAACATAGATACCAGTTATGCCATAGTTGGCCGAACTTCCTGTCTGCCATTTTGATTTACATTGAAAACCTACCTTTTCGAACTCTTCCTCGACCACTGGTCCAATTTTCACCAAAATCGAGTCAGATCATCTTCAGACTGTGCTGATACAAATCTAGACCTTTTTTGTATGGCAGCGCAACAAAATTGAGGTATGATGCCAGACTACGAGGCTGAATCTTTGCAAAGCTTTGACATATTGACACCAAAATTTCTGTGTGCTATTGTAACCTCATGGGGCGATTTGATAACAGTGCCACCTATTGGTCAAAAGTGAAATCCCATTAAATTATATTACTAGAGGTTGCATTTTTGATTTTTTTTTAGCCATTTTGACTAAAATCATCACTAAAATAGCTTTAATTACTCATTGTTGCAGTTGGTCTGCTGCCCCATGCCATGCTAAGCTTCTTATTTGACCTCTCATTGTACTTGGCCCCATAATTTCTGCTTGCAGATATTAAGTTTTTATCAGTAGTTTGAACTCTTAATCTGACGGCACCCATTCACTGCAGATAATCCATTGGTGAGCAAGTGATGAAATGCTCCAAATCTGTTCTGATGAAGAAACAAACTCAGCTACATCTTGAATGGCCTGAGGGTGAGTAAACTTTCAGCAAATGTAATTTTTTGGGAGAATTTTTTTTCTTTAGTATTATAATATTAAAGATGACCAAATCACATTAAAGTCAAAATGAATATATTTTGCTGGTTTGCTGCATGTCTAAAAATCTTACCAAGAGGGCTGTAGGGCCGCATAAAAGGAAAAAGCCTGGGAACCACTGCTTAAGACCATTAATTATTAGTTCTCTTTTTAATGAACACAAAAATCTATAAGCCTTTATAGCAAAAGCACACGCTTTTCTGCGCCACACAG
The DNA here is from genome assembly GCA_033026305.1 of Cirrhinus molitorella. NCBI lineage: Eukaryota > Metazoa > Chordata > Actinopteri > Cypriniformes > Cyprinidae > Cirrhinus > Cirrhinus molitorella. Next base: position 24,775,530 of record CM065121.1, on the reverse strand, counting down.
AGGCCTTTTAATTTTTTCCATTTGGCCTTTTCCCATCTAGCGATTATCAAGGGTCTACGTGTAACCCACATGTCACAGTAATGGCAAAACCCTCCTTAGTATTTACAGTCTCATGACAAGTAATGACTGCCATAGACCGAACCGTCGGCGAACTCATCAAAACGGCTGGAAACGCAATTCCCCGCCCTCGCCGAGCAGCAGACGCCCCTCGCCCACGCTCCCTTCAGTGCGGTGTCATCGGAATATGCCCCGCTGATTTAATATCTGTTTGCTGCATGCATTTGCGGGCAGCCATGTAATCAAGCAAGAAGCCGCTGCCGTGGCTGCCCTCATAAATCACCGTCCCTGGCGGACAATCATGCCTGGCTATATGGAGGCAGGCACTAGTGAAGCCACTGATTACACTCACTGCCTTATTAAAAGCGTTCCTGCCGATGGAAAGGCGCACGTCTTTTTATTTATCGGCCTGGTGTCATTTGCGGACGCTCCGTCTTTCGCTCTTAAATGATTTGGCGTGGTGATGGAATGACGCCTCAATTGAGTTCACAGGAGGAGAGGGTGCCGTTCCAATAATCTCTCAAGTATCGCCTCACTGAACTGCCCGCGATTCCTCCCTCCTGTCAAAGCCAACTAACGTCTCCTCCCGAAGAAGGTACAACAGACTCGTCTTGGCAATAAGCTGTGGCATTTTGTTAGAGAAGGTTACCGCACTTTGTCACATAAGGGCTTGTCTCAAAGGCCGCATCTTGCACTTTCAGGTGGGCTTTAGACTTTTACACTAGACAGACGCCAGGGTCATAACTGATGGGGTGAAAGATGGAAGCAATTGAATGAACAATTGAATCCATAAATTATTTAAAATATTAGTCATTTCAGTGACTTTCCAGGTCTTCAAATCCAAGTTTTAAAAATTCAGTAAAGCAACAATTTCAGCAGGATTTAGTATTTTGTGAAGCATTCTTGTAAATTCTAGTCATTTAAACTGTTGTACTAGGATTATTAAATGTTCTTTTTTATAGTTAAGTTAGCCCTGAATCAATGAATCAGCTATGAATAGCTATTGCACTTGAAATTTTAGAAAAAAGTATTATATCCTATAACTAACTACTCTAAAATACTTATAGTTTTCCAGACCATAAAATAAAAAAAAAGAGTAAAAATTCCAGTGGGATTCAGTAATAATTCAATGTATTTTGTGACATAGTTACAAATAATAAATCCACAAATTGTGTACAGTGTTTTTGTATAATTTTGCATGACCTTTCTAGTCATTTATACTGTATTTATAGGATTTTTACAAATTTAGTTTTATATACAGTTAAACCAAACTTAATTCAGACACCTTCAACTTTTCTCACATTATCAGTTTATTCGCTGTAGTTTAGAAAATGGTAATCAAATATGACAAGAACTCAAAAGTTAAACTATGTCAGAACAAATTCATCATGATAATGTCAGATAACTTTGGAAGAAAGTTATCTAGCAAAGCATGGTCAGGTCAAAGTGTCAAATCAAATTTTTGCTCCCAAATTTTACTGGTAGTCTGTATGAAGATTTTTTGGGTATAACATATCACAGTTTACTTTATTTTGCTATCCTCACTTGGTACAGGCAAGTCTTAATCATGATTTCAAGAGGTCTTAAATATGGAGAAAGAAACAAAGCTTAATGTGACGAATCAACTTAAAAAGGCTATGATTTCATTGAATAAATATGATTGCTGAGATTACACAACTACATTGTGTGCTGTGGTCAACGTGGAAAATGCTATATTTCTGCCGTTCCAAAAGCGCCACCTGCTGGCAGAGAATGAATTCACATTTTCAATAAGCATATCTGCTGTTTTTCTTTGAAAATCAACTCATTTTTTTACACTGCAAATAAACAGAGTTGTAAATGTGGACCAATACAACAATGCATTACAAAAATCTAACTTATATTTATATAAGAGTAAAATATATTTGTTCTTTAATTAATATGATAATTGCTTGATAATTGTTTCTATTAATATAATAGTCGATACTTTGTCATCCATTTTGTTAAAAATGTTTAAAAGGCTGAAACAATTACACTTGAAATTTTGGTATTTGTTAACTTGTTAGCAAAAAGAAGTATATAGCTAATGAAGTATTTTCAGAACAGAACAAATATGCACTGATTAATTTTTATTATATTACTCATGTGTATGCCTTTTTCAGGCCATATTTTAAACATAAATGCATGAATAAACAAATCTTGGTGCCCATGACAATTCAAGTAGGACCTTGTAATTCAATGTATTTTATGACATAATAATAATAACTAGATAAAAAAGTTAGTCAAGACAAACTTTAAGCTGGTTGAGAAAGCCGGACCAGAAAGTTTAAAAAGTTTATGAAGTTTAAAAAGTAAAAAGTTTAAGGAGTTTTAAAAACAGGTTAAAGTTTTTGAAGTTTAAAGTAGTTTTAAAAGCTTAATGTTAGATAGATGGGTGGATGGATAGATAGATGATAGCACGTCACTAGTACATTGCTAGCATGATTAGCAAGTTGTTAGCATGTTGTTAACACATTTCTAGCATGATTAGCAAGTTACTAGCATTTTGTTAGCACAATTAGCATGTCACTAGCATGTTGTTAGCACATTTCTAGCGTGACTAGCATGTCGCTAGTATGATTAGCAAGTTACTAACATGTTGTTACCATGATTGTCAGGTTAGTAACATGTTATCATGATTAGCATGTCACTAGCATGTTGCTAGAATGATTAGCAAGTTACTAGCATGTTGTTAGCATTATTAGCATGTTACTAACATGTTTCTAGCATGATTAGCATTTTGTTAGCATGTTTCTAGCATGATTAGCAAGTTTCTAGCATGATTAACTTTGTTTCTAGCATGATTAACAAAGTGCTAGCATGTTTCTAGCAAGATTAGCATTTTGTTAGCATGTTTCTAGCATGATTAGCAAGTTACTAGCATGTTGTTAGCACGATTAGCATGTCACTAGCATGTTGTTAACACATTTCTAGCATGAATAGCATGTCGCTAGCATGATTATCAAGTTACTAACATGTTGTTACCATGATTGTCAGGTTAGTAACATGTTGTTAGCATGATTAGCATGTCACTAGCATGTTGCTAGCATGGTTAGCAAGTTATTAGCATGTTGTTAGCATTATTAGCATGTTACTAGCATGTTATTAACATGATTAGCAAGTTGCTAGCATGTTTCTAGCATGATTAACATTTTGTTAGCATGTTTCTAGCACGATTAGCAATGTTTCTAGCATGATGAGCAAGTTGTTACGATGTTTCTAGCATGATTAACATGTTTCTAGCATGTTTCTAGCATGATTAACAAGTTGCTAGCATGTTTCTAGCATGATTAACATTTTGTTAGCATGTTTCTAGCACGATTAGCAATGTTTCTAGCATGTTTCTAGCATGATGATCAAGTTGTTAGCATGTTCCTAGCATGATTAACATGTTTCTAGCATGTTTCTAGCATGATGAGCAAGTTAACATGTTTCTAGCATGATTAACATGTTTCTAGCATGTTTCTAGCATGATTAACAAGTTGCTAGCATGTTTCTAGCATGATTAGCATTTTGTTAGCATGTTTCTAGCACGATTAACATGTTTCTAGCATGTTTCTAGCATGATGAGCAAGTTGTTAGCATGTTTCTAGAATGATTAACATGTTTCTAGCATGTTTCTAGCATGATGAGCAAGTTGTTAACATGTTTCTAGCATGATTAACATGTTTCTAGCATGTTTCGAGCATGATTAACAAGTTGCTAGCATGTTTCTAGCATGATCAACATGTTTCTAGCATGTTTCTAGCATGATGAAAAAGTTGTTAATATGTTTCTAGCATGATTAACAAGTTACTAGGATGTTTCTAGCATGACTAACAAGTTGATAGTATGTTGCTAGTATGTTTTAGCATGATTAGCAAGTTGCAAGCATGAATCTAGTATGATGAGCAAGTTACTAGCATGTTTCTAGCAAGTTTATAGTATGTTGTTAGCAGGTTTTAGCACGATTAGCAATTTGCTAGCATCTTTCTATCAAGTTACTAACATGTTTATAGCATGATTAGCCAGTTGCTAGCATGTTTTAGCATGATTAGCAAGTTACTAGCATGTTTATAGCATGACATTTGACAGTTGGAGTTTGAAAAGTCTTGCCTCATTTGAACATTCCCTCAAAGTAAGTCTATGGGATTTTTACCAATTTTAATCGTTATTTTTAGGAAAATCATAATTCCGATCAGTTAGAAAAGATATAGCAACTCCAGTCAGAACAGTCTGAAGATCTGGGCTGAGTTTGGAGTTTGTAGAGTTAAAACTCTAGGAGGAGTAGCAGTCAGAAAATTTTGGCTAGGAAGAAATTAGTAGATCAGTAAATTGGCTTTCTTAAGCCAACTTAATTATTATTATTATGAACAGAGTTCACAGTTTTCCATGACTTTTCCATTTGTATGTCAGCTATGAATCCTTGAAATGTATTACACCTGACATTTTTAATTCACAAAAGTTAAAAGATTCGTGAAAATGCAATTTTTAGTACATTCATTTTTAGTACATGCACTTTTTTTATTATTACATGACGTTTTAAAATTTGACTAATTTCCATGACTTTTTTAGACCTTCCCAGATTGCTAGATTGTACTATTACAGATCAGTATTTACAACATTAAAGAACATAAATAAAAGGGAAATAAGTTAAAAATTAATATCCAAATATCTCACTCTGTAGTAAAGTTACTGTACGGCTCAGGAAAAAGACTATTCCCAAGTTTCGTTTGTTTGTTTGTTTTAATGCACAAACACAAATTTTAAAAATAGCAAATGATTACAGTACACATCAACAGCTCATCTGCCAATAAAATAGCTGAACCTTGCATTTGATTTATTTGCTGCTACATGAACGCATCAGGAAATGTAATTCAGCTAAAATAAAGTTCAGAAATGAAATGAGCCAAAAAAGAGATCAAATGAGAGAACAGAAAGGAAAGATAAAAGGACACCAAAGAACAGTAAAGGAATATGAATTAGAGAAAATAATGAAAAAACAGACATAAAAACGAAGACACAAAGGAGTGGAGGCAACTTTGATAAAATAAACTCTTTAAAATTACTTTTTAAATTTTGCTGGGATCAGAAAATGTCTCGAGTGGGATTTGAATTTCATGTAACTTTACTAAAACGATAGCCGTATACATTGAATGGCCCTCACAGTGTGTTTTAATAGTACTGTGTGGTGGGGGCTCCTCCTCTGTATTCAGGAGGGATGGTTTGCCCTTGGTGGCATTTGTTGAAAGGGCACACACTAGTGATCCCGGTTGTTCAAGGTCTCAGAAGGGATTTCACAGCTTCTTGAGCGCAGTAATCCACTGGTGTCCATTCAAGATGGCAAATGAAATACACCCCAAAGAGGGGCTGGGGGAAATAGATACCTCCACCCGAGTGTAGCGCCGCTATAATTGGACAGTTCCAGGTGTGAAAAAAGTGCGAATCATATTTTGATTGGGAGGAAAAAGCAATATGTCATGGAAGCTTCACTGCTTTTCAAAGGTACAAGGCTGGTTCTGCTGTGCATCAAGAGTTCCACATGGACAAATAAGAAAAAAAAACTGCAGTTGATAGAGTACAAAACATTCATTGGCTACTTCTTAAAGGAATAGCTCACCCCAAAATTAAAGTTTTCTGAGGACATCCAAGATGAGTTGGTTTCTTAATGAGAACAGATTTGGAGAAATTTAGCATTATTAGCTTGTTCACAACTGGATGCTCTGCAGTGAATGGGTTCCAGAAAACAGCTGATATAAACATTACTAATCCATGAGTAAACCACACCACTCCAGTCAAATTAAGAAACAAATCCATCATTTAAACGGATAGTTCACTCAAAAATAAAACTTCTGTCATTAATTACTCACCCTCATGTCGTTCCAAACCCATGAGACCTTAGTTCATCTTCGGAACACAAATTAAGATATTTTTGATGAAATCTGAGAGATCTCTGATCCTGCAGTGTATTGTGGTACTCTTGTGAACGCACATCGATTGACACAAAAGAGAATAAATAGTTGAATAAAATTGTTTTTCTTGGCAAACAAAAAGTACTCTTGCAGCTTCATAAAATTACGGTTGAACCACTGATGTCACATGGACTTTTTTTTACAATGTCCTTCATTTGTGTTCCGAAGATGAATAAAGGTCTTACTGGTTTAGAACGACAAAAGGGTGAGTAAAGGGTGAGTAAATAATGACAGAATTTTCGTTATCATAGACTTTTAGTTGGTTTTGTGTATCTTAACATGACACGGCACAAAACAAAACATGATTGGTTGATTTACCTGTCAGTCATCTTTGGAATACAAATTAAGATATTTTTGATGAAATCTGAGAGCTTTCTGACCTTGCACAGACAGCAATGTATTGTGGTACTCTTATGAACGCACATTGATTGACACAGAAGACAATAACTAGTTGAATAAAGTCATTATTTTTGCTTTCTTTGCGAACAAAAAGTACTTCTTGGACGGGCCTTGGCCATTCAAAGTGGCCAAGGTTCCCAGACCTTCTGCTGTCAGTCTGAAGGTCGGCTACGTGAGACTATCTTTGGACTGACCTCCAAAATGGATTACACAGCAGAATTTGCTGCGTTAGCCAAGAAAGGCCTAAATTTGTTGGATTTCATGCTTCGTCTTGCCATCCGACACTACAATCAAGTCTCTATATTGGATCTGGGATAATTATTACCACCCAGTAGACCTCCACTGACTCGACTTGGAGGGAGGCCATACTGCGGTGTCTGGAGAGGCTCTACCCCTGATCCATTTCATCATCAGATCCAGAGCCCAGCCCACTGCCACCATATGATACAGATCAACAGCCAGAGAGTCAGATCCTGTGTTCCGTTCGGAAGGGCTCATCCCTATGCCCTATACCCTCCGGAGTGAGAGCTTTGAATGGTTGAAGGGTATAGGGGACCAAACAACTGTTTTTTGAAGTGTCCTTCTGCGTCATCATCCCGTGGCCACACGGAGGCGCCGTCATCATGTAAAGAATCTGTGCAAAGGATCATGGGGGCCTGAAGTGTCCATCAGTTGTACCCTTTGAAATCCTTCATTCTGAAGGGCCTTTGAAGTGGCTAGTTTTGAGCACTTTGGTTTAGAACGACATTTCAATATGGCGGCCATAATTGTTTTCACACCGAAGTGCTCTTCGGAGGGCGATATATCCCATTTGGAACGCACCAAGAGTCTGCATGTGATGAAGCTGCTAACACCAGGTGAAGTGGCTATGCCCACCATTGTACCAGAGCCTGAATCACTGATGGCTGACCTGGAGGTCAAGGTAATAGAGGAGTTCCCCACCCACAACCTCGTTGCAGTAAGTGAGCGCATTCTGGACTGGGACATGAGCTGCGTTTCTATTACCTTTCAAATTGCACAAATTGAAATTGCCAATTGAAAAATGCCTAATGGAAAAACTTCAATTTTGTTAAAACTTCCATATATCGCAGAAAGTTTTTACACTCGTATGAGGTGCTTTTCAGGTAATTCAATTTACAGGTCACCTTACGTACATAAAAAGTCACATGATCATTCTTTAAAGAGGGGTACAATGGTGTTTTGTGTATTCAGAGTTGTTTACAGTGTTGGATTCTCATGCTAAACATAGCCAAAGTTTAAAAAAATAATTTGGACGAATGACAGAGAATTTCTGTGCCGAAAATCGTACTTCTGGGTTGGTACAAGTTTCGGCTGTTTTTTTTCAATCGTGGCTTTAATGACGTAATCGGTGGTGGAACTCCTTATATGAGCATTTCTCCCGCAAAAGCGGGCCTGCGCACACGTTGACTAGAGCGTGAGAAAGAGCGCGCCCATCAACGTGCTTCATTTGGCTGCACTGCTGCAAGGGATTCACTCGGAAAGAAGTGTGGTTTTGGTTGTAGGGCAAAGATAAATTTGCTCAGCTTCCCGAAGAACCCAACGTTACGTGAACAGTGGATGCAGTTCCTTTTTCTGTGGCAGCAATGTTTTGCAAGTGTGTTTGTTGATGAGCATTTCATATACAAGGCCCAGTTCGACGCTGGATTTGCACATTGTTTGATGCTGAAAGATGAAGCGGTCCCAGCTATAAAAGATCTCGGTCATGATTCAGAACTGCAGATGGTAAGTGAAATGGCATCAAATGTCTGTGTTTTATTGGCAATCCTAGCACAAGTGCTCATCGAACTTAGCTCTGCCCATGGCAGACCTCCAGAACCTCCTTTTTGGAGATATTAAGGATACCGTACTACTCTATAGGTACTCAAGATTAACATGAGATTAGGTGAAACTGCGTATGTTATGTACCCTTTAATGTACTATAACCTCAAAAAAACTCATATGTGGGCACTTACACAAGCATTGACTACACAATGTTAGAATATGAGCACAATGCTTTCCTTCCCTCTAAAGTTCGGATAACCTCTTATTTACACTGCACAAGCCTGCGGAGCTGATTGTGGTCAATCTAGTCAATGCTTGTGTTTATACCAGGCGCAGCTTGTTTTAGAAAGTGGCTCTCCGTGCTGCTTCTGTACAGATAGATGCCTATGTCTCCTACAATAAACAATTACGGAAAGGAAAGGACATGGCTATGACCAAGTATGGTGACCCATACTTGGAATTTGTGCTCTGCATTTAACCCATCCAAGTGCATGCACACACACACACACACACACACACACACACACACACACACCATATTGAGGAAAGAGAGCACTGGTTATTCACTCCCCCCACCTACAATCCCTGCCAGACCTGAGGCTCAAAACCACAATCTTTAAGTTACAAGGCTGACTCTCTAACCATTAGGCCACGGCTAGTGCAGTGGCTGTGATTGGTAAACATACCAATATCCATCGACATCATTGCAAGAGGAAAAAATTGCTTTAGTCGCATAACATCGGTTAATTGAAATTTATAAAACATTGCAAAAGTTTGTGCAAATCTGTAATGGAAACGCACCTACAGATACAGATTTGTTTACAGATTTGTCTTCCTTGTCTCCTGTCTGCCCCATTGTTCACCCTCTGCATCCTCACTAGAGCTCTGTCCCAGCCGGAGTGTCAGAGTCTGCATGTGATGGAGCTGCTAACACCATGTGAAGTGGCTGTGCCCATCATTGTACCAGAACCTGAGCCACTGATGGCTGACCTGGAGGTCAAGGTAAAAGAAGAGTTCCCCACCCACAACCTCGCCGCAGTAAGTGAGCGCATTCTGGACTGGGTTGGGACAGAGCCATAGTGAGGAGGCAGAGGGTGAACAATGGGGCAGACAGGAGACAAGGAAGACTAGGCTGGAACGTATCTGTATCTGTAGGTGAGTTTCCATTACAGATTTGTGCAAAACATTTTATAAATTTCAATTTAACCGATGTTATGCGACTAAAGCATATTTTTTTCCTCTTCCTCCTGTCCCAAATCACACCCTAAACCTTGAGAGTCCACACTTTCGTGATGAAATGCTGCTTTGACTGTCTGGTAAAAGTGTGCATCAAGGGAGCATAGCAGCTGCAAAGGGGGCACTCCTGAGCTTCCTTCTGAAAGCTAAAATGACAAATGGGACACCATACAATCTTGTGGACTATATATATATATATATATATATATATAAGGATATATAACCCTGCAAAAGCGCAGGGACAATCCCTACGTTGGGGATTCACCTGGGGCATCGCATGAGCCATCCTTGACTTGGCTGGGGAATTCCCTGGCACTTTCTCTGGCTGCTATCCCTGCCGTCATATCACAGGCCTTTCAGGGGTTTGGGTGTAATGCCAGTTTAGCTTTCATTACCATAGATTTTCAGGTGTCTTTGTTCTAGTTTACCACTCTATTTATCCACCTTATTTATCAATGTTGAAGTAAGCTGTTTTCTGCTAATGTGTGAGACTTCCAGTTCTTAAGTCGCTGTAGGAAAATAATGAGAAGAATAACGCAGTGCAGTGAACGGTAAAACTGTTTGCACTACAAACCAGTGTGTTCATAATTAAAGGATTAGTTCACTTTCAGAACAAAAAATTTCAGGTAATGTACTCACCCGCTTTCTTTCTTTCTTCATTCGTAAAGAAATTATGTTTTTTGAGGAAAACGTTTCTGGATTTCTCCCCATATAATTGACTTCTATGGTGCCCCCAAGTTTGAACTTCCAAAATGCAGTTTAAATCCAGCTTCAAAGGGCTCTAATGATCCCAGCCGATGAAGAAGGGTCTTATCTAGCGAAACGATCAGTTATTTTCAAAACAAATTGACAATTTATACAGTTTTTAAACTTAAATGCTCGTCTAGTCTCGTCTCTGTGATGCACATGCGTAGTCTGTGTGATCCGGGTCAATACAGTTAGGGTATGTCCAAAAACTCCCATCTTGATTTCGTCTTCAACTTCAAAATTGTCCTACAACGCTGTTTTACCTTTTATTTGTAAAGGGCGTTTGATCTTCTTTGTATATTCACTTTGTAAACACTGGGTTGGTACTTCTGCAGTGATGATTTTGAAGTTGGGAAAGAAACGAGATGGGAGTTTCAAGACAAGACAAGCATTTGAGGTAAAAAAGTATATAAATTGTCAATTTATTTAGAAAATAACCAATCGTTTCACTAGATAAGACCCTTCTTCCTCGGCTGGGATCCTTTAGAGTCCTTTGAAGCTGCATTTAAATTAGAAGTTCAAACTTAGGGGCACCATAGAAGTCCATTATATGGAGAGAAATCCTGAAATATTTTCCTCAAAAAGCATCATTTCTTTACAACTGATGAAAGAAAGACATGGACATCTTGAATGACTTTACATTATCTTTGAATTTCATTATCTGTAAATTTTAGTTCTGAAAGTGAACGAATCCTTTAAGACAATACATTAAAATAATATGGTAAGACACACCAGTTTGCATATCAAGTAGCAACATGAGTTTTGTACAGATAAAAATAGCTGGACGCAGATGAGAACGGAAGCCAGACACATTAAATTTACAAATGACCACGCCCGCTCTTATGGTAAAAAATAAGGTGTATAAATATGGAAACGCCTGTAGTGTCACATATTTCGTTTTTTTGGTTTAAAAATACATCACAACTAACGGCTGTTCGGAAAGCTAGCCTTTCACTAATGCAGCATTCACTGGAACTACACTCAAAGCGAACAACGTACCGGCTTCACCGTGGAAGTTTCACTTCCTGCCAAAACAAATGTGCTCTCCACTGACTATAATAGGTGTGCTATTGATCTAGTGCGCTACTGTTGCAGATGTGGTTGCGCGCTACGCGTTTGGCGGTTGAAACTTAAATGTCTGACAGACAAGATGGCACGAGGTAAAGCTGTTTTTGATGTAACTTTTCAAACATGAATATAAGTCATGAATATAAGTAATTTAATGAACTGGAACAGCCTACTGATAGCAGTTTTCTTCCCACAGATTCTCATTTGCTGCTTTTGCTGCTCCTGTCATTAAAGATTTTATTATTGTAAAAGACTTGACATTGAATAATGTGTATGTGTATGAACTGTTCTTGTCCATATAAACAAATTTTAGAGTGCATTTATTAGTTAAAATTAAAAACCTTCAATGGGTTGACTGACCCAGCACTATGTCAAAATAACCCAGTATGTTTTGTCCAATATTTACCAAGCGTTGGGTTGCCAAATAACCCACAAATGGTTGTTTTTAACCCGGAGTGTAGGTACATATTGAACAGATTCAAAAATGAATAAATAAGAAACCTAAACGGAGGAGGAAGCGGAGACCTGAAATATTCTAGATAAACCCTCTCCATACTGTATGTACGCTTTTGAAGGTATTCTCAATCGTATCAATCTGTCACTTGATTTGTCAGCCCTTCATTTCCCCTCCAAATAGGTGGCCTGGATCTTAAGGCCCATCTACGTTATCGGTACCTTTCCACCCAAGTCGTTCAGCATCCTCAGCGTTGGGAGCTTTTATCAGTTGGCTTCAGAGACTCCTGCTGCCCGCCAACAGCTTGACTACTTTATCTCAGGCAGGAATTGCGTTGACCTTGCAGCATCTCCTTATCGAGGCTTCAATAATCTTTTTTCACAGTAAAACACATCAGCGTTAAATGACGAGCATGTTCTCTCCTCTGCTTCACACTGTGTGACTGCCGCATCTCTCTTAACATTTATCATTTCAGCACTTCCTTTACACTGAATGTTGTCTTTGAAATTTGTTGGAGGAACAATTTGTATATCAGTCATTTCAGTCTTTGCTAAAATGCAAGTTGTGTAATTTCACAGGAAGGTCTGTTGTTAATAGTGCAGTAATTTCCTGAAGTTACATGAGATGAAGTGTCATTTGTTCAGTATGTGTTCATATCTATTTGTAGATTTCCCTGAAAAGTGGCCACCTTATTTTTAACATAAGAACAGGTGTGGGTATTTTTAGGTTGTTTGTACTAGGCATTCTGTGTCATTTACTTCCAGGTATTTTAGCAATATGAAAACAGTCCATTACACTATAAACTAGCATTTGTGATCATATTATTGTAATGTATTATTGTAATCATAAACACACCTGTTTGTAGCTAATCTAGTTTTACTGTATATTACACTTCGTTTTGCACATGTTGCACATTTACAGGAAATAGCTTTATTCCATGTAAAAAATCTACTGGCTAGTAGGTACTACATTTGGTTTGAAACTTACTTTGCAACCCTTAAAATGTTTGTTCCTTTAAAATTATTTGCTTTGAACCAGTGGTTCGGAAAGGCTTTGTTATGTCATAACTGTTTTGAAATGTTTCAAAATTTCAATGGTTTGCCAATGGTCTCCAAACTTGGTCCTGGAGGGCTGATGTCCTGAACACCTTCATTTGCTGGTTTAGGTGTTTAATTAGGGTTGGAGCTAAACTCTGCAGGACACCAGCCCTCCAGGACTGCAAAAAATGATTTCGTACTTTGTCTTGTTTCCAGCCAAAATATCTTGAAATTCTTAAATCAAGTAGGATTTTGTAAACAACTAAATTTTCTTGTTTTCCAAATAAAAAGAAAAAAAAAGAAAAGAAAACAAGATTATTTTGCTTACCCCACTGGCAGATTATTTAACTTGTTTCATATTCCTGCTTTTTGTTTCAAATACGCACCATTTATTTTTGCAATTCTGTTTGGTGCCACCAGGGGAGGAATAGTTTATTTTCTTTGCACACAAAAAGTATTCTTATAGCTTCATAACATTAGGTTGAACCACTGATGTCACAAGAACTATTTTAATGATGTCTTTACCACCTTTCTGGGCCTTGAACGTGGTAAATGCATTAATGTCTACGCAGGGTCAGAAAGCTCTTGGATTTTACCAAAAATATCTTAATTTGTGTTCCTAAGATCATATAGGTTTGTAACGACATGAGGGTGAGTAATTATTGAGAGAATTAAATTTTTTTGGGTCGTGAGATAGCATTGTTCCAGAATGTCAACATTGTCTGTTGATGGTGGTTTAGTTAAAATCGCCCAAACATAATGAGTCTTTGGTTATTAAAGTTGAGGTCAAAAGTTTACTCCCCCTTTCAGAATCATTAAAAATGTGAATTACTTTACCAAAATAAGGGGGATCATACAAAATGCATGTTATTGTTTATTTACTGACCTGAATAAGATATTTATGTTTACATATAGTTCACAAGAGAAAATAATGGCTGAATTTATAAAAACGACCTGGTTCAAAAGTTTACATACTCTTGATTCTTAATAACGTGTTGCTACCTGAATGACCAACAGCTGTATGTTTTTGTTTAGTGATAGTTGTTCATGAGTTTGTTCACCTTGTTTGTCCTGAACAGTTAAACTGTGCGCTGTTCTTCAGGTTTTACAGCATTTTTGTGTATTTGAATCCACAATGACTGTAGATCCATTTTGAGATCCATCTTTTCACACTGAGGACAACTGAGGGACTAATGTGCAACTATTACAGAAGGTTCAAACGCTCACTGATGTTCCGAAAGGAAAAACAAAGCATAAAGAGCCGGGGGTGAAAACTTTTGAACAGAATGGAGATGTGTACATTTTTCTTGTTTTGCCTAAATATCATATTTTGTTCATTTAGTACTGCCTTGAAAAGGCTACAGAAGATCCCCAAAAGACAAAACAAGTTAAATTTACCCTGATCTTCAAATTCAGTTTTTTTTTTTTTTTTTTTACCCACTTAATGCATTGTGTTTCCTTCTGGAGCATCAGTGAGCATTTTCATTTCTGTAATGGTTGCATATGAGTCTCTCAGTGTGAAAAGATGGAGAAAAAAACAAAAAAAACCAAAAAAAAAACCTAAAGGATTTTTCTGAAGAACAGCGGGCAGTTTAACTGTTCAGGACAAATAAGGGACTCATGAACAACTGTCACTAAACAAAAAGCTGTGGATCATTCAGGTAATAACACAATATTAAGAATCAAGGGGATGTCAACTTTTGAGCCGGGTAATTTTTATAAATTCAACTGTTATTTTCTTCTGTGGACTTTATGTACACATATTTTATGTGAATTATCTTATTCAGGTCAGTACTAAATAAACAATAACATGCATTTTGTAAAAACGCAACTTGTTAAAAATAGTGTATACAAAACATGCGAGATTGACGGTTTCAATTATCACAATTTCGAGAGAGAGTTCTCTTCCCTACACACAAATTACAATTTAGGGCATTTACTCCCATAGTTAAATGTGAAACTTCATAGTGTCTACATGGCCTTTATAAGTGCAGTGTACAAGCTTAGAATAAACAGGCCGTTATTGTTAGCTGGTGTGGACACAAATGTAGTAATAGGCCTAGTTCTTGGTGTGAATGGCCTTTACTTGCCAAGTCTATGTGTATATATCACACACACACACACACACACACACACACACACACACACACACACATTATCCATTCCTTACCACTCAGTCCACCACAGGTGTCTTTCTCCATTTCATATATCATTGTCTCTATCCGTCTCTCTTACACTCATCCTCTCCTCCTGTGCGCTGTGATGTGTCTGTCACTTTCTCTGTCACTGCCACTCCCCTCCACCACAACTCTGCAGATCAGTGGTTGGTTACCATGGCAATGCAACAGCCCAGTTACTCCGGAGCCTTCGGTGGATCAGAACACCAAGGCTACCTGCACCCAACCGTCTTCCCTCTGGCTCCAAGATTTGAAGCCGTCACCCACCCGTGAACACCGCTCTCAAGATAAACAGCCAAGAATAGCTGTTCACGCTACAGACGCATTTCAAATGCTCATTCCGTTATTGTGATCGTCTCCTAATGCGGGGCATGATGTTTTCAAAAACAGCCGCCTCTCACTAATGCGTTCGCCGTATAACGTGCCATGTTCATGCTTGAAGAATCCGCGCCCGCAGAGCGGAGGAAGTCATTTGTTTTTCCTGTCATTCCTGGATGCGCCCTGCCCCGCTTCCCACCAGCGCTCGCTCCAAACACATTGAGCTGATCCGCTTTATTTATGGAATGACAGATGGGCCAATTATCATAAAACCAAGAACGGTGCCATTTCCTTTTCAAACAGTTGACTTCATTATCTGCAAGAGTGGAGGGGAGGATGGAGAGGAAAGATGGCGAGCTTCGCACCCTGCCTGCACCTCTGGAGCCTGACCTCGCAAAACAAAGGTTGCCATGCATAGTAATAAGCCCTGCGAGATGGAGCAATGGGAAGGGGCCGGAATAAGCTCGCCATTGGCTCTTCAACTGTGAGTGGAACTGTATCTGCAGGAGATTGAGGAAATTAATCAAGTGATTCTGCAACAGCAACACCTCACAAAAGGTGATTCTGAGGAAAAGGAAAAGGCAAGGAAAGGAAAAAGGGAACAGCCAAGTGCTGCTCAAGAAGATGGATGCAGAGCTCTATAGTGCAACCAATTCAGTCGCATCTGCGACTAAAAACTACTGCGTGCGACTATGAAAAAATATTTAGGAGCACCATGTGCGACTGACCTGATCAGGGGCCTCATTTATGAAACGAACGTACGACAGAAAATTGGGCGTACGGTCGTTTCTACGCAAAACTTGGAATTTATCAATCTGGACGTGAGCGGTGGCTACGAACAAATCTCACGTCAGGTCTGAGCTCGTGTACGTTTTTTCGTGTAAGTTTTTGAGTTATCCTGAATTTGCGTGCAGCCTAGAAAATTTCAGAGAATTGTATAATGACAACATTTTGTTGATTTAGATTATTTACCTGGCCGACAAACAAAACTTTTTTTTTATTATTGTTATTTCAGGGTGTTAGATTCGTATGCGCAAATGACAGCATAAACAACAGACCATGAGGTTTCACATCACCCAACTGAACGGAGAAAAACCAATTATAAAAAGAATAATTTAATTAAAGAGGGCTAGTCTACACGAAATGTATTTCTCTTAATTAATTAACAGATTTTAAAAAGGAGAAAAAACAACTCTGCGTTTTTGTGACACTCCTAATGCATTTTATTTGTTTTCTTTATGGCTTTATTAAATGTAACTGATCGTGCAGGCGCCTCACGCGCACATACACTACATTTCAGCATTGCTAACTTGACATTTTAGCCAATAATCAGACTAAAATGCAGTCAAACAAACTTAAAAGTTATTTAAAAGGTAAAGTCAGCGTGCAGCCCCAAAATAATAATAATAAAAAAAATGCGCATGTGTAGGGTGTTTTACGTGGATATTGGAACACAAGTGAAGTACAAAGACGTGTTTAGCAACCAAATGTTACATGGCAAAAACATTTGGATGTCGATAAGAGAGGCTTAGAGGACAATGCCGTTTAGTTTCACTTTGCTCATTTGTTCGTTTGAGCTCGATATTTGTATTCTGTATTCACTAGTCTAATTGGTGTTTTACTTTATAGTTTAATATAGGCCTACAATTTTATAGCTACTCATTTATCATTGCTGTTCTTTAATAACTTTAAATTTAAAGGGTTTGTTGTGGATTAAGGAGAACTAAATAGGCTACAATGTTTATAAATATTTCGTTATATTTATTGGTATTTAATATAGGTATAAATGAATGTCATTGTTTGAAAATATAAGGTTAAAGGCTGTTTCAGAGTACAATCATTTTTTTTCCTTCATGAGTTTACTTCCTCTTTTTGGCCGGGTTTCGTTTCTCCGTGTCGTAAACTCTAGGTGCAAGGCTTCTAAAGCGGGGTGTTTTTAGGGGCGTGATATTTAAATGACGATCGCTTTCAGCCGCCAAATTTATCAACGTGCGATCATTCGTACGACGGGATGGGCGGCATACGAATGTTTCATGAATCACACGTGAACTCTGTCAGTTGATTTGTACGCTCGAATCTACGCTCGTTTCTAAGTTAGATTGATAAATGAGGCCCAGGATTTGTGTTTGCCCTGAGGGCAGCTTCAAAGATTTCTACGTGTTTTTGTAACGTTGAGTAATGCATCACGGACATACCTCACGAATCCTTTCAAAGTGTAGAGAGAGTGTAAATAAGAGATTCATTGTGCAGTTCAGCGAGAGCTTCATTGATTATAATGGAACTTCGTGAGATCACGATGAACTAAGATGGGTGACAGCTTTGAATGATTTTGTAAATGAGATATTGATTTAATAGAACAGTTAAATAAGCAAGTAGGTAATATTAAGTAACTTACATTGTCTGACTGTAACACTATTGCCTGATTGTGCTCTGTTTCGTGGTCAAAAATGGTCTGAAACAAGTCACAACTGAGCCGCTGTGCATCTCCATTCAAACACAGCGTTGTTTCGTTTATGAATGAACGTGCGTTTTTAAAGAATCTAGCAAGTCAGTGATTCAATTTCCTATTCACAAAGACAATCACTTGCTTTATTCCTAAATTAATTAGCCGTTTAAATGAATCAAATGAATTATATGATTCAGTAATTAAACCAGTGACTGGCAGATTTAGTTTCAGTTAGTTTCAGTTAATTGAATTATTGAATATTTCTGTATTCAAAATGTTATTTTAAAAACATTAATTTCAACATGAATTTATTAATTTGAATGCACTCATGCCACCTCTGAGCCTCATTAAACATATGAAAATACACCTACAAGCCACTTTTGTGTTCATCTGTGCCAAGTCTGTAGTAAAAATAAATTTTGTTGATTTCACTTGATTGGTAACTTATTCTACTTGTTCGTATTATGACGTGTGTGTGTGTGTGTGTGTGTATATATATATATTTAAACATTTGACATAAAAGATGACATACTTTTAATAAAGTTGCTATAAAATGCCATTACAAAGGTAAAAACTAAATTCCCCCTGTAAATCCTTTAAGGAGTCAAAAATCACCTCGTAATAGGAAGGTAAATTTTTGATCAGATTTTTTTATTATTGATTAGAACATGTTGAAATTTTGACTGTGCTCCTAAATTTTTTAAGTTAGTTTAAAATATTCAAGTATCCCACATTTTCAATCTTAAATTTGATTACACTTTTAAAATGAAATGAATGTTTCTGTGGTGTCATTTGCCAGCACAACGTAACCCAGAATTATTGAACTAATATTGTTATTATTATTATACATTTTCTGATTTAGGATGAAAAATTGCATAAATGACATAAGTTTCCTGTGATGTACACTACCAGTCAAAAGTTTGGACACACCGTCTCATTTATTGTTTTTTAAATAAGTCTCTTGTGCTCATCAAGGCAGATTTTATTTGATCAAAAATACAGAAAAAAAAAAAAACAGTAATATTGCTAAATGTTATTACATATATAAATAATGTTTTTTATTTTAATATACTTTACAATATAATTTATTCCTGTGATGCCACGCTGAATTTTCATCAGCTGTTTCTCCAGTCTTAAGTGTCACGTGATCCTTCAGAAATCATTCTAATATGCTGATTTATTATTAGAATTATCAATGTTGGAAACAGTTATATTTTTTTGCAACCTGTGATTCTTTTTTCAGGATTCTTTGATGCATAACGAGTTAAAAAGAACAGCAGTTATTCAAAATATAAATCTTTTCTAACAATGTAAATCTATGCTATCACTTTTTATTAATTTAACACATCCTTGGTGAATAAAAGTATTTTTTTTTTTTCAAAAAACAGAAAGAATAAAAAATTACTGACCCCAAACTTTTGAACAGTAGTGTATATTGTTAGAAAACCTTTCTATTTTAAATAAATGCTGTTCTTTTTTAAACTTGTATTGATAAAAAATCCTGAAAAAAGTATCAAAGGTTCCAAAAGAAATATTAAGCAGCACAACCGTTTCTAGCACTGATAATAAATCAGCATATTACAATGATTTTTGCAGGATCATGTGACACTGAAGACTGGAGTAATGATTTTGGAAATGCAACTTTAATTACAGATATAAAATAAATTGTAAAGTATATTAATATAGAAAAACACTGATTTATATCATAATAATATTTCACAATATAATTTTTTTCCTGTATTTTTGAGCAAGTGAAAACAGCCTTAAAAAAACATTAATTGAGAGGGTGTGTCCAAACTTTTGACTAATAGTGTATGTACAGTTGCCACTTATTTGTATGGTGGGGAACAAATTTGTCTTAAAACATAATTAAGCCTTTAGAAACTCTATTTAACACATACATATATTTAGCCCATGCATGTGCTGAAGTTGAGTAACAATTAGCTAAAAAAAAAGTAAAAGCTACAGAGATAATTTGTTTTATTATACATTAGAAAGTCAAAAGCTATGAAGATTTCAAAGACATTAAAAGTTCGTAGAAACACAGCTGGCAGCCTTGTTCCTTAGCTTCAAAATATGTTGTGCCACAAAACTTCTGAGGCTGTTGAAGAAAAAGCACAATATCATCATAAATTTGATCAGCACAATTGAGAAAAGCCCGCAATGTACAACCAAAGACTTGCAAGATGACCCGACAAAAGGAGGAAAATCATTTCAATGCAGAGTATAAGATGAACACAAGACCAGCATGGTTTTCATGTTGGGGCATCTTACCGCATGCCACTCTAGACTGAGATGAAGATAAAAGGCAGACTTGAACATGTTAAAATTCACGTAGACAGACCTGTGGAGTTCTGGAAGAATGTTGTATGGAGTGACGCAACATTGTAATGCATTACTTTTAAAAGTAACTTTCCCTGGTGGTTATATCCAAGTTTTTTTTTATTAGTCTTCCCATTAATGCATTTTTTGTTCATTCAGACTGATTCACGAATGCGAAACATGCACAAACACAAGAGGTATTGCCTCCTCTCATGTGACTTTCCCCCATTCATTCTCAATTACCCCCCAGCAAATTCACTGCATGCTTTAACAGGTCTGTTAAAACTCAACTGTAACTTCACCCGCTCCTGTTGCTGTTAGACATTGTTTCTTTAGAACTTGTGTTGTTCTATTTTGAAATACTGCCTCCCTGCCTCCTCTGAGAAGGAAGGGAGTGCTTAAAGGAGCACTTCCTAGTTGTTTACTTCAGTTACTTCTTTAGAGAATCATTAATTTTATTAATTTTTGATGGCATGTCGTGCATGACTGAACTTGTTTGAACTGTTCTTGATACGGTTCCTGCGTTTCACTTCTCAACAAGCTTAAGTGAAATCCCTCTGGAGTGCATAATGAAAGCTGTGGACATTAGAGGCCTTTTACAGACCTCAAGGGAACCCCTGATGCCTTCCTCAAGTTCTGCACGACACACCGGATTGACATGCTGGCTGTCTATCTGGTTATATTACACATGCTAGGGAAGCAGTCAACCCTGGAGTCTTGCTCCAGTTGACAGCTTGAATTTGTTGAGGGGACTGCTGTTGCCATGTGCACTCTTACCAACAGTGTTTCATGGGAAGTGAGATGTAAAGATGTAAAGCTTTAAGATCCTCCAGCAATCACGCTTTTTTGAGATTAATGTGTTTTTTTTTTCAGTGAGATGAATGACAGCTGAGAATAGCAGGGGTTCTTTCTTTTGGGAATTTTCAAAGCGGAGCAGTCGAGTGTATCAAAACGACTCATAGGAAAACATTAACATTGTGGGGATTTTCATTTATGTGATTGTTCATGGCTTTCTCAGAGAGTTTGAACTATTATGGTGATCTCAAGTTCACATTAATACTAAATGTCATAAATTATGAATTCACTGTAAACAGAAATGGTCAGGGTTTGTCGCTTTGGCACAGACTCCACAGACCACTAAATCAATCGAAAGCACAATAAAAAATTCATGCGAACTTGAAGTGTTTGAGCCGCTGTGCCAACCGAATCTTTGAAATATGAACCATTTTATAGTATATTTCCTGCCGTGGACTCTTAAAATGTGATTTTAATCTGTCAAGTTTTAATTAAACTGAGCTAAAACGAAAGATTCATTTTTAAGAAATTTGTTGTTGCATAAGCAACAGTCTTCAATAAAAATACATGCCATATTCAAAGGTTTGAGTCAGACTCAAATTAATATTTATTGAATATTTATGAATATTCAGTATTTATGAATAATTAACAACTGTGGAATATACTTGTATGCCTTTTCATGTTGCAGCATGGATTTTTTCAAACACAAAAAAGTATAAAAGAAAGTTAAATGTCCACTTTTAGAAGTTCAAGCATATGCTATGCAATCTCATTTTACAGATATTATCATTTAATATCTTGAGTAAAATTGCTCCGGAGTGGGTGGATATGAGAAATGACACAATTACACAAAGATATGCACCCATTAATTGTGCTAATTGTAAATAATCTTCCGCTGATGAAGATCTCTCGCGTGTTCGGTTTTGATAAGACCTCGTCCGTGATAATCAGTAGTACTCCAGAACCAGGACATTTTGGAAGAAAGCCAGCGTTTGGAATATTTGCAACAAATGTCAACCATCAGTCGTCGTTGACATTTGATGAAAAACAAAAAAATGAAATCAATGTGAGCTTGTCATTGGTTTACAAAGGGCTCATATAGTGTGAATGATCCTCTGAGACAAGAAGTCATTTAGCCAGAAGTAACAAATGGCCACTGGAGGCCATTATGTTGGTTCTAAAGCTTGTTTACGGGGTGTTTTAACAGATACAGGGGTATGAGGGTTATAAAGGATGGGCCTGTGCTGCCACGCGTTATGTGGTCAAAAATAGTGTTGGGGTCTGTTCATCGTCAGCTTTTTCCAAAAGCCTTTTATAGCAGTGTTGCTATCATGAAAGCAAGTCCTTCTCGGCTTCTACACCTCAAAACAGATCAACACATTGATTTTTCCATTCGGACATCTCCCGGAAAACATAGCCATTACTGGCCGGAGAAATTGTGCAGTGTTGTGCTCCTTAAAGGAGATGGTCTTAAGTGCTGGTCTAGGACTATCTTTCCTCACTACAGTTCTACTTTGGCAAACATCCACGAGGAGGATGTTTTCTATCGGGTTCAGAGTAGAATTGAATTTGTTTCGCACAGAAGTAATCCTGCATTGCTCAGTTCTACTGTATAGAGTATTAGATATGGACAGGGGGACATGTCCCACTTTTTAAAATCCCATTTGTGTCCTTCCACTTTTAAAATTAATTTGTTAAATTAACGTATTGTATTGTAGAATGCACGCTTAGCACCGCTGAGTTTTCGAAACCCGAAAATAAAACATGCACATGCATTCAACAGCAATTTTAATACCCCGCATTTAGAGATCGACTCCCCAAAGCGTGGAAATTAGGCTACATAACATATCTAGGCTGTTATTAGTATGTAGGCTATAATAGGTTGTGTAGTTGTCTATAGCTCTGTATCATGCTTGAAAAAAAAGTCGGTCTTGATTTACACTTTGAATATTAAGAGAATAGTCTATTTTGATTATGGCTGCATTTATTGTTTGCACTTAATAGGACTAAGAAAGAACTGTGTTGTTTATTTTTGTTGGTTATTTATACTGTTTTTATTTACATGTTCAATTTGTGAAAAGAACTTTAGTTAGGAGGTTAAACATTCTAGAAGCTCATAATTCACGATCCCCCATTTTATGCACCCTTTTATTTTTGTTTGTTTTATTTTGATATTCATGCTCCCATTTGCTATCTGAATGAACGTGTTTGAGATAATGAGGAAAGTGGGTTTAGCTAAATTCATTGAAACTCTTCGCAATGTTCTTAAACATTTTGCATGGTCTGGTAGCCTCACGAGGAAAAGAAGCTCTACCTAATTTGACTTGTTGGATATTTTTATTAAAAAGGTGTGTTTACTTGCCCAACAGGTTTTGTCACATTGTTGTACATGGTTTTTTGAAAGCCAATCTGTGTGATCTAACATTGCTATTCAGTAAGTACAAATGGGAGTTTTTGTTAGGGTTAGGGTTAGGGTTAGGGTTTGTACATGTTCCAAAAATTCCTCACCTGTTTCTGCATGAATGGCACCAACATCTCAAAATCTAAGACAGCAAAGTACATAGGCTTATGAATGATTTTACTTAAAGGGGTAGTTTACCCAAAAATACAAATTCTGTCATTAATAACTCACCTTCATGTCGTTCCAAACCTGTAAGGCCTTTGTTCAAATTTGGAACACAAATTTAGATATTTTTGATGAAATCCAAGAGCTTTCTGGCCCTGCATAGACAGCAATGCAACCACCACGTTCAAGGCCAGAAAAGTAGTAAGGACACTGATAAAATAGTCCATATGAAATTAGTGGTTCAATCATAATTTTATGGATCTACAAGAACACCTTCTTTGTGCAAAGAAAACTAAAATAACAACTTTATTCAACAATTTCTTTTTCCACAATGTCAATATTTCTTTTTTTCTTTGTGCACAAAAAATATTTTCAAACCTGATCTCATGATGACAATGTACCTGGGGCCCGATTTCGCAAGACGTGATGTAATCGATGCGTAATGTCCAGTAAGTAGCGCTAAAAGAGTGTACGTCACCGCAGTTCTGACTTGAAATGTTTGCTGAGTGGCACTATAAAACTAATGCTCTGTGACATTTTAAAATAATGTACCATCTGCACTAAACCACCCGATAGTATGAACAAAAGCCAACGTGATGTAAACATGCAAATGCAAGCTTGCTGTTTCAGCTTGTTTTTCGATCTTTTATCTTTCAGCTCTTTCATAGTGAGTCATGTTTTTCCACAGGATAGGTACCCAAAGATTCGTCATCCTAAATCCAATTCCATGGCGGCTAAGCGACAGTGCAAGTTTGTTACATTTGGAAAGCAAAGCATATGGAGCTGTAATAATAACCGTGTATGAAAACGTTTACAAGTACTCACTGCTTTACCACCTCTAGTGTTAATTTTAGTACAAAAGAGCGCTAGTCAAAGTGTGCCACTCGGACCGTTTATCTTCTCGGATCAAAGTTCAAACAGCTGCATAGTGCGGACTTACTAAAGAAGATGATTTTTTCTCGCAGATGAGTCTCAGTCACTATGTGCAAACACTTTGCTCAACGATACAGTCAGAAGGCTTTTTAATATACAAATTGCCATCATTTACCGTAGATTTACTGTGTAGTCTGACACAGTGGTATTGTGTCAGAAATATGGGTATATTTCTGTAGAATTTTATTATTTTATTAATGTAGACGTATTAAATGTATTGAAGGTGGAGTAATGGAACATAATTGCAGTATTTTTGTGATTAAGCTATAGCGTTTATGCATTTATACTAAATATTTAGACTACTGTTTTTCATACAAATACAGGGACCATATTACATTTTTACCATGGTATTGAGGTGCTATATTTGTGGTTTTAACTGTTATTATCATGATCTATGGAAGAGCAATGGTTAGTAAAATACAGTCAGAATAATATAATTGCTACAATTTTTACAGATATTACTGATTTTGATAATGAACAGGAATCTACATCTGCATTCTAAATCAAGCTACTGCCAAATGTGTATTTCTAAGAGACAATGTTTTATTATTTTTTATTTTATCAGGTAACACAAACCTGTTTCTTGATTATTGAATATTACTAATTAAAACATGGTGAACTAAAAAAAATAAATAAATAAATATTAAGATACTTAAATGACTGGAAAAAGTGAAGAATTAAAAAAAACATGAAGTGACCATAAGAAAATATTGAAAGCCACATTTAACTGTTTTACAACTTTCACACTGTAGCAAAAATCTGCCTTTAAACTTGAAATAAATAAATAAAATTTATTGTGATAATTATCAGTATCGACTGATACGAAAACAAATTATTGTGATCATTTTAAAAGCAAAGGAATTGTTGCTTTCGTTGCACACAAAAAGTTTTCTCGTAGCTTCATAACGTTACGCCACCAATGTCACATAGACTATTTTATTAATGTCCTTACAACAAGGTAAAAAAAAAAAAACAATTTGTTGAGTCAACTTAAAATAATGTGTTACCCTGCTGCCTTAAAATTTTAAGTTCAGTCAACTCAAATAAGTTTATTCAAGTTGAAATATTAAGTTGTACTAAGTGACAACTTAGATATTAGAGTTGAATAAACCAAAAAAAAAAAAAAAAGTTTGTTAAACTTAACAGCTGTTTGTAACTCGGCTGCCTTAAAATTTTAAGTTGAATCAACTCAAATATCTAAGTTGTCACTTAGTAAAACATAACATTTCAAGTTGATTAAACTTTTTTTGAGCTGACTGTACTTAAAATTTTTAGGCAGCCAGATAAATGATTTTAAATTGATTCAACAAATAATTTATCTACACAATACATTTCTGGGCCTTGAATGTGTCAGTTGCATTAAGTCAGAAAGCTCTCAGATTTCATTAAAAATATCTTAATTTGCATTTTCTGAAGATAAAACTAAGGTCTTACGGGTTTGTAATGACACAATGGTGAGTAGTTAATGACAGAATTTTCATTTTCGGGTGAATTATCCCTTTAAAAAAAAATCTGCCAAATCTGTTTAAGACCCTAAAAATATTGACAACGCTTGAATAATTTGACTGGATTTGCTTTAAATGTTTACATATCTAAAATTACACCCTATTGATTCAGTGAGAATTTCTCTTCTTCCAGCTCATTGCTGCGCTATAGGCTTTTGGTGCTATTGGGACATTCATCATACTCTGGTACTCGCTATATTTCTGGAAACATGTCTCTGGGTCCGGGCTTTCGGCGACCCACTCCATCATGGTGGACATCAGAGTTCTTTTCCCGGGTTCACTTTTCACACGTTTAGAGCAGCACAGGTTTTCAATACTGATCAGTCACAGCCTCTTTCCTGTTCATTCATCACTCGCCCCCAGTTATTTTTTTCTTTCCCCGGTTTCTCTCTCTCTCTGGTAAATCAGTGGGACAAAGTGTTGTGGATGAAGTGTGCTAATCTTTCTCTGTGATTGCACGCGGTGCAGCGGAATGAAAGCTGCTTCTGTTTGTTATATGCTTTCGCCCTTGGCCACGACTTTGATTCCTATTAATTGAGGGAGATAAATGCTTAACAACAGATGAGGATTTAACGGATTGCAATGCGCTGGAATTGCGAGTTGCTGTGCGAATTGACTTCTGTCTAGCGAGAACGTAATTCTTAACAGATGGTTTTAGGGTTAAAGCAATGAGGTCCTGCAAGTCTCCTGATACTCAGGACAATTTGCATGTTTTGACAGTTACACTTTCACATGTGATTTATTTATTGTCCATTTGATGCATAAAATGATCTGTTTCACCAAATATTTGAACAGATAAATTACTGTATTCTCAAGTTGCTGCAGTTCATAAGTTTGCTAGGGCATTTGAGCCTTTAGCACTTCTTTTTTGTTACTATATTTATATTAGACAGAA
Source organism: Cirrhinus molitorella (assembly GCA_033026305.1). NCBI lineage: Eukaryota > Metazoa > Chordata > Actinopteri > Cypriniformes > Cyprinidae > Cirrhinus > Cirrhinus molitorella. The sequence goes on along the minus strand of CM065121.1, from coordinate 24,748,824 downwards.
GTGATGTTAAATCTCAAGAGCTTGCAAGTAAATAATTCCACTCTGACTCTAAAGTTAAGTACCACTGTTTATCTTGAAAACTTAGCACTTTAACTTTTTTAGCACTGCGTGGAGTTAAAACCAAACTTTCCAATAGACAAATATAGGCCTGAAATGTTTCATGATATATTGTGAAACTCAGGTGCTTATGATTTGCAAGAAGCTCATGTAACTCACAAAATGATCTGTTTTAAATGATAAAACATCAACGAGTGCATTGTAAGATAATGACTGTAAAACTCTTATGTTTTGTGAGGTCTATGCCACCTGCTGTTTTTTGTTACCACATTAATAGCACAGAAGGGACATGAAGCGTGTACAAGTAAATTGTACTATTCTTACTCTAAAGTTTTTTTTTCCCTTCAAACCAGTTAAGGTTTCCTCTTTCAAAGTCTGTTTATAGAATTTGCTGCCATTTTCAACAAGTACAGGCCTGAAAACGAAGCAGCTCGTTTTGTGCCACAATAATTGTTATATTGTGCAACTCAAGTGCTTATGATTTGTAAGAAGGGTACACTGAAATGTCTTCTGAGTCACCTGTAATTGATGCGCAAATTCTGCATCTAGCACTTATCGTAGTCACTCGAATATGTGGTTAATTAAAATTAGACTGACAAATGAGTAATGAAAATGATAAATAAACCCTTCAAATGTTGCCAGCGTCAATTTAATTGGATTACTCTCAGCTAATGTGTTGTGAAGCCCCCCCACTAATTATATATTTTGACCCAGAGCAACACTATCTACTTTATCATTAACACATTAGTCTTCGGTTCCATCTGGGGACTGATTCTGGGATTTTTCAAGTCTCATTTTAATTTAATGAGTATATAATGGTGATTTGAATGTTGATATTTCTCCATAATGTTTCGAAATTTGCATGAATTATGCAAATTCTGACAACTAAGACATTTTTAGTTTTGCAGATGAAGGGTGCAACTGTCTGGAAAAGTCAATTAGAAGTGAACTATTAGCAATAATGTTTATTTCATCAGATTTATGCTGGGGGGGGGGGGGGTCATTGAGGTAACCAAAGATGCTGTCAACTCTTCATGTTCTGCGTTGGCCATTTGTGAGTTATTCATGACAATTTTATTGTATTTGTTTAGTGAAATGTGTCTGATCTTAATAATTACATTGTAGAATATTTGAATAACACTGGAAGAGACCACACGTCCGAGACAATATGCTTAAGAAATACATTTAATAAATAGTTTTAACTTGCCCTAATCAAGGGCAGACCTGTATATTTAGTCCATGTAAAGCTTTGAAAAATATTGTTTTAATCATATCTGACATCTATGATGCAATTAAATTCCATATATATTATCTTTTACACATACTGTTTTTAGTTTGGTTCGGATACTGTAAACCATTTGCAGGTTTTGGTAGATAGAAAAAAATAAATGTCATCTCTTAATGTCAGGGGTGGACATCATTGAGAATCAAATGTGTCACAGTACAGATACACCAACATATGATATTCCCGATTTTTTTCTTCTTTTGTATACGGAAACGGTGAGGATCTCAGTAAAATTGGCCCTTAGTAATATCACTCGAACGTTAGCTTGAAGAGGAAAGTCGGCAACCCCTTTAATATGTCTCGGTTAATTGGCACCTGAAAATGGCAGCATCGCCATCGTACGGTTTTTCCGTTGTGCATGCTAGATATTGCACACATAGATGTCTCTGACTTCCCTTTAAAAAGACAGGTTTACAATACATAACATCTCTCTCAAATTAAAAAAATAGTTTTAATTCACGATACCAAAAACACTGTGCTGTTCCCTACCTCATAAACTGCTGAATTTTGCACATGCTGTGGTAACACTACTGCACCCTGAGCCCTGGCTAATCACCGAAGACCTTCCCACTGCAATTTCCTATGGCGCGGTCGCCCGCTCTTATCCTTCGCCATGTTAAGGCAAGGATTGTGCTTGTTGCTTTGCAAGTGACTCCAGTATTTAATGAGTTCGTTGGGCTGGAACTGGTGGGAGGTGATCAGGTGACTGTACTTGCAGCTGGAGTACGACACTCTCCAGTGGTTAAAGAGAAACTCATTTGGTGGTGGCACCGGGTCGATCCGCAGTTTCGCCAAGCAGATTCCCACATACACATCCTCGAGGTGCAGGCGGCGGATGCTCAACGAGGCATTGTAGATTTTCGCCGCCATGTCCCCCGAGAAGACGTAGCCCGTCCCGGAGCAAAAGATAGGGTATCTCTCGCTGGAATAGAGTTCTGGTGGCATGTACCATTTGCTGTCCTTGTTGCGGTTGGGGGCGTAGCCTCTCATTAGGTAGCCTGTGAAGTAATTCTGTCGAGGTGCCATGTTTGGCTTTAGCAGCTTTTGGATGAGATATTCTGTGTTGACAAACATGTCACTGTCCGTCTTCATGACATAGCGGGCGTGCGGGCAATAGCGAGCAACCCAGCTCATGCCCATAAGCGTCTTGATGGTAAGGTTGTAATAGGTGTCCAAGAAGTCCTGCTGGATGATGTCATGGTACTGCAAGCTCTCCTCCTCGATGGAGCTCTGAGGATAGGCGTTAGGTATCCTTCCCAGCAGAAAGAGCCGCACGAACCCGTAACTCATGGCCAGGCTCTCGTTGCCCCAGGTCTGTCTGATGGCGTTCCTTGCCTCCAACTGCCTTGGCTCAGCAGCAATTAGCAGGACCAGGAAGGGACTGCTTTCGTTGCACTTGTAGGGCTCATTAAGCAGCCAGTGATAAGGCTGGGCTGCCAGGCGCCCTCCCACTCCCATTTCCCTGTGCAAGCTCTTGGTGTTGCCGTTAGTGCTCGAGTTGTTGCCGCTCTGCGAGATCTCCAATCCCACAATCCCCCGGGCAGTGATCTCAGCCTGGTGAGAAGTGAAATTGAAGTTAACAGACGGTTTGGGGAGCACATAACTATTGTCTTTCCAGAGGCTTCGCAGTGAGCTTTGGTTTCCCTTCGGACGCTCCTTGTGGGGGCGCAAACCCCGCATGGTGTAAACCAAGGGGTTGTCTCGCAACCAACTCCGGCCCTGCAGCAAATCCTGGTGGCAGTAGATGAGGAAGAGGGCGAAGAGTGAGGCCAGCGAGAGAAGGCCTGCTACATGTGTGCGGAAGAGTGACCGCTTGACATTCCAGGTCATCTTGATGGGGCAGCAGTGTCGCCGACGCCACTGCATGATGTAGAGCGGGGCTGCTTAGCAAAGCGCGGCGGTCACAACCAATCACATCAAACATGTGTTGCAAACAGCCTGAGGGTTATCTGAGCTGGCAGATGGGTGTGTTCAGGGCCGCAGGTGGACCTACGAGGGGGATGACAAACTGTTCATGAGAGTTGCAGGAATGCGTTTCTCTGACCCTCTCCAGTGACAGACGGTCATGCTTTGGGGCAGTTCCCTTCTGAAGGACGACTGCTTCCTCAGACTGATGTCTCTGTGATCTAAGAATGAGGAGAGGAAAAACAATGAGTAATACTGTGTAGTGTCGCAGCACAATGGACAGCAGAAGATCTTAAATTACATCCATGAGCAGTGTACTGCTACCATGGCATCACCTGCAAATTCACTGGTGATTTTCGAAACAGCCAAGGTTTATGACGGCATAAATCTTCGCTCCACACCACTAACGTTATGATTTTTCAGTCTCCTGCATTTGCCGTACATGGCAACACTGTGGGGGAGATTGCTAACGGGGGTCTCTGCATATCATGAGCTAACCTTTACTGCCCTGCGTGAGAGTTTAAATTGCAGGTTTGCACAACATGGCATTCAGCGAGAACACTGCTGCCTCAGAGGCCCTCTAAGCCACCTCCCCACCCAGATGCACTCTAACAGCCAGAGAGGGGAAGCATCCGTCAAAATGAATTTTCAGGCTCCAGCAAGCAGTGTTGCAGGAACCGCAGCCAGAAGCAGCGAGTGATAACAGCCCTCACCCCTTATTCACCCTCCACCTTAAACTTATCAACACTGCACCAGAGGGAAAGGCCTCCCTGCCAGCAATTTCCTCTCTTAACCATTGCTTTCTCACACTGGGGGTTATTAGATTTTGGAGCCTCCTCCCAGTAATGGTAATCTAAAAATAGGAGAGGAATTATTACAAAGGTAAAGCAGAGGTCTCGTTTTTGGAAGTCATGTTTTGTTCGGGCTGGTTTTTGAGAGCGTCACAGGAGGGAGTGCTTATAAATGTTCTATGACAAATATGGCATTAACTGGTGTCCTATTTTTTTAAAAGCAACAACATTTTATAAACCATTATCCAACATATAACATTAATAAACTATGATAAATAGTTAACTTTGGTAACACTTTACAATAAGGTTCATTAGTTAAAATAGTTATTAATCTTAGTTAATTTCAGAATTTACTAATGCATTATTAAAATCACAAGTCGTGTTTGTTAACATTAGTTAATGCACTGTGAACGAACATTAACAAACAATGAACGTCTGTATTTTTATTAATTAATGTTAACAAAGATGAATGAGAGTGTAATAAATGTATTGTTCATTGTTCGTTCCTGTTACTTAATACATTAATGTAACACAAATGACACCTTATTGTAAAACGTTACTGAAACTTTTAATAAAATATCTGAATGTAATTTAATATTATTCAATTATTATCATCATTTATTAACTTATTACATGTTTTTTTTTTTTTTTCAAATTGCAGAGTTAACTGCACTGATTAAGATCAACTATTCAACTCAGTTAACCAACTTTTTTTAAGAACATCAATATTTTTACTCTATAATATTTTGATATTATTTGGAAGGATAGGACAATATTTGGCTGAGATACAACTATTTGAAAATCTGGAAAACAATCAAAATAGATAAGAAATTGCCTTTAAAGTAGTCCAAATGACGTTCTTAGCAGTTTTGATAAAATTTACGGTAGGACATTTACAAAATATCTTCATGGAACATAATCTTTACTTAACATCCTATTTTTGGCATCGATAATTTTATGGGAAATGTACACATATGACTTAATTTAGACTATAATAATATAAAGATATCAGTCAAAGGTTTGGGGTTAATTTTTTTATTATTCTCACCATTTGCTGTATTTATTTGAAGAAAAAAATCAATAAAAAAATCTGTAATATCGTGAAATATTGTTACAATTTAAAATAACAGTTTTCTATTTTTATATAGGTTGAAATGTAGAATATTCATGTGATTAAAACTGATTTTTTTGCATCATTACTCCAGTATTCAGTGTCACACGATCCTTCAGAAATCATTCTAATATGCTGATTTATATTATTAGAAATATTTTTATTATTAGTGTTTTAACAGCTGTGCTGTTTAATATAAAAAAAAAAAAAAGGATTGTTTGATGAATATAAACATCTGAATTTGAAATGCAAATCCTTTGTAACATTACAAATGTCTAAAAATGTTAATATTGGCAAATTTCTTAAAAACAACAACAACAAACTTTTAATGGTAGTGTACAATTTATGTAATGTTTACTGGTTAAAAACAAAACCATACAAATGAGGGTTTTAAACTGTGTCCCAAATATTGGTAAAACGCACAGACATATAACATAAACCACAGCTCAGTTAATGTTTAGTGTGACCTTTTGACTTCTTTCACTGACATACTGTTGTAATTCTATGCTCTATTTCATACCCATTTCATGGGTGCTATGCACCATGCTTCAACCTACCTACTAAATGTTTGTCTCTGTGGATTGTTTCCTGTTTTGTTGCAACAGCTGGATCAGAAGATGATAACCTTTTCAACCAAATGTGCTCACCCTGCGTGGGCAATTACAGTAAGATGGAAAGAGGCTAAGCCTGGCTTTACTTTAAAGGTTAACACACTTCAGAACAGAGCGAATGAAATGCTCCAAAGGTTTCCATTGTCATCCATTTGATATCCTGTAATGAGAGCCTCACTAGAGAACGCTACGTACTGCACTCACTCAGGTGCTAGTTTTTGTTTTCGCCAAAGTCACACTCATGCTTGTTGGGAGGAACATGTAAATATTTATGTGTTTCTTAGCGACAGAGAGGAATTCATAAAATCAGCTTTAGCTTTCAGCTACACCAGTTTTCGTTTCATAGAGTTACCGAAATTAGGAGCGTGATGTGACCACAGCGGTCAGCAATTAGAAGAGCAACATGAGACTATTAGACTTCTGATAGGAAGCACCTGCAAACAAAGTTAATATGATGGAGATCAGCATAACTCAGCAATCAGCGTACCCTATAATAATAAATGCAGGAGCTTTTTAATGCACTGCTCCCACAGGTTTTTGCAAAACATGTTTTCCATAGTCAGTAGAAACATCTTGGCTATCCATGCAAATGCTGGTTACAATTTAATCGTGAAAGGTAACATTTGTAAGCCTAATATTATAAATAACTGGCATTGAATATGTGACCCTGGACTACAAAACTTTTCATTGTTGTACATTCTTAAAAATAAAGGTGCTTTAAAAGGTTCTTCAATCTATTTTTGGTTCCACAAAGAACCATACAGTCAAAGGTTCTTTACAGAACCATCTCTTTCTTACCTTTTTTATAATCTGAGGAACCTTCTTTCGCCACAAAGAACCTTTTGTGAAACAGAAAGGTTCTTCAAATGTTAAAGGTTCTTTTTAGAACCACTTAGACAAAAAGGTTCTTCTATGGCATTGTGAAGCACCTTTATTTTTAAGAGTGTATGGTTTGTTGGCATAAGACAATATTTGGCCAAGATATAACTATTTGAAAATCTGAAATCTGAGGATGCCAAAAAAATAAATAAAAAAAAATAAAAATCTAAATACTGACATTTTAACAAATTTAGGGTAGGAAAATAACAAAATATCTTCATGGAACATGATCTTAATATCTTTATGACTTGTGGCATAAAAGAAAAATCAATAATTCTGACCCATACAATGTATGTTTAGCTATTGCTACAAATATATCTGTGCTACTTAAGACTGTTTAGTTTTAAATGAGCTTTTTGCCATAATTTGAATATACACATTTTATCAATAAGAAAAATATATGAGCAAGCCAGTGAATAACTGAACTAAATTCTGGATGACACTAAAAAAATAAAAATAAATAAATATACAGAGGGCAATAAGCACAATGTACAATCATAACAAATGCACACCAGATTCAATAAATCTCCATATGCGCTAGTGGCTCTCCCAGAAGGAATGATTAATTTGACATTGAATGTCCCATGTGAAAACACTCATGCATTTGCAAGGTCTCTGCTCATATCTTTGATGGTCGTGTTTATATATACACTATATATGACACCACATTTTAATGTTTGCTTAAACTTATAACATGGCCCTTACTGGGACACATTCGGGCCATTCTTGACATATAATTGCATTCATTACTCAAATGCCAGAGTCTCTCATTCGGAAGTTTGTGAATACTCCTTTGCAAGGTGAGTTTAATAAATCACATATCGTGAGGATGCAGCTCAAAGCATTTTATTCTCAGAGCATCTGTCATCCATAACTTGGACTGAGATGAATACCATCCCCCCAGTTCTGCTATTAGAGAACTGTGGCCAAATTAAAACACACACACACACACACACACACACACACACACACACACAAGGTGGAATAATTTTTACAAGGTACTTGAAGCATGCCAGCATACATCTTTGCCCCTGCATACTTCAGCAGGTTGTTTCAATTGTTTTTTTAAGTCAATAAGCCTTATGTGACTAATGTGACGTCTCATCTCCCACGAGAGCAAATAGGTTTGTTGATTCATGCACATTACTGTCACAATCTGCCGGCGACTGTGCTGAACAGCGTTACAGTTCTTTTAATGAACTGCAACATATTTGACGCATTAATATTGTTACTAAAAAGGCCCAACTTTAAAACTAAATTAAGTCTTTCTGATACTATTTGTGACCCTGGACCACAAAACCAGTTTTAAGTAGCATGGCTATATTTGTAGCAATAGCCAACAATACACTGTATGGGTCAAAACTATTTTTTTTGACCCAACTACTATGTTCCATGAAGACATCTTGTAAATTTCCTACCGTAAATTTATCAAAACGTAATTTTTGATTAGTGATATGCATTGATAAGAACTTCAATTGGACAACTTCAAAGGCGATTTTCTCAGCCAAATATTGTCCTATCTTAACAAACGTGGTCCAGAGTCGCATTTGTGTTTTACTCTGGAACAGGAAGAAAGACTTGACAGTAAATGTTTTTGAATGCTTTGACAGCATGGGGGACAAGTCCAACCTGTTCTTTCATACTATCGCCACGGCTTAAAAGTGCTTTCGAGCAGAGTATAGTGAGCCGTGGGTGGTGGTCAGCTTGCAAAAGTCCATTTCACCAGGCAGTGGTGGTGCTTCTTTGCCTCACCGCTCACCGATTAGCCAAATCTGGGGCAGTTCACTACATTACCATCACCTGGCCGCAGCCATATTTCCTGCAACGTTTGTTTTTTTTTGGTCAACCTATTATGAAATTAATATCTAAGTGAGTGGAATTTTGTATTTTATATTTTTAAGACTCCTCTTTAGGCATTTGAATAAAGTCTTCTGCATTGCCCTTTAAAGATGTCCACACTGTTTACATACAACTTAGCGTGGAACTACTTACTGATCCGTTTTCTTCCTCAGTATGCATTATAGTGCTTATATTTGAGATTGTACCCTTAAAGGACAGCAAAGAGTAATTAGACTTCGTAAAACCAATATTGTATTGAGGTATCTGTTATATTATGAGACCCACCTCACTCCGTGACAGAGTGGAAAGATGCGCCGTCTGTCGACCCGCACAGCGCGCCATCATTCCCTCCAGCACTACCGAAAAACCGACGAGAAACCACGTCTTCAATTCCCCTCTTGCTATTCGCAAGAACTTAGGCTCATTTCTTCGTTTTCCATCTTGAATTCGAAGAGCAAAACCCCTCCTTCCATCTGTCAGGAGCTATTGTTGTCTGCCACTGTACACATTAGGCTTTATCTCCCTGTGGTACTATCGCTGACCGCTACTTTCGCTCCCTCTTCCGTTAAAAAGCGAAACGCCCGGAATTTCTCCACAAATATAAACAGCGGAGAGAGGCGGGAGCGGAGAATTTAAAAAAAGAACTTCAAGGGGCACATTCTACGCGTCTGCAGTCACTGCGAGGTACGTCCAGTGAAGTAACGGAAGAGAAAACAGCGGCGGCGAGCGAGTAGGGTGGCCGTCGCGGGTTGTTCCTGTCAGAATAACGGCAGCAAAAAGGCCTCTCCGTGCTTTGGTCTAACGGAACACGACCCTGAAGTGCAGTAGAAGGCTGCGAAACCTCTCCTCTTCCCCAAACGATGTGCGGGGTGGGCAAGTGGGAGGGAAAGCAGCTGTTGAAATGACGCCGCTCCTCTGACTGACTGCCTGACTGACTGAGCCCCTGCGACGTCACCGCCTACTTAGGGGAGAATCCCACGTGATCCATTTAGAATCACTCCCACTCCCCACACAAACCCATCCAGACCCCCACTCTCTCTGTCCGCGATCAGTGAATGAACGAATTTAACTCGCCGAGGGGCCAAGGTTTGGCTGGTTAGCTTCAGCAGTTAGCCCCTGCTGGTAGATGTCGTAACTACACCATTATGGGGCAATAAGAATCGGTCTCCATTGATGCCATTCAGAACTAACCGCTTATTCTGACAAAACAGTTTTTTTTTGCTAGGAAAACTCTTGTTGTAGAAAATGTTTTGCCAGTGACGGTGTTTTTAGCTTGAATGGTGAAGTGAACTTGTTTTTTTCTTCCTTCCCACCAGCTGCCTTTGGCATTGCAATTCCCACATTTTCTGACCAATGAATTTTGATTGTTTTAGAATGACTTTTCTGAATTTCTTATCAACAGTAAATAATAAACAAAACAATAATCCATAGTACTGCTTTCTAAAAAAGTCGTCTCATCAGTTTAAAGTTAAAATAATGGATTGTTTCTTACAAACATACAGCTTTTTGCTTCACAAGACATTAATTGATATACTGGAGTGGTGTGGATTACTTGTGGATTATTGTGATGTTTTTATCATCGTTTGGACTTTCAATCTGATGTAATGGTCAATTTCTCCAAATTCGTTCTGATGAAGAAACCAACCAAATATATTTTAAATCTGATGATTAAGTTCTCTAAATGTCATTTTGGAAATTAATTTTCATTCTGTTTCCATGCCTGGAATCTTGACATTTTTAGGTTTAATTTTTAGGGGCACAAATATTTTGAGGTATGTACAGTTTTAAAACTAACATTTCTACTGTTGTTGTTCAGGACAAAGCTTCAGTTCATTGCAGGGCATGTTGACATATCTGACACTTGACCACAAAACCATTGAGAAACTAAGTTAAACATCACTGAAAGCTGAATAAATAAGCTTTCCATTGATGTATGGTTTGTTAGGATAAGGGCCCTATTTGGCCAGGGCACATCTGTTTAAAAATATGGAATCTGAGGGTACGAAAAAAAAAAAAAAAACCACACACTTTAAAGTTGTCCAAATTAAGTTCTTAGCAAAGCATATTACTAATCAAAAACTACATTTTTAGGTATGGAACATGATCTTTACTTTATATTCTAATGATTTTTGGCATAAAAAAAAAAATTGATCATCCTGACACATACAAAAGCAATATTTTTGCTATTGCTACAGATATACCTGTTTTGCATGGGGAAAGTTGTTGTGATTTATTATGAGATTAAGTTATTTAAGAACAAAATTAAATAGTATGTACACTAGTAAAATTGAATCAGCAAAACAATTACAAAGTATGTAAACGGTTCAAAAATATAAAATATTTGGTAACACTTTATAATTGTCACGAGTTGTTGGAGTGAGAAACTCAAAGAAGCATGAAGGAGCAGGAAGTCTAATAAATAGACAAGAACAGGAACCAAACCAAATAAGGAAAAACAGGAACTAAGACAGGGGAAACACAAAGCATGCGGTTCATTAGTTAACTACATTAGAACAAACTAACTAAGAATGAACAATACTTCTACAGCATTTAATAATCTTACTTAATGTTAATTTCAGCATTTACTTATGTGCTATTAAAATCATAAGTTGTGTTTGTTAACATTAGGTAATGCACTGTGAACTATGTACAAACATCATTGTTCATGTTAAAATGTTGCCATTTTTTAAATTGTTTTTTTAAACTAAAAGAAATAATGAAATGGTTTAAAATTAAGCCAACTTGTCCCAGTAACAATGTGACAATGACAACTGCCATGTGTGACAACTAGTCCCAGTCTCACTGACCTGAAATGAGATGAGTTCTCTCATCCATTGTCTATCAGCCAACAACACATTTCAAATTTTCTAAGGTGTCTAATTTCACCTTTTTCTAATTACCCAAATCCAGGGGGGAAATACACTAAAAGCTGACTTGCCCTGTGTCAGCACTGGCTGCAGACTGTTGTGAATACCACACAAGGTATCACTGTGGTTTCAGAGCCATAGTGAGACTGAATAATTAATAGAAGCCTTCTCATTGACAGAAGTACTTTGGGAGCCATTAGCTCAGGTACCTGACCAGCGTTGAGCATATTAGAGAGAAAGAGGTGATTCTGGAGAGATTGATTTGCCCACAAATTGACTGATCAGAAGCCTGCGCATTAAAGGAACAGTTTACTCCAAAATGATTTTTTTCTTCATCCTCAGGCTTTTCAATATGTAGATGATTTTGTTTCTAAATCGGAAAGGATTTGGATAAATTTATCATTATATCCCTTGCTCACCACTGGATCTTCTGCAGTAAATGGGTGCTGTCTGAATTAGGGTCCAAACAGCTGATAAAAACACTGATTTTGAATATGCTCAATCACCAAAAGACAGCAAGTAATCATCCACAGCTGGGCTTTTTTTGTTTTGTGTTAGTTGTTTGTGAGTTGCATGTTTGTCCTGAACAGTTAAACTGCCTGCTGTTCTTCAGAAAAAACTTTCAAGTCCCACAGATTCTTTGGGTTTTCAGCATTTTTTGTGTATTTGAACCCTTTCTAACAATGACTGTATGATTTTGAGATCCATCTTTTCACACTGAGGGAAAAACGATGCATTACACAATGTCCTAACTACGCGACACGTGATAAAATGTATCTTTTCCATGTTAATCGTTAATCGAGTTTTTGTTCTAACTAGCCGCGACTGCGACACGCGAAATTTCTATTTTAGAAACTGTTTCAATTTCCGCCACCCGAGACGTCGAGGCTGGAACAACGGCATTCAAACTAATGACAGTGATAATCTATTTGATTTATTCAAAGTTAAATGTGTCTAATGTGAGTTTGAATATCATTTTGTGTGACCTTTATAGCCTATACTGAAAGCAACAACATATAGTTTACCTCAGATCTAGAAAAGAAATTAAAGCAAAGATGTACGTTCAAACTGTGAAGTCAGTGCGAACCAACGAGTGTATTCCAGAACATATAGGGTAGAGTGGGGGAAAAAGCCCCCCCGGGGTAAAACGCCCCCCACCTGTTTTTCACAAAATAACCACTCGAGGGGGTCAAGATACATTTTCAACTGTTGCTATGCACTACGTTGACAACGGGGATAAACAAATCTCCTTGGAGAAGCTGACACCAGCGACGTGTTTGAAGAGAAGATGATTACATGCTAAGTGCTATAATTTTCAGATATAAGTAAACAAGTGTTTAAGAGAATATTGTTGTGTAGGATATCACAGTGATGTATGACAGATGAATAGTGAAGTCTGTAGTTTGAGAGGATATGTTATTTATAAGGAATATAACTATTTTAAAAATTAATTTTTTTTTAAAAAGACATAGCTTGTGGGGTAAAACGCCCCCTACGCTGAGGGGTAAAACGCCCCCCAGAGGGCATAGTTTCTCCCTATCATAATTACTATAATAACATATTTCTGTCTATCAAATCCTGTTTTACACTTAATTAATGAATTAATGTTTATTTATTTTTTATTTTATTACAACATATTTGTTGTAATAATGAATTAATGTTTATTTGTATATTTATTTATTTATTACAACATATTTGTTTGCATGGCTTAGTTGTATAAATATAAATGTTAAAAAACTGGATATTTTGGACATTCCTCAAATAAATATTAATATATATACATACACACACACACACACACACACACATGTTGATACATTACTTGCCTTTTACTTTTAGAGATTAAAAACTATAGCCTGTTCATTTTGCTGTTGATCTATGAAGCAAACTGGTTGGTAAGAAAGGAGGCATTTTACCCCACTGCTGGGGCAAAACGCCCCCTTTGTACAAAAATATGTTCAGTCAAAATACTAATTAATTATGAAGGCTGAGCAATTTTAATATTTGGTGAATAACTCCTGCCATAGTCACTCAAAACCGGGACTGCAATTCTAGTCACATTTATGTTTTGTTTCACTGTAATGTCACATTTTCCTTAAGGGGGGCGTTTTCCCCCACTCTACCCCTACGGTATTAGTCACTCAGTATGTGCATTTGAATAATGTTAGAAGTTTTAATATTTATGAATTGGATTATGTATCCATTTCGTTGGGCGAGTGCAGTGCGCTTCCAGGGAGAGCCCGCCCACATGTGCTTCTGATTGTCTGTGATATTTGAGTGGCTGCGTTCGGAACCGCATACTTCCATACTATTTAGGCAAAAAGCAGTAGGCGAGCAAATGAGTATGTTTGAATTTGCAGATTTAAAAAAAGAGTAGGCGAGAATTGGACTAATTCTCGCGAGATTCAGACGTAGGTATACTCAATTTGCGTTCGAATATGCCTACTTACCTACAATATTATAGGAGAAAAGAGTACGTGAAAAAAGAAGTGGGTTCGAAACCTCAGTATTTATAAATGAGTAGGCGAGAGATCCCCGGATGCCCTACTGCTTCAGTCCAGATTCTGAAGTGTTCATCGGATGGATACTTTTCTATCCCAGGATGCATCGGGAAAGCTTACTTACGAAGAAGAGGAGGATACGTCACGAGTAAAATAGACGAGCGTGATTTCAAACGTGAGTATTACAAGCCAAAAACAGGGTTCCTTGTGTTAAAATCGCATTTGTTAAACGACTGTAGAGTAAACAGTTGATAATTTAAAGACGTTATATGTATTTGTCATTTTGCTGTAAAAACACATTTTTATTAGGGGAGCTTCAGTAAGCACAAATACGTCTCCAAAGTAGATTTACATACATATAAACCATATACATCTTAGAGATTTAGTTATTTATTAACTTTTGACAGGAAAATGGTCGATAGCATATGATTTCATATGACTGCACACAAGTTATTTTATTTGTTAATAATATATACTGTAGGCTATATACTTTTTTTGTATAATAGATTATATAATAATAATAATAATAATAATAATAATAATAATAATAATAATAAAAATAAAATGAGGAACATTTGTATTGAATAAAAATATACATCAATATCATACATATCAGCAAATACATTAACATTTACATGTTGTATTGACCACATAAATAATTCCTAAAATATTCAGTAGAAAAAGCAGTTATTTATTATTGCTGTACACTGCATGTATTTATTATTATCATGGTTGTTTATTTACTCATTTTTCATATTGTTGACAATAAAGTATTTCATTCATTACTGTAAAGTTTTGCAATGGATTTAGGGTTGGTTGAGGGATGTGCTACCAGGATGGTGTGTCCATTATAACACAGATGAATCCAGTACTTAGTCCATGAATTTTATTCAACATTAGAGAGGCATAGGATTCAAGCCATGATGGCATGACACAATAGAGTTGTATGGTTTAAAGTCAGGAACACATCAACTCTAACAGAAGCTCTCTTTGTGGAGAAGGCAATATTAGCTTTATAACAACTCGTCCCTCTTTTTAAAAGGGTTTAGTTATTATCACAGGGGAACTTTGTTTGATTTGTTTCATTTTACTTATGGAATAGGCAGTAATATCAATCACAACCAAACCTGTTAAATCTCATAAATGCAAAAAGAAATAATCCAAAACATAAAGTCCATGAATAGCCTCATTGGCTGCAATCCCTTAGTCCCTTAGTCCATAGAAACAAAGGAAATGGCACAGATAATACTCATCAGTCTGTTGGTTTAGTCCCTCTGGGGTAGGCCGCAAATTGACAATCCAACTGAAAAGATCAAATGTCCCCAGGAAAAAATATGATCCACTGGTTCCAGGCCCCCACAAAAACAGGTAATCCTCCAGCTGAAACAAGGTGCTCGGACTGTTGACCATATATGTGTATCCCAGACTAGTGCATGCACTTAAAACAGTTCCCAAGTCTAATACACCATCTCTCTCTCTCTTTTTTTCTAAGAGATCATTTTTAGTCCATTGCCCTGGACAAGGCAACAATAGAATGCCACCATGCCAAACACACCTCCATTTCAAAATGGCCGCCCTTCCTCCTTTATAGGCAGGCCCAACACAATAAGAGTCTTTAGCAGCCAACAAAAATCCCCATAATTCCCCTTCATGCATACGAGAATGTCCAAAAACAAACATACCAGGCAAGTAAGTCAAATGAAAAGAACAAAAAATACATATTTATTTCTAGTGAGCAACCCTTAAACAGGCTTTACTGTGGCAGTGTTACAGAGTCCCCCCCCCCCTGCCGGAGGCTAATTTGGAGATTTCCCCTCCAAAGTATTGTTTTAGGTTCACAACATTTACATTATCCATCTTTTCTCCCGAACCCCATTCAACAAGATAGTTCACCGGCCCCAACTTCTTCTTTATCTTTACAGGGCCCTCCCACTTAGGAGCTAGTTTAGATGAGAAGAAAGTATCGGCTTTTGAGACAGGATGAGCACGAACCCAAACCAAGTCTCCCTCTTGGAACTGTACAAATTTCCGTCGGGCATTATAATACCTGGCCTGTTTGGTATGCGCATTCACCATGGCCTTTACAACGTCCTGCTGAAGTTGCTGTTGACGTTCTATGAGGGAATATCTTGATTGCCCTGGATTTGGTGGAGGGGCAATAAGTCGTTCAAGGGGACCTTTTAACTGCCTGCCCAGTGCTAGTTCGGCCGGTGAGTGGCCTGTGGTTTCATTGGATGCGGTATTAATAGCAAAACGAAATTCAGCCAGCCACTTGTCCCAGTCACGGTGGGTTTCACCTACGTAGGATGCCATCATGGTCTTGATGGTTCTGTTGACTCGCTCTGAGAGGTTTGTTTGAGGGTGGTAGCTGGTGGTGAATTTCCTCATTATTCCCCATCTCTTACACAGATCCTCCATCAGCTGGCTTAGAAACTGGGGTCCCCGGTCTGACAGTAGGAATTTTGGAACTCCCCACCTTGTAAACACCTCTTCTTGTAAAATTTTACAGATTCTGTGAGTCTTGCTGTCTCTGATAGGGAAGAGCTCTACCCATTTGGTGTAATAATCGACTACTACCAGAAGATACACATTCCCCTTTTTGCTCTTGGGGAGGGGTCCCATAAGGTCCACTCCTAACATGTACCTAGGCTCCTCTACTTCCGTGGATTGAAGGAAACCATAGGGCTTGGTATTACTAGGTTTGTATTTCTGGCAGACTGTGCATTCCTTCACATACTTCCATACGTCTTTGCGCACCTCAGACCACCAGGCTACTTCTAGGATTCTCTGAAGAGTTTTCATTCGTCCCAGATGTGCCCCAAGCGGACTGTTGTGGAAGTAATTGATAAAAGTTGTAGTCAGACTTTTGGGCACTACCAGCTGGTACTTTGTGCCTACAGCACAGGGCGACACCCTGTATAACAGCCCTTGTTGGACTTCCCATCTAATGCGGTTGACATCATCCATGATCCCAATCCTCCCTTTTAACTCGCTCACCTCAATATCCCCACTCTGGGCTTTTAATATTTCCTCCATGGTCGATGGAATATCCAAATTCCAATGGGAGGAATTGTCATCAACATACATCACTAGGGAGATGTCGCCATGTTTAGCTCTCGACAAGGCATCAGGCACTACATTCATCCTTCCCTTCCGGTACTGTACCTGGAAGTGAAACCGCTGGAGCCTTAAGGTCCATCTCGTCAGTTGAGAAGTAGTTTTAGGGGAGTTAAAAACCCAAGTCAAGGCTGCATGGTCTGTATATACCACAAACGGAACACCTTCCAGGTAGTGGTGCCACTTCTCCACAGCCCACACCACTGCAAGGCACTCCTTTTCTGAGGTAGAATAGTTCACTTCTGCACCCCTCAGTCCCCTTGATGCGTAATCACTTTTTCTTCTCCCTCAATGTTCTGCGTTAGCACTGCCCCCAGGCCAACTACGCTAGCATCTGTCTGGACCTGGAAGGACTGTGACAGATCAGGTTGTGCTAAAATAGGGGCATGTTGTAGAGCACGTTTGAGACTCTCAAAACTTAACTGGGTTTCTCTGGTCCAGGCCCACTTTACCCCTTTTCTCTTAAGGTAGTTCAGTGGGGCAGCCAGCTCAGCAAAGTGGGGAATAAATTTGTGGTACCACCCCACCAACCCCAGGAATCTCTGAAGTTCCAACAGGCTTTGTGGGGTTGGATACTCACTGATGGCAGCAATCTTATCTGAGTCAACTTTTACTCCCTCTTTGGACACAATATGACCCAAAAACTTAAGTTCTGATTTCATGAAGTGGCATTTCTTAAGATTTAGGGTAAGATTAGCCTCCTTCAGATTCTGGAAGACAGCTTCAAGGTCTTTTAAGTGTTGTTGCCGGCTTGGGGAATAGACAATTATGTCATCTATATATATAAAGCACACCTTTCCTCTTAGCTTACCCAGCACTCTCTCCATCAACCTCTGAAAGGTGGCCCCTGCATTTTTCAGCCCAAAAGGCATGGTCAAGAAATGAAATAATCCAAAGGGGGTTATAAACGCTGTCTTCTCTCTGCTGCTTTCTTCCATTTCAACCTGCCAGTATCCTGATTTTAAATCAAGGGTACTGAAATGACTGGCACCTTGCAATGACTCCAGTATCTCATGGATGAGGGGCATTGGGTAAGCATCTTGTGGAGTTTTGGAGTTAATACGGCGATAATCTACGCAGAACCTTAGACTTCCGTCTGTTTTTGGGACTAATACCACCGGAGAAGCCCAGGGGGACTGAGAAGGCTCAATGATACCTTCTTGCATCATCCTATCAATTTCTCTCTCCATCACATCTTTCTTTAGGGGAGAAACTCTGTAAGCTTTGGACCGTATGGGTATATTATCCGTTGTTAAGATCCGATGGGTAGCTTGATTAGTTCTCCCAAGCCTCTCAGAATAGACGGTAGCCCATTTATTTAAGAGGGGTTGGATTTCTGATGGATGTCTCGCTATGATGTCTCTCACACCAGTTGCTGATGCCAGGGTCTCCAGCTCCCCACCATTGTCTGCTGGCACAGCCATGAACAAAGAGGTAACCGGTTCTCTCCTCAGAATCCATGGCTGCTCCCACTGAGGTTGCTGGAGAAAAGGGTAAACTCTACCTTGCCCATTGACCTTCAGCTCATAGCTCATCGTCGCAATGTTCAGTTGTACCCCAGTTTGCCTCAGAAAGTCCAGCCCAAGAATCAGAGGAAATGCTAGATGTTCATCTGACATTATATAAGTGTCAATGGGCCAAACCATTCCATGCCACTCATAATCCACAGGGATTCTGCCTTCTGACACATGAGCTTTTCCATCTGCTACCATGAACGTTCTGCTTGAACCCTGCAGCAGTTGTTCATCTGGTTTCTTCACAGTCTCCCACAACTGCTTTTGCATTAAGGAAAAGGTTGAACCAGTATCAACAACAGCTTCGACATGAAAATTTCTCACATCTATCACAACTTTTAGCAGTGGAGGCGTAGTTGTTTGAATTAATGAGACATGTTGAACAGAGGTACTTGGTGGCTTGAGATCACGTCGGGATGAAGCACTTCTTTTCCCTTCATTAGTTCCCTTGAGTTGATTGACCCTAGCCCAGTAGTCCTTCTTTGAATTCAAGTCCCTTTCCACCAAAGATCCTACTTTAACCAGCTGCTCTACCGTATGAACGGCCCCTCTTAGGCTGCTCGCCAGAGAAGGATTACAACTATTTAGAATTCGTCTTACCACCTCCTCTTCTGGCAAGTCATCTTTCCATCTCAGGCATAGAGCTCTATAATCATAGGCAAAGTCACGAATACTTTGGGTTGGGCCTTGAACTGTAGCTTTAAGCTGGTCCTCTAACTCAGCCAGGTAATCA
This sequence comes from Cirrhinus molitorella, assembly GCA_033026305.1. Lineage (NCBI taxonomy): Eukaryota > Metazoa > Chordata > Actinopteri > Cypriniformes > Cyprinidae > Cirrhinus > Cirrhinus molitorella. The sequence goes on along the minus strand of CM065121.1, from coordinate 24,729,614 downwards.
GGGGAAAGGAAAGCAGACATGAAGGAGTGTTTGAACTCACCCCAGCTGTGTATTTTTAACTTCTCAGCAGCCCACCAACTCTTTGCAGGACCTGTTAACACAGCATTGATGGTAGCTAGCAGTTCCACATCCGTGAGTGGTCTGAGGGACAGAAAGTTTTCACACTTTTCAATGAACTCTAAAACATCGCAAGTTTCACAAACTTGCCCAAAAGTGGGAAACTCTAGGTTAATTGGTGGCTTGGGGCCTACCAGAGAAGAAGTTGCAGAGAGAGGATGCCCTGCATCTGAAAGGCTATGGCTGAGAGGGCGGAGTGAAACTGGGGTACTAGTTGTCTTCATGTGTGCCATTTCTTTCTTCCAGTGCTCATCTCGACGTTTCAAACAATTCACCATCTCAGTCTCTAAATGGGACATTGACCTTTTCACTTCAGCTTTCAATGCCTCCATCCTTTGATCTACAGCATCCCTGAAACAGGCTTCCCGGTTAACCATGCTATCATTGCAGGTTATGAAATCACTTTTAAGGGTTTGTACCTCAGTCTGCAGAGCCTGAAAGAATGTTGAAAGTTGGGTTATTTTAGTTTCAAGTTGTTCCAACATTTCCCCACTAGATTTTAACATTGGAGGTTCATCCTCTTCACTTCCTCCAACCTGGCTCCGGCTGTCAATATACATGTCACTCATCATAGAGCTTAATTCAATGACTGGCAATGGTTCTCTATATGAAGCACCAGGGGGAAGTTGATAAGGATGGGACTCTGAGCACTCAGCATGACTAACCACAGCCTGTTCTTAGTAGACATTAGTAGATGAGGCATCCATACTTAACAGATAGAAAAGTTTGCAAATATAAAAGATACAATATCAAACTTCAAACAGTTTCTTGAAATAATTGTTCCCCGTACGGGCCACCATCTATAACAACTCGTCCCTCTTTTTAAAAGGGTTTAGTTATTATCACAGGGGAACTTTGTTTGATTTGTTTCATTTTACTTATGGAATAGGCAGTAATATCAATCACAACCAAACCTGTTAAATCTCATAAATGCAAAAAGAAATAATCCAAAACATAAAGTCCATGAATAGCCTCATTGGCTGCAATCCCTTAGTCCCTTAGTCCATAGAAACAAAGGAAATGGCACAGATAATACTCATCAGTCTGTTGGTTTAGTCCCTCTGGGGTAGGCCGCAAATTGACAATCCAACTGAAAAGATCAAATGTCCCCAGGAAAAAATATGATCCACTGGTTCCAGGCCCCCACAAAAACAGGTAATCCTCCAGCTGAAACAAGGTGCTCGGACTGTTGACCATATATGTGTATCCCAGACTAGTGCATGCACTTAAAACAGTTCCCAAGTCTAATACACCATCTCTCTCTCTCTTTTTTTCTAAGAGATCATTTTTAGTCCATTGCCCTGGACAAGGCAACAATAGAATGCCACCATGCCAAACACACCTCCATTTCAAAATGGCCGCCCTTCCTCCTTTATAGGCAGGCCCAACACAATAAGAGTCTTTAGCAGCCAACAAAAATTCCCATAATTCCCCTTCATGCATACGAGAATGTCCAAAAACAAACATACCAGGCAAGTAAGTCAAATGAAAAGAACAAAAAATACATATTTATTTCTAGTGAGCAACCCTTAAACAGGCTTTACTGTGGCAGTGTTACAGCTTCAGCAGTATGTTGCACACACTCCAAACAGCAGCTAAATACTAATTAGTGCACCTGAGGAAGCTTAGCTCCACCCATGGCTGACTGTCATGTGACCTCCTGGGAATTCTCAACAATTACTGCATGTCTTGTGTAAATTCATGCAATATAACCATATATATACACAACTACAAAATGTAATATTATATATATTACATTTTGCTTGTTTTACTAAATATAATTAAGAATTATATCAGAATGTATTATTTATCAACATTATAGTGTGCTAATGTTGTAGAATAAGTTCATTCTATAGTTATCTTAATTTTTAAACAGTCATATTTACATTTATGGATCAAAACAACGGTCTTCTTCTCCTTTCAGCATCTGTCAGACGCTCCTCTGTGGAGGAACTCATGACGGTCGGGTTTGCGATGCAATCAGTGCACCTGTCGTTCATACCTTATAAGTAAGTTGCTGCGCTTTATTAGGTCACAGGTTAAACCATTAAAATCAAAGAAGAAGAAGAAGAAGAAGAAGATTAGGTCGTAGATCACATGATAACGTCAGCATGGTGACGGTGCATTGATACTTAACAAGATTTGGCCGTAGAGTACCTACTCTTTTTGCGCTCGTTAAGTAAGTACTTTTTGAAAATGAGTACCTACTTATTGAGTATGCGGTTTCGAACACAGCCATAGATTCTGTCGCGTTGTCACGTCGCGTCTGGTGTAGATACCCAAATTGTTTGTCGCTGGAATCTTGTCGCGTCGCGTGTAGTTAGGACACGGTGTAAAGAGCCTTAAAACATTCCATCAGAAGTAAAACGAGTAAATTCTTCTCATTTTGCCTAAATATCATATTTCTTTCATTTATTACTGGCCTTTAGAAGCTACAGAAGATACTTATGTTTCTCAGAAGACAAAATAAGTGAAAAAGTTTTAATGCATTGTTTTTTTTTTTCTTCTGGAGCCTCAGTGAGCATTTAAACCTTCTGTAATAGTTGCATACGAGTCCCGCAGTTGTCCTCAGTGTGAAAAGATGGATTCATTTTAGTTTAATTGTTCAGGATAAACAAGGGACTCATGAACAACCATCACAAGACACATGAAGCACAGCTGTGGATCATTCAGGTAACAAGTAACACAGTAGTAAGAATCAAGTGTATGTAAACTTTTATACATGGTCATTTTTATAAATTCAACTATTATTTTCTCTTGTGGATTATATGTAAATGTCTTTTATGTGAAATATCTTATTCAGGTCAGTACTAAATAATAAAAAATAAATAACATGCATTTTGTATGATCCCTCTTATTTTGATAAAATAATTAACATTTTGTAGATTCTGCAAGGTGTATTTAAACTTTTGACAACAATTGAGTTATTGAACTTTTATTTTTGAGTAACATGGTACAGTATGCCTGGGCACATAGTGTATTGTTCTAGTTCGGATCTCTTTCTATTCACATGGGTTATTGAGAAACAATAGCTCCGTTCCAAACCTAATGAGCTGCCTCACTGCCTACTTTTTAAGGCAGCATCCTAACCGAAAGGAAAATTGACTTTCTTAATGGATGTTCTTGACATAATTGTGAGCGATTACCCGTTGCATGTGTTTGCAATGTGTAATCAAAATATAATAACCTGCCTGTCCTCTGAAACTCCACATGAATAGCACTCTGCATGGGAGACTTGACTTATTTATCGTCACTAAACCATATCTATATTTACACATCGTTATGCGTTCAAAGCCATGCGTTTGGCACTCAAGGTTATTTTCCATGTGTTATCCCTGGAATTGAACCCATGACCTTGGCATATCTGGCGCCATGCTAAGTTAATCTACTGTTCTAAAATAAACCTACTTCAAAAGGTCTTGAGAAACGAAAGCTTTCATAGGGTTCAACGGGTGGACACATCACTCCCAAGCATGCAAAAGGAAATAGGGCACTTTTGAATTAAGTGCACGCATTCCAACAGAGTTTGATGTAAGCGTGTGGCTAAGCTAACAAATATTTTTATTACTATTTCGGTACTGAATAAAATGCAGTAAGCCATTGAAAAATCAAGGCAAGTCGAGCTTTATAAAGCTTTAAAGGAACACTTTTTTTTTAAAACAGGCCTCCCAGAGTTAAACAGATGAGTTTTACCGTTTTTGAATCCATTCAACCGATCTCTGGGTCTGCCGGTAGCACTTTTAGCATAGCTTAGCACAAATCATTGAATCTGATTAGACCATTAAAGTATTTTCAACATTTTTACTATTTAAAACTTGACTCTTTATGCTAAGCTATGCTAAAAGTGCTAACAGCAGACCCGGAGATTGGCTGAATGGATTCAAAAACAGTAAAACTCATCTGTTTAACTCTAGGGGAGTTGAAAAATGAGCCTATTTTCAAAAAAAAGTGGAGTGTCCCGTTAATAAAACTGGACTGGAGTGAATAAATTAGATTATCGACTGACTAAGACATCACACTTCTGAGAGATGTAGAGAACCATTAAAAACACTCATAATAGACTGCTAATAGACTGCTGAAGGTCAGCAAAGGTTTACACAGGTGTCAGAAAACTGATATCCCAGATAATGGTTAACTTTGGCAGGACACGGCATGTTTGCAGTCAATGAAGTCATGGCCAAACCGGTCTCAAAAGCGTGAAAGGTAGATTTCTTAGCGAGTTCAATGAGAGCTTTGTGTTGCTTGCACGTTATTAAAATGGTTTCAAGTCAGGTCGTTTTTAAATAAGCTCCTGATGTCCAAATGAGCTCTTAATAACATTAACTTTGATACAGTATTCAAGTGTGTACACTAAGCTTTTGTAGCAGAAACTTTTAGCGTCTCTAGACTTGCATTTTGCACTTTCAGATGGAAAAATGCTTTCTGTGTGGGCCGTTAACGAAATTTCATTACAAAATTTGATGAAAGTTTACTCACCTTCAAGTCATCCAATATGTAGTTGAGAAATTTAGAATTACATCACTTGCTCAGCAATGGATCCTCTGGAGTGAATCGGTGCTGTCAGAATGAGAGTCCAAACTGCTGATAAAATCATTACAGTAATTCACAAGTTGAATGAATACTGTGTCGACAAACACGCACAAAGATTAAGATGAAGGTTAACAGTCTTTAATAAATCCACATAAAGGTAAATCCAACACAAGGAAGTCTGGTAACTAAACAAACTAAAACTGCACAGACAGGAACTTAAATACAGACCAAATGAGGATAATTAACTAGACACACCTGATCTTAATGAAGAACTCAAATACAGAAACAATGACAACTAACTAAACTATCAAATCAGGTAGGAAAAGTTTGCTGGGGTACTGCCTGTATTCACTTTTTACAATGGAGAAAGACAGAGAAGAAAAATGCAACTGAATTTGATTTTATCAGAATAATCATAATCTCGCAAACTACTGTGAGGCTGCTTTATTAACTTCTTCATAATCATGCAAACTATTGTGACACTGTTTTGCAAACTTCTTCATAATCTTGCAAACTATTGTGACACTGTTTTGCAAACTTCTTCATAATCTTGCAAACTATTGTGACACTGTTTTGCAAACTTCTGAATATTCATTAAAGGACTAGCTTACTTCCATAATAATAACAATTTTCAGATAATTTACTAACCCCTAAGTCATCAAAGATGTTCATGGTTTTTGAGGAAAACATTCCAGGAAGGTTTCTCCATACAGTGGACTTTAATGGTGGCCAACAGGCAGAAGGATTCAATGCAGCGTCAGACAGACGCTCTACACTATCCTAGCTGAGGAATAAGGGCTTTATCTAGTGAAATGATCGCCCTAAAAATATAAAAATGTAAATACTTCTTAACAACAAACACTCGTCCTGCACTAGCTTAACTTCACACATTTCATGGAAAGGTTGGGATCGTTCAGAGCCCTTTAAAGCTGCATTGAAACTGCAATTTGGACCTTCAACGTTGATCCCCCAGTGAAGTCCACTATATGGAGAAAAATCCTGGAATGTTTTCCATGAAGAACAGAAGACAGAAAGACATGAACATCTTGGATGACATGTGGGTGAGTAAATAATCAGGATTTTATTTTTTTTTATTCTGGAAGTGAACTATTCCTTTAAGCTAATGTAGCCTACATGTGTATTTCAGTCTGACCTGTATATTTTGTATTTTATCATAATGCAGATGCTGATCTACTCATACGCATTTGTCAGCAAACATCTTCAACTCCCACAAAAACATCATGACATCCGACACACACTTGTCATCAGGAGAGACCTCCAACACGAGTGTTTCATAGTGCACTCAGGCTGAGCTGTTGTGACCGGACCTCACTCGTCCTTTGTTTACTCTTTTCCAGCATTTGCACTTTCAACATCAAGAGCGGAGATGAAAGACGACGCTCAGACTTTAGCATGCAAATTGGAGCACGGGCAGCATGGGAAGTGTCGCATCACATATAGTTGTTGGTTTGATGTGCTAACGAGCACAAGAAAGAGCTGATACCACAAAACCCACGGCAAACCGAGTATGAGGCCTCGTTACAGGATTACTCGGTTAGACTTGTTTTGGCAATGTGCCAGAAATGATTCCGCAATCGTTTATGCAATAAATCTATAAGTTACAATTAGCAGATGCTGGTAGGATGTAAAGTACTTGAGTAATTATGTCATTAAAGTGATAGTTGTCGTTCCTCATGTTGTTTTAATTCTGTATGACCTTTGTTCATCTTCAGAAAACAAATGAAGATATTTTTGATGAAATCCAAGAGCTTTTTGACCCTGCATAGACAGCAACGCAACTAAAATGGACTAAAATGACCCAAATGGCCCAGAAAGGTTGTAAAGACACAGTTAAAATAGTCCACATCAGTGGTTCAACCATGATTTTATGGAGCTATGAGAATACTTTTTGTGTGCAAAGAAATCAAAAATATCGTATTGGCCTGAAAATAAGCCGACCCCCCTTTTTTAAAGGGTTACTCCACCCCAAAATTAAATTTTTGCCGTTAATCACTTACCCTCATGTCGTTCCGAACCCATAAAAGCCACAATTTAAGATACTTTGGATGAAAATCTGGAGCTTTGTGGCTGTCCCATTGAATGCCAAGTAAACACTGTCAAGGCCCAGAAAAGCATGAAATACGTCGCCAAAATAGTCCAATAATTTTACGAAGCTCATCTCCTCCACGTCACCGTAGCGCCATTTTGGAGAGTATCCACTGGATGCGAACTGTGTACGCTGTTCTCTGTCAGCTGCGTCACGTGAATACACTTTTATTGTTTAGAATCAAAGCATAGAATAAAGTTGTCATTTTTAAAAAAGTATTATCGTAGCTTTGTAAAATTCTTATGTTTTAAAATCACTTACAGAGGAAGTTTGGTTCCACCAGGCTAACATGACAGTCAAACTCATGCTGCTGTAAGCTTTTCCTTTTCTTTTGTTTTCAATCGCATTGTTCTAACATTACTGACAAACATTACATTAGGTATTTATTGGCACACTCGGATTTGGCGCCACCTATAGTTGTGGATGTATTATTGACATGTCAAAGTCTAGACCCTGAATATAAGACAAATGCGTTTTTTCTGATGTTTTTCCAAGAAAAAAAAAAACTTTATTTAGCTAATTGTCTGGTTCATAATTACTACAGTATTTAAAAAAATTGTTTCATAGACATCGCTGAGGAGATTTCCATTAACCAGCCTTTGAAATTTGAAATAGTTATATGCTTATTTACTTACACTTATTTTTACAATTATCTGTTTAAAAAAATGTGTGTCAATAAATCATTAAATTTTTGAGTCTTCATACAAATCATTTATTTTCACATTACATACAAGTTTAAATGACTATTCAGTCACCACAACATCTTGTGGTGACTAGAAATGTGATTAGAATTTTTTACAACTAGCTCCAGAAGTATTTTGCCTAAATTCACTCTTAGAAATAAAGGTTCTTTCACTGGCATTGATGGTTCTTTGTAGAACCGTTAACATCCATGAAATCTTTTCATTGCACAAAAAGTTCTTTATAGTGGAAAAAGTTTCTTTGGATCATTAAACTGTTCTACAGACTAAGAACAAAAATAAGAACTGATCACTAAAAGGGAACTAAAAATGGTTCTTCTAAGGCACACTGCAAAAATCTCCTACTGTAGTGTACTGCATTTATTAAAGTACTTTTTTGAGACTCTTCTATAATGATTTCCAAAGTTAAAGTTGAAACTCCAAAGTTTAAGTCACTTGGCTGAAACAAAGTACAACAAATGTTAATTTACGTTAATGATTTCCAAATGTTATTTAATTGATTTGGCTCAGACAAGTGTTGTGTAGATCTTACATTTTACACAAGTTTAAATAGACATTATAATTATTTTAGAGAAGTACACAGCCAAGAAAAAGTTACATTGTAATGGCAAAATGTACAAAACATATTGGTTTATTGTAATTTACTTTATATATACAGTAGAACATTACAGCATATATTATATATTTATTGGAATATGAAATATACACACATTTTACAAACAATTAAAAGATACAATTACATTATATACATATACAACAACATAACTGAATAAAATATAATAAAAAAAATATATGTTTATCAATATAAAATTAAACACAACTGTAAAAAAGGCAAATTATATAATCTAAATAGTTTATTGTACAATATAGTGAAATATTTTAAAATGGTTTATATTGAATATACATTGAATATTTATATAATTTAAATATACCATAAAAATGAAATATAACTATTCAAAATTTTATTATTCACATTATAAATGATATTATTTTAAGACTCTTATGTGTGTGTGTGTGTGTGTGTATATATATATATATATATATATATACCAAAAATAAAATTAAAATATAAATAAACACAATAATATTAAATCAAAATAAAATACAATTATTTACACTACATAAGAAAAACAATAAATTATATTGAACAGGGTAGGACAGATCAACTTTTTACAGTTTCTTTCTTCTTATATCATTAGTCAAAATATTTAAGCATAATTAAATGTGGAAACTGTTTCACTTTCAACATATTTTTGATTAGATACCGTTGACTTTTAATTGAATAAAGGTTGTATTATTATGTGTACTGTACTTGCACTCCACCATTTTGTTCAATAAGCACATTATTCTGACAGGCCTGCACACTACTGCAGCTTAAATCTAAAAGTAGATCTTGCTGCAGATTATTAGCAGCCCTCAAAGTGAAAAATTAATCAAATTCCAATGGCTTTGAAGTTCAGAATCACTGTGGAATTCTGTAGAAGTGAAATTAGGAGCCTGAAGAAAAAAAAAATCCATGTGATTTTCTTGCACTGTTTGCTGGGAGGAGGGTTTTCACACTCCTGTTTTGACTGAACCCAGAGCAGCCGGGTCTTTAATAACTTAATAGGGAAAAATACCTCCTACGCAGCGCATCCTCACGTATTTCTCAAGATAGATAAGCTAGATCGTCAGGGAGCGAAGTGAGAAAAAGGAGCAGCTGCATTTTGTGGAATGAACCCCAAACCACGCATCCAAAACCGAAAGAGAGATTAGCTGTTATTTCCATTAGGTTTTCCTCGTCTAGCTTAATGAGCTTCCTCGTAGAATACCAGCTTCCAGGGAGCTGTTGTATTGTGTGACAGTGTGTACAGTTTATACTAAGCACTAATGGAGCATTGCAAAGCACCGCCGTATAAGGAGCTCATAAAGCATCTCATGAGGCAGGTTCATTTGGGGCCTGAATGTTATTAGGACTACACAGTCGCTCATCTACAGTCACAAACACCCAAAGCAATGCGAGAGCTATTAGAAGCAGATCCAGAAGTATTTAGCCTGTAGTACATACTGTACTTCTTAAAACCTCTTTATAGGTTTGTTAATGCCTTCCAAAGTTGAAATAAGTGATTTGGCTCAGACAAAGGAAAACAAGATGTGATCTTGCATTGTGTACAAGTTTATAATTATTTTAGAAAATTACACAGGAAAAAGTTACATTGTAATGAAAAAAGTATATAATACAACTAACTAGACCATATACAGTCACAATTATGTATATAAATTAAGGCTGCCAAATTGATTAATCATGATTAATTGCATCCAAAATAAAAGTTTGTGTTTACCTAAGATATGTCTGTGTACTTTGTATATATGAATATATAAATACATGTAAATATTTCCTAAATATATACACACATAAATATACACAGTACAAAATATAAATATACAAAAAGCATAAATATACAGTTACATGTAAATATTTCTTAAATATATACATATATGTAAGTGAACACACACACACACACACACACACACATATATACAAATATAAATATATATATATATATATATATATATATATATAAACATACACAGTACACACACATATCATGTATAATATATAATATAATATAAATATAAATAAATATTTTTTAAAATATATATGTGTATGTGTGCGTGTGTGTGTGTATATATACACACAGTACACACACGTCATGTAAACAAACTTTTATTTAGGATGTGATTAATCACAATTAATCAAATATATAAATAAATGTAAATATTTCTTAAATACATGTATGTGTGTGTGCATGTGTGTGTGTGTGTATACATACAGTACACACACATATTGTCAGGCATTCACCACAGCCACCTCCCTCAGAAGCACCTCCCACCAGAGCCCAATCACCTGAGTTCTAATCATCACCAGCTGTTTTCAATCAGACTCCACCCTTTATAAGACTCTTTCATTCAGTTACCTCTTGTCGGATCTACCGTTTGCACCCCCAACGTAGCTCTCGACCTCTCCATGCTCTCCACGCTCTCCACGCCACGAACTCTCTGGACTCTGGTTGCTAGCACTCTTGTTTGGACGCTTTTCACTACATCTCATCAAGGACCGTCAGATAAGCTCATACTGCCATACTCTCTTCTGTTTCATCTGTTCTACTCATTCATTGTCAATAAACCTATCTCTTCTGTGTTACTCCCATCTCAGTGTCTGTGTTGTGTGACACATCATGTAAACAAACTTTTATTTAGGGCGCGATTTAATCACGATGAATTGAATATATAAATATTTCTTAAATATATACATGTATATGTGTGTGTGTATATATTTATTTTGGATGTGTTTAATATAATGAATTATAAATAATTATTTATAATATATGTAAATAATTATAAAAAATTCTTAATATATTTATAATTTGTCTATCAAATATATACATATTTTGTTTACAATAAAAATGTCAATATATAATGTAATATTTATCTATAAAATATGTAATGCATAAACACAGTATAATGCTATACATTATATAATCATAATGTTTAACAATAAACATTTTTTCAGTTTTTAATTTATGGTGAAATAAAAACCATCACAATTGATATTAAAAATATTATTACACACACAAACGCACTCTGTATTTTCTGCATTTTGTAATATAGATATGCAATGTTATCATGCATGTTATAATCTTGTCAATGTTGTGTTTTTTTTTTTTTTTTTTTTTAAACAATCCTAAAAACAACAGCTGCCAGTTGAAACCAAGCAAGGTTTTCATTTTATTTATCGGATTCATTTTTTGCTTTATTTTGTTTTGTTTTGCGTCATGTGAGTCGGTGAAAAGGCAGTTTGGCATGCTGATGTATTGGCCTCCTCTGGGAACAGACACACGAAATCCTGTTTCACGCAGTCCTTCAGAACTCCCTCAGTGGAATTGCTTTGCATTTGAAATATACAATTAGTTATTCCTGTTTGGCGCGATTGGGAAATGCTTAAACAGCCACACTCAGCCTTTGGCGTGTGCGTACAGCGGGTGGGATCCTTTCCCTCCACACGTTCCGATGCCAGTCCCTAGGGTACACCTGTAGTCCTTTTCTTTCTAGCCCATATCATTTTGGTTATTGCTGTGTAAATTGTGCATATAAGCCACATAAACATTGGCTTTAAGCCCTGTTTCAGTTTGAGGTAGTCAAAGGGCGCTTTATTAAATCGCTAAGGCCAGTGGTGCGCTATAAACCCAGCTGTTGGGCACAATGAGGTCCAGTTAAAATCACGTTGTACTACCTGCTTGCGGCATTGACCCCGTTGCACCCTTACCACGTGCAATCTACAAAGACATAACAGGCCAAGCATGCAGGCAACACGGCTATTAGCTGCTCCTTTTTCATTCCGCTAAGTGTTTTGCTGGCAAACTGAGAAGTTTTTTCATTATTTTGCCGCAAAAGGATTAAATTTAGCTTGCCACGTTAAATAGGCTAAAACGAAATAAACTCCATGGCCTAAATTTGGGTTTATTGACTTAGCAATTACCTTCTTTACATCTTCTCAAATCCACAAGGATTAGCAAAAAGACGGCAACCGCAGACACTCTTATGGGTTCACATGCTTCATTACTTCCATCATCATGTTATCACTTTTTAAACATGGGGAATTAATCGACTGAGTAGAAGAATCAGTAATGATAAACAACATCTGCTTTTGTATTATTATTTAATTTTCTTTACATATGAATTGTATTTACATTTATTTATGTACATTATTTACGTCTCATAACACAATATGCACATTAAACTCAGTATTTCTTATGTTATATGCTCTATATACAGTTTTAAAATATAATATGATAAATGCCTGCGTCTCTGCCTTTTCCCTTAGTGTGGTTTCATATCCACGGCAATAAAACACTGTTTGCGATCGCCATTTGCCTGGTAATCTGGGACAATGCCCAAGCAACATTTACCAGCTGTGCTCTGTGTGTAAACTGCTAAAACAATACCGCTAAAATCCACGTAATGCCTCTGGTTTTGTCGCCGCGAACGCGCGAGGAACGCAGCTTCCCACTCAAAGCATTTTGTAATCGCTTCACTTCAGCTCCACGCCGGTTTTTCAATTTCCCGCGCAATGGTGAGTGAAATCCCGCTCTGACTGCGTTCCATTTGCACCGCTGTTTTCTGTAAAATTCTTTCCAAATGTTTTTAAGAGAACGCGAATGCCTGCCCTCAACACAAGGAATTATATTTGCGTGCAGTTGCGTGGGCGATACATTAGTATGAATTATGCTCTAAATTTAGCAAATTTACACAGTTCTTTGTGAAGGAACACTTTGTCATTTTCTTTCCAGACTGTTAATTAGCAAATTAACAATGTGTTTAACACTTAGTGATTTTTTTGCTGATGTGATTTTAAGTCTTTTAAATGCCTTATGCTTGTACCAGTGGGATTTTTGAGGGAGAGAAAACTCATAATCTCCTTTTCTCCAGGCAAAAGTCATGCAACTTTGCTCCCCACTCACACATACTCGGCTCGGTGATAAGTTTTGTTAGAGAGATTGTCTTGAGCGACAGCTCATTTAACACCTCCATAATGTACACAGCAAAATCACTGGTGTAAAAATAACACCCACAGTGTCAAATTTAACACCAGTAAAGTGTCTATATGTGTCCACACTATAGAGTGTAAATTTTACACTGTTGATAGTGTTAACTTTTTCACACCCTGTGAGTGTAAATTCAACACTCATTATTGTTAATTTTACACCTAGTCAACACTATTTGTTGTTGTTTCTGCACTACACCAGTGTTAGTACTCAATTATAGTGTTAATTTTTAACACTTTCCTGTTAAGATCAACACCAGTGTAAGTTGAATATAACGTTGATGAGTGTTCAAAATACTGATTTGTAATAGCACTTTTGGTGCTTTTAATAGCACGTTTGGTTGCTTCTACAAAATTGAAATGGCATGACAAATTTGCAGAAAAGAATGCAAAAATTTTATTGAGGTACACCACATTTAACATTCACATTCAACCACTGCATTTAAAAACCTTTACAGTTTGCAGTTAATTCCAATCTGAAACAAAAACACAACAGGGGACAATGTAAGTTCTCTCATCATTGTCATATGAAAACTGCCTGTCATAAGGTCTATAGTATTTCAAATCATCCACACAAATGAGAGTGAAAATATTATCCGCTTCCTCAATACAGAATGCATGCACATGCTCATCAAAACACACTGTAATTACATTACTGGCCAAAAGAAAAGCTTGTCCATCTTTTAATATAATACTGCTAATCTTATTAAAAACAGGCATTTCATTTTCAACAGCAGAGCAAACAAACATTCCAACCTGGTATTCAGTTCCATAATTTTTTACCCATGTTGTAGTGGAGACAGTGGGTACATTCCAAGTTTCAGTTAAAAGTTCATTACCCTCCAGAGTGCATGTAGAGACTTCATTAAAAGGACCAAACTGAAATCTTTTAAAATAAAAACTCTCCCAATGAAAAGCCAACTGATGTTGGTGTTTCTTGGCCAACGTTTTGGTTATGTTTTTAAAGTTCTTCACAGACTTCTTAAAAAAGTTATGTTTCCCTTCATACCTCATGCACCACATATGTAGAAGTGGACCCACTTTCCTAATACATCTAGGATAATGAATCATTAGATGGTGCTTCGGAATCAATCTTTTTTCAGGAAACATGGACTTAAAAAGTTTATGGTGATCAGAAATTAAATGTTTCAAAAAATATGTCATACCCTGTGTTACAACCGGTGAGAATACAATACTCACTATCTGAATCAAAAGTAGTATCAGACTCCAGTAACCATTGTCCGTGTCAACTAGATCTCCAAAAATAAGGGGAGTGTTCCGAAGAAGGCACCATGACTGAATAGCACTGAGGCCAAGGTCCTTACTGCCATCATCAATTTTAACGCCACTTGGTCTGTTCTTTCTTTGACTGTACCCGTAGTTGAAGCTCTGAATCCTTTCCAAAAGTGTGTCCAATGAAATGCAGTCTTTAACAAAGTACTGAAAAAGCAGTTTTAACTCATACTGCACAACCCCCTCAAGCAAATCGTGCATAATGTCAACAGCATAATTCTCTGAAAAATGAAAAAACTGTAATGAATTGAGTGGACAACTTCTCTTAAGGCCAAACAGTGGGGCAAGAGTGGGATCTTGTGCCAGAGCATTGCAATGTTCTGCATATAACTCCTTTGTTCGAATGATCAAATTAGGGTCATCTTCACTAAACAGTGACTGCAACTTTGTTTTGTCAGTTAAGCAAAACCGGCAACAGTAGGTTGCACTAAACGACTCAACCATACCAAACAGCCCATGTAAAGCTAAATTGTCACCAGTAACTTGAATGACAGAACCTTGTAACGTAGTATCTGAGAAGGGTACCTTGATTCCCTTTGACTCGAGAATTTTCAGATCCTCTACCAGAGGCTGTAAGATTGGTTCAAAGCCGTATTTCTTCAAGTCTTCAGAATGAAAAAGGGCCACAAGATGGATGTTCATTAAAACAGAATTGATCTTGGGGGGCAAATTTCTTAAAATAAAATAAACACAGCCAAGTTTGTGTATTCCTTTCTTGGATCCAAGTGGATTTGCCGTTTCAAAATCATCATAATATAACTGTATTTGAAGGGCATGCTCTTTTTGACCAAACAACACATGCTTTTTGAAGTAAGAACCATCATTAATATCTTTGTAAATACCATCTTGATGACTTTTAACCTGCTGGAAAAAGTGGCAAAGTTCAGAATTTGTAAACATAGACTCAAGAGTTCCTAAAATGGGCACATAGACAAATTTGTCATTGACAGGAACCTGACTGTATAATCCTGTAGTTTTATCTTTGCGCACGTCATAACGCACACCAAGAACAAATTCCACTGGTTCAACAATTTTCCATTTTCTCTCAAAGTGTCTCTGCCTCTTTCTTTCAGTATTAAGGCAAGAGAAAGGATTTTCCAGCTGCTGAAAACATTCTTTAACTTTATCTAGGGTTTTCTCAGGTACCTCTGATGAAAGACAATTTAAAACTGTGTCTCTTGCCTGAGCGTGAACATCACCTACAAGCTCTTCCATTGAACCAACTAAACATTGAACAGTATTTTCAGAGACTCCAGCTGCTTGTACTTGAGCAACAATAGAACTACACATATCCGTTAGTTGCCGATTTTCAACAGGAGTCTGAAAAGTGACTGGAGGATCCTCAGTTAGGGTATCAGAAACAGGAATGTTGATACCACTGCAAACGTTCTCAGCAGTAGCTGAGGCTACACAGTCTCTGTGCACTCCCAAAATATGTTTCTTGAACCCATAATATGTATAAAACACAGATGAACATCCAGGTTCACCACATTTCAACCGTAATGAACGCCCTGGATACAAACCATGATGAAACTTCAGATGCTGAAACAAACTTGAACAACTTCTGTGGTGTACCTTGCAAAGGAAGCATGAGAACATTTAAGCAAGACGCTGGGAATGGGAGGGGTGGGGGTCAAACCTCAGTGTTGTGAATTCTCACGCGGATTTCCTTGACTCTTGGACTTTCCTTGGCAGTGCCCACATCAATGCCATACACCGTGGTTTGAATGAACGTGTAGAAGTTGCACAATGCCTCATCATACGACACAGCAAAGACAAAGTGTGCCTTAAAGAGCTCGTCAAAAGCTGCAACAGCTGTCTGCGTCATGCAGGGAATGGCCTTCTGGTCCAGGATGATGTAAAACTTCTGAATGCTACTCCTCTTTTCTCCAACACAGAGAAGGAAGGGCTGTGTAGATCCAACTTGCTCAAGAAATGTCTTGATGCTCGTCCCCGCCTAAAAGCATATGAGAGATTTTATACAGTATTTTTATTTTTATGACAGCTGACAGATCTTGCATGTTAAAATTCACAAATCAAAGTCTCATCCTCAAAAGTGAGACATGAGAAACAAACACAAACAGATAAATTTTTTTTTAGATATATTATGTTGAGACCTACATTACCCAAAATTAACAAATGCAGTGCAAGTATTGTTCAGTGAATTTACATTACATCAGTAACAAATGAAATCTTATTTTACATTTAATGACTTTTTCACCCTTGATTTGTTGATGTAAGAAAAACAAATTAATGTGATATGTGAAGAGATTAACTTTTTTGCTCAGTTCTATATTTTTGAACCTGTATATGATGATCATGCAGATAAACAGATTACATCAACTGCAGAGGAGAGTAAATGACTAAATCTAACAAGTAGTATATTTTACCTTCATGAATTTTACAGCATGATCAGCTGCTTCTGTTGCACTGATTTTCCCAGTCTTCCTTCCTTTCACAGTTGGAGGCAAGAGGTGAAGGAGCAAGAGAATAGCTGCCACATCACTGTCCCATCCTAGCAGGATAGAGGATTTAGTTAAACCTTATACCAGCCTTAAAAAAAAAAAAAAAAACACACTTATATTTACCATAATCAGACTCCTCCAGGGCAGACAGAAGGTCATCCACATGTGCACCATGATGCAGGTTTTTGCAGTCAGCAATTATTCTTGGCTTGTAGAATGTTGGCCATTTTGCAATAAACTTGCTTGAAATGTCATCTCCAAAAAGCATAGTAAAGTCTTGGTCAACCTATCACACAGAAAAAGTCAACAACTAACATTACAATTACATATACATTTAACATTAAAAAACTAAATTTTAATATTTCTTACCAAGCCTGGCGTATCCAAAAATCGAGGGAAGTAATCAAGGATGAGTGAAGATTTTTCTGGATCATGTATCAAATTCTGCCTGTACTTGAATGTTATCTTCATTTTTTCCTTAATAACTGTTGTGTCCGTTGAATGCTTCATCATGGATATAGCTTCTGTGCATTCATCACCTGACAGCTGCTCAGTTGTTGAAGATGTCTCACGCAAAGTCTTAGGACCATCTTGGCAAACCACCTTTGATGCCCCCTTCAAGTTACTTACAGAGTTGCGCTGAACAGTTTTCAATCTGTAGGCAATGTAACCCTGGCCACTGCGTGGATCGTAGTACTGTTCCTGTCAAACAAACATTTAGCATCAGTGTATCAGGCCCAGGTGGCATTGCTTACACAAAATTTTGCAGAATAATATTGTTTAAAAAATTTCTGTGCATGACCCACAACACACTACTTAATCTTTAAAATATATAAATATATATATAATTTTGTGATACTTACAGCTACCAATAACATTATGGTAATCTTTACACATTTGACAAGGTTTACATTAATGAAAATACACATTCCATCAGAGATAAATCATCTCTCCAATTGTAAGTCACTTTTAAAAAAAAAAAAACAACAACAAAAAAAAAACGTCTGCGGAATGACTAAATTTAAATGCATCATAGTATAATATATAATTTGACTGACTCATGCATTACATATATGCTCAAATAAAAAGTGTACATTCGCCATGTACTGTATATACACTTACATAACCAGTTGGTGAGAACTTATCCTTCAAATTGGGGAATAGAGTAATGATTCCAAGAGCATAGCTTATACGGATACTGACTGGTGGAATCCTCCTACACCACAGCATGAAAAAAAAGACATAAAATGTAACTGATCAAATACCAGTGCAATATATAAACTAGACTTTTTTTTTTTTTGACACTTACCCATTCTTCTCTACCATATCAGACACAAGGATGTTTACCAGCTTCCTTCGTGTCTTGTCAGACAGGCTCTTTGTTTGTTCATACTCTTTCAATATATCAGAGCCTCCTGGTTTTGATTGCAGCGCTGAATGAACTAGCTGTGTTACAAAAAAAAATGCAAAAGAAAACTTGATATACTAATGTTGGTAAGACCAATATGGTATCAAATTTGAGCATTTAAGGAAAAAACTTGAGGAAAAATAACACACATCTTTTGACACACTGCAGTCAGAAGGTTCTTCTA
Organism: Cirrhinus molitorella; assembly: GCA_033026305.1. NCBI lineage: Eukaryota > Metazoa > Chordata > Actinopteri > Cypriniformes > Cyprinidae > Cirrhinus > Cirrhinus molitorella. Next base: position 24,711,225 of record CM065121.1, on the reverse strand, counting down.
AGTATCGCTTTTTGCGTGCCTTTGAAGGTCGTGGAATCACTGTGGAATCTGAACTTTCTGATTCTACTGATGAGAATGATGACTCAGGGCATGACGGCTCAGAGAAATCGGTCTCAGCTTGTGGAACATTATCTTAGAATCACATTCAGCACACAAGACAATATGAAAATTAAAAGACAGATGCTATTATCATATATTGTGAAAAAATGAGAATGCAAACTAGATTATACATTTTTGTTCATGGCTTTCTTACCTGTTGTATCACCATCCAAAATTTTGAAGGACACCTTAGATGTTTTCACAAGCTCATCAAAAATATCAGCATCAACATCAACTCCTGCAGAGTCTTTAAGAACCACATTGGCTCCATGTGGCAAGTTGAACTTTGCTGAAGCTTATAAGTAGAAAAGAGTCAATGGCATGTTCAAACATACTGAAATGAGAACATTTGAATTGTTTGGCATTATTTATGAATGTAAGTAATACCTACAAAAAGTACAAAATGATAAAATAACTATTCAGATCAATTTAAGTCAAATGTATTAAAAGATACAAAGATTTCTTAACATTACTATATGCAAAAAAGTGATAATTACCCACCACTTTAGTGTGATCAAAATATTATTTGGGAGTAAGTCCATTTAAAACACTATGAATGTCTTAATGAAATAAAAAAAGACGACTGATTTTTTTAAATGAATAATAATCATTTCTTTCAAAGTAAATAATACTGTCATAATAAACTTAAAATGACTCTACAATTAAAAAAAAAATACCTTCTTTAATGAATTCACAGAAGTCAAAACAGTCATTTTTCACTGGTATTCGGATCCATTTCGGCTTCCCTTTACACTCCACTTGAACCAGCATTTCTTCCGAATGAAACACTCTACATTTAGGATAATCACAAACAGTCTGTGTACTTTTTTCTACAAAAAGTTAGCATATATATGAGGTGCCAAGCACTTGCCATAGTATGTCAAACTGAGGAGACCAATATAAACGTTAACTCGTAAAGTACGTTAAACTTTTAAACCAATCAAGCTAGTTTCGCTTACAAATGATTAAAATGATTGACGTTTTGTCCCGCTAAAGTGTTGGTATGGTTTTATTTGTAATGATTGCGTCCATAAAAAAGCCAGGCCTGAGGCACCCTTCAAAATAGTACTCAGTTTTGTTAAACTAGCATTATGAAGCACGTTTCCACAGACAATAAAACAGCAACTTACATGGTCGAATAAACACTGTTCGACGAGGGTAGATTTTTAAGCCAGGAACCCATCTAGCGACTGGCTGAAAAGGTATAATGCTGGTCACTCACCGATCGAGAGATGTCTGCTCGTGCGGATTCTTTAAAAACAACGTGTAAGATGGCGCCCGCGCCTCATCTTTGAGAGATGGCGCCCGCGTGGCGCAGATAGATAAGTGTGTGCGTCACGTCTTCAGCCTATTAGGCCTCAATTCTTTCAATAGTTTGTCTGTCCTTGATATTTTATCTTTTTACACAACTCGGCGTTTTTAAAGTTACAAACAATAACGCGTGTTATGCTCATGCCAAATGTATGGTTTTAACTTGTAAGTTAGAAGGCGCAATGTAAAGGGGAAACCTAAATGACGAGAAATTTGTTTTATGACTTTACATAAAACAAAAACTAAAAAAAAAAAACTTTTTAGTAAATCACGGACATGTAATTACTTAACGTTAGTGACTAAATCGAGTTCATATGATCTGAATTAACGTTACTGAGGTATTAAATTAGTACAAACGTGGCCCTGATTTATCTTAACAAGGAACAAATTGATCAGAAGTGTCCATGTCATCTACTCATGTGTGACTTTATAGAAGATAATTTAATTTAGCTAAGTTATATCGTGTGAAAGTCTGGTTTACCTGCTTGCGTTCGTCTTCGGCCTCAAGTAAAATAAAATGGCGAACACAGACTGTCGGACTTGCGCTAAGTGGAGGCGTGGCCACTTTGGGTGAAATTTTAAAATACACTCAAATTTTACACTGACACCGTCTTAGAAATAACAACAGCAGTGTTACTTTATTACCATGTAGTGTTAAAACAGTGTCAACACTGTTAATTTTACACCGTCCCTGAAAATTTTACACCAGTGATTTTGCTGTGTATTCTTAGACGTTTCCTGTTATAACAGCAGTGTAGTGTTCATCCTCTCAATATCAGTCTGTTTACCAATCGTTTCTCATCTGATATCCTCCACAGAGCCATCAATACAGCTTTAAGTAGCCTACCATTCATTGACAACAATACATGAATGTATTCCTTTTAACTGGTATTATTCACCTGTTTTTTTTTTCTTTTCATGTAAGAGTGTACATTTTATTTTTAGCTGTGCAAAACAGCTTTGTTCTTGTTATTCTTCTTGTTATTTCCCTATAGCGGCTAATGAACCAGAAGTCTCACCCATAGACTTACTTCCGCATTTAAAAAAGGAAAAGGAAAGAAAAGGTGGCCACTGGATTTCAATATACATCACTTTAAAACTATATTGTATATACATTCTATTATATATATTTAAAAAGTTATTTTATTCAAACCCCTTCAACGTATTCAAACCCCTTCATTTTTTGTTCAAGTTTTGTTATGTTGCTGGGAAGGAAACCCACAAAATAATAGAAAACAAAGATAGCAAAGCACTGCTCAGATGCCATGCTTGTTATTTACAGCAATAACCATACATTAATGTTATGTCAAACTGATTAATTAGCTCTCACCCCACCACCTGCTTGACGTCATTAACCACAGCTCTAATCAAAGTGGTTTGATCAACGGATGTGCGACTAAGTTCTTACGTTTTCAGGAAACAGTTATGATAGTTCAGTTCTGCAACAATGCATCATATTATGGTTCACCCAAAAAAAAAAAAAAAAATGTACCCCCCTCCCCCATTATTTACCTACCCTCAAGCCATCCTAGGTGTATATGCCTTTTTTCATTAATATTATTAAAAATATCCTGGCTCTTAAAAAGGTTTATATTGGCAGTGAATAGGTGTCAAGATTTTGAAACTCAAAAAAAAAAAAAAAAATGCATCCATCCATCATAAAGATTGCTCCACACAGCTCCAGGGGGTTAATAAAGGCCTTCTGAAGTGAATCGATGTGTTTGTGTAAGAAAAATATCTAATAAATAACATTTGTGCAATCGTTTAACCATTCATGTAATATTTACTTTGTTTTGCCATGGGCCAAAAAAGGTGTTTTCTCCAACATGCTGTGACTAACAAGAGACCCATAAAATACACCAAAAACCACAACATAATTACGAAATCAAACAATTTTATGTGTGCGCTGCAATCCAAATCTTCAGAATCCATACGACTTCAAACGAAAGTTTTTATGGCAAGATAATCAACTGCTCATTCCCAGATAGCACATGTACATCTGCAAGATGTCTATTAAAGATATCTTGATCTAGAAAGCATCTGCTGTGTACAAACGTCTGGCAGACATCCGTAAGATGTCAGTTTTACATTCATTCTAAATCATAAACATCTTAAAGTCATCTAATAGACGTCTATTTGACATCTGATAGGAAATGTCCAATAGACGTATTGCAGATGAGCAAACTACTTCTTACAGATGTCTTGCAGATGTAAATGCAGATGTCAAAGAGACATCTCTAAGATGTACTTGTGCTATGAGGGTTGGCTCTTGCCTGCATTCTTCACAAATTGCGACAATCTGTGTTTCTGGTGAGGTGTGTTTGAATATTGCACGGGCGCCTTCACAGAGTAAACCGGGAAAATAATCTGGATAATATTTTCAGTGATGAACAACTTAAATTCTGCTCTGCGCCTCACACTAACATACTGTATTCCGGCAGAGAGGACTGCGGCTGCAACGGATCATCATTTGGATCACTTTTGGTACTGCTTTTGACATTTCTGCAAAAAAAAAAAAATATTGAAATTGCATTTATCTGTCTCTCATGTTTGTCTTTATACTGTACAGAAATAGTTATGGTTAGGTTTAGAGGTAGGAGTGGGATTAGCAAATATTTTTAATGCTATATTGTTACTAAAATGGTCATTTCCATGCATATTTCGGTCAAGTCCTTTTATAGTTGCTAAAAAATTGATAGGTTTAGGTTTGGGGGTAGGTTAACGGGTCTAAAAAAATCTAAATCTCTTATCAATAAAATTCTAAAAATGCATTTTCGCTATAAAATGGGTAGGTTTAGGTTTGGGGGTAGCTTAAGGGGTCTAAAAAAATCTAAATTGCTCATCAATAAAATGATAAAAATGCATATTTGTTATAAAATGGGTAGGTTTGGGGTAGGTTAAGGTGTCTAAAAAATCTAAATTGCTCATTAATAAAATGATAAAAATGCACATTCGTTATAAAATGGGTAGGTTTAGGTTTGGAGGTAGGTTAAGGGGTCTAAAAAATCTAAATAGCTCATCAATAAAATGATAAAAATGCATTGATATGAATATATTAATTAACTAAAAGATAAGTAAATATTTCACTTTTTAGCTAAAAATACATAGCAATTTGTACGTTTTAATGTTGAAATATGTCTAAATGTCTAAAATATGTCTACAAAAATGTACGCTTTGTGCTCGTAAAATATACACATTGTTTATAAAGTATAAACAATGAGACCAGGCTGTTCCAGCAGACGATGTAGGACATAGGCGTGAGTAGTGATGAATGCGCACATCGGAGAAAGAAAAACAAAACACCGTTCATGAATCAGAAGTACAAAATGAGGATTTGTAAAGGGAAATGTTGGAGGATTTCAATATAAGCCAAGAGGAGACTGGTTTTCCTTTGCTGTAAATAAAACTTGGTTCTCAGAGACTAGCTTATGCTACATCTACGTCATCTGCTGGAACGCAACTTTTTCGTGAACACGCATATGAGTTAGTAGGCCTTTATTAACCCCCTGAAGCTGTGTGGAGTACTTTTTATGATGGATGGATGCAGTTTTTTGGGCTTCAAAGTCTAAACACCCATTTGCTGCCATTATAAAGCTTGGAAGAGCCAGGACATTTTTAATATAACTGTGATTGTATTTGTCTGAAAGAAATAAGTCATATACTGTACACCTAGGATTGCTTGAGGATGAGTAATTCATAGGGTAATTTTCATTTTTGGGTGAAAAAAAGTTTTATCTAAAAATTTAATGGACTACATAAAATACACACAAAGTCAGGATTTTGCCACTGGAGCCTAAAGTCTTGTATCTTCTCCGCTGCATCTCACAGCTAGCTCTTTTTTTCACAGTTTGACTCGTTGAAACTGCTTTTCAATCTCCAGCTAATGCTTTAAGAAATGCTCAAGGCTCCTTGTTTTGCATCAGGTGAGGTCAATGTTAGGCCCTTAAATGTGGCACTCTGTGGACCTTGTGATATGCCCCACGGACCACACTGTCATAGAGTAATGGTGGCTTTATAGACATGTTTTTGTAGCAAACTGCGTTAGCATAGCATGGAGAGCTGCAGAGGGAAAAACAGATAAATCCCTTTTCCCCTCCTCACAGTTACCTCTAGAAAGGCAGACAGCGAAGGGATCTATAATTGGTGAGAGCTTGAAAGGGTACATGCTCTGAAGCTGCCACATGCCTCACATTAATGAATTAAAGATGAAAAAAGAGCCCATCTCTCTCCCGCGCTCTCTCCCTTTCGTTTTTCTAAAGGCATATTCTCTTAATTGGTCCTTTTACAACCAGCAAGGGCTCCTCTCTTCAGCTTTCATTTTATCTGAGGTCTGTTCGGATTGACTGCGCCAGCGGTGAAGACCAGTCTCATTCAAGCGGTCGCATGGAAGTACAGTAATTCTGTGATCACTGTAATGCTATCAAAGGAGAGAGGCGCGTGCCCTTAGAGAACTTCTCAAAAAAAATCTATAAGAATAAATTACTCTTTGGAATTGAGATGAAGAGTTGGGACCAGCCATTCCTTAACCTTTTTTTTCCCCAACTTGAAATGTTCAGGATAGTTAAGAAAGATATTTTGCTTAACTATGTATCACGCGGCTTTGGAATCCTTGATTCTGATTGGTCGACCGCAGCATTCTGCAGTCATATGATGATATGATTTTTGTATAATAAGCAACTTCATGTCGTGGGAACCCTGTAGAGGTTTACATTGCGACTGGTTTTATATTTGTATGAATACACGAAACATGATATTCTTTTGAAGTTGCAAAGTTACACAAGCTCTACATGTTCCTGGATCAACATTTTGTGTTTGTTTTACACAGTGCATTTGACAATAATTACTGCTGTCTAGACTTTAGAGGATGTGAACGCCTGACAGGAATGTTGTTCTTCGAACAACCAGCGATTGTTCATGTTTTAGTTGAAGTGCATACAGTAGCATGACACAAATGTATCAGGTTCTTTTAGAAAAGCTTGTTTGAAGCAAAGCTTTGACTGACTTTGAATATATGTACGCAGCTTTAGCTTTAATGTTCCATTGTCTTTTTTTTCATGAAGTGTACATATATTTGATAGAGACATGTTGCAGACACATATGTATTAATAGCATTTAGTAAACCCTTTTATATATGTGATGCATGTAGAATAAAAAGACAAGCTTTATAAAATAAAAATTATTAAAATAAAAAAAATATATATTTAAAATTGTAATAGATAAATAAAATGTTATTTGAAATGTATTAAGATAAACAAAATGTTAATATAGTACTAAAAGTACTACTACTATTTAGAATAATAAATATACAATCAGTAATAATAATAATAATAATAATAATAATAATAATAATAATACATATTTAAAGAAAATGTAAAATTAGATTTATTATGAATTATTATTATTATTATTATTATTATTATTATTATTATTATTATTATTATTATTAGTAGTAGTAGTAGTAGTAGTGGTAGTAGTAGTATTGCAATTATTATTATTAATAATAATAATCAGTAGTAACAATAATAATGATTATTATTATTTAAATATTTAAAGAAAACAAATATATTTCTTGCTAAAGAATTCTTGCTGGTAATAAACAAGAATTTTGTTGGGAATATTTAAGAAAATCTATAATGATATTTCTTGCGAAGAATTATTAATAAATAATAATAATAATAATAATAATAATTATTATTATTATTATTATTATTATTATTATTATTATTATCATTATTGTTATTACTATTAAATATTTTAAGAAATATGTAAGAAAATCTAAATTGTGATTTCGTGTGGAAAAACAACAACAACAACAACAACAATAATAATAATAATAATAATAATAATAATAATATATTTAAAGGGAAATTTAAGAAAATCTAAAATGAGACTTCTTGTGAAGGATTATGAAAAAATTATTATTATTATTATTATTATTATTATTCTATTGAAATATTATAAGAATAATAAAAAACAATTATTGATGGTAATAAATAATAATTGTAAGAATTCTTAAATAATTAAGCTAAATACAATTATTATTATTATTATTATTATTAAAGAGATTTCTTGCAAAGAGTTTTTGATGCTAATAAGTAATAACTTTGTTAAGAATTCTTACATACTTCCTGAACTAAATATTATTATTATTATTATTATTATTATTATTATTATTATTATTATTATTACTACTACTACTACTACTACTACTACTACTACTACTATTATTATTATTTTTTTTTTTTTGCTAATAAATACATTTTTTGTACTTTCAGTTTTCATTTTAAATTTGTTTTAAATAATTTTGTTATGTGCTTTTGTCATTTTTATCCATTTTATTTATTTTTTATTTTTTTTTTTATTTTTTTTTTTTTAAGATTTATTTTTGGCTTTTATTATTTATAGGACAGATCAGGAAGGACAGGAAGCGAAGTGGAGAGAGAGAAGGGGGTAGGGTCGGGAAAGGTCCTCGAGCCGGGAATCGAACTCGGGACGCCCGTTGCGCAACGGCGCTGTATGTCGGCGCACTGCCCACAAGGCTATCGGCGCCGACATATCCATTTTATTTTTAATTATTTTATTTTTTGGTTAGTTAAGCCAACATCTCTAGGTTTCATTTAGGTATTTTAAGTTTTTTCAAGTACATGATACATCGGAAGTTAAATAGGTGGAATGTGGGTATATATCATCCAGTATAATCTCCAGAGGAAATCAAACGATCCCAACACAGCAATTATTATCATGTCATGTTTAGGCGAAAGAGAAATAACGTTTTGCACAAACAAAAAACAGGATATGACGCTAAACCACAGGGTGTGGTGGCTCGAGCTGTTAGATCTATTTCTGACTCATCCTTTCACTATTTCATTCATTGCTAAAAGTGACAAACTAAACACACATTGCGCTGGGTTTGCAAAAAGTGATCTACCGAGCAAGCTTGTTACGTTCAGAAAGCGAAACATATGGAGCTGTAATCATAACTGTGTACGAAAACGATTACAAGTGCTCGCTGTTTTACAGCCTCTAGTGTTCATTTCTGTTAGAAACTGCAGTAATATGTACTTACTGGTACATATATATCTTGTGAAAAAGTTCCCAGGAGTACCTTTTCATCATGAGATCAAGTAGTTCAAAATAGTAAAATTGCTAACTACGTTCCACATCATAAATCTCAAGTGCACTTCTGCATGTAAACACAAAGGTTTTGCGAAATCGCAGACAAATGCCCAAAATCGGAAGCAAATTGATGCTCATTCACACGAGTGACAATCACACAGTGTGAATTATCAAAGACACGATTGAGATAATTGATTCAAAATTCTGCTGTGTGAAATGAGTTCTGACTGAAACATAGTCCACAAGAGAAAACAATAGTTGAATTTAAAAAAATGACCCTGTTCAAAAGTTTACATACACTTGATTCTTAATACTGTATTGTTACCTGAATGATCCACAGCTGAGTTTTTTTTTTTTGTTTGTTTGTTTTGTTTTGTTTAGTGATAGTTGTTCATGAGTCCCTTGTTTGTCCTGAACAGTTAAACTGTCTGCTGTTCATCAGAAAAATCCTTTGTATGATCCTGAGGATCATACAAAATGCATGTTATTTTACTGACCTGAATATTATATTATATTATAATATAGATATTTTACATAAAAGACATTTACATATAGTCCACAAGAGAAAACAATAGTTGAATTTATAAAAATGACCCTGTTCAAAAGTTTACATACCCATGATTATTAATACTGTGTTGTTACCTGAATGATCCACAGCTGTGTTTTTTTTGTTTAGTGATAGTTGTGAAAACTTTTGAACAGAATGGAAATGTGTACATTTTGCTCATTTTGCCTAAATATCATATTTTTTCTTTTTTCATATTTAGCACTGCCCTTCAGAAGCTACAGAAGATACTTGTATGTTTCCAAGAAGACAAAATTAGTTAAATTTACCATGATCTTCAAATTTCAAAAGTTTTCACCCCCCGGCTCTTAATGCATGTTTTTTTTCCTTCTGGAGCATCAGTGAGTGTTTGAACCTTCTGTAATAGTTGCATATGAGGCCCTCAGTTGTCCTCAGTGTGAAAAGATGGATCTCAAAATCATACAGTCATTGTTGGAAAGGGTTCAAATACACAAAAATGCTGGAAAACCAAAGAACTTGTGGGAGCTGAAGGATTTTTCTGATGAACAGCAGACAGTTTAACTGTTCAGGACAAACAAGGGACTCATGAACAACAACCACTAAACAAAACAAAACAAACAAACAAACAAAAAAAAAAACTCAGCTGTGGATCATTCAGGTAACAATACAGTATTAAGAATCAAGTGTATGTAAACTTTTGAACAGGGTCATTTTTTTAAATTCAACTATTGTTTTCTCTTGTGGACTATATGTAAATGTCTTTTATGTAAAATATCTGATTCAGGTCAGTACTAAATAAAAAATAACATGCATTTTGTATGATCCCTCTTATTTTGCTTATAGAATTAACATTTTGAAGATTCTGCAAGGGGTATGTAAACTTTTGAGCACAACTGTATATATATATATATATATATATATAATTTAAAAAATTACATTAAACATAAGAGGGGGTTAGGGTTTTTCCAGTAAATAATCTCCTATAAAGGACAAAAGATCAATATGAAGTCATTTTTGGTAATGAGTCCAGGGAGGACCATAGATCACAATATCAGCGTGATCTTACGTTATTTCCTCATCACTTATCACAACCCTAGTGTGAAAACAACGCTGATCAGATGACGTTCAAAATAATCCAGTGTGAACTTGGCATTACTTTGGTTGTATGGAAAAGAGCAGCTGGGACATTCTGCTATATATCTCCTTTGTGTTCCACAGAAGCAATAAAGCCGTACGTGTTCGCAACAACATAAAAGTGAGTAAATAATGTCAGAATTATCTTCCTGAGTGAACTAACCCCGAACTGTAGTTCACATTTTATAGTTGGAACAAATTGTCTGTGGTCATCACTATAATTGAATCCTTCACACAGGCCGGCTTTAAGCAAACAGAGTGAAGGATGTCTTGCCAGGGAAGGCTAGAATTGCAGGACTGAGTGATACCTTTTAAGCTACTTAATTCCTGATGAAAATCGATGCTCGTTGGTGTCAGAGCGGAAAATGGATGAAAAGTGAAACCATTGAAACCGAAAAAGCGAGGATGCTAAAATGATACAAGAATCCATCTAGTAGCATCTGTAGATTAATAGCTTCATACTGACCGAGAACTTTTTGACATGGGAAATTCTAACCTTTTACGAAATGTTCTGTCTCTCTGCACAACATCTCATTGAATATTGAGCTTTTAGCAGGTAATTTTAGTTTCTCTTGCCATTTGTAACAGCCTTTGCAATTATGCAGTAATGAGCGGTGCAAAATAAGGCATCTAATTTCCCTCCATTAAAATTTCTTTCATTGTGCCCTGACACTAACCCTTTTATATACGAGTGATGCCTCTGAAAAGCGTGACTTGTTAGTCCCATTTCCACATATGGATAAGACCGGTTGAATTGAATTCTGTTAGGCTGTCATCTCCATTAAAGAATCTCAGGGTCTAACAATTCCTTGGACCAATCTGTTATAAGAAAAAGTGGCAAAATGTACACATTTCCATTCTGTTCAAAAGTTTTCACAACTATCACTAAACAAAAAAAACACAGCTGTGGATCATTCAGGTAACAACACAGTATTAATAATCATGGGTATGTAAACTTTTGAACAGGGTCATTTTTATAAATTCAACTATTGTTTTCTCTTGTGGACTATATGTAAATGTCTTTTATGTAAAATATCTATATTATAATATAATATAATATTCAGGTCAGTAAAATAACATGCATTTTGTATGATCCTCAGGATCATACAAAGGATTTTTCTGATGAACAGCAGACAGTTTAACTGTTCAGGACAAACAAGGGACTCATGAACAACTATCACTAAACAAAACAAAACAAACAAACAAAAAAAAAAAACTCAGCTGTGGATCATTCAGGTAACAATACAGTATTAAGAATCAAGTGTATGTAAACTTTTGAACAGGGTCATTTTTTTAAATTCAACTATTGTTTTCTCTTGTGGACTATGTTTCAGTCAGAACTCATTTCACACAGCAGAATTTTGAATCAATTATCTCAATCGTGTCTTTGATAATTCACACTGTGTGATTGTCACTCGTGTGAATGAGCATCAATTTGCTTCCGATTTTGGGCATTTGTCTGCGATTTCGCAAAACCTTTGTGTTTACATGCAGAAGTGCACTTGAGATTTATGATGTGGAACGTAGTTAGCAATTTTACTATTTTGAACTACTTGATCTCATGATGAAAAGGTACTCCTGGGAACTTTTTCACAAGATATATATGTACCAGTAAGTACATATTACTGCAGTTTCTAACAGAAATGAACACTAGAGGCTGTAAAACAGCCAGCACAGAATTGGACTTAGAATGCAGAATTTTTGGGTACAAATAATGTCAACATGACTCACGATGAAAAAGCTGAACATGAGTAATCAAAAAACTAGCTAAAACGACATGCTTGCGATTTTGTGTTTTTTACATCACGTGCTTTTGTTTATACTATCAAGTAGGTTTAGGTTTTGAGGTAAATGTGTTCAAAAGAAAATCTGTGTGTAACGTCACTACCGAACACCATTTTTCTATAATTAAACATTTTTTTTGGAAGTTCTTCTAGTTTTTATGTGTACAACTTTTCAGAACTGTGCTAGTTAACCATGTGGTGATTAGCATCCTTGAGCTAGGTTCAAAAGTATCTATAATTGTCACTACCGAAACAGTCACGACCAAAACATGTCATCATTGTTTTTGCAGCGACAAAAGGGAACACATAATCCTTTCTTTGGCGGAAATATACACAATTTTAGTATGATTATGCGCATTTTAAGTATTTTAGTATGTTTTAGTAGTGTTTTAGTATGCAAGTTCTGTAATGACTGTAATGAATTATCAACCAAGATGTCATGGTAGTGTTTGGCTCAATGTAGATTCAAACTAATGAATCATTAAGTCTAAAATCAATATGCTAAACTTTTTGCAAAGAAAAAAATGGATTCAAAATACAACAAATCTCATAGATCACACTTGAAATATTGTTAAAAAAGTAATTGTTATTGATTTACATCTGAACACTTTTTAATAAAATAGAAACAAAATATATATTATTGTTTTGGTAGTGACATATTTGGTAAGAGGACAAATATTCCAAAACTTTTTGAAAAAACAACATGAGATTTAACTGCACAATTAATATTCATATTATACAATTTGCATTCGTACAAAATTTATGGGAAAAGACATTTTTTTTCAACTCAGTTTGTTTCCAACTCTGACTTTGAACCAATTCTTTAGAATGGCCCATATATTAGAATGACTCATATTATCATTTAGACCACTTTTAGTTTACTTTTATTGTACTTATTTGTTATTAATGGAGCTTGGCAGAGTGCTAAATATCTCCTTTTTTAACCCACAAAAGAATAGATCAGGGTGAGTAAACAATCATGGTGAATTTCTTTAGGAAACTTTGTTATTGGATTTAGAAAATGTCATTATGGCATCACTGATGTTTATCAAGCTTCATACTACATCCTTACTATCATTAAGTTAACCGAAAATAGCAGAGGCTCAATGAAAAACTCCAGACTGGTCAGCCGGTTTCAATACAAACACCATAAATAAATGTTCTCTGCAAGCTCTGCAATTTTTTTTTCCTTTGGGGGGCTCCGTTTATACTCCTGAGGAACGCTTCTGAGAATTCCTGGAGGATTCAGAGTATTTTGGGTCGTGCTGAGAACAATTCACTAAACGACGCCTCGGCTGTGACCCGATTACAAAATTGCGAAAACACTCCAGCAATGTTTCCATTTATCATCTCGGACCAGACATTTCGTAAAGCGGAATTTCACATTTGAGTATGAAGCGCTGCCATCTCAAATAACGGCGAGCCCCAGTCACTGGGACGAATTTCCACAGCCCAGCAAATACCAATTCATGGCAGCAGACCGGAGGCTCTTTGGTGTGTGTCGTGGGTGAAAAGTCAGCACTCTTGATGTTTGAAGTGTGTGTGTGTCGTTTCTGCCCTTCCTTCCTGCACCGCTGCCCTCTCATCCAGTTTATCCTGCACCACTGCCCTTCTATCCTGCCTGATAATGAACCGGTGTGTTTACCTATTTTATCAGCCTCTAACAATGTCACTCATTTGAATCCTCAAACAGAGGCATGCCACCATTGACAGAAATACCACCATGGATACCAATGCAAATATTCATTTTCAACAATTCATTTTGAGACAGCAATACGCAAGTTCATCGCTAATGACTGTGGGAGCTTTTGGTCAATGACATATAAGAGTGTCTATGAAAAAAAGAAAAATCTTTTAAAAGTGTAGTTTTTAAACTTAAAATGTATTTTACTGTGTATTTATGCTGGTTAGTTTTACTTAGTTAAAAAGTTTGCATAATTTTTAAACAAACAAAATAAATGAATCATTTCAATCAATCAGTCAATCACTTAATAAATCACAAAAAAAATAATGTGGTGTAACCATGAACTATAAAGCAACGGCATGTTTTCCATTATTCATTATTTTCATATAAATCATAATCATTCTAAATATACTTTTCAAGATACTTTTTTTTTCTTACGATTATCATTATTTATTCATAAATGTAATTTTTAGGGACTTCCGGTTATGGCGGCAAGGTGAGCAGACGCGTTTTCCTCGTGCTTAATTGCTTTTCAATAAATCCTGCATAATATTCCAGAGAGAGGTCATATAAAGAGAGAAAATTGTAAGCATAAGAGTAAACCACTTCAAACATGCCAAAAAAAGCGGCTAAGGAGAAGAAAACGATGGAGAGCTGCGAGGAGGTAGGCAAGGAGCTAGCTGAAGGGGAGCCATGCTCACCGGAGCAGCCACACGCTGACGTGTCCGCGAACGCTGAACAAGTCATAAACATGGAAAATCCATCAACAAAGGACCTCATGCTTGCCATAACATCATTCAAACAAGACTTTAACACAAAAATTGACGGTGTACTGACGGAAATAAGAATTGTCCAAACGGACGTGAAAGACTGTAGTGGGCGTATCATGGAGGCCGAAATGCGAATATCTACGGCAGAAGACGAGATACAAACTCTGAAAGAAACTATCGAAAAACTTGAGAACAAGACAAAAAACCTCAACAACAAAGTCGAAGACTTAGAAGGGAGGAGTAGACGTAATAACCTGCGTGTACTGGGCATACCCGAGAAAGTAGAAGGCAATGATACCTGTTCCTTTATGGAAAAATGGATAGCGGATACTCTGAAGATAACGCCGCCGGTTTTGGAGAGAGCGCACCGGACAACAGCGAGCCAAAGTTCTACTACGTATCCGAGAACTATCATCATCAAGTGCTTAAACTACAAGGACAGAGAAAACATCTTGAAAGCTGCGCGGATACAGAAAGAGGTGATGTACCAAAACAACAAAATAAGATTTCTTCCTGACCTGCCAACGGAGGTGTATAAGCGACAGAGGAGTTACGACGGCGTGAGGAAGCGGTTACGGGAACTCGGTCTGGATAAGCACCGGGTAATATACCCCGCACGGCTCTTGTTGACCAACGATGACCGCACAGTCGTCTTCAATACACCAACGGACGTGAATAAGTACATCAAGGAACTGGAGACAGTAACTGAGGAAGACTAAATTAAATGTGACTTGATGAGAACTTTTATTGAACTTAAAATCTCGTCAGATGTGGCTGCTGGAAACTGAGAGGTATGTAGGGCCTAAATTTGCTGGAAACGTGACATTGTATTACTTACAGTCTTGATTCTCTTAAAATACTAATATAAAGTTTTAAAAGTCCTGTTTAAAGATATATTTTATTTAGTTTTCTCTTTTGGTTTCTTCTTAAAGTGCAATTAGGTGCTTCTTACGTGAGTAATGAAAAGTACGTGCATGTAGTATGACACATATTTTACTTTCATAAGATAGATAAAATATCTTATCTGGATTATTTTTTCTACATAGACAAGTAATTGAGCTGAGTTTTGGTTTACAGGAGAATAGTTCCTCAGTATAGTGTGGACCTATTCCTGATATTGGAGGGAAGTTATTTAGGGGTTTGGGGGAGCCTGTATGTTCTAGTGAGTCAGGCTTGGGTTCTGGGTGGGTTGCTCTCTTCCTTTTTGTTTTGGGTTTTATTTCAAATGGTACCCTTTATAGGCTTTTACTGTTATTCTTGCATTAAGGTAATTTACCTTTCTTTTTGTTAAATATGACATTATAAAAAATGACAGACGTTTTGGTTGAATGTGTATCTTGGAATTGTAGAGGCCTACGTAAACTAACTAAAATAAAACAAGTAATGGGTAGAATAAAACAGATAAGAGCCAAAATTGTGTTCCTGCAGGAAACACACATGTTAGACCATGAGATAATCAAAATTAAGCGTAGATGGCCAGGTCAGGTATTGTCTTCAGCTTACTATTCGAATTCCAGAGGAGTTATAACTATGATACATAAGTCTATTCCTTTGCGCATTGATAAAATAACTAAAGACCCCAAAGGTAGATTTTTGATTGTACAGGGAAATATTCTATCAACTAGGATTAATCTGATTAATGTATATGGACCTAACGATGATAACGCAGATTTTTATAATGATTTATTTTTGAGAATCTCCACAATGCCCGGAAAACATATTATGGCAGGTGATTTCAATTGTGCTTTGCAGCCCAGTAAGGACCGGTCATCTGGTATTGATAACACCCATGTAAGGTCTAGAAAAGCTTTACAATATTTTATAAAGGAACTTAACCTGGTGGATATATGGAGGGCTCAAAACCCAATAAAAAGGGAATATTCATGTTGGTCGAGTACTTCTAAAGGATACTCAAGAATAGATTACTTTCTGATTTCAGCTGAACTAATTTCATGTATCAGAAATTGTCAATATAGTAGTATTCTTATTTCAGACCATGCCCTTGTATCTTTGACATATGTCGAACCAAAGCTTTCTCATAATCGTACTAAATGGAGATTTCAAATACACTGGATGCAAGACAAAAGATTTTTAGAATTCTTAGGGGAACAAATTGATTACTATTTTGAACATAACACTACCCAAACATCAGCTATAATCAGATGGGAAGCCTTTAAGGCCTTTATACGAGGACAAATTATAAGCTATACGAGCAGGAAGACAAAAGAGAAACAGGAGAAATATAAAACACTTGAAACAAAAATTCGCTTACTCGAGGAAAAAAGTTTACAAGCAGACCAAAATACTGATAATGTTTTAAAAGAATTGCTATTGTTAAGAACCCAATATAATGAAAAAACACATGAAAAAGCAGCGGCCAATTTATTAAGATTAAAGCAGCAATTTTACGATCAGGGAGAAAAACCAGGCAGACTTCTTGCTTGGCGTATAAAACAACAGGAATTAGAAAGAGCAATTACTAGTATTGAAGATGAAAATGGAAATATGACTGTAGATCCGTTGGAAATTAATAAAGCGTTTAGAAACTTCTACGAAAAACTATATTGCTCTGAATGTAAGGCCACGACTGATGCCCACTCCGCGTTTTTTGATAATCTCAACATTCCTAAAATATCTGAAGAACTTAAAATTAAATTAGATGGTGAGATTACGACAGATGAAATTATGGAGGCTATAAAGACATTAAAAGGTGGTAAAACAGCAGGACCTGATGGCCTGCCCATCGACCTATATAAATATTTCAGTGATAAAATGGTTAAGCCACTCTATGATATGTATATTGAAAGTTATAATAGTGTCTGTCTTCCTAATTCTATGAGAGAGGCTTTGATCATTCTTTTACCAAAACCAGGAAAACCAAATACGAAGTGCGGAAATATGCGACCTATTAGTCTGATAAACACAGATACCAAAATAATATGTAAAATCTTGGCAAAAAGGCTAGAGACTGTACTTCCGGGCATTGTGGGTGATGATCAGAACGGGTTCATTAAGAATAGGCAGGGATTTCACAACGTAAGACGTGTTTTAAATATTTTGCATAGCCAAAAAGAGGAAAAGGATACTGCTCTTCTCTCGCTCGACGCGGAGAAGGCTTTCGATAGAATCGAATGGGCTTATCTCTTTGACGTTCTCAAAAAATTCGGATTTGGAAACTCCTTTTTACATTGGATCAAATTATTACATTCCAACCCAGTGGCTGAAGTTTTAACCAATGAGATGATTTCTGAGCCATTTAATATTACAAGAGGTTGCCCTCAAGGCTCACCATTGTCCCCACTTTTATTCATTTTGGCTATAGAACCGCTAGCAATAGCCGTAAGAGCTAACAACCACATACAAGGGATTAAAATGGGTGGCAAGGAACATAAAATAGCTTTATTCGCTGACGATGTAGTGTTATTCCTAAAACAATTAAACGTCTCTCTTCCAGCACTTTTAGACCTGATCAATCAATTCGGAAACATATCGGGATATAAAGTGAACACATCAAAGTCATCGTTATTGCTGCTTAATAAAGATAGCTGTCCAAATACATCACATTTATTTACCCTGAAAATATCACCCAGCTTTACATATTTGGGTATCAAAATTGTCCCCCAATTAGAAAATATAATTTCTACAAATTATAATGTTATAATGGAATCAACATCTAAAGATCTGGAGAGATGGTTATCTTTACCAATTTCATTGATAGGAAGGATAAATATATTGAAGATGAATATTTTGCCTAAATTCATGTATTTATTCCAAAATATTCCCTTGGCGCCACCAGCTGGAGTGTTCTCAAAGATTAATTCAATTTTCAGGAAATTTATTTGGAACAAGAAATGCCCTCGAGTTCGTCTTTCCCTTCTTTATCTTCCATTTGACACTGGAGGGTTAAAATGTCCCAACCTGTACTGGTACTATTTAGCTGCACAATTAAGAACAATAATGTTTTATTTTTCCTCTGGAAATAAACCATCCTGGGTGGATATGGAGTCATGTGGTTTTGCGTTACCCTTAAACTTGTATATATATTCAGATAAGTTTAAACAACTGAAAACAGTCACCGCACACCCCATAGTTTGTAATATGATTGGAGTATGGTATGAAGTTAGAGAGTACATGAAAATAGCTGACTCTTTATCCCAGTATAGTCCCATTTGGGGCAACACATTATTCAAACCAGGTACGAGGGACTCAGGATTCCGGTTATGGGTTGAAAAGGGATTAAGCAAAATTAGTGATCTTTTTGAGGAGGGAACGTTGATGTCGTTTGAACAGATATCTACTAAGTATAATATTCCAAGAAAACATTTCTTTAAATACTTACAGATAAGGAGTTTTGTTCTTTCTAGGCAGAACCAATCATTAAACTTGCCAGTACTTTCTTCTTTGGAGGAATTAATTACTAAGAAATGCAATAATAAAGGACTAATATCAGTTTTTTACAACTGGCTTGTATCAGGGTCTACTGAATCAACAACACCGAAACTTGAATTATGGAAGATGGGATTGAACGAGGAGATATCTGAGGATGAATGGAGACAAGTCTGTAAAAATTCTCAGAAACAGTTAGGGAGCGTTAGCTTAAAACTACTTCAATATAACTGGCTGATGCAGACATACATAACTCCTGTCAAACTAAATAGGTTTAATAAAAATATTCCTGATACATGCTTTAAATGCAGAGAGGCTCAGGGTTCATTTGTGCATTGTGTTTGGGAATGCAACATTATTAGAGACTTTTGGGTGGAAGTGATTAATATTACAAAGATAATTGTATCCTTGAATATTCCCCTAGATGCAAAAATGATTTTGCTACATTTATATCCAAAGAACCTTAAACTAAATCTTCAGCAGCGCAAATTCATAGATTATGCTATATTACAAGCTAAAAGAATGATAGCTCTTAGCTGGAAAAGGCCTGATCCACCATCTATCGGAACTTGGATTAATGCCATGGCACAGTGTATGGCCATGGAAAAAGTAACATATTTTATTAAAAACAAAATGGATGTATATGAAGAAATATGGAAGCCATTTAATTACTACATTAACAACAATAATATTGGTCATTTATTACAAGAGGTGTAACTAAGTGTAGTGTTTGTTTGGTGTTTTTTTTTTTTTTTTTTTTTTCATTTTGTTTTGTTGGACAATGTAACTTTTATGTGTAAAGTACAGTAATGTATACTTGGTTTTTGGGTACCTTGCAATATTCGTTTTGCATTTAAATTGTCTCTTGTATGAGAATTCTATGTATTTCTATAGGTGAGAAGAGAGTGATGTTCTCTTGTTGGGGTGGGAAATAATTGTGACGAAATGGAAGTGTGTTTTTCTGTTACCTGTCTTGCATAATCAAAAACAATAAACACATTGTTCAAAAAAATGTAATTTTTAGGGAGTTGCACCACATGACATTTTACAATCTAAACTAACCTTTCTCCAACATGTCCTCCAATTTATACGACCGACTAAAGTCGTTTTCACAAATCCTCAAATACGTCTCTGTAAAGCGTATTCAACATTTGCTCCCTTATCAGAAACAGGTATCTAACTCAACCTTAGCATTATGTGTAGGTCAATTAGTAGCGCGTTGCACTGCGGAGTGGTATAATCATGTGAACACAGGTTCGATTCCAGAGAACGCATATGTTTTCATTGTATGTTTTTTTTTTTTTAAATATGCACTAGAAATCATGATTTTGCACTATTTCTGTAAGGGGTAGGTTTAGGGTAGGGTTAGGTGTGGTCATATATACGAATTACACCTAGTAAAACACGTTTAAATTACCCTGAAATCGTATAAAAACTCATACGTCATTCGATGACGTCAGATCCAACGCGACACTGTCATTATTTTTACGACCGCTAGAGGGCGCTTAACTTTAAAACGTAAGAATGGATCGTATTTGGTCGATTCAAAAACGTACAACTGGGTCGTATTTTCTTTGAGGACAGTCTCCCTTGCTTTGTCAAATTATTATGGTTATTTTAAGAGACTTGTTGACTTTGTCGTTATCATTGGCTAAAAAATATCAAGTGTAGTTTTCATTAATTTAAATAAACAAACAAACAAAATAAATAAATAAATTAGTCAATAAATCACAAAAATTTCATGTGGTGTAACCATTAAAAAGCTATAGCATAGTTTCCATTAATCATTATTTTCATATAAATATAAATCATAAAATATTTTTAAAGTTTTTTTTCTTCTTACAAATATCTTTAATTATTTATTCATAAATATTATTTTTAAGGAGGTGCACCACTTGACATTTTACAATCTAAACTAACCTTGCCTTGATGAAAAAAAGTCAAATTATTATGGTTATTTTAAGAGACTTGTTGACTTTGTCATTATCACTGGCTAAAAAATATCAAGCATAGTTTTCATTAATTGAAATAAATCTGAAATAAACTAACTAAATAAATGAATGAATAAATAAATTAGTCAATCAATCAATGAATAAACCATACATACACCATACATGTGGTGTATGTATGGTCTGACCATTTACTAAAAAGCAATGGCATATTTCCATTAATCATCATCAGCTGCACCTGTATATAATCAATGACCATATATAATCAATTTCATTGTTCTTCCACAGCACTGTAAAAACTTAAAAGTAAACATTAGAATAAGTAAAAATTAGTTTCAACACACTTCCAAAAGTGTCTGTGCATGACTTTGTAAGTTGTTAAATTATACATTTATAAATTATATTTCTAAATTGTTATAACTAATTGCAGAAACATTTTTACAGTAAATTTGTTTTATTTACACACACACACACACACACACACACACACACATAATCAATCAAGATTCATATATTTTAGAATCATGTTTTTAGGTGGATCTGAAATTACCTAAAAGTCTGTGGTGAGCCTACAGGTCTAAAGTCCTCCTACACCCTTTAAATAAACACAAAGTCAACAGCTGTCATGCAAAGCCTACCATGCCATTGCAATTCCCTACACACCAAAGAACAACACATAAAACTTGTGTATCTTTGGCCAAATCTCTAAAATGATATATGAAACACACAGAAACGTATCAGAGCCCAGCATACTAACAACAGCTGTAAAATAACAAACCGCATTTATTTAAGTGCACTGAGCATGGCTGTTCGCTACAGGAACCCCTTGAGGATCTGAAGATGTACACATCATGAACATGACACACTTTTGGTAAAATGGGCTGAGCGGGTTTTACTCTGTGACGCATGGAAGCGGAGCGAGAAAAGGGCTCTTTAAGTTCTCGGATGTGCATTACCAAGGATTTAATTTCGTTTCGCCAACCTTAATGGCACAACGGAGGGTTCCCTAATAAGTGCCATGGTAACCTATCCATTAGGATGAGATGAAAACGACCTCCTTTCAGAAGAAATGCTGCAGTAGTAATGACAGTACAAAATGTAACTGTAAATGGGTGCATTGCGATAGAAAAGCTAGATAAGGCTAGAAAAATGCTGTGAATTGCACAAAATACTCAATTAACAAAGGAAGTTTTAAGATTTTCTTTAAAAAAGTAGCACTAGTACCAAGCTGCAACAGTGCGGATATTATACACAATATGGAAATAAATATACACACTATAAAAATGATTTTTCAAAGTTGTAAACAAAACGATTACTGGAGTACATTTTTAAAAATAAATTGTACAGTCAGTCTTTCTACTTAATTCACATTTAATTCAGCATGTTACTTGTTTTTGTAATTATTTGCAAAATTTACTAGCAATTTCTGAGTAAAAATTCAAGGTAAATCCAACATTTACTGATGTTCCATTTGAATTAATTATATTCATGATTTATATCTTATATGATTTATTATTGACTATAATACCAAACATAAAGACATTTTTAATGCAAAATTGAATAAAAAAAGCAATAAAGCTTTTTTTTACACTTACCTTGGAATAATACCTACTGCTTCACTATTATATACTATTCACAAAACATAAATTGAAAAAAAAAAAGAAAAAAAATATATATATATATGAATAACGCTATATCACAGCTAATTCGTACATTTTATGAGGTGGCTAATTTGTACGACCTCACTTGTACGATTTTGTACGATTTGAGTGACGGTTAAGTTTAGGGGCGAGGTTAGATGCGGTCCTTCGTACAAATTCATACCAATTTGCAAACCTTTTTTCTCACGAATCATATAAATAAACTGACATTGTACAAATTCATACAAAGTAGCCACCTTATCAAGTATTCATACAATTTGCTAACCTCAAAAAATATGTAAGATTTCAGAAATCATATGAATTTGTACAAGTTAGGTGATGCAATTTTGTACAAATTAACCACCTTCTCAAGTATTCATATGAATAAGCAAACCTTGAAAAATCGTATGAATTTGTACAAGTAGTGTTTTACGAATTAGCCACCTTGTCAAGTATTTGTATGAATTTACAAACCTTGAAATTTACGTATGATTTTTCACAAATCGGCATATAGATTTGTACGAATTAGCCACCTTGTCAAATATGTATAAATTGCTGTGAGATTGGGATAGCCAAAGATGTTCATCTACCATGTCTATATTAAAAAAAACAAACAAAGGTGAAGCCCAAAGAAAGATGACCCTTCTGTTCTACCTGAATAACCTGTTATATCTGGTATCATTAGGTGACAGTCTCTATGAGCAAATAAAGGCGCATGTACAAAATGTTAATACAAACAACAACTTCAAATGTTCACGCTGATATACAGTATGTCTTTGGATTTTATTTTTGGATGGACAGCAAAATGTAGACAGCAGCTCAGATGCAGAGCAGATGGCTGACAAATGTCCTGGCTGGAAGCAACGTTCTACATAATTTGATAATCCTCTGTGCTGTTACTCTGTTTTATAGCTCAGAGAGACTGTACAAGCTTCTTGTAGGAGGATGGTAGCTGTAACAAAATTGAGTCAGACTGAGAAAGACAAAAAGAGACAGAAAAAGACAAAAAACAATAAAGAAAGTGAGAAGTTTTCCTTTAACGATACTGAAGAATTCAGATCTGAAGACAATCTGGAAGCAAAACTACATCATTTATTACAAAGCTCTCACTTTGTTAGTCTAAATAACAAAGTAAAAAAGCTTAACATATATTTCAATTAAAGCAGCGAAATATTTTATCATAACCGGGACTAGACCGGGTTGCATTGAAGTTAAATAACACAGTATGCACAATCTTACTTTTGAAAGATGGAGCGATAGAATAACCCCTTTCCTTCGCCAGTAATGACTCTCTTATCACTGAAAGGCTGTAATCTTAAAAGGCTTCCTGTGAAGTTGTCTTGTGTGCAGCACTCTGGCATTTAATCCATATTTAAAGCATCAAAATTTATACTTCGACTCTAATTGCTTGAGTGTTTGGTGGTGGCAGCAATATTCAGCCTTCACAGGTTTATTTACATGGAAATTTTTAGAGAAATGTGGTTTTCGGGAGTCAAATAACATCATGTTCTAGAGTTCTGGTGTAGTTACTGGTACATATGCTCTGAAACATTGAGCTTTGAGCTCTGTGGGTGATATAAGCACATGATATGTCTTGAACCCATTCCTGCACTCTTTAAAAGTGCTAAAAAGCCCAAAAATGTGGTGGAGAATGCGGGCACAATGTCTAAAAATATACTTAAAATTAATTTAAAACCAAACATTCTCAATTAAAAAAAGTTGAATTTAATTCAGGAAGCAGTATTTACACAATATTTGTATGCTTATTTGAGTTTTAGCTTAGCAACATGCCAATTCCATATATATTGAAATACAATGAAGTGTATTAAAAACAAATTGCCATTTAAGACGACAGCAGAGATTTTGGATCAGAGCCACACATTGAGAGAAACTTAAAACTCATGTTAACTGTGAAGATTTAACAAACCACATTCTGTCATAATCAAATCTGCTTTGAAACAAACCCTGGCCTTTCCTGTGTAATTCTCCCACAATTCAGTCACACAATCAAGATATCAGTTGAGAGAATTCTGGTCTTAACCAGAGGACAAGAGTCCAGATTGATTTTCTTTCTGTCTTAATTCCTCCCCACAGTGTTAAGGGCAAATGAAGTTCTTCCATTTAGCTGCAGGCGACTGCTGCCATGTCACAGTGTGAGTCTGGCAGTCTGTGGTGAATTTTCTCCAGCTTCATTTTGTTTATTGCACTATAATCTGACAGGGTCTCATGTGACAGCTTCTGCTTTTTAGAAACCATTTAAATCACTTTTGTGTATAAGGTAACTGTTAATAAAACATCAATCTGCAGGTCTAAAATCAGATTGTTTGAGTCATATTTGAAGGAATTGTAAATACATGCACATTTGCGATGGCACATCAGTTTAATCCTATATTAAAGGACTAATATGCTCTTGGCAGTGTAAACAGTCAAAAGTTGGTTGCTTATCATTTATCATCTTTAACAATATTTTATTGAAAATGTACACGTACAGTCTCATTGATTATTAATTAATTCATACTTGCAGAACACACACACACACACACACACACACACACACATACACACACACACACACCAATATCTATAATGACAAATAAAAAATTCATTATCAATATATCAATAGTCCTTTTCCTGAAGACGTCTTGAGTGTGGTGACTCTTGATGCACTGACTCCGGCTTCATTCTACTCCTTGTGAAGCTCTTCCAAGTGTTTGAATTGGCTTTACTTGACAGTATTCTCAAGCTTGTGGTCATCCCTGTTGCTTGTGCACCTTTGCCTACCCAATTTCTTCCTTCCAGTCAACTTCGCATTTAATATGCTTTGATACATCACTCTATAAACAGCCACCCCGTTCAGTAATGACCTACTTTGACTTACTTTCTTTGTGGAGGGTGTCAATAATTGTCTCCTGGCCCATTGCCTAAATATTCTAATATTTTGAAATACTGGGTTTTTGATTTTCATGGGCTGTAAGCTCTAATCATCAAAATTAAAAAAAAAAACGTTTGAAATGTTTTACTTTACATGTAATGAATCTAGAATATATAAAAGTTTCCTTTTTTTAAATAAATTACAAACAAAAAAAAAATTAACTTTTTCATGATATTCAAATCTTCTGAGCTGCATTGAATATATTTAATATCAACCAATTATGTATACACTGCAAAAAAAATATTTTCTTATTTAGATTTTTTGTCTTATTTCCAGCCCAAACACTGAAACATTCGTAAATCAAGAACGATTTTCTAGAAAAGTAAAAATAGTCGTCTTGTTTTCAGAAAAAAATAAGATAAAATTAAGCGAGTTTTTGCTTAAAACAAGCAAAATAATCTGCCAATGGGGTAAGCAAAATAATCTAGTTTTCTGCTTGAAAAAAAAATTTTTTGCTTACCCCATTGACAGATTACTTTGCTTGTTTTAAGCAAAAAACTTGCTTTATTTTGACTTCTTTTTTTCTGACATTTTTTGCAGTGTACTAAAAATAAAAATATATCCAATACCCACACTGATAGACCTAAATAAAAGTTATAAATAATATGGTTATGATCTATTGTGCATTTCTTTAGTACAACACATTATTTTTTAACATATTTCCCTGAATGCGATATTAGCACCAGCATGACCCCAATGAAAAAAAAAAAAAAAAATCCAATAAATCTGATAAATGGATTGGCAAGTAGTCATAAATAAATAGCAAATGCGCCTGCTTGAGTGCATGCTGGAAAATGGACCTACCAAAGATAACAAAATGATCCCCCTTGGAATGGGGTGGTAGCTAATGTGCCTTAGCAAGACCCCTCATTGCAGCTAATTCATGCTTCACTGGCACCTCTGCAATATGTAGCCACATCCACTGTCAGGGATGGAGACACTGCAGTCGGCTTTAAAATCCCTTTCACTTGCAGACGTATGTTAATGACTAGATATTAGCTTCCTGGAAAGTCTTCTTCGCGGTGATTCATCTGAGTAATAAGTACCTTAAGCTGGATACTGTCTCTGTAAAAGTATGGGGCTATTTCTCTAATGTGCAGAGTTATAAGGCAAACAGAAAGTGTGTGCGCAGTCCCCGCTGAGAGATCTCAGTGTGCTTCCTTCATAGTATTGGCACACAACAAGGCTCTCAGTAGGAGGCGTGGACATCCTCCTTCTCACTCTCTCTAGCTCTTACTTGGAAAGGAGAAAAAATCTTATTTTTGGCCACTTTTATTGATTCATTCAGCAGGGAACAGCATCAGGAAATAACATGAGCCAGACTTGAACTTTGTCACCCGTATGAGCTCCGTGACTCTATAACTCTGTTTTCACCATGTAGTAAGATTCTTCTCAAAGTTTTTTGGGATTGAATCACGAGTAGTACAGTAGCTTTCTAAATGTGTGGCTATATAATACATCTAAAAAGAAAGAAAGTATCTTAACCGCTAAGCCATTGGTTCTCTGTGCTCTGGTCCACTAAATGTAAAAATAAGACCTTAGATAATGTGCAAGTAATTTAGGAGGCAAATATCTCCCTTCATTTAACGTCTTCCGACACGTAATCCTCTGCAGATGTGCTTCATTGCACCTAATCAAATAAATATGTAATTGAACAGGGATGAACTGGCTGACTGCTGCCCATCGCATGGGAGCGGTTATAGTTTCGGGAATTTGAATTGAATGCATTAACATATTCAAACTACAATCACTGGAAAATTACTCAAATTCATTTAAGAGAGCAGAAAGGTTTGGCTGGCTAGCGTGACTCCAGTTAGCCCTGCTGTTAGAGGCCAAAACAAACCACAAAAGGTGAACAGCTGCCACTGAGACGAATGGGAATTCTAACAGAATAGCTGTCTACACATTCTTGATGTTGACAGATCTTTCTTCAGGTAGACAGGTAGTTTTCAATAGATATTTTATGTCTCCTTGATTCTAACAGACAAATTTCTTCATGTATTATTGAACTCCTTATTGTTAACATTAGCTTTCTGTGATTATTATAAGCATACTTAATGCTAACACTAGCTTTTCTTGATGTTAACGAATAAGCTTTGTTGAGGTAATACACCTCTTTGAAGTTTGTGAGCATTATAAACATACCTGATGCTAACATTAGCTTTCTTGAGATATTATTAGGGTGACTATACGTCCTTGTTTTGGACTTAAAAATGTGTCCGGCCGGAATTCCTAAATCGTCCAAAATGCCCGGGATTTGGCTTTTGCTTTCTACAGTCACCATTCATTGTGTGCTTTTTTGTATTAAAGCCTTGCGCGGGACTTAATCCCGCTCCCGCAAACATTGTAATATTGAATATAATTTCTGCGCATCACAGAGTCAAATATAAATGTCAAATATAAATGTTTTTTTTAAGTAACGAACAGCTGCCAGCAGAAGACTGTTTGTTTGATCATTTTGCCTTCTCAAATCATCACGACTTGACTAAAATAAAATCTATAGATATAAAACAGTTAAAGTATAAAACAATGTTGGTTTAAACGTTAAATATCGTGTTCTAGGCGCATATCCATTCGTTTGTGCGGAGAGTGGAAGCTATTGGCATGCAGGCGCCAGCGCCGTCACTTGCACTTTTTTCCAGTGGAAACAATTTAAAATTATCCATCAAAACAATACATGCCTTACAGGCATGATAAATACATATATGGAGAGCTTTAAATGATTGCTTAACGAATTAAAACAAATCAAAACCAAAAACTCTTTCATAATGTAGCTAATCTGTAAAGATGCATTTCAAAGTAGAGATTTCTAGTCAGGATATTTGCGACACTGATTCAGAATACACTAGTTTATTCATAAATAATTCAAATATCCCCTTACCCTCCGACACATGCATTTGTTATATACAAGGAATACACCTTGATGTAGACTAATATAAAATAAAATAACGTATATCGTATATCGTTTTAATAAATACAAACACTGTGGAACCAAATAAATATGAAAATTCCACTATCTTAGATAAACATTTAACTGTGAGTTTTTACAGATCAGAATAGTGATGTTAGTGACACATGAAAGGGTTAACTGACAAAATTATACTTTAAAACCTTTATCAGAAAATAGAACCCAAGGACTCAAGGAAAGGTATAACAATCAAACTGTGGAAGGTCGCAATCAAAATACAAATCACGATAGTCACAATAGTCTATCAGTCTATCAGAGCTGGGTATGACACATCTAATGGCTTGGAAACCGTTATTCACTGGAATGGCAAACATTATGATACAAGAAAATGGGAGCAGTGCAAACACAAGCGATAAAAACTTTTCACAAATCAGATTTGACCTAAAAATAATGTTTTTGTATTCGAGAAGCCTGCGTGTTTATTGATATAGAACACCTATCTTTCACATTCCTTCCTGGCGGACTTACGAAGGGGTTTACGGACAAGAGCTTTGCTGCAAAAAAATTCACAAATCAAGCTGATGAAAATGACACCAGTTTCAGTCTTCTAAGTGTCCAACTTTCTGAGCGATAGGCATTATACAGTTAAAAGTATCAATGATTAAAACATTATTTCGGCCAGGAGGACGCCGTCACCTGAATTCATAAATCATGGAGAATGGCATTCAGTTTTATTTTCATGTCTATGACAGCGCACGGTGTATTTATAGACAAACGAAATCTGAATATCCTATCAAACCGCAAACTATCTTTACTGCGGTAACTTAAAACAGAAACTAAAAACGAAATGCCATACATACAAAACGGAACTGTTTTAATAGCTGAAACAATATCTAAACGTTATGTTTTGTTATGTTCCGTTTCTAAATGCATAAACAGAACAGCACAAATTCTCTTCCGTGCTTTTAAAAACAGACATCAAATAAACATTAGGCTAATAAATCAAGCAGGTCACGGTCACATCTGCCTTTGTTTCCGCACGGAAGTATTTCGGAACATTTCAACTTTATTCTCGGAACATTTTGACTTTATTCTCGAAGTATTTCGACTTTATTCTCGGAACATTTCGAGTTTCGACTTTAATCTCGGAATCTTAGATTTTTTTTTTTTTAACATGGCACTAAAACGTGTCGTAGAAATTAGCTCTATATTATAGCAATAATATACCTCCTTATGCTAATTGATAGCTTTGTTTGGGCACTTTAGACCTAATCAATCCTTAGCTTTTTTGGGGTATTTGATGTTAACGAATTAGCTTTGTTGATGTATAATACACATAGATCTTCTTGGTGCAAATGCTGCATTAGCATTCTTGGCAATTTGATATCTATTTGAGCAGCAATAATACACCTCATTGATGTTAACTGATAGCTTTCTTTGAACATTTTAGACATACTTCATGCTACCATTAGCTTTCTCAGATTTCTGATGCTAAAAAGCTCACAAGGAATACACCTTTTCGATATGCTAACTAAGAGTTTTCTTGTGTATTATTACACCTCCATGATGCTATATGATTATTGTGGTGCAGCTTCTTGATGTGAACAGTGTTAGCTTTCTACATCCCTGCTGAAAAAAACAGCATATGCTGGTTAGGTAGGTTTTGGTGCTGGTATGCTGGTTTAAGCTGGTCCTTTGCTGGTTTATGCTGGTCTTTAGCTGGTTTATGCTGGTCCTGCACCAGCATTAACCAGCAAAGGACCAGCATTAACCAGCAAAGGACCAGCTTAAACCAGCAAAGGACCAGCTTAAATTAGCAAAAACCAGCATACCAGCATCAAAACCTACCTAAACAGCATATGCTGTTTTTTTAGCAGGGATGTACAAATATTTAATGCTAACATTAGCTTTCTCAGGTATTTTCTTGTGGTATAATATTAGTTGTTGCTGCAGACAGATAGCTTTACCATGGTATTAAAGTCTTCAGTGAAGCATTTTTCTCTGGTATTTTCTTGTGGTATAATACTACTTGTTCCTAACATGTAACTTTCTACAGGTATTATACGCATCTTTGATGCAAACGGCTAGCTTCCCAGTGGAATTTTAGTCTTCCTTAATGCTAACATTAGCTTTGTATAAATATTACAGTCTCTGTGATGCTAACACACATATTTTTCCAGGTATTACAGACCTCACTGATGCTAACGTGAGCTTAATACTTGTTTTAAAGACATACCTAGACATCCTGCTACTGTAACTTTAAATGTTCAGGCAGCCATTCTGGAGTTAACAGACTGATCAAGAAGATGATTAAAACCATGCGGTGCTGTTAATGCAATGTTGGATAAAGTGCCAAGTGTCCTAGAATTTCCATGTAACATTTTATTCTAACTTTTAACTCTGATATTACAAACTCACAGGGAATTATTCATGGCCACACACAGCTGCTACAAGGGAAAATGAATCTTCCTTCCTTATATGTGCTCACAGAGAAAGAGTCACACTTCCATTTCTCAGTGCAAGAATAAAATTTCATAGGTCTTCTTACCATCACATTTAAGGCCTGTTTCTCACTGCACACATAATCAGCGCAACTGCAACGTCAGGTTCACATTGTGCTTTCACGCTGACAGCATTGACACTGACATCTGCTCATAATTATTATATTAATTAGTTAATAGGCTAGTAAAAATAAAAAAAGGAAATATCAAATCAAATTATTTCAACTTTAAATAATTAGTGCATTTTTGTACCCTCAATTAGTGAATTCTGCCATGCTTTTCATCTTTCCAAATGCAACGGACTTGTGTGTTGTTAATTTTCCTCTAAATTTCCTCTGTTCAATTGCTCCCTGAGGAAATTTAGCTGAAGCTTTATTAATCAAAGCCTTTGACTTCGGGAAGGGGATTTCTGTGACTGCTGACTCATAAAAGTGATGTAATGGTCCTGTTGTGTTGATTGCTGACATCAGCTCAGTATAATTCTATTAAAGCGGCCATTTATCGTCAAGATTTCATCACCCTTGCTTTCAGTGACCAAAATTAACTCCTTTATATTTATCTTACAGTTCGATCGGGAAGCTGAGCTTCGGAGCAGCCGGAAAAACATCTTGCCTCCGTAGAGAGATGTTTGTGCTCAATAAAAATAAAAATAATAACCAGACCTTTATATTTGGGGTTGCCAGGTCTGCATAACAAAACTAGCCCAAAGGCCACTCAAATATAGCCCAAAAATAGCTGAACGACCATATCCCAAATATCAAAACTCAAAATATGTAATTCCCATACCTAAAGTACTGTACATGTTTTACAATCACTGTTGAAAAATTATATATCATAGTGATCATAAACACAGCTCACTGGCTCCTTACCAGTCTTTCACAAAACTTAATGTCTACCGCAACTTTGTCTTTTGTAGAATATAAAATATTTCAGTACAAGCATTTCAGCCAAATATACTTTATGCAATATGTCAAACCATTAACCCGAGCGGGAAAAATCAACCCACGGCAGCAGTTTAAAAACAGCGTTGGCAACCCTGGTGTACTGGTTCAAAATTAAAAGCACTCACCAAGAACTTTCTATAATATAATATTAATCTTGCATAGCCAGGATTTTTTTTTCCCTTTGGATTTTTCATCTTATTCTGACCAAGTACTGTCCATTTAGACAAGAAGAGACCTACTAAACGATAAGTCAGCACAGGTTTTATTGTTTGAAATGCTTTGAAGGGTAGGCCTGTTATTTGAAGTAGATTACACAAGCAGTTTTTTCATTTGTAGGTCACAGGTCTGTTTTGATCTTGTTGAGTACAGGAGAAAAAAATAGTTATAGGATAAGAAAATGAATGGCCATCAACCATGCATTTTGTTGATGTCAAAGATAATGTGTCAAATTGAACTCAATGGTATACTTAATGGAATTAATTGTGAATGAGTTGTCAAAATTTTATATTTAAATTTTACAACTCATTTATGTTTTCATATGATCTGCTTACATCCCACTGACGGATGAGTTTAAGGGTTGGATTTTCATGCCTAGTTTTTTTTTTTTAAAGTCATACAAATCAAATAAAAAGGGCAACTGGTATAAAACCATAAAAACGTCATACAAAAGTGCTGGTAAAAACATCATATAAAAAGAAGAAATGACACTTTGCTACAATGTAAAGTAGTGTACAGCTTGTAAAACTGTAAATTTGCTGTCCCCTCAAAATAACTCAACACACAGCCATTAATGTCTAAACCGCTGGCCACAAAAGTGAGTACACCCCTAAATGAAAATGTCTTAACCCTCTTGGGCATGGAGTTTATCAGAGGTTGGCAACAGGTTGCCACTGGAGTCCTCTTCCACTCCTCTATGACAACATCACGGAGCTGGTGGATGTTAGAGACCTTGCGCTCCTCTATCTTCCAGTTGCTCAATAGGGTTTAGGTCTGGAGACATGCTTGGCCAGTCCATCACCTATACCCTCAGCTTCTTTAGCAAGGCAGTGGTCATCTTGGAGGTGTGCTTGGGGTCGTTATCATGTTGGAATACTGCCCTGCAACCCAGTCTCTGAAGGAAGGAGATCATGCTTTGCTTCAGTATGCATGTTGGCATTCATGGTTCCCTCAATGAACTGTAGCTGCAGCCCCAGACCATGACACTCCCACCACCATGCTTGACTGTAGGCAAGACACATTTGTCTTTGTACTCCTCACCTGGACCTTCTGAACCAAATAAGTTTATCTTGGTCTCATCAGACCACAGGACATGGTTTCAGTAATCCATGTCTTTAGTCTGCTTGTCTTCAGCAAACTGTTTCTAGGCTTTCTTGTGCATCATCTTTAGAAGAGGCTACCTTTTGGGACAACAGCCATGTAGACCAATTTGATACAGTGTGTGGTGTATGGTCTGAGCACTGACAGGCTAACCCCCAACCCTTTCAACCTCTGCAGCAATGCTGGCAGCACTCATATGTCTATTTCCCAAACACAACCTCTGGATATGATGCTGAGCATGTGCACTCAACTTCTTTGGTTGACCATGGTGAGGCCTGTTCTGAGTGGAACCTGTCCTGTTAAACCGCTGTATGTCTTGGCAACCGTGCTCCAGCTCAGTTTCAAGGTTTTCTTATAGCCTACGCCATATTTATGTAGAGCAACATTATTTTTTTCAGATCCTCAGAGAGTTCTTTGCCATGAGGTGCCATGTTGAACTTCCAGTGGAAGATTTTTGTCATTTCAATTTTATAACTAATTTACTAGCTTTCATACAATCTTCTTGCGCCCCATTGATGGAAAACTTTCATGAACTTTCATGCTTAGATTTTGTATTTAATCATTCATTTTTGTAGAAATCAAATCATACAAATTCATATAAAAACGACAACTGGTATAATAGTTACATTTTCTTATGAGATTTGTCAGTTTGGTAGATTACACTAGCAGTTCTCAATTTGTGGGTCACAGGTCTGTTCTGATATTGAATACAACAGGGAAAAAACAATAAAAAAAGCAAATAAATATAATCCTAAATCGTAAGAATAAGGAAATGAATGGCCTGATCAACCATACATTTTGTTGATGTCAAAGGTGGTGTGTCGAATTCGTAACTAAAATTTGACTTCGTACAAATCAGCATACACATTTATATGAAAATAGCAACTTGCAAAACAGTTATGTTTTCTCATGAGATCAATCTCCCAGTTAGCTTAACCAAGTCAATTAGCCAGATGCTAACACAGGGACGTGCATGACATGCCCTCATCCTTAAAAATCATGAGCAAAACTATGCAAAATACAAGGAAATACGACTCAGACTACTTTTTAGAACAATTCACCCCAAAATGGTGAAAATGTAAATTTTAATTACTCACCCTCAGGTCGTTCCAAACCAGTAAGAGCTTTGTTTCTCTTTGTTTATGACATAGAAGAGAAGAAATTGTTAAATATAAATGAGTTGTTATTTTTGTTTTCTTTGTGCACAAAACATATTCTCGTAACTTCATGAAATTAAGGTTGAACCACTGATGTCACATGGACCATTTTATCGATATCCTCACTACCTTTCTGGGCCTTAAACGTGGCAGATATGTTGCTGTGTATGCAGGGTCAGAAAGCTTTTGGATTTCAACAAAAATATCTGAATTTGTGTTCGAACAACATGACGGTGAGTAATTAATGAAGAATTAAAATTTTGGGGTGAACTATCCCTTTAAGAAATGTGCATGTGCAATAAAGAAATACTCAAAATAAAGTTGAATTGTAATTTTATATCATTAAGTGATATGTCAGTAAATATGTTAATGGATTTGGAGTATACTTCATATGAAATAAATTATGGCTTTTACTACACCACTAATAATTATGTAAATAAAGCTCAAGGCTGCATTAGAAAAGGCGAATGAGAGAAACGATTTCACACATACAATTTTCTTCGTGTGAATCCACTGGTGGATCCCGGGGAACTTTATTGCTGACTGTAAGCTCCACAGAGATCGCACCTCTACTAGGTTGTGATTAAACGGGACTGTGCCAGGGTCATTAATATGGACTGCTCATTATATCACACCCGTTTCTCCGAGTCTGATGTGGTGTTTCTGATGCTGGCGTGTGAGGTGTTTTCACAACCCGATGACACCTACCTTCTGTGCTCTGTGGCTCAGGAAGTGTCTGAAATGTGGGCCGTAACAGGTGGCGGTTGACAGGGTACTGCATCTTCCTGTAGTATAGTCCTACTCGGTCTGTCGGGCGAACTGAGAAAAGTCTCAAAATGATGAGTTTTCCATACCCCATTGACTCCTGGAATGTGCGTTGTGGTGGGAGGTCCGTGATACAAAGGACGCCAGGACAGTTGAGGCGTAAAGATGGGCCGAGTGATCTGAATGATGCATGAATCTCCCTGAAGGCACAGAAACTGCAGCTTTTTACCAAAGATAGAGGAACATTGCAGAACTTATCATTAATTAATCAAGAGGCGGAGTGTTTTTTAAGTGCACTCAAATCTGCGTCAAATCAAACATAAAAATGGAATGGGAAGTTAATTTAGTGCAATTAATTATAGAAAAAGAATAGTGTTATAAAAATGAAATTTATTCTCTATAGCAATTGCGAAGCTACACAAACTTTAAAACACAAGTAAAAAACATCATTAGTTATCATTTACATGCACACTTCTAAAAATGCTAGCATTTTCCTTGGTCAGTCTAATAAGAAATATT
This sequence comes from Cirrhinus molitorella, assembly GCA_033026305.1. Classification (NCBI taxonomy): domain Eukaryota; kingdom Metazoa; phylum Chordata; class Actinopteri; order Cypriniformes; family Cyprinidae; genus Cirrhinus; species Cirrhinus molitorella. The sequence continues at coordinate 24,675,783 of CM065121.1, read as the reverse complement.
AAACCAAGGAATAACAGTTAGAATAATATGGCTTTTTTGAGTATATTCATAAATCATGTTTTGCCTGACAGATTTCAGTGCTTTATTAGATGATGTTGACATTTACACTAGCTTATTTATTATTATTTTTTTAAAGAGTGTTATGCAAATGATTTCAGCACAAGCATTAAAAGATTTAAATAGTTAAGCCCAAAATCTCCTTTAAAAAGCTAAACAAAAACATTCAAATGTGTTTATTTTATATGTATACAGGTTTGTAATTTTCTAATATTAAATGAAGCATTTCAAGCAACATAAATAAGGAAAAATTAAGTCAATAAATAAATAAAGCCAAATTAATCAATTAACAGATGTTTTTACAAGACTCTTGCCTTTACACTTAGTTTTAAAGTAATAGTTCACCCAAAAATTAAATGTTGCTGAAAATTTAAGAAAATTAGATACGTTTGTACTTTATCAGAACAAATTTAGAGAAATGTAGCATTACATCACTTGCTCACTAATGGATCGTCTGCAGTGAATGGGTGCCGTCAGAATGAGAGTCCAAAGAGCTGATATAAACATCACAATAATACACAAGTAGCTCCAGTCCATCAATTAGCATCTTCTGAAGTGAAAAGTCCTCTAACCATAATATTGCACCTCAATCAGGAGAGAAATATGCAAAGATCAAGCATCAATCAAACTTCTTTTTTTTTTTAACTTAAAGTGTTGTTATGGATTATAGACTCATATTTGGGCCAGAAAGTGATGGTTTATGGTTAAATTTAAGATTTATTTCTTACAAACTTGCTTTAACTTCACAAGATATAGATTGATGCAGCCATGTGGACTATTGTGATGTTTTTACCATCTGTTTCAACTTTCATTCTGATGGAACCCATTCACTCCAAAATAATTTTTCAGCAAATTTAAATTTTTGGGTGAACTGTTCCTTTAAGAAACTTTAGATACTGCAAGATATCTAGTAATATCAAGTTCACACACACATGGGCACACACCTCTAAATGGATACCACTGGTGTTAGACAGTTCAGGCCTTTTGTTCTTACTGAGGCCGAAACCCCCCAAAGACAAGCAATTGGAGACTGCAAGAGCTCTGACTTCACTAAGACAATCTCAGAATACCGAAAAGGATTTCAGCATTCCAAGATAGTCACGCAATAGCTTGGATTGAATTTGGCCATTGTAATCTTTTTTACATTTCGCATATCATTGAGCGCCATGCGCACTCAGCGTGGATTGAATAAATATTGATTCAGACAGTGGCTAGCTGGCTCAATCTCCAAAAATAAAACAAAGAATACGGATGTTTGCAGACTTAGGTGGCCCGGATCTATCTGCTCCTATCCTTAAAGTGAAAATTCACAAGAATAGCAGATTATCTTGAGCTCGCCAAACTGGAAAAGCCAACAAAAGCACTTTATTCTCCTTTCTCCTGACTTAAGCCTCTGTCCCGGCCACGGTGATTTATCGATCCTCACTTGTGCAACCTGAGCTAAGGAAGGCCTGTTTCCTTGTTTCCTTGGTTACTGTGCTCTCGCTGTCATAACCTAACAGTGTCAGAAGCTTCGCCCATAAATAGTCCAGCAACAAAGCCCGGTGTGGAATGTGGACGCCATTTATCTCCCGCAATGTGTCATTTTCAATTACTGTAAAGCATTAATTTAGCACGTAACGTTATGAAGCTTTTTTTGGTTGTTTACTTCAATGTGGGCCTTTACACTGTAGGTACAGTAGTAGCAACAATCGTGACACGCATATAATTGTAGGCATTACTCTATTTTACAAATGTGTAAATTGTGATGTTTTTAAATTGCTTGTTAATATTAGTAAATCTTGATACACAATTTATGTGACTGGATAGCCTGGAAAGTTTATTTTGTAGCAGCGCATTTGGTCATTTCTAAGTCAAAACTGAAACGTAAGCAATAACATAATGAAATATCCAATTACTTAAAATACTAAAAGGTGTTTAAACCTTTTAAGCTGCATATTGTGTGTCAGAAAATTCTTAATACACAGAGTATACAGTATATACAGTGTGTGTGTGTGTGTGTGTTTCATTGAACATCTTCAATAAAAATCACAGCATGCTGATATACAGCCATATTGCATGGCTACAGGTGTGATATTGCATTTATACACCAGTTCGATGGCACGTGTTTAAATACATAAGAGACAACAATGGATTGTCTTTAAAAGTCATCTTTTGTGCAGAAATACTTCCTTCCACCACGGATTCAAATCTAAAGTTGACAGATTAACAGCTGAGCCCAAGCCTCCATTACTTATTCGAAAACGTCACTATAGAACTAGTAACGAATGAACATTGATTTGCTTTATTGAAAGGTTATTGTATTACTGCATTAAAAGCTCACTGTATTATGTGGAGTTGAGTATTATGAGAGAGATGGACTGAGCGAGTGTTATTACCTGCATTCATTCTTCATTATTCATAATAAAACATTAGTTTGAATGTCCGCTGAGGAAAGCGATATCTTTGTCGTAGTATCCTTTCATCTGTTAAGGGCACTGCTCAGTTCATTTGTTGGCTGGGTCTTACAAAGTGTTGTTAAAGTAAACTGTCACTGTTTTCTGTTTCAGTCTCTTTCAATATAAAAGTTTTTACTGCTCTCTGCAACTCTTGTCGCCACCTAATGGCGGAACAATGTAACTAAATGTACCATCATGAACGTTTATCAATACTAAATACTATTATTAAATACTACTATTGTTTATATAAAATATAATTTATTGAATAATATTATTTAATGAACAACAGCCATCATAAAAAGTTGCTAAGCAATTCAGTCAAAAGCACAAAGGCAGAGCTCTGATATAAGGCATTATATTTACATATAATATAACATGATGAGATTTTCCCCTTAAGGCCCCGATATACTTCAAACGAAGTTCGTTTTCGTTGTTCGTTTGAGGGCAAAAAGAAGTTTGAAAAGGGCGAGGGACGCTATACTGTTTTCGAACATTCGGACACCCTCCGCTGCTGGAGGCGGGTTTTTTAAACGTGTCACGGCGCTCACGTCTTTAAAATCTCTCCACGAGTGATCGTACAGGTGTGGATACATCTGTACCAGCTCTGCTACTCGACTCTCCAGTGTATTCATGTTGCTACCTTGGAGTTGTTGTTTTTGATGTTGTTCTCCTGTTTGCCTTCAGTTGAATGAGAAACAAACCGGGGAAAAAAATTCACGCGTCAAAGCAGGCAGAGTTCCAGAACACGCCCATCGACTGCGTAATCGCCGCAGACCAATGGACGCTCAAAGGTGTTTAGGAGCCGAAATGAACTCCCCCAAAAAGTTCGCTTTGGTGAGCTGTTTCGAACTGCCGAAACGAACTCAAAACGAACTTCGTTTTGGCCTGATTTTGTTCGAAATGACATCATTTCAGTTCGTTCTTCGTTTTCGTTTTAAGTATATCGGGGCCTTTAGTCAACACTATTTGCCTTGTAAAACAGATTTACCCAAAACTAATTATACCCCATGTTTTATGTGAATGTGACACAGAATACATACCAATAAGTACATATCACTGCAGTTTCCAAAATAAATGAACACTGGAGGTGGTAAAACACCAAGCACTTGTAATCATTTTCATACACAGTTATGATCACAACTCCATATGTTTCGCTTTTCTCAGCCCACACAAAATTAAACTTGGGATGTGGAAACCTTGGGTACGAATCCTGTGAAAACCTGTGAGGTGTAGTGCAGATGGTACATTAATTTAAAACGTCACAGAGCATTAGCGATAAAGCACCACTCAACAGACATCAGAACTGCGGTGACACGTACAAAACCAACGTCATCTGTTCCAGCAAAAAAAAAAAGAAAAAAAAAAGAACACTCTTTTAGTGCCACACGGTGGACATTTCACATAGAATATGTCATGAAACGTACAGGGTGGTATGTATTTTGCATCTTGCAAAAAAGTTCCCACAGGATCAGGTTGCTCATGTTTAACCCTTTGACACGTATGATCACACCAGTGCGATCAGTCTTGGCTGGTCCCATACATTTATAGTTTGTAAAAACACGCTGATGTCTATGGAAGCAGCAATAATGATCTTAAAAATATAATCTGATGACATGTTTTATTAACATCATATACACATTGTGTAGATAACTGTAAAGTTTACTCTGCTCTTCTCCCAGCTCACCGGAGACTTACTTTAATGTCTTTCGGGAGGAGAGGATGAATTTGCGTGTTACCGCTCAGATTCAGCGTGAACTAACATGGCGACGCCCATCACCAGGCATAGATCGACTAACAGGGTCATTATAATAGTGTTTAAACTTCCAAATACATTTACTTGCACATATTCCAGAAGCAGAATATAAGATGTTTCATAATATAGTGAGCATGTTTGTGAATATGAATAATAAAAAAAGAAAAATGACATAAACGCGATCCATGCGTCTTACAGCTCTATTGTGGCTGTGGTGTGCCATGTGCAGAGATGTATAAAGTACTAGAGACCCAGACTTGAGTAAAAGTACAAGTGCTCTATCAAAAAAGTGACTTGAGTAGAAGTTAAAGTGCTCTTTAAGCACCATACTTAAGTGGAAGTACTAAAGTATTCAACATTTTTTGTACTGAAGTATTGCAAGTAGTTTATTTTAAAATTTACTACTCAAACACTGAAAGTAAAAGTACAAGTAGTGTTAATGGGCATGTGATTAAGCAGAACGAAAATAAACATGGTTTACGATTTATAATACATGTATGTGATGGGTCAAAAACACCATTCAGCTAGTTAATGTTAAGTGAACATCGCAGCATGTTATGAACCGCGGGTAACGTTAGCTAACGTTAGTTAACTTATCTAGCGCTTACGGATAGCTCAAACTGCTGTGTTTTGTGTATTATATTATTTTACCTTACCTTGATATGTTTCTTCAAATTCGACGGTGAATTTTTGAAGGCCATTAGGCCATTATTTCGCAATATCTCGGGAGGCAGAGTAAGCACTTCATTCTGTATGAATTGTCTTTCACTTGGGGCCGTACACATGTTGCGTTTTTTGCGCGCGTGCTCATAATGGAAGCGACGTGCACATTTTTCCAGGCGCGTTCGCACCGCATCGAGATAAAACCATTTCAACTTTGCAGAATGCCGCAAGCGCACAGCGAGTCATGTGACAAGAAACAACCAATCAGCTTCATCCTTCCCCATAACAACATCGAAAGCTCAGCCAAGATGGATGAACAGCTGATCAACGCTGTTACAGGGATAACCATTTTTAAATAAATGTAGTAGCAGAGCTACTGCAAGTGATGTTCAGTGTTGGAAATCCATTTATGCTTTGCTGTAACATCAGTGTCTTTGTGGAGAGCGCAGGTCATTGTTGCTTAGCAACGGCAGACGCCAAGAAAGCGCAAGCTACAGAGCGCTTTGGAACGAAGGGGGAAGCGGCGCGCCTCGCGTTTTCCACGCGTTTGTAGGCGCGACATGTGAACATTCTGGGTTTTCCATGTCGAAAACAAACTAAAGTGCTCTCAATGCAGGCAGGCAGTGCTGTCTTCTTTGATCGTCTGATTCGCTCAATGATGAGCCAGTTTATTCAAACCTGTGTGACAGAGCCATCTACAGTACTGCTCTGGCAGTGATGATGTGGGTGGAATGATTCGTAACATTTTTATAATTGTAACGAGTAACGATGCAGCACATACAAAATCTATCGGAGTAAAAGTATTAAACGCATCGGAAATATGTACTGAAGTAAAAGTGGAAGTAGGAGAAAAAAACAATACTCCAGTAGAGTACAGATACGGCCTTTTAGTACTTAAGTACAGTAGTGAAGTAGTTCTACTTCGTTACTTTACATCTCTGGCCATGTGACAAGCATGACGCATCGCCATGGAAACAATAAAGCGATACATTCTAAAATAACGGTAGCATAAAAAAAACTCACCCTAGGGGGCTCAGAATATATTAAACTCGCGTGTGAATGGGTTAACCACTATAGAGACATCAGAACCAGCGTGAAATTCCAGAGGATCTGGCTTAGGTAAGGCTACTCTGGGCAGGTTCATGAGTGCTGAATGCCCACTGACGCCCTGGAGTTCATATCTCTGAAAAACATTGAATAAAATTTTTAATTAGTATCTTTACTAACAAACCGCATATTTGAAGTCTAAATGTACATTATCACCTATAAAACTCTTAAAACTACATTCTGTGACAAAAAACAAAACAAAAAAACAATGGTATTTTTAAAATTTGGTGCTCGCTGCTCGCTGTGAGAAATACCACAAGCTGAATGATACAAACATAGAATATCACACTCCAGCCAATCAAGATTCAAGAACCAGAAAAATTTCATATTGATATTACACTTTAAATACATAATATGATGTAGTTACATATTTATACAAGTAATCTGCATGTTCACTAGAGAACTTTGGTGGTTTTTAACAGCCAAGCCACCACTAACCACAACTATCACTTAGAAAAATAATAAAAAATGACTAATTACAGCACATGATTGCCACTCACAGGGAACGTGTGAAAACCTCTGCTTGACAATATGATGATGCTTCCTTTCTATTACATCTGTCTGACATAAGCATAAACAAGCAAAGTGTTTGAGAGGAAAGGAAGAAAAAAAATGTTGACGTAACGTGGCTGACGTGTCCCACTCGACCTAAAATGTTACAATATGTCTTTGTCAAAGAAGGAAACAAAGTTGTGGCCATCTGATTCGCTGCTCTTCTGAAACAATGCTAAGTTAATGTGACACGACAACTTGTGTTGCAATTACTAGTCTGTAATTAGTCTGCTGCACCTAAGGCCATGATATGCTAATGCTAATGATAAAGAAATTAGGGTGTCAAAAGAAATTAGCGCATGCGAGTTGAATTACCACAAAATCTTGCTAATGTGTAATATCTGAATTGAAATCAGGCAGCGTGATTGATAAGACGCTTACGGCGATGCGGTAACACAGGTTTAGCCTACTTGCGTATGAGATGCGTGTGAATGAAATGTGACTTTAAATATTACTGGCTTTCTTCCTGCTTTTTGGTGATCGTTCTGCTGATAACTTTCCAATTTCAAGAGGCAGAACATCAGAATGGTTTGTGAATCACTAAGTCTCAGTCATTTGTGAATCAGTCTGGAGCAGTAATAGAGTTTCATATCTTCAGAATGGTTGGGCTGTTTATCAGACGTTTTACAGTGCATCATGGCAAACATTTTTATGTGCATTTACTTCATTTTTATGTTTACATCACAATAAACTCTTTATTAGAACACACTGTTCATGTTAGTGGTGACAGTTGACCCCAAAATAAAATCGTTTAACCAGCCTAATGTTATTCCAAATGCTGTTTTTTTAGTATTAATATTATTATTTTTATGGTGCATTTAAGTTGTTTTTATCACGTTTGTATTTTTTAGGACTTACAAACTGCCATTACATGGAAAAGAGCAGCATAGACATTCCTCAAAATCTCTTCTTTTGTGTTTTACAGAAAATAAGAGAAGATGGGCTTTTTTTTTTTCATTTTTTATTCATGTTTCTTCATATATATATATATATATATATATATATATACACTGCTGCTCAAAAGTTTGGGATCAGTATGATTTTTAATGGTTTTAAAGACATTTCTTATGCTCATTGAGGCTGCATTTAATTGAAAATACAGCAAAAACGGTAATATTGTGAGATACTATTTCAATTAAAAATAATTGTTTTCTATGTGAATATATTTTAAAATGTAATTTATTCCTGTGACACAGAGCTAAATTTTCAACATCATTGCTCCAGTCTTCAGTGTCACATGATCTCTCAGAAATTATATTCTTTTTTTGGTTTATTTATATATACAGAAATACATTACTATTCAAAATTTTGGAGTCACTACAAATTAAATTAAATACCAATTTAATAATTTATTATATTATATTAATTATATTAAGAAAGAAAAGAAACATCCAATAAAACAATTAATTATGAAATCATACAACTGGAAAAGATGGGAAATAGCAGCAAAAACATTTTTTCAAAAACTATTTATTTATTTATTTTTTTGTTTTACATAAGAGGATAAGAGACTTTTTTCTCAGGATTCTGATTTTTTTCTCATAATTGTGAGATAAGCTTGCAATTGCATATTATAAAGTCAGAATTGTGAGAAAGAAACTTGCAATTGCGAGTCATAAAGTCTGAATTGAGAACAATAAATACAATCAGGATTGCATATAAACTCGCAATTACGAGTTATAAAGTCAGAATTGTGAGACATAGACTTGCAGTTGTGAGTTATAAAGTCAGAATTGAGAGATATAAACTCAAAATTGCAAATTATAAAATCAGAAATGCATATGAACTCACAATTACGAGTTATAAAGTCAGAATTGTGAGACATAGACTTGCAATTGTGAGTTATAAAGTCAGAATTGAGAGATATAAACTCGCAATTGCAAATTATAATATCAGAATTGCATATAAACTCGCAATTAAGTTATTAAGTCAGAATTCAGCATTGATAATAATGTTTCTTGAACAGCAAATCAGCATATTAGAATAATTTCTAAAGGATCAGAAGACACTGAAGACTGGATTTCAATGCATATATACTGTACACATTAAAATTTACCTCAAAATTAACGTTTAGCTCCATTTTGTTCTGCATTTTATTTTGTATTACCCTAGTACTTCTATCACTGTTGTGACCTTCTCTAAGGACCTTGTTTGTCCTTAATCCAGCCTGAGCTAGGTGACGAGGGCCCGGAGCGTTTTCATCATCTTTTCCAGTGCATTTTAAAAACCCCCTCTGAGAGCACATCTAGTAAACATGTTTCAGACAAGTCAATCAGCTTTCTCTCCTGCCCAATCAATTGAGTGGCCAGGGCTTAAAGCGCCCTGGAAATAGATTGAGGTTTTCAAACAGTCCAGAGTGCACTTAAGCATGAGGATAAATCGGCTAACATTTCCATCTGCGGCCCGGCAAGGCATATTAATGGCCGTTATATTTGGTTTTGGTCACATCTGACCACCATAGAATGCTTTTAAAGCTTCCACTCGACGAAGTTTGCCTGGCAAAGAGGAATCCAACAACGAGACGCATGTGAATTTTCTGGGGTTTATGGATTTGAGTTGTCTGAAGAAGCGGGTTGCTGCCCACACACAAAATAAGATGCAGAAGATAAAGAAGGAGGTGACATTTAGGGCTTGCCAAATGCAAAATCTGAGGGTTTTAAATGAGGTCTTGGCTCAGCTCTTGGTTTCTTGGATTTATGCTCAAAGGCCATGTTTCTGACGCCGCGCTCACAGTGCAAATTCCATCTCGTTGTAAATGAAAATGTACTGAAATTACAACTTGCTCAGGGCAGAAATGCCGTTTTCTGCCCAAAGCACATACCATGGCATTCATACTACATTTAATATCTGGAATGTGAAGCCTTTCTAAAGGAAACATATTACTTTAAAATATATATATATAATTCTGATTGATTGATTTACTGATTTTGTCTTTTAATATTATTTTTATAACAACCTAATATGACATTTTAATATTTATTATATTTAATATTACATATCTTTTGCATAATATATATCTGTAGTAATAGCACAATTTCATATTTAATATAACAATTTCATATATAATGTTATTTAATGTATATTACCTACAGAATATGAATAAACTTACTATATCTATATAAACTACTTAACTATATTTTATACAATTATTCATGTATTTAGAGAAAAAATAAGAAACACCCAGTATAACAATTAAATATAATATCATATAACATATATATATAACGTAATCTGTTATAATTTATAACGTCTCGGTTACATATGTAACCCTCGTTCCCTGAAGGATGTCACATCGGTGATGACCGACAAATTGGTGCTCGTCCAACACGGGCCGGTGACCCGGACTCTTAGCGGTGGTACAGCAACTGTGGCGACTAGACGTGGCGTCTCTATTCCCTCCTTCAGGGAGCGAGGGTTACATATGTAACCGAGACATTCCCTTTCAGTTAATTGAGATCCCTACCAAAGCACCATAGTTGCTGCTCTTTCCATTGTCCTGAGCGAGCCTCCTGCGCACCTTTTTTGGCCTAGGCTGGGGCTCGCAACAAGACGACCAGTCACTGTATATCACAAGACTGCCCATTCAGTGAGACTGGAAACACTGGGAATGAACCCGTTCAAGTTGGAACTGGAACTTGTGGAAGCCCCATCCTTCCCACAGGAGAAGAAACATCATTTTTCAGGAACATATGGAAGATTGGAGGAGATTGGATTGTAACCCTCTTGGAAATGGCAGACAGTCTGCCAGAGAAACACAGGCTCTGAGGCTATACCGTGGAATTTTACATTTATGGGATCCACTTAGGTCTCTCATATGGACCCCAGTTCTCATGGATTTATCAAGTGAGGGCCTGGTGCTGGATGCTCCGCCACGTCTGGCTGCCGAGGGGACTGTCTACTGTACGGACTCTCTGGAGCGGTTTTAGCAAGCCAACCTGAGCTGGGGCCAATCAGTGCTTCTACCCGTTTGAGGTGAGAACAGAGGAGGATAACAAAGTCTATAGAATATAGTGAACACGTTAGGGGTTGCTCTACCTGCACGTCTACAAATATTTGTCAGTGAGGTGCCACAAGAAAGTGCCTAAGGGGATGCAACTCTTCTCGTAGAGTGAGCTCGCAACCTGAACGGGCAGGGCACAACCTGTGTGTGATAAGCCAGGGTGATAGCATCCACTATCCAGTTGGCCATCCTCTGCTTGGAGACGGCATTCCCCTTCTGCCTCCCTAAAGAGCTGGTCTGAAGTCTTGAAGCTTTGTATCTGGTCTACGTACCTTCTTAGGGCTCAGGCGGAACAAAGCAAAGCTAGGACTGGGTCTGCCTCCTCCAGGGCTAGCGCTTGCAGGCTCACCACTTGATCCCTGAAGGGAGTAGTGGGAACCTTGGGCATATAGTTGGGCTGGGGCCTCAGGATTACCTGGGAGTCAGCCGGCCCAAACTCTAGGCACATTTTGTTGACTGAAAATGCATACTGGTCACCTACCCTCTTGATAAAGGCCAGAAGCAGAGTTTTCATTGATAGAAACTTCAGCTCGGCTGACTGCAAAGGCGAATGGGCCCTGCTGTAGTGCTCTGAGCACTAGAGACAGGTCCCAAAAGGGTACAGAGGGGGACCGAGGAGGATTTAGCCAGTAAGGTGCCACAAGCACAACCATCCACCGTCTGGGGATGGAGTCTCCATTCTCCGGGGAGCGCAGCTCGTGAAAGCTTGTTGGCTGCAAGCCCGGAATGTGAAGGGCATGAAGTGACCTCAGATGCCTCTGAGTCCAAAGGAAGAGGTGGCGGCCAGTTTTGACATGCGACGGGAGCGTGGAAGGCCCTTTGAGATGGTTCAAGGCAAGGCATACTGCTAACAACTCTAGGCAGTGCCAATACAGTTGGGGGCCCGTCCAAACCCCCAACACTGCCTGCCCATCATATGTGGCCCAGCTGGTGGTGGAGTCATCTGTGTGAACCACAGCATGCCTGAAGACCTGTTCCAGGGGCCGGTCTGACCACAGGGTGAAGGTTTGGTGGAAGGATGGTGTGACTTAGAAACAGTAAATGACATACCACACTCACCTCGGGAATCGGTCGTGAAGCCAGTGCTGAAGTGGTCTCAAATGAAGCAGTCCCAGTGGCGAGACCGCCACTGCAGCGGCCATATGCCCCAGGAGCCTCTGAGACTGTTTTAGTGGGACAACACCGGCTGAGCACGTTCCTGCATGAGGCATGTCGTCTGTACAACCAAATCCAACTCTATACCAAGAATTTCCCAGTTGACCCAAAGGCCCAACCGGCTGAGGTCCGAGAGCACCAAGTCCCTGTGTTTGCACAACTTATCCTGAGATAGTATGAGCCAGTCGTTGAGGTAGTTGAGAATGCAAATGCCCTGCTCTCTCAGAGGAATGAGGGCCACCTTTGCATTTTTTTTGTGAAGAAACGGGGCAACAGGGACAGCCCAAAGGGCCAGATCTTGTACTGATATGTCCATCCTTCAAACGCGAACTGCAGAAATGGTCTGTGTCATGGAAGGATCGAAACATGAACACATCAGGTGTCCTTCAGGTCAATCACTGCAAACCAATCTTGGGGGTGGACGCGACTGAAGATAGATAGATAGATAGATAGATAGATAGATAGATAATGACCAGGGACAGTTCATTAGTTTAAATTAATTACTGTTCATTTTATGTTGTGCTGCATTTCAGGCAGGTTTTTGAGCCCGTAAGTCATTACTTCAAACCACGACTCACGACTTTGTAGCGTTCCAACCAACATGGCTTAACCTTAACTTTAGCTATACCCAACATTTCCATGTGGCGATATACTTTCACAACATATTTATAGTTTCAGACACATAACATTGTAATACATAATTGTGTGTATATTATTTATTATTATTATATTATTATTAATAATGCATAAACACCACATCTGTAGGGGCTGCCACTGTTGTTTCGCAGGCTATGTGACGTCAGAGAGTGGAACTGGGAATACATCGATCTAGTACGAGTTCACGGGTGGGAAGTTTGACTGCCATTCCAGTGTACTTTCACAGGTAAAAGGTTGGAAAAACATGGGTAACAGGTTGCCTGGAACATGGCATTAGTCTTGAAATCAGATTTGTAGAATTAAATTAATTAATTTTATGTTATTTTAGATATACCCACCTTATTTTTCAATGAAATAACGAGAAGAATAACAACATGCAAATGCACTACTAAGATAATATTTGAAATAATATGATAAGACATACCAGTTTGAGATATCAAGCAGCAAAAACTTGTTTTGGACACAGATGACACTACAAATTGTCACACACTCTTTAACGGGAAAAATAAGGTGGATATTAATATTATATTATTGTGATTATTATTATATGTATTATTACTGCATATGCATCTTCTAAAACCACCACATGCGCTCTGAGTTTTGTCATCAGTGTGTTTTGCGGTTCTCTATAGTGTTCTCTGGCTCTGGTGACTGTCTGCATCATCAGCGAATTTGGCACTTTTCAACGGATAATCTCCTGTGATAAGAGCCCCACCAACCCATTTCACATTATCTGATGTTATCACACATGCCCAAAGTCCAATTTCTCAGTTCAATCACAAAAAAGCGAGCAGATAATAAAAGTCACCCTCAACTTACACATCCTGATGAGCCAAAGAAAGATGAAGAGCTGCGCCAGAAGAGGCCACAGATAGCAGGCTTTTCTGGGACGGGGGGAAGATCTTCGGTCATCAGAGCCATATGTCGGGTCAGTCCTGTTAAACAGGCCTTTCAACCCTGTTACATTAAAACATGAATATGTCAGTGGTGTAATTTAAAAAAGATTTCTGTAAAAAAAAATATCAGAATTGTGCTCGGGTCAAGCTCAGGCTTTTTTTAAATTAATTATAGTTTGATTATTTACAACAGGACAGAAAGTTACAGATCTAAAGTTAGCCATTGATCAGAGGGACTGGGAGTTCACTTACATAAGGTTGAAGACTTGAAGTCAGTTGTAATTGTTAAACATCTTTAACAATTTTTATATTATCATATAGATTTCTAAAAAAAATAAATAAATAATAGTTAACCTAAAACTTTGTCACACTGTTATTATTATTATTATTATCATTATTTGTTATTTAAAGGGTTATTACAACATACTAAAAGGATGTAAAGTGATATTGAGGTGAAATTGAAAAAAATACAAATCAATTGCAATTTACAACATTTTTTAAATATAATATCATAAAACATATTTTTTTTATTTAATATTACCTAGAAAACACAAAAAAACAAATACCTGAAATTATAACGTTGTCACGAACATTAAAAAAAATACATTTAATAATAATTTTAATTCAGTTAAAATGTATCTTATTGTAATATTGTATATGTAAACTATTTAATGTAATATAAACTGTACTGTATTTTATAAAAAAAACAGGTACAAAAATTTATGAAATAAACATATCATATATAATTTTTTTAAAAATAAATAAACAAACAAATGTATTTAAAATCTATATCTTTATAGTCGAAATACACAAATATAATAATCATCTAATTTAATGAACATTAATATAATATAGCTAGGAATACCAGCAATTTAAATATTATTATATTAAAATGTAAATATTATTGTATGTTCTATGTAACAACTTAATATGATCATACTTTAAATGTAATATTAATATTAATAATTTTTCATTTATTTAAAAGTACAATTATTTATCATTTTGTAATATTGTATATATAAACAACTGAGTCTAAAAGCTTATAAATTGTATTATGCATTATTTAAAAAAACACTTAACTTAAAAAAATTAAATAAAAACATTATACATGGCAAATATACAAATACATGGCAAATATAATAATCATATATTTTAATGAATATTACCAAAAACATTCAAAGCTAGGAAAATGAAATTGTATAATATGTTATATGTAACAACTTATTATATATTTTAAATATTTGTAATATTTTAAATGTAACATTTAATATTAATAATTCATATTTATAACTTTTTTATTTTGTTATATATATATATATATATATATATATATATATGAAATAAAAACATCTATCTATCTATCTATCTATCTATCTATTATATGTAACAACTTAATATAATCATTTAAAATTCAGATTTAATATGAATAACGTTTAATTATTTATAATTTATAATTTTGTAATTTCTTTTTTGTAGTATTTAATAAATTGTATTACATATTCTTAATAATAATAATAATAATAATAATAAATTACCAGCATTTGATGTGTCATGATTTTTATTTTATGTATTTAATAAATGTCTAAAATGTTAATTTCCACAAAATGCAACAGATTTTAAATTCAACCCTGTATTAAATTAAAGAAGCAGTTCGATTTTGAGTAAACTGTTTCAGTGTAATATTGTGATCTTGTTCTTTTAATACAACAATTCACCTACAGGAATGAGTATGACCGATATCTCTGTATATTCCATCTAAAATATTAAGCATATACAGTACGATGTGGAGCTGAAAATGCCCTGCATTACAGGAACGAGGCTGTTAATTAGATGGCCGTCGATGACTCTGGCCGTTCCTCTTGATGAAGGGAAGGCAATGAAAGCCATAAGAAATGACACCAGGGCTAGTATTCACATGTAATTGCTCACCCAGGGAGGAAGCAAAGAGACTAGTGGTCTAGTGCTCACCCGAGGTGTCAGGTTCTGTCAGGATGATGAAACTCCACACAGCCCACAGACTTGCTTTGAGACTGCCGGGTGCCAGGGGGGACGTCAATTTTCGACTTTATAAATCTAAAATTGATGAAATATGAGGACACTCTTCACCGGCTATGGCTTAGTTTTATATTTTAGAGGTCCTTTACTGCAGCCGCTCGGGATTCGGCCCCTGATTCATGTTACACCAAAGCCAAGAGCCTTTGAAATCTGAGAGTTTGTTCCAAATACCACAACAACACTGTGTACAGCAGATCTGATTTCAGCCGCGCACCATGTGGAGGAACTCAGTAATTTGCGCATGCTTCTTCATCTATTTGGACTTTTTAGAAATACATATTCTATTATATACATGTCATCTACATGTCAAAAAATAATATTCTACTCACAAATTATATTTACATTGATTTCCTCCTTTTCTTCACACATCACATCTCATATTTCATCTCAAGCATGCTGTTCATCTGACACTGTTGTCTCCATGGTAACCAAGTTGACTAAAATATAATAACAAAAAAATTATTAGGCACAAAATTGTTGGCCGTAATGGAAATGGAAATAATGCTAGGGAGACTCGTAATTCAAGGGAAATGGATATAAATCATTTTTACACAATGAATACTGAACAGTGGTTATTTCACCTACTCTTTTTTTTTTTTTTTTTTTTTCCTCAGGTTATCAAAATTTTTTTTTACACGAATAGTACTATTTTATGAATCTGTAAATCCCCCCCTTTTTAAAAGCAAATTATCATATTAGAATGATTTCTGAAAGAACATGTGACACTGAAGACTGGAGTAATGTTGCTGCAAATTCAGCTTTGATCACTGGAATAAATTACATTTTAAAACATATTAAAACAGACAACATTTATTTTACATTACACTAATAATTTGCAATACTAATGTTTTTACCTGTATTTTTTAATCAAATAAACACAGCCTTGGTGAGTATAAAATGTTTCTTCGAAAAACAAAGCAAAAATTGTATTTATTCATAAAAAGCAGCTAAAAAAGAAGGCATTTTAATATGACCTTCATATAAAAGTGTTAGGAATTTCTTCGTTTTAATAAATTCAACCCCTGGGACAAATAAGTGCCTGTAGTTGAAGAAAACCCCATAGAGCATGTGTGGTCAGTGCTGAAATGGATTTGGAAGCACAGGAATATATCATACGATATTTCCCTGCCCTTAAACCAGAGTTTGATTATGCACTGGGGTATATTCCATATGCAAAAGGCCAAGACACACAAATCATCTTAAGTAGTCATAGATTTCTCTTGGGAGGCTAAAAATAAAAGGACTGATAAGAGTGCAGTCTCACAGAAATAACCACAAATGACCTGAGTTTACTGTCAAAAACACTCGAGTTTGCCTTTGATGATTATAAAATGTCTCCACAATTAGGCACATTATATGTGATGGGAACTGGAAATGAATCTTCAGAAAGAAAATGTATGATTTTTTTTCTTTCCCCTGACTGGTCATGTCAGATCTCTGGAAGCTCATTTTTTTGCCGCAAAAGAAAAAAAAGAAGAAATAAAACATTATGTCATATTAAGTCGGAAATATGAGATAAAAAGGTAAAATTATGACAAGCTGAATTTGACATACGACACAGTACATCATAACTTTAACTTTTTATCATGTAATTATGACTTGAGTCGAGATATGACAAATTGAAATTGTGATAAAAAAAATTATACTAAGTCATAATTCGAAAAAACAAAGTCAAAATTATGGCATGCTGAGTCAATTCTGAGATAAGTTGAAATACGACAAATTTAAATTATGACACACTAATTCATAATTATAATATAAGTCGAGATATGACAAATCAAAATGATGACATAGTCATAACTATAAAATACAAAGTCAAAATTATGGCACAAGTAGAAATTATGACATGCTAATTTATAATTATCAGATAGTCGAGATATGACAAACTGAAATTATGACGTACTAAGTTGTAATTGTAAGTCGAGATATGTAATCAAAGTTATGACATACTAAGTCGTAATTATGAGATAAGTCGAGATATGACAAACCAAAATTATGACATACTAAGTCATAATAATAAAATACACAGTCAAAATTATGGCACAAGCCAAAATTATGGCATGCTAAGTCAATTTTGAGATAAGTTGAAATATGACTAATTAAAATGATGACACACTAATTCATAATTTTGAGATAAGTAATAAAAAAGACATACTAAGTTGTAATTCTAAGTCGAGATATATAATCAAAGTTATGACAAACTAAGTCATAATAATCAAATAAAAGTCAAAAAAATACGGCACAAGTTCAAATGATGACATACTCATTCGTAATTATGAGATAAATCGAGATATGACAAAACGAAATTATGACAATTCATAATTATGAGAAGTCGAGATGACACATCAAAATTATAACATACTAATTCATAATTATGAGGTAAATTGAGATATGACAAATCAAAATTACTAGTTGATAATTATAAAATACAAAGTCAAAGTTATGGCATAAATTGAAATTATGACATACTAAGTCATAATTATGAGATTAATTGAGTTATGACTAATCAAATGATGACATACTAATTCATAAATATGAGATATGTCAAGAAATGACGAATCAAAATTTTGACATTACGGCATAATTATTAAATACAGTCAAAAGTCAAAAAGTCAAAATTATGGCATAAGTACAAATTATGATATTAAATCATTATTATGAGATAAATCGAAATATGCAAATCGAAACTATGACATACTAAGTTATAATTATGAGATAAGATGATATATGACAAATCAAATTATGGCATACTAAATCATAAATATAAGTCAAGATGTGACATCGAAATTATGACAAAGTAATAATTATGAGAAGTTCATATATGACAAATCAAATTATGGCATACTAAATCATAAATATAAGTCAAGATATGACAAATCGAAATTATGACATTAAGTCATAATTATAAAATAAAGTCAAAATGACGGCATAAATCGAAATTATGACATACTAAATCATAAATATGACATAAGATATGCTAATTGAAATTATGAGACTAATTCATAATTATGAGATTAGTCGAGATATTACAAATCGAAATTATGACATACTAATTTATAAATATGAGATAAGTCAAGAAATGACAAATCGAAATGATCACATACCAATTCATAAATATGAGATAAATCAAGATATGACAAATCAAAATTGACATACTAATTAATAATAATAAAATACAAAGTCAAAATTATGGTATAAATCGAAATTATGACATACTAAGTCAATTTATGAGATAAGTCGAGATATGGCAAATCAAATGATGACATACTAATTCACAAAATTTAAGATAAACAGCTATGACAAACTCAAATTATGATATACTAATTCATAAATAAAGATATGATGAATTAAAGTTATGACATGCTAATTCATACATATGAGAAGTTGAGATGTGACAAATTGAAATTATGACATACTATGAAATACTCTAACTCAAAATCAAGACAAATTGAAATTCTGACCCAAATTATGAATAGGTTGAAATTGTGATATAAAAAGACAATTATCACAGTGATTAGTGAAACTGAGATCACTATTTCAACTAGTCAGTTATTTTATGTCATAATTATGACATAAGTGAAAAATGATAAAAACAACTCATGTGTATTGTTAAAAAAAAGTCATGGCTTTATATGTCATGATGTTTATGTTATAAAAAATTCTAAACATTGAATATGTTTGACTTTTGTGCATAAAAATAAAAGTCAACTGGGCCCAAGAATCAACTGTGAACCCTGTTAATTTTAATTGTATAGACTGAAAACACAGCAAAATATCTGTTCAATTCTTTCATGATTCAAGTTTCTGCTGTGTTGGAGTACACATAAAGCTGTCATCTTTTATATTCAATAAATGATTGTTAGATAACAGTGTAATTCCAGGATCACAGGTGGAATCAAAGCGTCCATTAGCTGCTTGTCAGATGGATGACAGGGAACGCCGTGTTCAATAAAAAAGATAAACACGCAAGAGAGCCGTGACCCTGGTCCAGGCGAAGAGACATGAAGTCAGGCATCAAAATGATTTTCATAGCAGATTAAGCTGGCAGCCGGGCCGTTTCAGGGGCGGCGCAGCAAACATTTCGGATTAGGATCAGCGCTTATGTGCCCGTTAAGATGATTGCGTTTCGGGGAAAAGACGCTTTCCGCGCGTTTATTGAACACGAGGATTTATCTGATCCTCTCGGTCAACTCGGATCATTTAATGCTGCAGGGCTTCTCATCAAATGAGTTCCAATGCAATACAAATCAAATCAACTATAATGCAGACATCTAAAGAGAAATACAAGCCGAGGATTCATATTTATCATATAAACAGCTCGTCTATGTTAATGTTTCATAATCTTTTTCCGTTTAAACGAAATGGTTTAATTAAAATACAACTGATTGAATTATAAAAAAAAAAAAAAAAAAAAAACTTTGCACATTTCAAGACACGATTTGGAAGACGGTGGTAAATCTGGCATTATTTATGAAAGACACATTAGATTGGTTGGCATATGGAGTGTAATATAAGATTTATAGCACATTTTATCAGGTAACTCAACAGCCTATATAAAGTGCTTTAAAAGGCTTCACTTTGTAAAGTGAAGCAGCCCAAAATAGTGACCGAAGAGATTAAACAACAACAACAACAAAAAAATGTTTGTTGAAACATTTCAACAAACATTTTGAATATTGTGCCAACCAACCTTAAAACCTGTGCCAACCATCCCTGCGCTGGGGCAGGTTTGCACAATTGCGCAAAACTTGCAGAAAAAGTAGCTAATTTCAGAGTTAGCAAATCTGAAAATGTGATTTTGGGGGGAAAAAGTACTAAGCATGACACTGTACAAAACAAAAAACAATTTGTTGAGTCAACTTAAAATAATTTGTTGCTGCCTTAAAATGTTAAGTTGTGCTAAGTGACAATTTAGAAATACAAGTTGATTAAATGAAAAAAAATGTTTGTTAAACTTAACGGCTGTGTTTGGTACTCGGCTGCCTTAAAATTGTAAGTTGAATCAACTCAAATATCTAAGTTGTCACTTAGTAAAATGTAGCATTTCAAGATGACTGAACTTAAATTTTAAGGCAGCCAGGTAACAAATTATTTTAAGTTGACTCAACAAAGGTTTTAGGTTTTACTACAGTGTATGAATTTGTAAACTTTGATCCAATAAAAATATAAGAATAAAAAATAAATAAAATAAGTTTAATTGTTTAACCCCTAAACCTAACTCCAAAACAAACAAAAATATGTTAATGAGATGGTATGAGTTCATATGAATTTGTCATCAAGATGTCAAATAGTTATGGATGGCTATGAGAGTGCGTTGGATTTCATTTTTAATAAATAACAGCATTTAGGATATTTTTGAGGTATTAAATATGCCTGTTTTTTTTTTTTAACCAAAGAATTTATGACTTCTTTTGCACTTAGTTCACTCATGAATATTAATTACCTAAATGTGCGTCCACTAGGACCTCCCAGGCAATTAATTTTCAATACCTAATTAATATTCATGAGACACTCATACTGTCTTGGTATTAAGCTACAATATCAAGCTTTATTTATTTATTTTATTTTTAAGTTTTATATTTACTCAGAATCTACTATAATATAAACTTACCTGAGATAAAGTATGAAGGGTACATTTTGGCATAGTTGTCAGGATCTAACAATTTGTAAAACTGATATATTAACAGTTTGACATCAAAATACAATTTGGAGTGAATAAAATCATATATGATACAGTATGAATCAGTATGATATAATATAGTATGAATTTGCAGACTTCCGCGCGTTTATTGAACACGAGGATTTATCTGATCCTCTCGGTCAACTCGGATCATTTAATGCTGCAGGGCTTCTCATCAAATGAGTTCCAATGCAATACAAATCAAATCAACTATAATGCAGACATCTAAAGAGAAATACAAGCCGAGGATTCATATTTATCATATAAACAGCTCGTCTATGTTAATGTTTCATAATCTTTTTCCGTTTAAACGAAATGGTTTAATTAAAATACAACTGATTGAATTATAAAAAAAAAAAAAAAAAAAACTTTGCACATTTCAAGACACGATTTGGAAGACGGTGGTAAATCTGGCATTATTTATGAAAGACACATTAGATTGGTTGGCATATGGAGTGTAATATAAGATTTATAGCACATTTTATCAGGTAACTCAACAGCCTATATAAAGTGCTTTAAAAGGCTTCACTTTGTAAAGTGAAGCAGCCCAAAATAGTGACCGAAGAGATTAAACAACAACAACAACAAAAAAATGTTTGTTGAAACATTTCAACAAACATTTTGAATATTGTGCCAACCAACCTTAAAACCTGTGCCAACCATCCCTGCGCTGGGGCAGGTTTGCACAATTGCGCAAAACTTGCAGAAAAAGTAGCTAATTTCAGAGTTAGCAAATCTGAAAATGTGATTTTGGGGGGAAAAAGTACTAAGCATGACATTGTACAAAACAAAAAACAATTTGTTGAGTCAACTTAAAATAATTTGTTGCTGCCTTAAAATGTTAAGTTCAGTCAAATCAAATAAGCTAATTCAAGTTGAAATGTTAAGTTGTACTAAGTGACAACTTAGATATTCAAGTTGACTAAACTAAAAAAAATGTTTGTTAAACTTAACATCTGTGTTTGTTACGCGGCTGCCTTAAAATGGTAAGTTGAATCAACTCAAACATCTAAGATGTCACTTAGTAAAAGGTAACATTTCAAGTTGACTAAACTTTTTTTCAAGTTGACTGAATTTAAAAATTTTTAATTTTAAGTTGACTCAACAAATAGTTTTTTACAGTGTAGGGTTAGAAACCTCAGTAGGCCACTAGCAGAATGTACAAAAACATATTCATGAGATTAATCAAATGTTAATGAGGTGAATTAAATGTTAAGTAGTTACGAATTGCCATGAGAGTGTTGGTGTTGGATATCATAACTTTAGTCAATAGGTCCTCCTAGGCAATTCGTTTACATGTCCTACTTAATATTCATGAGCTACAGACAATCAACCTTGAGATACAATATCAAGCCAGTTTCATATTTATTCTGGAAACGATTATAATATAATTTTTCTGGAAATAACATATTAAGGATAACATTTTTTTGGCATATTAAGCAGGATCTAACAAGTTTAAAAAAAATGTTAACAATGTTAACAAATACAATTTGGTGTGAATAAAAACAAATATAGTATGAATTCGTATAAGCTTTGACTCATGAAAATATACAATTATTGGGAAAACAAAAACACAACAACAACAACAACTAAGCATGATTGTTCACTCCTAAACCTAACCCCAAAAACATGCAAAAATATGTTAATGAGAAGGTATGAACTAATATGAATCTGTAAGTAAATAGTTATGGACAGCCATGAGATTGTGTTGGATTTTTAATGAATAACATAATTTATGCCTGCAAGGATTTATTTATTTTGCACTTAGTTCACTCATGAATATTAATTACCTAAAAGTGTGGCTGCTAGGTCCTCCCAGGCAATTAATTTACATTACTTAATTAATATTCATGAGTTATAGACATTCATTCTGTCTTGGTACTGAGATACAGTATCAAGTTTTATTTATTTATTTTTGTAATTCAAGTTTTATATTTACTAAAATCAAATATAGTACACTGTAAAAGACAAAAAAAAAAAAAAAAAACAATTTGTTGAGTCAACTTAAAATAATTTGTTACCCTGCTGCTTTAAAAATCTCAAATAAGTTAATTCAAGTTGAAATTTTAAGTTGTGCTAAGTGACAATTTAGAAATACAAGTTGATTAAATGAAAAAAAATGTTTGTTAAACTTAACGGCTGTGTTTGGTACTCGGCTGCCTTAAAATTGTAAGTTGAATCAACTCAAATATCTAAGTTGTCACTTAGTAAAATGTAGCATTTCAAGATGACTGAACTTAAATTTTAAGGCAGCCAGGTAACAAATTATTTTAAGTTGACTCAACAAAGGTTTTAGGTTTTACTACAGTGTATGAATTTGTAAACTTTGATCCAATAAAAATATAAGAATAAAAAATAAATAAAATAAGTTTAATTGTTTAACCCCTAAACCTAACTCCAAAACAAACAAAAATATGTTAATGAGATGGTATGAGTTCATATGAATTTGTCATCAAGATGTCAAATAGTTATGGATGGCTATGAGAGTGCGTTGGATTTCATTTTTAATAAATAACAGCATTTAGGATATTTTTGAGGTATTAAATATGCCTGTTTTTTTTTTTTAACCAAAGAATTTATGACTTCTTTTGCACTTAGTTCACTCATGAATATTAATTACCTAAATGTGCGTCCACTAGGACCTCCCAGGCAATTAATTTTCAATACCTAATTAATATTCATGAGACACTCATACTGTCTTGGTATTAAGCTACAATATCAAGCTTTATTTATTTATTTTATTTTTAAGTTTTATATTTACTCAGAATCTACTATAATATAAACTTACCTGAGATAAAGTATGAAGGGTACATTTTGGCATAGTTGTCAGGATCTAACAATTTGTAAAACTGATATATTAACAGTTTGACATCAAAATACAATTTGGAGTGAATAAAATCATATATGATACAGTATGAATCAGTATGATATAATATAGTATGAATTTGTAGACTTTGATTCATATGAAACCATAAAAAAAATAAATAAATACATAAAATAAACATGATTGTTCACTCCAAAACAAACAAAAATATGTTAATGAGATGGTATGAATTCATACGAAAGTGTTGGATTTCATAATTTTTAATGAATAACAGAATTTAGGTTATTATTAGGTTATTTTGTGGTATTAAATATGCCTGCTATTTTTTACCCAAGATTTTAGGATTTCATTTGCACCTAGTTAGCTCATGAATATTAATTACCTAGAAGTGCGATCACTGGGTCCTTCTTCTAGAACATCTAGTTACATTAGCCTAATTAATATTCATGAGACATTGACATTCACACTGTCTTAGTATTGAGATACAGTATCAAGCCAGTTTTATTTTACCTAAGCTATTTTTTAAATGTTAATATATCAAGATAAAGTATACATTTTTGTATATATAATGACATTCCAAATGTACACAAATTTGTTTTCTTGCTCAGAATTTTTGTATTGCTTTCTACAAATATCTAAACATGAATACTTACTTGAAAAGCAAAATGACTGGTTTTCTGGAGGGAAAAAAAAGGAATAATCAATTTAGTTACTTTTAGCTTTAAAACTGTCTACCAATGGGGTAAGGAAAATAATCTTAATTCAGAGGGAATACAAGATTATTTTTCTTGTCCCATTTACAGATAATCGTTTCTCATTTTGAGAAAAACAACACTTAATTTTGATACATTTTTCAGAAAACAAGACATAATACTTTAAGTCATTTTGTTTCTCTAGTAAATGTATCTTGATTTAAGAATGTTTAGATAATTGTTAAAAACAAGACAGAAATGCTAAGTTACAAACTCATTTTTTGCAGTGTAGACATATTATACACTAGAACAGTACATTACAACAAAGAAAAATAAATGATTACATTAATTATATATATATATATATATATATATATATGTTTTGTTTAAAATGGGGAGAGGGGATGTAGTCAAAACTGTAATATTAACAGATTGACATCAAAATATAATTAGAAGTGAATAAAATAACCAAAATAATTGTGATTTATTTAACAGGAAAACAAATTTCACATTTAATAGGTCTCTGGATAGATGCACAGACCAGAGCAAGGACACCTTTACCCATTTGAATTAACATCAGGTGCAAAAAAACATCAAATTATGGTGCATATTTGAAAAGTGCTTGTAATGTGAGCCAAGAGATGCAAGACATATTTTAGACGACAGGCTGAACGCGGCCCTGGGTTACGCAAATATAATCATTTACATAAATGAATTTGCTAAACGATTCTTAGAAGATGTCGATATGCACAAGCCGCGGCAGCTCTAGCTGTAGCGCTGGGAGAAATATTGTACATTGTGAACAAATAGCTCCTTTTTCAAAACTGGGCTGGCCTTGTCCTTCCTGTGAATTTGAATAAGCTCTGATGCTGCTCCAGATTCCTCAGTGGAAAAGCGTGTTGCTGGTTCTTGAATGAGAATAAGGCCTGAATATCTGCATGGTCAGCCAAACTATTTTCGCTTCCCCCACTGGTTTGCACAACGGTAAATGCTATCTAGGTTAGTTGGAGGGAGGAAAGTAGCTCAGAACTTTCTTATCCATAAGAGCCTATAAGGGAATGCCGAGGGAATGAAAAGCTGGAGAGAATCCAGGAGCAATGATTTTCTCAGGTATAAATAAGTGGGACTTTGTCTTTGTCCGCCGTTTCTTTATTTGATTATTGAAGGACCGCAACATTTCACTCCTATTTGCACCTGAAAGGCAATTCTGGATAAAAAATGAAGAGAAATTATTCAACGAGTGAACGATTTAGTAGATGAGAGTGTGGCTGGAGAGTGCATTAACTTAGCATTGAAGGTTTCAAATGATTTTTCTGAAAATGGTTGATGCGTAAGCAGTAAGAAGCTAATCCATCTCAGCAGGGATCTCTCATGTAGGTTGTTTTCTACAAGCCACAGACAACCAGGAAGGATAAGCTGAATCTTGCCTGCAATTTCCCCCAACAAGCTTTCCAAATCCATTTGTCAATGAATGAGGAAGTCTTTGGATTTCCATCAGACCAATTTGTTTGAGCCTCCATGACCTCAGTGCACAAGAACCGAACTGTACCTGCCAAGACAAAATCTACGCGGGGATTTCACATCCTAATCAGACACGGGTGTTTATAGTCTAATTAAATCTTTTACATCTCAAACTGACTGAAAGAAAGGAGAAATTAAAGTTGCTGGTTGAGTAGCTTGAAAAGACATACAGAGCTGGAGTTTTATATTATCTGAAGACTATTGCTGCTCATGCTGAGGCTGTTGATATCATACTTTCTCAACAAAAATGAATGAAATTCAGACAATTTGATTTATTTTTTTTTTTTTGGCTAATGAAAAGAGCTTTTCTTAACCAGGTGCCACTATGCTAAGCTCATATGCCTTTTGAAAAAAGTACATTTTAACATGATTTATTTATTAATCTGTGTATTTGTTTGTTTGCTTGAGAAAACAACATACAACATTCAACATTTTGGACACCATTTACAGTCAGTGTATGGCCAAACAACAAGACAGAGCAAAATAAGACAAAACAAAACAAAACAAAACAAAACAAAACAAAACAAACTAAAAAATAATCAAGACAAGACAAGACAAGACACAAAAAAAAAAAAAAAAACCTAAATGAGATGTGACGAGAAGAAACCAGACAAGATCAGGACAAGGTACAACAAGACAAAAGAAGACAAAACAAAACAATAAGACAAAACAGAACAAGACAAGACAAGAAAAAAGAAACAAGACAAACTGAAAAACAAAACAAGACAGGGCAAACAAACAAACAAAAATAATCAAGTCAAGACAAAAACTAAATGAAATGTGGTGAGATGAAACAAAACAGGACAAGACAAAGGAAAACAAGACAAAACAAGATAGAGCAAGACACAACAAAACAGAACAAGAAAAGACAACAAAAAAACAAAACAAGACAAGACACAAGACAAAAAAAGACAAAAATAAATTAAACAGAACAAGACAAAATAAAATAAAATAAATTAAAAACAAAACAAAACAACAACAACAAAAAAAAAACAACAACAGAAAAACAAGACAAAATGAAAAACAAACCAAGACAGAGCAAACAAACAAACAAAAATAATCAATTTAAAACAAATCTAAACAAAAGGCAAGACAAGACAAAGAAAACAAAACGAGATGAGGCGAGATGAAAGAAAACAAGACAAAAACAAGACAAAAGTCAAAAAACAAGATAGAACAAGAGAACAAAACAAAAAAGGTAAGACAAGACAGGACAAGATGAAACACAAGACAAAATAATACAAAACACGATAGAAAAAGACAAAACTAAATTAAACAGAACAAGACAAGACAAGACAAAAAAAAACAAAAACAAGACAGAACAAAACAAGACAAAATGAAAAACAAAACAAAACAAGATAAGACAGAGCAAACAAACAAACAAAAATAATCATGAAAATACAAAAATAAAACTAAACGAGATGTGGCGAGATAAAACAAAACAAGACAAGACAAGACAAGACAAGACAAAACAAAAAACAAGACAGCACAAGACAAAACAAGTAAGAACAAGATGAGACAAAAAAAAAAAATAAATCAAGGAAAGACAAGACAAAAAGAAAACAAAATGAGACAAGAACAGACGAGATGAAACAAAACAAGACAGAAAAAGACAGAAGAAAAAACAAAACAATATAGTACAAAAGACAAAAGAAAATGAAACAAAACAGAAAAGAACAAAATAAGACAAAACAAGACAACAAATTGAGACAAAACAAGAAATGAGGCGAGATGAAAAAAGAGAAAAAAAAGACAAAAGAAGACAAGGACAGATAAAAGAAAAGAAAGAAAAGAAAAGAAAACAGAACAATAGCAGACAAAGAACAAAACAAAACAAGGTAAGGTGAGGCGAGGCAACAAAACAAAAAAGACAGAACATGACAATATAAGCCACAAGAAGGACTAAGCTGTTAGCTTCTTTTTTTTTTTTGAAGGCTTACTGGAAAAGCAAACAAAGGAAAATGTGCAGTTCAGCCATTTTAGCTTGGATATTGGATAGTTTACTGTTATGCATTTGCTAGGGTGTTCTGGTTGAATGTGTACTGGCCCCAATCAAAGCCAAGTTTCTATAATACTATGAACCCTAGATATGGCTTGTGTGCAGTTAGGCTGTTTTATCATCTGCCAGGCAAAACATCAATCGAAAAACACCTGGTTTGAATAAACCCCTAAGTGTAAGGAATAACAACAGTGATGCTTTCTCTAACAAACACTAATAAAACACATGCAAGCCTTCCATGCATCAAAGTGAATTTTGTCTAGTCTCCAAAGACCCTCCTGGCTGGTAAAAATCTTTTGCTTTGCGTCATAAGAGAATTGCTTTAATTATTCAGCGTGTTGCGCAGTGAATTCTTGCTCAAGTACCCTTGAAATTCTGCTCGATGGAGACTCTGTTTACCTGCGTCAACAGATCAACACAACCTGATTTTCCCAGTCGTTTTCCAGACTCAGGGTGACCCATACAGTCAAAATCAGTGCTCTGAAATATTAGCCGGCCATTTTTCCTCTGTATACTGAAGCTGTAATGATGAATGAAATCGTTTTTTCCCCACCATTTCACTTCAGGGTGTATGTAATATGTTGCTATGGCAACCATATATTCCAATATTTCATACAAGCCTAGCAGCATTATAATGCTGCTATCTAACACGGCAAGCACTAATGAAACTGCACATTATTTTCATATACAACTAGTCTCTGATCACATTTTAAATTTAAAATTAAAGTAAACCAGACAGGATAAAAAGGATTCTCAACAATTTAAAACAACAGTCAAAAAATATTTATGATTTTATACCATTTTTTTGGGTCACTAAGCAGTGGTCTCAGATTTTTTGGACCTTGTATTGTAATGAATTGAGAATTGTTTCCCATTAATGGCTTACACATTAAAGTGTCGAACACATCAAAGCCACATTGGCCCATTTGCTATTCATTTCAGAAATCCCTCATTTACAGACATCACAGGTAAAAGCAGGGTCAAAAATGACCATATTTTCCCAGTTGATAAATCACAGTATAATTAAGACAATTATTTTGCATTACAAGCTAAGGTTTAATATGCAAATATAGTTTTATCTAATTAAATATGCCCTAATTTGCATAATTTTCCAGAACACTGGACATAAACAGGTTCAAAATTCTTGTTCCATTATGTTGACATATTAAAGGCTTTCAGAGGGGATATTGGATTTATTTCTTTATCACTCCATAAATCTGAAAATACTGTCAACAGCCTAAAAATAAATAAACAAATAAATAAATAAACTATATTTTCACTGTGTTTTTAGTGATAAAGTGTTAAGTAAATTACGCAGTATATGAACAAACCCCTCAGTAAAAACTTACAGAATATAGATTGGAATAAAACTGGAAGGTTTGGTGTAAGTGCTACTGGATGTGGAATCCTTGACTCACGATAAAAGAGCTGAAAGATGACAAATTGGAAAAACAAGCATTCTTGCGATTGCGTTTTTATGTCACATTCACTGTAAAAAAAAAAACTATTTGTTGAGTCAACTTAAAATAATTTGTTACCTGGCTGCCTTAAAATTTTAAGTTCAGTCAACTCAAAAAAGTCAACTTGACATGTTACATTTTACTAAGTGACAACTTAGATACCTGAGTTGATTCAACTTAAAATTTTAAGGCGGCCGAGTAACAAACACAGCTGTTAAGTTTAACACATTTTTTTGTTTAGTCAACTCGACTAAGTTATCACTTAGTACAACTTAACATTTCAACTTGAATCAAACCTAAGTTGATTTAAGTAAGTAAGTAATTTATTTAAGTTGACTGAACTTCACTTATTAATAACTTATGTTGACTAAACTTAAAACGTTAAGGCAGCAGGGTAAAATTATTTTAAGTTGACTCAACAAATAGTTTTTTGTTCATCGGGTAGTTTTACAAAACCAACGTCACATAAAACATACCACATATATGTTCATCTGTTCCGGGGGGGAAAAAACAAACAAACTCTCTTTTAGCACCACTCAGTGGACATTTCACATCGAATATGTGTGTGTCTGTTTGTATTTAGCATCTTGCGAAAAAGTTCTCACAGGTACGTTTTTGTCATGAGATCAGGTTGATGATTACATATGATTCACACAATGGCAGTAAATCATTCATAATTTATCGATAATTTATCTGCAAATATCTCAGAGAAAATGTCAGAAATATCTCAGAGGTTAATATTTCAGTAATTTAATAACGGGTTGCTTAATGTTCACATTGACATGCAGGTAAACACAATAAATACTTCTATTTCTATATCTATTTTTAAGTAGCACGGTATATTTGTAGCAATAGCCAAAAATACATTGTATGTGTCAAAATGATCGATTTTTCTTTTTATGCCAAAAATCATTAGTAAAGTAAAAACCAAGTTCCATAAGATATTTAGTAAATTTCCTACTGTAAATATATCAAAACGTAATTTTTGATTAGTAATATGCGTTGCTATGAACTTCATTTGGACAACTTTAAAGATTACTTTTTTTTTTTTTTTTGCATCTTCAGATTCCAGATTTTCAAATAGTTGTATCTCTGCCAAATATTGTCCTATTCTAACAAACCATACATCAATGGAAAGCTTATTTATAAATCTCAATTTCTAAAAATATACCCTTAAGACTCGTTTCATGGTCCAGGGTCACATATAATCTGTTATAAAAATCTCACTATTTGCATTACAAACTATCTGCATCATATTTCATATTTCAGGGTTAAAGACATGCATTGTAATTGAAATGTACAGATTTAATGAAATAAATATTTAAATGTGTATTTTAGATGTTGTCTTTGCTATATTTCAAAAGACAAAATATTAAAGCAAAATCACCAAAATCTCAAAATTAAAGCACTATACTATTTTTTTTTTCTTGTCAAATCTACCTCAATAACAATTTTTGTTATTTTGTGATTTTATTTACAACTTCAAAAATTCATTTTCACACATCTTCTGTATTAGCATGCGAACAGCTAATCGGTTTGCTGAGGATGTCCATAATGCATCCGCTTTCAAATGAGAAAAACTTTAATGAGTAAACGTAATGACTCACTGATGTGAGGAATCTGCCATTAAACACCTACACGCTGCTTGCTGTAGTGCGACGGGTTTCATTTTCTCTTATTTACGCTCTCGATCTGGTAATTGAGAGACACAAAGTGCACCGGGGGTCAAGGATGTGTTTTTTTCCGCCTCTCCGGTGTGGTGAGGAGAGACAAACATCCGGTGTTGTATTGAAGAGGTAATCACCTTTATCCGTTCTGCCACATAACCCTCTTCAGGTTATTGATAAACAGCCAGTACTCATTACCTCTCAGCGGAGGTTCCTCTCCGTCCGCTCTGCCTGATGAAACAAGGGACACCTTAAACACAGAGACCTACTTTTCTGGTTTGGGGCTCGGGTGTCGCTTTAACTTAATCTGGGCTGTCAGAAAGGGAGCTCTTGTTTGGCTAAAGACAGAGAGGGATCTATCCGAGAGCCGCGAAGCAGCTTTTTTCGGCGTGGGTCAGAGCAAACGTGGATTGGTGCTGGACGGCCCTGATGAAAACCAGATAAAGCCTGCTGGAAGAGCCTCCCCCACTGACAGATGGACAGAACAATCACTCAGCTCAGCTCAGCTCTCCTGCAGCACCAGTGCTTTTTCATCAGTCTGCAGGAATAAAGCGCTTTCATCCAGCGTGTTGTGATATTAATTTCTCGCACAAAGCCTGATGTTCATATTCTATATGAGCTTGCTTTAAATTTAATTATTCCAGGAATGAAAATCTTGATCTTCATTAGTTCTGTCTATATAAATATCTTATTTTATATATTTATAAACAGCCTTCATGAAATAAAAAAAAAGGTCTATATAAGTACTGATTAGCTCAAGTCAAGTATATATATATAAATAAGTATAAATAACATTTATTAATTCTTCTCCATAGGCGGAGGTTGATCTAACTCCAGTAAGGCTATAGCCTAAGTAACCTAATGTCAGTTAAATGCACAAATTATATGTCTTTTTAGGCAAGTACATTACCAGATAATGAGTGTCACGTTATGAAATGTTTTTAATACGACGGAAACTGTCTAATGTGATCACAATTTAATAAAAACATTGTAATTTATGATTATTAATTGTAATGATTTCATTTCAAACTACGAAAAAATCATATAGAGAAAGACATAAACAGCCCTCATGAAATTATCCCAAGCATAAAAAAATCAATATAAGTATTGATAATTTCAAGCATATATTAATAAATATACAAGTATAAATAAAAATAAATAAATAAATAAATAATCTGTCTGTATAAATAGCCCATGTATATAAACAAATAAAAATAAATAAGTCACATGAAATTATTCTATAAAAAAAATATTGAAAGCCTGTTCCATTGGCTATGCAACACAAATCACAAGTATATAAATATTATTAAATAAAACCAAATTAAAATGAAAACAAATTAAGAAATAAACAGCCCTCATGAAATTATCCTAGGCATAAAAAAATGGTCTACATAAGTATTGATAATCTCAAGTATATATATATATATATATATATATATATATATATATATATAAGCAGAAATACAAATATAAATAAAACACAAATAGCCCTCATTAAATTGACCTGACAAAAGTAAGCAATGTCTTATATGTGAAATAAATAAATAATTAAATAATCAATCAATCAATCTGTCTGTCTATAAATATTCCACGAATATTAAATTATTAGATTGACATTGGCTATACAATACAAATGACAAGTATATAAATATGAATTCATGAAACCAAATTAAATATGAAAATGAAAACAAATTAATATATAAACAGCCCTCATTCAGTTATCCTAAAAAAATAATACAAGCAGTATAATCCTAGTTCTATAAATATAAATAAATGAAAACAAAAAAGCTCTCACTGAATGATCTTAAAGAAAAACATCTTAAACAATTTTGTCTGCATAAATATCCATAAACATGTGAATACAAATAAATTAAAATAAAATATAAATATCCCTGATTATTTTAGTCTAAAATCTTATCTATGCAAGTATTAAAATCCCAATTATTTCAATGTATAAATAACAATAATAAAACACAAACATAAATAAACAAAAAGAGTTACATAACCTATGAATGAAAAATAATAATAATAATTGTAATAATTTTAATAAATAGTATAAATAATAAAAAAAAGTATAAATAAATAACCCTTGTTAAATTATTATAATAAAAATAAATTATGCCTGCATAAATATCCTACTGATATATAGATATGAATCCATGTGAATAAAATATAAATGGATCCAACCTCAACCCAATTGAGCTACTATGGGAGGAACTGGACCGTGATGTCCGTAAGAAGTGTCCAACCGGTGTGAATCATCTTTGGACAATCCTTCAAGAGGCTTGGAGTAATATATCAAGTCAATGTTTGAATAAACTGACAGCTCAGATGCCCAGATTATGCAGAGCTGTAATAGCTGCTAATGGTGGATATTTTGATGACATTTTTTTCTATGTATAAACTGTTTATGTAATAAAATATGGTTTTGTAGTTTGTGTTGTCCCTTATCAGTGCAAAAATATTACAAATTAAAAAGGATTCATACCAATATTGTCCAAAACCCCACTTTTCTAGGGCATTTCCAAACTTTTGGACAAACAAACAAACACAAGCCTTCAGATCCCATTTTAGGATTTGTAATACAGAGCAAAAGTTGTCGCTTTTTTGGTCATTCTTCACTTTCAAAGAATGGAAAAGAGCTGTGTGAACATTTCTGCTAAATATCTACTTTAGCTGTCCATGGAAGAAAGTCATATGTGTTTGTAATGCCATGAGGATGAATAAATGATAAAAACTTCCACTTGTGTCAATGTCCCTGTGATGATGAGTCATATAGTTAAGCAGCTCTTAATGTGGCGGTTGTGTATTTTGGCTCAGTTTCTCGGCACTCAGCGCTGTAAGTGGGGAAATGACAAAACAACACAAGCCATCTCACCTTTTACCACCTCAGATGTAATGTGACAAACGGTGCCACATCCATCTCATTTTCCCTGCCAGTGATTTCCGGTGTCTTTAAGCCCTGGAGTCTGTTTGATAAGAATTTGATTACTGTTTCTTCTTGCAGAAATTGAACACCGATGGCTACCGGCACCGAAAATTCCTTATCTGGGATTCTAGCTGTGGTCGTGTGCCTATTTCAATTCCCCCAAGGAATGGAACCTGGGAACGGTAGTTACAAAACAATCCAAAATAGATAACATTAATTTGTACAAGCATGTTCAGGGGAGAAAAGGAATGATACCCTTGAAATTAGATATTTGCCCCCAAAATGTAATGATGTTCGGTGTGCAAATTGCATTTTATCTCATTTTCATTTCCACTTATAATGTCCAGGGAAATGAGAAAAGACCGTGACTAATAAATTCCACATGTTTATTTTTTTTCAGTAGTGACCAAACAACAAATATAATTTATTATAAGGTGAAATGTGTGATTTCTGCGGCACTAAGGTCCAATTGCAAAAATTAGCAGTCAATAATATATCATAGTACAAAAATTAAACAACATCAATATTACTACACTAAAAAAAGTGTATAAATCACTCGTTTTTCTCAAGGAAACAATGCCCAACAGCGACACCAGCAGGTAAAGTTAGAGCGCGATATGATTGGATATGACGCGTTATGATCGCCTGTTATTGGTTCATGCGATAAATCCCGCCTCTTGTGTTCGTGTGCGTTCCACGCTCGTGAATCAGTTTGAATAAGCAATATAACGGCGTTAATGCAAGACTAATTTTAAAAAGTAAACAACTCACGCACTTAGGTATAACCACTTTGTTATGTTAAAATAAGACTTAAATGATCTGTGGGAGTTTTTAGTGAGGAATCATCTTGGGGAAATTTAAAGTAAATCTATCCATCTGTGACTGACATTTACAGCGTTTTGATGACTGCTGATCCGAAATGTTATAAAATAGTCAAATAATAAAAATAAATAAATACAAAAATAAAACATACTGACGAAAATGTTGCTCCTATCTTGTACTTTTTGGAAATGTAAAGGAGTTTGTGAAGTTGATTTTGCATTTGAGTACTCCGTCATCCATAACAGCTGAAAATAGGATAGCCGGAGTATCAGGACAGCTTGTCTCTATTAGTGAGAGGGGGAAACACAGTAAGATGGTGCCTTCTGGGGAGAGGGGATGTGGAGCTCAGTGGTAATAGGTTTGGACACAGTTGTGTGCACAGTACCAAACTCCACAGGCCGTGCTTATCGCAGCTGAGGAGATTTGGTTTTGTAGGACACATACGTCCGCGGTTCAGGAGAAGGTTTTTGTGAAGTTTGCTTGTCACACAATGTGAAAGATTACAAGAGTCGAAACATTGGAGTACACACAACTTTCTTGTCTGATCTTTTATGGGTTCAACTGTCATACCGTTATAATAAGAAATGACAACTTTAAGAATAGTACGAATGGGTACTAAACACACTTTTTCAGTATATGTAACCATTATTAATTACATGATTATACATAATTATTATTTATGAGCCAAAATGAAGTTTTATAGTTGTGCCCAAAAAATAGTTTATTTTAAGATATATTTATTTTAAAAATACATATAAAGTACAATTTCTACATACAATAACTTTAATATTTTCGATTTCTTTATAAAAATTCTAAATGCTTTATAAAAAGTCAAAAATATTGGGAAAGTATCAACTATCCTGATGCTATGACAATGTTTTAACGCCAAGTAAAAAATAAAATAAAATAAATCTAAAACTAAAATTTTGAGAATAAAGTCAAAATATTTAGAGAATAATGAAATTACAAGAATAAAATCTAAATATTTCAAGAATAAAGTCAAAATGTTTAGAGAATAAAGTCGAAATTATGAGAGCAACTGGAATTTATATGTATACACTCTTTAAAATAAAGGTGCTTTAAAAGGTTCTTCACAGTGATGCCATAGAAGAACCATTTTTGGTTTCACAAAGAACCATTCAGTCAAAGGTTCTTTAAAGAACCATCTCTTTCTTTACTTTTTATAATCTGAAGAACCTACTTTCGCCACAATGAACCTTCTGTGAAACAGAAAGGTTTTTCAGAGGTTAAAGGTTCTTTATGAAACCATTTAGAGAAAAAAAGGTTCATCTATGGCATCGTGAAGCACCTTTATTTTTAAAAGTGTAAATGTGGAATTATTAGCAGAAATGCTAATTCCATGTATAGACAGTATGCTTGGAAACAGTGGCGGACTGGCCATCTGGAACACCGGGACTTTTCCCGGTCCAGGCCCAGTCAGTAGGAATACACAAATATTTTAAAAAATTTAAATGAAATGCTAAATGGAAACCATATTGCATCTCTACTCTACGCAGACAGGCCGCCGCCGATAAAAAGTGTGTTTATTTTCATGCAAATTTATCACTAGGCCCAAACCTCCCCTCCCTATTTGGTCTACTCCAAGATCACGGAGTAGATCTTTTTAGCTTCTGATTTACGTACAGATATCAGGCGTGTAGCTATTGCTTAGTCTTATCAGAATCAGCTTATCAAAATTCTCAGCCGAGTCCGACCCGTGACCGTCTTTTTCCCCCTTCTCCTAAAACAGCTATACTGTTTCAGCTATTAAAATAGTTAAATTTTGTATGTAATGGCAAAGTGATTATATTTTGTTTTGTTTTTTTATTAAGTTAATTTAGAAATATTTTTTTTGTTCGTTAAAAATATAAGTTTTCGTTTTTTAAAGGATCAAACAGTGGCCAGCGGAAGACTGTTCATAGTCTGTTTGATCAATTTACCTTCTCAAATCATCAGGACTTACCTAAAATAAAATCTATAGATATAAAACAGTTCAAGTAGCCGCAAAACAATGTTAGTTTAAGCGTTAAACCCAAATAAATGTGTGCTATTAGGCACATATCCAGTCGTTTTAGCGGAGAGGGGCTGCTGAAGCCGCTTTGCAGGACATGCAGGCGCCAGCGCGATCATTTGCATATTTTCATTGGGAACTATTTTAAATTTTCCGTCATTTTTGCTCACAGAGGTAAGAGTAATAGGTCATTCGGAAATATAAAGGGTCTACTTTTATTTGTGCGCACTCACAATATTAGCAAAACGTTACTAACAGTGGTTTTATACAATTTAGAAAACAAACATGATACGCTTTCACTGCATCAAGATAATGCTCCCTGACCAGCAATATTGTTTATAATTTTATATCTTGTTTTAATGTTCTTACCTTTGTTTCTTTGTTTTACAAATATAACCGAATAAATGTTAAGTGATGCTTCAAATACATGTTTAAACAGCATTTTTTTCTATATTTTGTTATATTCTTATGCTAGTAAGTGTTAAAAATTAGTCTCCACATTAATGAGCCAATGTATTATGATGTGGGTTGTGGTGGGCTGCTGTGGGCCAGGAAGTCCAGGGCCACTTTTTGGTCCCAGTCCACCCCTGCTTGGAAATAAGATTTCACATCTTCGACTGCATTCAATAGGCCCATTTGTATTGTACCAGCAACCCAATAATAGCAATAAGCTTTGTACTTTTGCTACTTTTATAAATTATAAAAGAAAGTCTCAGCTTTCAAAATCGGAACAATACAAACAATGTGTCTTGCAATAATGTTTTCATGCGAATCAGTCGTCTTTTCGATTACAATGAGACATTAGTTTCATTAAATTGTACTGTTTTCTTTGTAAAAATTCCACAACCTACTCCGCAAAAACATCTGTGGCATCCAATCTTTCATTCCTCACATGCATTTAATTAAAAACAACTGTTCAACTATTCACAAGCTGTTTTATTCACGGTATAATATAGTAAATAATTGGAAATAATATTTAACGTCTTCCATTCATTAATTGTAGCGCACCAGCCAGTAGTTATAATATTTTAATATAAAACAGCTCAGCTGTCAATTTCTGTCAGTTTTATCACAAAATACAAATTATAAATATGTTTTTACTCTTTATTTCAAGTTTATAGCACAATATGAACATGAAGGAACATCAGAAGGAATGAAAAAAAAGTATAGCCTAATTTAATTAAACAAAGGTCTCACCGTAATCAAAAAGATGACTAATTCACATGCCGCTTAAACTGAGGCAAATACAGCAATTTGTCACACCACATTAAAGAGTGTGAAAAGCACATTATTGTAATAGATATATTGTTTGTATTTTGCTATAATACAAACAATATGTCTATTAAAAGCAGAGACTTTGGAATATCTGCTGTTGCTCCCAATCTGGGCCATTTGTATGCGCAACAGAATATACTCTCAAAATATTATAACTTTAATCTCGTAATTGCTACAAATTCATTCTCGTAATCTTGACATTATTCTCAAAATATTATCACTTTGTTGAAATATTTAGACTTTATTCTCAAAATATTAAAAAAAAATTCTTGCAATTCGACTTTATTCTAAAAATATTTTGACTTTATTCTCATAATATTTTGACATTATTATCATACTTTTGAAC
Source organism: Cirrhinus molitorella (assembly GCA_033026305.1). Lineage (NCBI taxonomy): Eukaryota > Metazoa > Chordata > Actinopteri > Cypriniformes > Cyprinidae > Cirrhinus > Cirrhinus molitorella. Next base: position 24,637,224 of record CM065121.1, on the reverse strand, counting down.
TTGAACTTTTGGACTCAAAATTATTATGAGCGTTGAGCGACCGCTGATGCCCTGGAGCTCACATTTCCGAAAACATCAAAGCAAATGTATAAAAAACATTATCTTTATTAAAAAAACTGCATATTATTAGTCTAAACAAATAAATTCTCGCTTTAAAAAACTCATAAAACTACATTCCGTGACACAAAAACAGTATTATTTATAAAATTATAGTGGATTTGGGTGTCCGCCATGACAAATTTTACTTTTTTTATGACAAAGTAAGTTTTAATTCAGTTTGTACATCATACAGTGCAACACCCCCAAAACAATGATATTTATGAATTAACAATATGATATTTGTAACAAAAAAATTACCTTAAATGATTATATACAATTAGATTTTTAATTCAATTAAATGCAAATATTACATCTCTAATATCTTATCCTACACAGTTTTACAAAACATCTTTTGCAAACAGTATGTACACATTTTGAGTTTTCAGTTTCATTAAGCTTCAAGTTTCTTGTCTAATTCTTTTTTAGTCATGTAGTTCAGCACAACTGCTACTTTTTATTTTTATTTTTTTTTTCTATCCGCCTTCATAAATTCATCTGGGTGTCTCCAATCAAAAGCATGCATGCTTGTTTACTTGCTGTAACATGTTGTGGATTTTAGTCAGAATCCATGTGGGCATGTCTCTCAGGACAATGGAGATTTCTCCCTTTTTTTTTTCCTCTAAAAAAAAGTTTGATTTTGCTGGAAGCAATCCCTGCTGATGCTCAGTGGGGCTGAGCTTTTTGAACCAGAAAGAACAAAGACCCAAAAAAGGCTGCTCTTGACAAGGAGAGGGAAACAAGGAGCGAGGGAGCGCGAGGGGCCGCACGCTATACTTGGACATGAAAAAGAAGCTGTGCAGATGAGAGGATATCGCTATAATTTGACATTTGCAGTCGGAGATGAGGTTCAATTTAGAGAGGGTTCTTGAGAATCGCAAATTGCACGGCCTCCTTTGGATGAGCTCCCGTGCTCTTTTTCCAATCCACTTCCAATCGCTTATTGCTCGCCTCCGGAAAGGCTGGCTTTGGTTTTTCCCTCAGCTGGCGACGTTGTGCGCTATCTCTCATGGTCCACACAGCCCTAATGGAAAGCTTGAACCGATCTTATCCAATTCCAGTATAGAGATGCCTACTTTATCCTCCATGCTGCCACTCCGCAGACCTTTGCTTTTTTACTTTTCGCCAAGTGTAATTGTGACATAACTGGGATTAGAAAAGTTTCATTCTCTCGCCGTTTCGTAATCCGCTTGTTAGCGCATTTCGACACGCTGGCGAGATGTTTAGTAATTAGTGGATGTGGCCACTGGAGATCCTAGAGCAATATTTGATCTCTCTCCCTGCTTTACCTCATCTGCAAACAACCTGGCTACGATAAGCTTGTCTCGGAGGGAAAATGGAGAGCTGTTATCGGAGCAAACAAACGAGGAAAAAATTCGGGACAATATTGGAAACGCCGTCAGTTGCTCTCTCATGCAATGACGACTGTAAGGCAGATAAGAAGTCATGAAGGAATTGAATGAGCATGATGAATGCACTGGAAATAAGATTGTTCTCCAAAAAAACTAAAAAATAATAAAAAATCATGACAGCATGTTTCTAACAACAAATATATTTTGAGTATAAGGACGCACAATAACTGAAAACTGATAATGGTTTAAATAAAACTAAAATAAAATCATTTTAAATGCTACAAGTGAATTTAGGTATTACACTATAATGTACAGTATGATAAATGGACACTGATTTTGAGATCTGACAATCTAACCGTGTTATTAAATTATTACTGTTTTTTGGATGATAGGAAAACTAATCTGAATGTAAAAGCGGAGGAAATGCATAGAAGCCCGTTTCTTCCACTGAATAAAAAAAAGGTAATTGCTACTTTAATCTCTCTAAATTCTGACTTTTTAGAGAGATTAAAGTAGCAATTACCTTTTTTTATTCCGTTTTTTCATTCAGTTTTTTATTACCTCAAAACTGGAGTTTATATCTCACAATTCTGAGGGGAAAAAAATAAAATCACAATTAAATAGCAATTGCGAGAAAAAATTCTTAATTAAGAAAATTAAGTCAGAATTGCAAGATTTTCTCACAATTGTGTTTATATATCACAGTTTTGACTTTAGAACTAATGTTTATGCAAAGTCAGGACTCTGAAATAGAAAGTCGCAGCTGCCTTTTTTTATTTTTTATTCAGTTGTGGAAACACATTTCGATAAGAAAAACGGATGAACAATTAAATATCCAAAATAAAATTATACCAATCGAGTTCCTTTTTATTACTTTTGTGCTACTTTTTGTCATGTGGGCTGGACTTGCTTGTTTATTTTTGTTGACTGTAAAGGCCCTTGATAGGTGTCAGTGAATAAATGGGAAAAGAAAGTAACTTGTGTTACTTATTTGAAAAATGTATTCCGATATTTTGTTGTAAATGTAAAAGTAATGGATTACTTTATAGTCACGTAAAAAAGTAATTTGATTACATGACTCATTGTAATGCGTTAACCCCACCACTGCCAATTAATTATGTCAATTTACCATGTTAATTTGATTAATTAATTACGGTGAAAAATAACTCGTTAAAATTATTAACGCATTTAACGCATTGGCCCCGCCCCAGACCTATGTGGGTCACCTGACATTTCGTACAGTTGACTGATGACAAATAAGAGGGAGGGCAACAACTCACTGCGTGATGGAGCTTAGAGAACGTAGTTAAATTTGTCAAATTCAAGATATGGATCAAAAAATGCCCCTGTTTGAGTTTTTGTCTCATACTTGCATCATATAGTTAAGGAATATCACACAAGCAAATGTGATACTGATTTTATAAAACAGTTCAGTAAATAAGACATTAATATTTTGTTATTTTAGACACAATGTTGTCTGTTTTGCTCAATTTTGCCCACGAAAATATAAAGACAAAGCAGAACAGTTCAGCTCTGAGCAACACACAGTGGCATTTTATTCCTTAACGTACTTTTTTGGCGCTTTAGATTTGAAGACCTATCAGTGTATGACATCAAAGTACGAAAGTGATTCAAAAGCATTAGGCGACGTCTGCTCTCTATAGCTCTTGCTGTACTTTGATTTTACACATAGATTGGTCTGATGGTGATGATCTTCAAGTCGAACAAGCCTAATGATTCTATGGACCATTCATAAAGAACCATTTACTTCACTCCTGAATGAATCAGCCATTTGAACGAATCAAATGAATTTACCACCACCTACTGGCAGTTTTATTTATTTATTTTTGTTTATTTAGAGTATCATTTCATTAAATAAATAGTTTCATGTTTCCATAGTAATATTACTGATTATTAATTAAAGTAATTATTAAAGGTATAGTTGGCCCACCCAAAAATGACAATTGTGTCATCATTTAAATCACCCTCATGGTCCAAAAGAGTATATGTAATAAAATTTAATCAAATAAAATATTTACTTTTTGTAATGTCTGTTTGATGTTTTACACAACAATGACTTTAAATTATCTTTTGGGAGTAATTCTCAGCCAAATTTGATGTGTGATTCATTTGCGATTAATTAGATTAATTAATTCAACTTAAACTAAAATTAAAATGAAAACTGAAAATTAAAGCTAATTCAAAATATTAATAAAAACCATAATTGTATTAAAGGAAAAAATATATATAACACTCTACATCATTATTTTTACATAATTGTGGTTTGTAGCCAATTGTACCCTACTGTAAATTGAGGTATTTTGATGTTAATGATAATTCTAAGGACATTCTAAGGATGTTTTAAAACCAACACATGGTTTTCAGCGAGTGGAACTAAACTGACAGAAAAATGATGCGCACATCTGTCACGCCCAATACTCCAGAGATAAAAATGATGAACTAATGAGCCTATTTACAGTACATATGCGAAAGCGCACATAAAACATAGCATATCTTCTTTAGGTAACACTGCTGACAAAATCCAGTCAGGTGTTCGTAACCAAGCTGTCTTTTTCAGTTTACAATAAAGATAATCACGTGTGGCCTAATGCTTAACGTGACAAGACAGACTAGCAAACAAAACCATTTAGGCTCAGGTTCCACCACAGCAGCAGAATAAGCAGAAATTCAACAAACACGCCTCAACTATACATATTGAGTGTTTGTAGCCACTGACAGAGAAACACGCTGAAAAGTATGTTTACAATACATTTATGCATGCGGCAGGCGCTGTAATCCAAAGCGACTTACAGCGCATTCAAGGTATAGATATTATCAGCATGTTTGTTCTCTGGGAATGGATCCCACGACCTTGGTGTTGCTAGCGCAAAGTCTTATCAGCCAGGCTGCAGGAGACGTTCGGCATTTGTGGCTAAAAGAACGTGGTTTGATTCATTTCTCCTTCAGTTAAGTGTTCTGGTGTTTGGTTTGGTGCCTTGCTTCACTTCAGTGAGGACCACACCACATGTGCCTCCTGCTAACTTTAGCAGGCTAGTTGGTTTGTTTTGTTGTGTGGAATAAAAATAGCCAATGTGTTTGGACGTTTTGATAAAAGGTAAGTGAGATGTGAACACTAAGAACACACACACACTGACACACAAAAGATTTTACAGAAAAAAATAATGAAATGTCAAGAACCATAAAGCAAACCAACAGGCTTCATTTTATTGTGCTCCATACCATGCCTTCTGCTAGCTTTAGCATAGTAGGCTGGTTTGTTTATTTCTTTGTGTGGAATAAAATAGTGCTAATGCATCTGGACATTTTAATAGGACTTCTGTGAAATGTCAAAGAGCCCCTAAAAAAGACTTTATAGACAAAATAATAAAGCTAAGCAAAAGGCTTCACTTCATGGAGTTGCACACCACATGTGTCTTCTGCTAAATTTAACGAGTTAGCTTAGCATAGTAGCTAGTTTATGGATGTGTGACGTGAAACAACCCAATATGTCTAGACATTTTGATAAAAGCAACAGTTGCACACCACAAGTAAGTCTGCTAGCTGTAATGGGTTCACTTAGCATGTAAGCTAGTCTTTAGTTTTTACAGCAGTATTAAGTGAACAACCCAATATATTTACACATTTTCAAAAAGGTTCAGTAAGAAATTAAATCTAAGTACCCAGAGACAAAATAATGTAAGAAACCCTAAAGCATACGAACAGGCTTCACTTGACTGAGTTTCATACCACATGTACAGTCTGCTAACTTTAGCATAGTAGGCTAGCGTGTTCACTTTGTTATATGGAATAAAAAGAGCATATGTTTAGACATTTTGAAAAATGTTCTGTGAGATATTAAATGTCAGTACGCAAAATGTCTTACAGACAAAATAATGTTAAGATCCCAACATGTCCTCCAATTTATACGACCGACGTTAGTCCTTTTCACAAATCCTCAAATACGTCTCTATAGAGCGTTTTCAACATCAAATACGTCTCTATAGAGCGTATTCAACATTTGCTCCCTTATCAGTAACAGGTATCTAATTCAACCTTAGCATATGTGTAGGTCAATTAGTAGCACGTTGTACTGCGGAGTGGTATAATCATATGAACACAGGTTCGATATCAGAGAACACATATGTTTTCATTGTATTTTTTTTTAATATGCACTAGAAATCATGATTTTGCACTATTTCTGTAAGGGGTAGGTTTAGGGTGGGGTTAGGTGTGGTCATATATACGAATTACACCTAGTAAAACACGTTTAAATTACATTGAAATCGGTATAAAAACTCATACGTCATTCCATGACGTCAGATCCAACGCGACACTGTCATTATTTTTACGACCGCAGAAGGCGCTTAACTTTAAAACGTAAACATGGGTCGTATTTGGTCGATTCAAAAACGTACAACTGGGTCGTATTTTCTTTGAGGACAGTCTCTAAGATCCATAAAGCAAACCAAACAGTTTCACTTCACTGAGCTTCACACCACATGTGTCTTCTGCTAACTTTAACTAATTAGCTTAGCATAGTTGCTAGTTATTGTTTGTATCAGTGTGTGAAGTGAAACCCAGTATGTTTGAACATTTTGACAAAAGCAGCAACTCACACCACATAGTCTGCTAATTTTAATGGATTCGTTTAGCATATAAGCTAGTTTTTGTTTTCTTTGCTGTGCGAAGTGAAACAATCCAATATGTTTACACATTTTCATAAAAGTTCTGTGAATTATTAAATCTAAGTACCCAGAAAGATTTTACAGACAAAATGAAGAAATGTAAGGATCTGTAAAGCAAAACAACAGACAACAAAGATTAGCACGAGGTTCCATGTTGTTCCAGATGAGTTAATGCTAGTTACCCATGCAAAAATTAACAACAACAACAACAAAAATGGTTACTACAGTTAAACCATGGTAACCAAAATTTAATGATTTCACTAACCATAGCTTACATGGTATTCGTAGTAAAACTGTGCAATACAATACAAATGGTAGTCAATTTTCCAAAAGAAAAACAAACAAACAAAAAACATGGTTACTACACTTTTATTGTAATAAAACCATAGTCAATTTTCGTAAGGGTACTTCTGATCAATCGAGTAAACCAACTTACTAGCCACTAAAGTTAGTTGACTAGCATAGTCTCACTATATTTATTTCACAAACAATCCCCCATATAAGCATTTTTGCTACCCTCTGTAACTATACAGTACATTTTTAGCATTTTCAGCATCTCAATATCACCTTAAGCAAATTAAAGCAAGTAGTATGCATGAACTGAAAACCAGCTTTAACATCTACATACTGTATCTGTTGTGCTTATTCCACAGTTTTGGGCCTTCATTTTTGAAGTAAACAAATTACAGCAGTCCTAGCACTCAATCTCAGTACATCATACTTTGGAGATCTGCAAACCTTGCAAACACCCTCACATACTGACACTCTCCAAAGTTTGAAGCAGTACATTATCTGCAGGACTCCAACCAAGGCAAAAGTGAAAGGATGGCAGCAGGATACAGACATAAAAGTCAGAGCCAGAAAGGGAACTAAGGACTGGAAACCAAAGAGAAAGAAACCTGTCAGTCTGGAGGCTCTGGGGAGCAGCGTGTCGCCTGAATCTGCTGCCAATACTTGGGAAAAAGTGTGAGTATCTTCATCCTTTGACAGCTGTCTCATATCTGACGGACGGACTGCCCAAAACAAGCAGTACCACAGATAGCACAAAAAGAGATGAAATTGTTGAAGATGTCTTTACTCTGAGCGTCAAAATTCCTAATCTGACTAAGATAGCGATGGCATTTGCTTTTTGCCTTTGCCTACGTTTTTTTCCGTACCCGTTCTTCAAAAGGCCTGTGGAAAACAAATGCTACGTTTGAAATCTCACAAACCACTTTATGGCTCAGATTCAAAATAGCATAGTTGCAAAAGATTCCCTTGTGCCAAAAAAGAGAGAAAAGCATACAGCTGGATAAAGTCAGATAATACAAATTCCTTCTTATGTCCAAAATATGCTTCAGTTTTGACACAAACGCTAACCTAATACTAACTCAGGCATACAGTTTGTTGTTGCTGTTATTTAAAAAAGAAGTTCACCCAAAAATGAAACTTTGCTGACAGTTTACTCACCCTTAGGCCATCTAAGATGTATATGAGTTTGTCTCTTCACAAGTACAGATTTGTATAAATTTAGCATTACATCAACTTGCTCACCAATGGATCCTCTGCAGTAAATGGGTGTCGTCAGAATGAGAGTCAGCTGATAAAAACATCACAATTATCCAGTAATCCACACGACTCCAGTCCATCAATTAACATCTTCTGAAGCAAAAGCTGCAAGTTTGTAATCAATCATAAAAAGTTTAACATGAACAAACAAAACTTGACAAGCTACTGACTAAAACAGTCCAAAATATGGTGGTGGATTCTGACGTAAGAGGACAACAGAAAATTGACATTTTCACTGAAGAAAGTGTTATTATGGACTTGCATTTTGGCCAGAAGTGACAAATTAAAGTTAAAATACTTTAATTATGGATTTATTAAAAACACACAATTTTTTTTTTTTTTTTATCAGACTTATTCTGACATCATAAATTATGACGGTGTTTTAGTGCCACATTATTATTATTATTATTTTTAAAATTAAGAAAATTTTGGTAAAAAAAAGAGACTTTGTTTTGTATTAAAAGTAGCAAAAGCACAAAGCTTATTGCTATTACTGGGTGGCTGGTGCATTACAAATAATACTAATGTATGCAATCGAAGATGTGAAATATTATTTCCAAGCATACTGTCCCTGTGAGTATAACACATGGGTATGATTTCTGTTTATAATCTCACATATATTAAAATAAATTCCAGCGGCCTGGCAACTTCTACCAGTGCTCCCAATACAGGCCATTTGCATGCGCAAGCTATACTTTAAAAATATTAGAACTTTAATTGATCTGATTTAATTATTGTAATTTCGACTTTATTCTCGAAACGTACCGGTTTTATTCTTGAAACATTTCGACTTTATTCTTGAAACATTTCAACTTTATACTCGAAACATTTCGACTCGAAACTTTATTCTCGAAACATTTCAACTTTATTCTCAAAACATTTTGACTTTATTCTTGCAATTTGGACTTTATTCTTGAAATATTTCAACTTTATTCTTGTAATTTCAACTACATTCTCAAAATATTGCAACTTTATTCTTCATTATTTCGGTTTTATTCTTGAAATATTCTACCTTTACTCATAAAAAATTATTTGATCTCATAATTTTATTTTTTTTATTTTTTAATGTGGCACTAAAATGCTGTCATAACAGTCTATACATAGCACACATTATGTTATTGGGCACTTTCATCTCTCATCTTGTATTTTTCCCCCACCAAGCTTCTCACAATGCATTCTGTACCTGCCTTCATCATTTTCCCCAGTGAACTTGTGAAGCTTCTACTATATTTATGAGATATGCAGTCAAAATCACAACTTGTTCAAGTCAAAACAAGCTTTTTTTTTTTTTGTAAACAGTGGAACAAAACCCAAAAGCTCCGTAATCACTGGCTAAAGATCTACAGCATACAGTACAAAACTCAGAAATCAGGAAGGAAACAAAAATAACAGTGCAAGATAAATCCAAGAAGAATAAAAAGAATCAAATATGACCGACCAAACAGATGGACTACACAGAGAGAACAAAAACACACAGAATACCAGGCAACAAGGGATGTGAAAACAAAGACCAAAAAGGAGTGGCAGGATCCTGACAGGAAACTCTATAGTTAAGTAGCCAAACACCAAACAAAAGAACAAGATTTGTATTTTTTATTTTTAAACCACTGAATGGACAAGCTTTGATTAACTATTTATTTGTGCATGGTATCTAACAAATTATTAATTTACATCAGGCCATTAAATCTACCATTCCAGACTTACAATATTCCTGATTCAGCTAAAGTCAAAGGCCAGAAGAAGTCAACTTAGGATACTCTTGTGGAACAAGGCATCCACTTTCTTCAAAAAGCCTGCAGAAAACAAATGCTGCATTTGAAATATCACATGTCTCTCTCACAAATCTCACTGCTTTATGGCTCAGATTCAAAACGCAAATACAAAAGATTCCCTTGTGACAAAAACCTCCGCACAAGCATACAGCTGTGTGAAGTCTGATAGTACAAAATTCTTGCCAGAAAAGCTTGAGCAACCAAAGAAATGGAGAATGCAGCCATTTAATGGCACAACTAAATTAAACTGCATGAACTTTGCACTCGCAAACAGCTCCTAATTTCAGTCTGTGCACTTGATATGACCTACGCAGCACTTCGTAATCTTGTTCCTTTTGTGCAGTTAGTGATGATGGCATTGTGCTGGGAAATTTAGAGCCTATCATCAACTGAGGCCTGGTCCATGGCAATCACTGGGCGGCAGGGTTTAATAGAGCTCAGTGGTGATTGGAGCCCCCTAAGAGATTAAACCACAGTCTTTACATAATGAACAGCTTAATGACGGAATTACAGAGGCACTTAATGGCATTGTAAATACCGTCATCGCCCATGCCAACTGTCCCGAAAATGTATTAACCATCTGTAATTGGGGCATTAAATAACAGTCAGTTTACAAAGCTCATTTACAATGACGTTACCTGGGAAATCCTCAGAAATGGTTAATTACTGATATTATAACAACCAGCAGTGGATTTAGAGTGAAGCTAGCTTTAGGGAGTCACAGAAAATGGCATTTCTAATGGACATGCCAGCCTGAAAAATGCGGCTAACAATGTTCACGCAGCAGCTGAAGTGCTAAATAACAGGTATCATTTCCAACACGTGCCTTTTTCCAAAAATACCTACTGTATACTTACAATTCGCTGCAGTTTCCAACTGAAATTAACACTAGTGCCATAACTATTATTCCTTTTCACACAAATTTTGACAGGGCAGAATACTTTTAGAATACTTTTGCCACAGTGAGTGATTTGTCAGCTAATACATTGTGATGTTTGCATCACATATTCAGCTCCATATGTATGGCTTGCTGATGTAGTATATTTGCTCAGTAGCGCACCTGGTACATGCATTGTGGTACACTCATGAATGCATGTCGACTCAGGTGAATGGATGTCGAGATTTTGAAGTGTAATAAAGTGCATCCATCCATTATAGAAAGTACTCCACACAGCTCTGGTGAGTTAATATAGGCCTTCTAAAGCCAAGTGAAGCATTTGTGTAAGAAAAATATCCATATTTAAATCTTTATAAACCGTAATCTCTAGCTTCTGCTAAATGTTGCACTCACATTCATGGACATAGGCATAGCATAATCTCCAGTCACGAATTAGAAGTACAAAATGAGGTTCCGTAAAGAAAAATGTTGGAGGATTTCGATATAAGGCAAAAGGAGACTGCTTTTTCTTTGCTATAAACGAAACTTGGTTCTCACGAGACTAGCGTATTCTCACTGGAGCTTAAGCTGCACCTAAGTCTTACATCTTCCGCTGGAATGCTCTTCTCTTTTGAACGTGTATGCTTATGGTTAAAAAAAGTTTTAAATATTAATATTTTTCATACAGAAATGCTTCACTTCAGGCCTTTATTAACAATCTGAAGTTGTGTGGAGCACTTTTTATGATGGATGGATGCACTTTTTTGGGTTTCCAACTTTCAACACCCATTCACTGCCATTATAAAGCTTAGAAGAGCCAGGATTTTTTTAATCTAACAATTTCTTATCTTCCACCTGAGTCAACATGCGTTCATGAGAGTACCATAACAATTTCTTATCTTCCACCTGAGTCAACATGCGTTCATGAGAGTACCACAACGCATGTACCAGGTGCGCTACTGAGCAAGTATACTACATCAGCAAGCCATACATATGGAGCTGAATATGTGATGCAAACATCACAGTGTATTAGTTGACAAATCACTCACTGTGGTAAAAGTATTCTGAAAGGAATCTGCCCTGTCAAAATTTGTGTGAAAAGGAATAATAGTTATGGCACTAGGAAAACCAATGAAGATGCTTTTCAGGCCTTTTCGGTCAAGTTATACAAAAAAATATTTTCCAGAAGTCCTGTAGTTGAAGAAACACCCAAATACGTTCATCAGGCCATATATATGGTGGTGAAACCACATAAATGTAACGGATAAAGCATTCAACAGGGATCGGTTTAGTTAAAGCACTTGCAATATAAGTACGATCAAATGAGCCAGAAGCTATTCATTTACTCAAAGCCACATTCTTCCTCCTGACAACATCTTTTCAGCTCATCCTGCCTCCATTCTTCTCAAGCTGTCTCGCTGCATTCAGTGTGCAGTATGTACCGTGTACGCCTCCAGATATTTTGCTTCCCTGGGGAAATCCGGCTTCGACAACACACACAACCCTTCCCCTCAGTTCCAGCTGAAATCCTTGCAAGTCGAACCTCAAACGGCTCAGCGCTGAGCGCACGTACCTACAGCCGCACACGTGGCTTTTCCAAGGTCAGCGGCTCTCTTCCTTCCGCTCGACTTCGGCGACTGGCAGAAATGAAAAGGTTTGTCAGGCTGATTAAACTCGCAAGGCGTTATGTAGAAGGTGTCTGATCCCTCTATGACAGACAGTTAGGATTTTCTTCTATCCTCTCCCCCACTCGTGCTCCACGCTCTTATTTAACAAGATCAGATGTTATGTCACAGCAAGGTGCAATTTTCATTAACCTCCAGCTGCGCTATGATTTGAATGTGCCAGCCCTGCAATTAGTTGATTGTGATTGATTGATGAAGTCAGTGGCTTTTTCCCCCCTCCTTCTTCGAGGGCTCAGGTAATTCATTCGGACTCATTCCCTCCTCCCTCTTGCGGCTTGCGCATTGTTCTCCGACAGGCTCGGCTCACCAGAACGTTCCCTGGCAGATTTGTGGTCACGGCATGGGGCAAATGCAAACGCTCTCATCACAGCGTGGCCGCGACACGCTAAGCGGTAATGAAAGGGGAGCAGGTGACATTGGACAAAACGCTGTTTGACGTTTGTCACCTTTTCTGCTTTCATCCAGGAACTAATGTGCGAGACAATGTGAAGACAGTGTGGTTTATGACACTGTTTTAATTTTGTATTCACACTGAAACATAAGTAGTGATAGATGAACGACTGCTATACGCAGTGGGACCCAAAAGTCTGCATTGAAAATCTGCATTTTTTTACCTTATAATAACGGAAATTAACTATGTTTTAGTGTTTTAACATTAACAAAAACACAATGATGTAAAATTCAACAGAATTTATTAAGATGCTGCACTATTTCTAGGTCACTAATCAAATCCTAAGTAGGTCATTTTTACAGACGCTAATGCTAATGTAAGTGCTTATTTGTGACATTGACGATGTTGACTCTTCTGTACAAAAGGTCAAATTTCCTCGTTCCCATTAAAAAATGCAAAATAGATGTAATTTTACTATTATTCTCAGACTTTCTGGACATGTTAAAGGTGCATTTTTGGGGGGAGTCCAAATACCACCAATAAATAGACTACTGAGGGGAAAAATGGTGTTTACTTTGAAACAATTTTCACTTAGAAAATGCTACTGAAATTCAGTTACAGAGAAATGGCAAAACAAACTCAAGTAGGAAGACTCAAATAGTATTTTCTTGTAAAATGTATTGCCTCTGAACATAGCAAAAGGAATCAGGTATGTATCCTGCACTTTTTCTAGCCAATCACTATGAGTTCTATGATCGTTTTTCTAATTTTTATCTCAGAACTGAGACAATACTGAGAAATGAAGTTAGAATTGCTAGATATAAACTCGCAAATTCGACTTTTTTTCTCAAAATTGCATATGAACTCCCAATTGAGAGTTATAAAGTCAGAATTGTGATAAATAAAGTCACAATTCAGAGAAATAAAGTTGGACTTTATAACGCATAATTGCGAGTTTATGTCTCACAATTCTGAGGAAAAAAGTCTGAATTGTGAGATAAAAAAGTTGCAATAACCTTTTTTTTCATTATTATTCAGTGGCCGAAACAGGCTTACATAAATGTCTTTTATAGGGCAAGGGTTTGAAAAAAGGGTTGTTGTTAGTTATCAAAATGGTGGAAGTCTGCAGAATGGCTAAAATGGCTTACACCACCTTTAAGGTTTTATGATGCTGTCATTGTTCATATTATGAAAATAACTTGACTACTCAAGACATCTGCACTTTTGCTTAGAAGAACACTTGCTGAGCAGCGTGTTTGTGAACGTTGATGGCTGCATCATTATTTGAAAATGGGTTTCAAGGCATTTGGATGCATCCGAGAAGACATACTGTGATATATTTTTGTGGTTTGCAGTTACTCCTAACACGTTCTGTGATAAGTCATTCTTGACAAATCCAAAATAATTCTCTTGCCTCATAAAATATGTCTGTGAAACCAAGCTTCCAACACATTTCATGTTATTATTCTTCTATATACATTTTTTTTCAAGGGCCAAAATGTCAATTTTATGCATAGTTATGCACACATCACCTAATTTAGTTGACATTATCTGCTTTAACATGAGAATAATTGCCCCATTACATGTTAAACGCCCAAACAAATGGCACAAATTGAAAAGGAAATGCTTGAATATCACCCCAAAGACACCTACTGAACACATTTTTCAGTTTTTTTCCCCCTCACACATACACAAAATTATAGCTCTGCTCCAAAACTTGAACTTCATAGGCAGCTTCCTTTTAATGTTTCCTCTTATGGTGTGTGCACACCAAACACAAAGCGAATATTTGCGCTAGAGTTTACTTGCGCAACTTTTTTTCGTTTCACTTGTGTGAAAAAAAAAAAAATCTGATACAAACAGACATGTCAGTAAGCTCTTCACTGATTGGCTTGCACGACAACGCATCATGCAAATTTTCCGCTTTAGTTGACATTTTTTTTACATTTTTACATTGACTCTGTATGTAATCTACTTGCAAAAATAATTAAATTCACTTCTGATGTGAACACCATTAAACAGAAGATGCAATTGAAGCTTATATTGTGTGTTCGCTGCAATCACCTCACCCGATTAGTTTCAACTGCACAGCCTTGCATCTTTGCATTGACTTTGTATTTAATTTACTCACGCGAATAACTGAATTTGCTTTTGGTGTGCGCACACCATTACATGGAAGATGCGATTGAAGCGTATATTGCGTGTTTGAGACAGTCACGTCTCCCAATTTGTGTCACCCAGCACAAATTTCTGTCTATTTACGTCTCTGCATTGAATTTGTATGTATTCTACTAGCTATTCTTGGCTTTTGGTCTGAACACAATATTACACGGAAGATGCTGTTGAAGTGTGTATTGTAAGTTTGCGGCAATCGCGTCACCCAGTGAGCATCTATTTGTGTCTTTGCATTGACTTTGTATGTAATTTACTCGCACAAATAATTAAATTCACTTTTGACACAAAACAATTGCGTCACCCAATTCGTGTCACCTGCCACAATTTGCGTCTATTCTCATCTTTGCAATGACCATGTATGTAATCTACTCATGCAAATCATTGTATTTGCTTTTGATGCAATTTTTGTGACTGAAGCAATGTAAGCTACCTATATCAGGCATGTGATCAGCTAGAGATAAAAAAGAAGGAAAATCTGACCACGCCCACAAGCCACACCCCCAGCACTTATATAAGCTAAGCAATCTCAAATTCTCAACGGCATTCATAAAACGTTGCTGGGTCAAACACGTTTTAGCGTGGTTTCTACTCTCATTTGGCGCTTTGAATCATTTGAACGCTTTTAACGTTAACTGTCCTACAGATGGCGCCGCGAGGTCATTCAGTGCTCTCAGGACCACTCTGTCAATGATGTTTTTATCTAATTTAACGTATTAGTGTTTATTTAATTAATTGCTTAAGGCCATTTGCGCGATTTCAATTCCACCCCCTCCAAAAACAAACAAACAAACAAAACTAAACAAAATAAAACAAAAAAAACCTCGGATCTACGTGAATCACATAAGTAGTCCATCAGAGGTCAGAAAATGCGGAAATCCGTATTTATACGGAAAAATTACATACCTGCTAAATGTAAGAATCAATGCAGTTTCCAGTTGAAATGAACACTAGAGGCAGTAAAACGTTTATTCCTTTTCACACATAGTATGATTTACACAAAGTTTTGATTAATAAAGCCTAATTTTCAGACAATTACTACTGCAGAATATTATATCATGCTTCAAAACAATTTTAACATCCTGTGCAATTTGAAAATTTATACTTTTGAAAGTTGTCGTCATATATACAGCTTTATATGCATGAGTTTTCAAACACAGTCAGTTTGTTCAGTAGCTCACGCGATATGGCGTTGCACTTGGGTGATGAAGAGCTCTGGTTCGAAATCAGTGAATTCAGTCAATTTCACATCAACTAGTACGAATTTGTGTCTATTCGTAACTTTGTATATAATCTACTCGCATGAATAATTAAATTTGCTTTGTAAACACAGCTTTAGACGAAAGATGAAGTGTATGTGTTCACTGCAATCTCGTCGCCAATTTCACATCACCCAGTGCGAATTTGTGTCTATTTGTATCTTTGCACTAACTTTGTATGTAATCTCCTCACATGAATAATTAAATTTGCTTTGTAAACACATCATTAGACTGAAGATGAAGCGTATATTATGTGTTCGCAGAAATCTCGTCACCAATTTCACATTGTCCAGTGCGAATTTGTGTCTATTCGTATCTTTGCAGTAACTTTGTATGTAATCTCCTCGCATAAATAATTAAATTTGCTTTGTAAACATTACAGACACCATTACACTGAAGATTAAATGTATATACTGCATGTTCGTGGCAATCATTTCACCCAATTCCCGTCACCTGCCGCAAATTTGCATTTATTCGCATCTTCGCAATGACTATGTATGTACTCACATGAATAATTGAATTTGCTTTTGGTGTGAACACATCATTACACGGAAGATGCGACTGAAGTGTATATTGTGTGTTTGCTGCAAACTTGTTGCTTCATTTGCATCATATTTTAAAACTCTACTTCTACAAAATGATAAATAATGAATGTGTGTTAGTGTCACCTTAAACTGAATTCCATCATTATTGTACAATTGTATTTTGAACAAGCAACATAGCTAGTCTTATTGTATATATATATATATATATATATATATATATTTTTTTTTTTTTTTTTTTTTAATTAACAATTTAATTAATACAGACTCTACTTCCATTTTGTCCACCGTGTTTTCTCACTGATGGACACCCAACTGGGTTAAAAAAAAATACAAAATACTGAGTTTCGAACTCATAATTATGACTTTATGGTCCATTCATGTGCGGTGAACTCATAAATACAATCTTTCAAACATGACTTGAAAGCAATTTACTCAAAAATAGTCTAAAACGGTCTATTTTATATCTATACTTCTCACACTTTTACTGACTGACACATCTTATGATTTTCCTTCTTTTTTTTCCCACCAGAGTGTTAATTGCAATGCATTCTGGGATTGCCTCATCCATATAAAGGATATACAGTACGTGACGCTGCCTTGGATTTCAGCCAAAACGAGGTATCTTATGAGGTGGCATACAGACAGCTCACTAGGTTTTGGAACGCAGCGCATGTGTCAAAAAAATGGAGCCAATTTCCATAAAGTATATTGTGTTTAATCCTGCTGTCACAGCTGAGGATGATTTTGCTGACATTTGAATATAGCCTCAATTTTTTACCTTGCAGCCCAAGCCTGGCTGCGGAGAACTCAAATATTGAGCGTAGCTACCTTTATCACAGCATGCGATCGATACATCATTGCACAGCTGTCAGATAAGTCATATCAGCCACGTAGATTCGAGCCGGCCTGTCTGTATGCTTCCCCTTTTCTAACCTGGATTGTTTTCTCTGGCCCCTTTTAAAATTGGAAATAGCTTTGGTGGGAACGTTCGAGCTGTTCTAACAAAAGGTGAACCGTCATCTAGGTAAAGGTTATCAGACGTGGCGCCCTGCAAAGATTCTGGCACCCGTCCTGAGCGCCGGCCAATTCCAGGAGGAATAAGCAACGCAAAATGTGTCTCCTTGCTGCAAATGCCAGACAATACTCCAGTGCCAATTAGTTTGACACTGTTGTAAAACACAGCCGATGTATCCTGGAAGAACCCTGCTTGCATCATGCTTCATGCATTGGTAATGACAAAAGAACTTAAATTGCCTTTCTCTGCTGCCCTTGAAATTTTAAATTGCTCGCTCTGTCTCCTTCCATTTGTCTTTCATGGTTCCTGATCCCAGAGTCATACTCTCTCAACAATATAAAGTGTTGTAAAAATGGCCGGATGCCTTTAGAAATCTTGGGTTAGATTTGATTTATAGAACGCCGAGATACTATTTTGCGGGAAAGATGTTCTAAACCAACTGCTGTGTAAAAAAAAAAAAAGCATCCATCAGTGGCCCTAACAAGAATTTTGACACTTAAGTCACACTTAAAAACTGTCACTGTCATTGAATGCCATTACATCAGATACAAAATATCAAGGCAATATTATAAAATGCTTTCAGGTATAAGTTTCAGGGCCAGAAATGTTATTAGAAATATTCATCATGGATTCGCCCATTTTGTACAAGATATTAGACTATGAAAAGGGCCCTTAACACTTCTTATCCTGGCAGCAAACATCATTAGCTGGTTCACCATGTGGTTTCATAATCATTACTATCGGAACATGTGGTCTATTAGATCAGCTCCATGAGCATAATGAATATAGCGATAAAGACATTAACATTTGAACTGATACAAACATGCTAATTATTTACAATACATACTGTATGTACAAATTAGCTGATTCATTTTTATATAAACCATGTGTTACATAAGAATGTTATTTTATGAGGCAATAAGCACCTTTTCTAGCAAACTACCTGGATTTTTTCCTCCATTTATGATAAATACAAATTAGCTTATTTCCAATAACTTTCTGCCTGTAGTATCTACTCATCTGGATCATTTTAACTCGCTTTGCTCAGTGATGGTACAAAAACTTTTTCAGTGAAAAATGATTCATTAAAAAAAAATGTCCAAAAGTACCTTGATGCAAGATTGTGAAAGGGTTTCACCTCACTGAACCCTTCCCTGTGAGTTCTGCAGCTGTTACAATGAAAGTAAGACCACGCAACATGGTGTAAAACACTAGTGTCAGATGAGAACTGTGATTCGGATTGAAGTGTTTGGCAATTAATGTGAGGTTAATGCAATTCTAATGTGACTTTTCCAGAATGTAAAAACTGTTTACTTTGAAAGCACTAATATAGCCTACAAGTATACTTGTTTTCACTATAGGATAAACCAATAATTGTGATAATAAAAAGATATTTGCAAACATTCATCTCACAATTCTGATTTTCTTACAAAAGAGACTTATTTCTCACAATTCTGAAAAAAAAAAAAACAAAAAAAAAAAACTAGAATGGCTGATCGCAAATGTGCGTTTATAACTTGCCATTGTTTGATATAAACCCACAATTAAGTGGAAAAAATGAATGTGAGATTAAAAACACAATTTGTGTTCTAAAAGTTGCGAAATATAAATTCAGAACATTCACAATTCAATAAATAAATAGATAAAGAATCTAAATTGCAAGATGTAAACTCATAATTAAAAAAAAAAAGTAAAAGATGTAAACTGACAATTCTGAGAAAAAAAATAGAACTCAGAATCAGATTGGAAATAAACAATTGGGAAAAATTGCAATAATTCTAACGGAAAAAACCCTGAATTGTGAGATGTAAACTCACATAAAAAAAAAAAAAAATGAAAATGCAAGTAGATAACTCTCAGTTCTCAGAAAAAACTCAAAATTATGAGAAAAAAAAAATTGCTAGATGTAAGCTTAAGTTTAAATCATGAGCTTTAAACTTGTTATTACTATCATATAACTTGCAATTGTGAGATATGGATTCACAATTCTGAGAAAAAAGTCAGAGCTGTGAGATTGAATTAAATAAATCTAAATTGACATAAATTTACAATTCCAAGACAAAAGGCAAAATTGTAAGATGTAATTTCAGAATTGAAAAGTCAAGCCAAGTCAGCTTTATTTATATAGCGCTTTTTACAATACAAATTGTGTCAAATAAAATAATATATCAATAATTCAAAAGAAACTTTAAACAATTTTAGTTTGAGGAAATTAATCAATAGTTCCAAATTAATAAATTGTTTGTCCCCAATTTAGTTGTTGTCCCCAACTGAGCAAGCCATAGGCAACAGTGGCAAGGAACCAAAACGCCATCTGTGACACTGATGGAGAAAAAAAAAAACCTTGGGAGAAACCAGGCTCAGTCGCATTTGCATTTTTTTGCAAAAAAAAGCAAAAAGTGAAATCACAAAATTTCCAACATTACCAAAAATAAGATTTTAACTTGTAATTACAATCTTAGAAATTGCAGTTGGACAATATGTATTCACAATTCTGAGAAGAAAAAAAAAAAAAAAAAAAAAAAAACATTCAGAATTAAGATACCAACTCGAAACTTGGAGAAAAAAAATCTGAACTGCAAGAACTGAACTCAGAATTTGTAAAAAAAAAAAAAAAAAAGTAAATAAATAAATAAATCAGAGATGTAAACTCACAATTTGAAAAATAAAAGTCAGAATTCCAAGATGTAAACTTAGAAAAAGTGAGATAAAAAGAGAGAGAGAGAGAAAAAAAAAACATGGAATAGTGAGATGGAAAAAGAAAATTAAAATACCTTTTTTATATTTATCTAAATTGCGAAAATTAAAAAAAAAAAAGATATATTATATATATATATATATATATATATATATATATATATATATCACAATGCTAAGAAAAAAGCCAATTCAATCGTAACAATCGTAACTTGCAATTGTGAGATATAAATTCAACTCTGTGAAAAAAGTCAGAATTGTGAAATGTGAACTCACAATTCCAAGAAAAAAGGCAGATCTCACAATTTGAAAAAAAAAAAAAAAAAAAATTGCAAGATGTGAACTCTCAGTTCAGAGAAAAAGTCAGAACTCGGAAATTAGAGAGAAAGGGAGAGAGAAAGCACCAAAATTGCAAAATTTTAACTTGTAATTACAATCTTATAAATTGCATTTGCGAGATATGTATTCACAATTCTAAAATAGAAAAAAGTCAGAATTGTAAGATACAAAATTACACTTGAGAGAAAAGGTCAGAATTTGGAAATAGAAACTCAGAATCCGTAAAAAAAAAAAAAAAAAAGCACGTTGATGAAAAATGCATGAAACAGATATATAAAGTTAGCGCTAGATTCAGTTATCAAAATGATTTCACATATTGCTATGTTGTAACCACTGTCAATGACAAATATTACAAAATATCAGACCACTGAATGCAGACCACTGACCAACCAGAATCCACCATTCTCGGAAGCCGCATAATAAAATATATAGAAAAAATACTTGTTACTTGTAGAAATTATTATGCCACCTCAAAAAATAAATAACTTAGCAATAAACTATACACTATTATGTGTAATGTGGTATTGCGGCACTCGGTCCACAGATATAAATATGCCTCCTAAATAAGATGATATCTTCCATTTTAACCACCACGTTTCCAATAAACAATAACAATCTCTGCATAAATGATGTTTTTTACACAGCATTCTGCACATCCACTTATATAGGTGCATATGGACCATAAACTCTGCTCTCTTTAATGATTAAAAACCCTAGAAAAGTGCCAGATGGTGTCAAAAAACAGGTGGCTAATTATCTTACCACAGCTTTGCACCTCTGCCTCAGACAGTAAAATGCAAGCACCATTTAGACACAGTTAAGAGCAAGTCAGCTTCCACTTCCTGTGTGCGGTAATGAGCAATGCAGTGAAGTGAGAGGAGCCTTAAAGATAATGAGGATCCGGGCTCCACAGAAAAAAAAAATCCACCAAAGACGGCTCGAAAAACTCTACGTGACCCCGTATGTGGTGCAGACCAATGGCATTTCTTGAAGGCGAAATGTCCTAAAAGCCTTAATTAGATGTACATACATTATTTTTGGTGCTATATCTGGAATTTAACAACCATGGAGTGCTTTTCAAATAATTAAACATTTGGAAATAATAATTGGAGTCAGAGATTCTGATGGAAATGTTATCTTATCAAAGTATTTTTAATGATTAGGTTGCAGTCACCTGCGGTTTAGATTATTACTTTAATTATTTTTGAACTAAAAGCCAATTTAGATCTTCAGAAGAGTGAAGCCAGGGTATTATTTATTTATTTATTTATTTTTGTATTTTCTGCAATGATGTTGGAGGGAAAATCTAATGTGGAATGGATTAAACACAAAAAAACATCAATGGTCTTGAGAGTATTGATAGCTGAATGCATTATTAAATACAGAGAATATTTAATTAGTCAAAATAGGAAATATTTTATTGATAGGTAAAATAGATACTAATGCAGGTAAAATTATTTGTCATTATATATAATACATTGCAATAATTATTATTTAATAATAATTTAATAAACATTCAGTGGAACTAGACAGAAATATTGGTTTGTTCTGCACACAAAGCTGTTGAATGAGTCATTTGGACTATTTTTATGGTGTGTGTGTGTGTGTGCGCGCGTTTTACTTCTTTGGAGCTCGACATTCATGGTCACTCTGAACTGCTTTGTTGAAAAAAAGCTCTGAGAACATTCCTTAAATTCTACTTTGGTTTTCCAGTGGTAGAAAAATAATCCCACATTTGTTTTAAATGAATATTATATTTTTATAATTAATTTTTGGTGAGAAAAAAAAAACAGAATTGCTAATTACAACTAAACTCACAATTGTAAGAAAAAGAGTCAGAATTAAAAGATTAACAGTCACCTTTTTTTATGAATGAGATGTAAATTCAGAATCCTGAGAAAAATTCTAAATTGTGAAATGCAAACTCAAAATTCTGAGAAAAAACCTTTATAGTTTTTTCACAGAGATATAAACTTTGAATGTTTGTTTTCTTATTTTTGATGCATAAAAAAAGATGAAAAGAAGTGGAAAAAGTGCAAGAAGTGAACTCAGAATTCTGTGAAAAAAGATAGAACTGCTAGTAAACTCAAAATAAAATTCTAAAAAAAATAAATACATACACAAGGTCTAAAAAAAAAAAAAAAAAAATCACAAATCTAAAAAAGAAAAGAAAATGAGAATTGTGAGATGTAAACTTAAAATTTGAAATAAATAAATAACTACAATAAAAATAAATAAATACATTCTAAGAAAAAAGTTAGAACTGCCAGATGGAAACTGTGAGCCTTAAACCTGTAATTGCAATCTTATAATTTCCAATTGTGAGACACATTTGCAATTCTGAGGGGGAAAAAAGTTCAAATTGTGAGATGTAAACTATAAACAAAACAAAAACAAACAAACAAAAAAAAAAAAAAAACACCACAATTGAAAGATTTAAACTTGTTTAAAAAAAAAAAAAAAAACCTGGACAAGCCCCCAGTTTAAGTTACGACCCGTCTACAACAACAACAACAACAACAACAACAACAACAACAAAAAAAGTCTTTTAAATAACCACTTTTCCAAACCCTAACAAAAGAAAATTAAAATACAATATACTACCCTAGCTCCCTAACCAAAAACATTCAAAAAGGGGAGTACAATAAACAAAAAAGGCGTCAGAGTCCCTACCTTCCCAAGCCTTCGCTATATACAAATTATTTACAAAAATATGCAAACAAATGTGAAAGGGGCAATCGAGATCAGTTGTCAGTAATCAGTCAATTGTGTCAAAATATAAAACAGCTTCACTTTTTAGTGAACAAACAATGCCCATTTTACACTAGTTAATATGATTCTTTAGGGTCTTAATGAAAAGTCTATAATATACTTTGGTTAAAAATTCTCAATAGTAGTATAAAAGAACACCCATTTACCTTGTCAAAATCAGCCCTGCAAAAAATCATCTCATTCTATTGCATGTTCCTTTAAATGCAAATGAGCTCTGATCAGCCTGCCGCTCTCGACTCGCTGTGGCATTGTTTACTTTAGCGTGTTTAGCCATAAAACTAGCATGTTAATAGGAAAGGCGATTGCAAAGTTTCATAAAAAAAAAAAAAACATATGCTCACTTCTGCTGTAAGTGAAGCTGGATCACGGACGATTTGTGCGAACATATGCATTTATGTAGATCAGGAAACCATTCCATTAACAAAAAAGTCATTAGCTGCGTCTTCAGCGGCTCAGATGTCGGGAGAAAATTATGTTTATTATTACATCCAACAAAAGAACATCTCAATCGCTTAGGAGCCTTTCTTGTCTATGTCCCTGCTCCGGCATTGAAACAATGGCAATCGAACTGTTACAGCTCATTCAGGGCGGGTCTGAAGTAAGATGCCTGTGTCAATCAATCTATCATAAGAGCGGCTTCTGTCTGTGTGACGTCACACCGGCAAGAAGCTAAAAATGGCTTGATTTGAAAAATTATTTTTACAATTAAATTAAAACCACTGCACTGTAAAAAAACTATTTGTTGAGTCAGATTAAAATATTTTGTTTCCTGGCTAGCTTACAAATTTTAAGTTTGGTCAACTTGAAATGTTACGTTTACTAAGTGATAACTTAGACATTTGAGTTGATTGAACTTAAATTTTTAAGGCAGCCAAGTAACAAACACAGTTGTTCATTTTAACAAACAATTTTTTTGTTCAGTCAACTTGAAAAAACATTTCAGGATTTCTCTCCATATAGTGGACTTCTAGCTATGAGTTTGAACTTCCAAAATGCAGTTTAAATGCAGCTTCAAAGGGCTCTAAATGATCCCAGCCGAGGAAGAAAACCTTATCTAGCGAAATGATTGGTTATTTAAAAAAAATAAAATAAATAAATAAAAAACACAGTTTAGATACTTTTTAACCTGTCTTGTCTAGCTCTGTTTGCACTCCGGTTGAAGACAGTTAGTGTATGTAAAAATTCCCATCTCAAAATCAAAATCAAAAGCAACTTTTTTTTAAACAGTTTCTTTTCTTCGGTGTCAGTCCTCAACACACATTCACAAGAGTACCACCATGCAGAAAGCTCTTGGATTTCATCAAAAATGTCTTCATTTGTGTTCTGAAGATGAGCAAAGGTTTTACGGGTGAGTAATTAATGACAGAATTTTCAGAACTATCCCTTATAAATCCCTAAATTAAATCTATGTTATTATTTCTAAATAATGTGTTATATAAAAATTCTCTCTAAATGATACTGTGGAAACATCTATAAAAACTGAAGAGGATCGTGAAAACAACAAATGGAGAAGCACAGAAGAGTTTCCAATAAATCTTTCTGTAGGCCACATAAAACCACAAACAATGCTGCATTCAATCTATCACATTTTAGTGTCCATCATGATTTCTTGTTGTAATGTAAAGCACGCAAAAGCTAGGCTGACAAAACAGCGGAGTACACAATTTCAGCGGAAGGATTTAAAGGTTTAAAGGCCATTTCCGATCCATGGGGTTACATCTCCATAATGGCCTCATTATTCATGACTATGGCCTGAAACACTGAGGTTGAGGTAATGAGCTCTTCACTAGTTGCTGAATATCACCTTTTCTTGAGCATTATGTTATGAATTCACATACAGTACTCAAGAATTCAGGCCAGCGGAGACAATGCTGCTGTGAATGCTCTGCCATGCTTGCTATTGGTTTTAGATACTGACCAATGATCGGTTTTGGCATAATAAATATCTCGGGGAGTCAACCAGACAGCAATGTGTATTAAATTTGTGAAAAGCCTTTAGGTTCACGTACTATACAAATCCTGCTGAAAAAATAAAACCGAGTAAACCCTAAGGTGGTTTGCTGGTCTTGCATGTCTACAGCAGACGTGACCGGCGTCACATCACATCACGGCAAGTCAAATCGAGGTTGTTCACCAAAGCAGAAAAGCTGAACATCAACTCAGAAGCAACAGGGATAGTTCACCCCAAAATTCTGTCATTAATTACACTCATGTCGTTCCAAACCTGTAAGGGTCTCATTCATCTTCTGAACACAAATTAAGATATTTTTAATAAAATACCAGAGCTTTCTGACCCTGCATAGACAGCAATGCAACTATTATGTTCAAGGCTCAGAGAGGTAGTAACATTAAAATAGTTCAAAACAAAACACATAATGTCTGACTTGTTCAGACCAGCAATGTCATAAAACATGTACAGTTGATGATGTACTTGAACCAGTCTAATTTATTTCATTTTGAGACTTGAGGGGAAAACTAGTCCTAGTTTAACCACACATGCACACCAATTAAACTCACATAATCTAGCCATGTAAGGCTACCACAACACCTGTGACGAATTTGGCACGACTGCCCGACCCAGGGCGCCGTCTGCGCTCGTGATAAATATCCCAATAAAGAAAGAAACCTCGCGGCCCCCGGAAGACGCGAAATGCGCGGCCACCCTAATTAGGTAGAAGAACCCCAACTGAACGTATGATCAATAGAGCATCTCTGCGCACTGTCACGTCCCATTATCGGCGCGGCTCATCATTTACAGCGGTTTTACCTCTAGTTTTCGGTGCGGCGGAGCTCTCCACTGTCATTAGCTGTAAATCAGAGACAGAACGTGTGGCGGGTTAAGGCGACGCTTTAATTACGGCAGCTGCAAAGCCGTTTCGGCCCTGACTCACCTCGTGTCGAGATCACATGGCCGTCCGTCCGCTAGTGCAGCGACGCACGGCGCTTTGAAGCCCACACGCGCCGCTGGATGACCCGTAGCACATAAACAAGCTAATTCGTCATCTAGTCAAATAAAAGTGAAATAACGAGCAAACTTCTCCAACTCGGAGTTTGGACAATTCTATTAACTTCTCATTTCCGCCGACAGGTGAAGCCGTCTGTTGGCGAATTGTGAGCTATTGGTAAAATTAGGTCTAGTCCTTTCTCAAATGGGTGCAGAGGGAGGTTGTCACACCTTTAGTGTGATTAATTAGTGTTTGCTTCTCGATGCGAGCTGGAACCACGGAAGGAAAGTGAATGCTTCTTCATTTGCGTTGTCAGGATTACAAAGGGGAAGGGTAATCCAAATCAGCTTCTTAGACGACAGCTGCTTTATCATCATTACAATAGGTTTACTGGTGTCTGTTTGGGGCGATTTCGAAGCGTCTACGAGAAATAAATCTATAAACCGAAGTTCCTGGTTGTTTGTCACTATTCAAAGACCACTAGAGAGCTGCAAGAATAGATGGACTCTTCTGGATTTTGGTGTGCGTACAAGTAGAATTTCCTCAATGGACTGTGGGGAATCTAACCTTGAAAAATTATATTCAACACAAAAGGCTTCTTTAATTGTTCTTCAGAGTTTCAGTTAATTTGTTAAACCAGTTCACAACATGGTTTGAGTGATTTATTAGCGAATTAGTCATAATCAAAAAATAAATTCTGAGAATCATTATCCAAATGACTGGAAAGGTCATTGAAAAGCCACTGAAGTTACCTTTCTTTTAAATCAACTCTTTTCAATGAAGCACTCACTCATTGGTTCAAAACATCTGAATGAGTCATTCTATTCAATTAATAAGTCAAACTGCTTCCCAAAGCAGTCTGACTGATCTATTAAAAAAAAAAAAAAAAAAACTGAAAATGTCATGAAATTATTGTTGTTCTGTTGAGTCAACTGTTTTCATTGAATCTGGTTAACCAGTTAACAATGTAGTCTGAATTATTCATTAATTAATCCAAATATCAATAATAATAATAATAATAATACTAATAATACTAATAATAATAATCTGCAAATCATTACCAAAAATGAATCATTATCAAAAAAGAAAAGAATCCAGAATGATTAATCATCCAAAATGACTGAAAATAGCCATAAAAAACAATTACTGTTCGACTGAGTCTAATCTTTTCACTGAATCTGTTAAACTAGTCTGAGTGATTCATTAGTGAATTAGTCCAAACGTGTAATAATAATAATAATAATAATAATAATAATAATAATCTATTAGTCTATCTATCAATAGTATGTTCTTTTCAAAGACTTAGTCAAACTGGTTCCTAAAGTGCTCTTAATTATCTATTAGTGAATTGTCCAAATTTTAGAAGACATAATTATCCAAAATGAATCATTATCAAAAATAGAAAGAATCCAGAAACAATCATTATCCGAAATGACAGAAAAAGTTATGAATAGGCCATTGTTTCGTTGAGTCTGTTCATTGAATCTGTTAAACCAGTTCACAACATCTGAATGATTCATTACAGCATAGCAGGCTAGCTAAAGAAAGAAAAAAAAAAGACAAAAAGAGAGCAAGCAAAGCATTATCCAAAAAGAATCACTGGCAAAAAAGAAAGAAAGAAAGAAAGAAAGAAAGAAAGAAAGAAAGAAAGAAAGAAAGAAAAAGAAAGAAAAAAGATTCATAATCCAAAATGACTGGAAAAGTGATGAAACTGCCATTGTTCTGTTGAGTCCAATCTTTTCGTTTAATCTGGTAAACCAGTTCATTAGTGAATCAGTCCACATCTTAAAAAAAATAAATAAATAAAAATCATGCAAATATATATATATATATATATATATATATATATATATATATAATTTTTTTTTTTTTTTTTTTTAACTGGTTTCTATTAGAATGATCTATTAGTTAATCAGTCCTAGTCTTGGAACAAATCACTATATAATCATTATCAAAATTAATCATTATCCAAAAACAAAAAACAAAACAAAACAAAAAATAAATAAATAAATAACCCAGAAGGAATTATTATCCAAAACGACTGAAAAAGTCATGGAAAAGCCAGTTCACAGTGTGGTCTGAATGACTAATTTGTGAATCAGTCCAAATCTAAAAACAATTCAGATATATATGCAAATCAGTATCCAAAAATGAATCATTATTTACAAAAAAAGAAAAGAATCCAAAAAGATGCATTATCCAATAAAAACTGAAGAAGTCATGATAAAGCCATTGAAATTACTGTTACTGTTAATCTGTTAAACCAGTTCATAATGTGGCCTGAATGATTCATTAATAAATCAGTCAGAATCTAAAAACAATTCTGTTAGTCAATATCTAAATTACTGCAAATTCATTTGTGAAAATTTGATTCAGTGAATCTGTCAAAACCATTTCACCATTGAATCAGTTAAAACCAGTGCACCATGAAAAAAAAAGTCCATGAAAAAGCGAATCAGTACAAATATTTTTTAAAAATCTGCAAGTCATTGTCTAAAAATTAATTATTCAAATTGACTGAAAATTCATGAAAAAGCCATTTTAAAAAGTTCTTCTCATTGAATCTGTTAAACCAGTTCACAATGTGGGCTGAATGAAATCAATATCCAGAAGATGCAAATCAATATCCAGAAGATGGTGAAAAAGCCTTCTTTTGGGTCAGTTCTTTTTAAATAAAGCATTAAAACTGATTCTCAGTTATATCTGCCTGAATAATCCATTAGCAAAGCACAAATCTGACCAAATGCTGACAGTTAGCTTTGTTCAGGAATATTACAACTCCTTGGTCATTGCTCATTTAGAGGTGCACCTGCAAAAATCTGATTGTTTCAAATCTTAAGGTCAAAGAAAGTGTTAACAGTGGTCATATAAATGAAAACTTTTCAAATGTCATAAGTGAACCTCAGAGGAGTGGAAAAAAGGCACATGACCCCTTTAAAGCGAACTCACTTGTTATGTACGGTGGGGCTCAGCACACATCCTTGAGAAATGCCTTACAGTGATTGTCTTTTTGTCGGTTCGCTTGTGAAATTATACCTCTGTGATCATCACACCAGGGAAAGGAACATCTAAGACCATGCATCATCCTATTTTGGGCCCTCAAAACAAACACCAATAAAGCGCAGATCCTTTGAGAACTGCAGGGGAGGATTTCAAAGCAATAAATGCACCTCTTGCTTTGTAAACATTTGTTTAGCAACCCCGGAAAAGGAAACACACACACACACACACACACACACAGAGAGAGAGACAAGTAAACAGGACTAGGGCTAGTTGTCACACAGCAATATGTAATAAATAATAACATCAAATACTGTGTCGTCATTAATGAATAAAACGTGTTCTATTTATTATATTGTTAAAATATAAAATATAAATATAAAGTATATTGTGCTTTTTGTTTCATTTATATTCTTTAAATAATTATTTTTATAATAAAATGTATATTTCAAACACACACACACACACACACACACACTTTAGATTTATACAATAAAACTGACATAATTATAATAAAATGTATCAAATATATTAAAATTACATTTTATATATATAGTAAGAATGCTAATAATAGCACTAATAATTATTATAATAAATTATATTATAAAAATTATTTACCTAATCTTTTAATAATTTAATTAAAATGTGAACAATATTTATAAAATATAAAATATTATAAAATAAAATACATATTATATTGTACTTTTTTTTCAAATAAAACATCATTATAATAAGTAGTGTTATATCACAATATATAACAAATATTTTACAAATACTATTTTGAAAATAAAATAAATATCAAGTCATATTTGTAATAATTTCAGTATATGACAAATTTAGGACACTTTAATGTGGATGACAAGGAGTGGCCCTAACTTATAATGTATAATTAAAACGATTTAATAAAATTTATTTTGTTCTATTGTACATTTTTTAGCCAATTTTGCATGATAATAATAATACACTTTCCACTAACACATTTTGTCAAACTAAAGACCCCCCTAGAGTGGGTCTTTAGTTTGACAACTTTTCAATTACTCAAATACTGGTTCCAGTCATGTCTCTAATGGCTCTCGGGTTAAATTTACACACTTTAATAAAGCTGTCAAAATGTGCTTTGCTACCTCATTCAATTGACCTTTTCCACATCTGCGCTATTTACGTCAGAGAGTCGACGCAACGAACGCCCGACCACCACGTGCCCTTTCAGTCACCCTGTAGGTGGTTTATAACCAGTTTTTGTCTGGCTGTGAGAATAATAAACCGTTGATAAATACTCTCTAGCTTCCCTCAGGACATTTGTTAATGCTCAGAGGTCGTGGAGCCGAGGGATTCATTTGCTCTATTGCACTGACTTGTCTCTCCTCATTAGATGTGTCACCATTGTTTAGCTTATGTGGATGTGTAGAGAAGTTGAAAGTGCTTTTCCTGATACATATCAAATACGTAAGTCCCTGTAAAGAAACCCGAGAAAGACCAGAAGGACCGCATGTGTGAACATTTCTTAAGAACACGTAATGGTTTTATAATGAATTATTAAAATTTACAAATGAGTAAGGCTTGTTCCACACCGCATCTTCTATTTCTGGACAAAAACAGCCTAATTTACATGTCAGTCAGATTTTTGTTCCTGTCAAAGCGGCTAATCACAGTTTTGGTCATATATGGCATTTAAGAGTGGTGTTGTCTGAGTTGTCATGCAGTATATAAAAATAATGGACTAGCATAGTGTGGAAAAATCTTACATCCGACCTTGTGCTCATAGAGGCTCTCTGTGAATTAACTAAGAATTAGTTGGAAATATACAAATATCCAGCCTGTTCTCATTGTTTATACGTAGGTATTTATACGTAACTTTTAGAGGCACAAAACAAACATTTTTGTATGTTTTTATCAATGAAAAAACATATCATTTAGATGTACAATTGAAGTCAAAAGTTTACATACACCTAGCAGAATCTGCAAAATGTTAATTATTTTAGCAAAATAAGAGGGATCATGCAAAATGCATGTTATTTTTTTATTTTTATCTGACCTGAATAAGATATTTCAAATAAAAGACGTTTACGTATTCTATGTGTAAACAAGGCACAAACAATGCATTCTTAACGTGTTGTTTAAGTGTTCAAATTGCCTGTTTTTGACCTTAGCTTTCCATGAAAAACAATCGGTGCACAATTCACCTTGAAACCTTTACTTAAATAACTACATTTTCTAAATACATTTAGGTTGTGAATCTAAAGAGTATACAACGAGTATAAAGAATGAATAGCCTTCTTTATATTTAAAACTGTGATATTTCAACATGATCTCAATTCATATGTATTTTGTGTAAAATCTGATTCTACATTTTCCACAAGAAAATATAATAGTTGAATTTATAAAAATCACCCTGTTCAAAAGATTACATACACTTGATTCTTAATATTATGTTGTTACCTGAATAATCCACAGCTGTTTTTTTTTGTTGTTTTTTTTTAGTGATAGATGTTCATGAGTCCCTTGTTTGTTTTGAACAGTTAAACTGTGCGCTGTTCTTTGGAAAAAATCCTTCAGGTCCCACAAATTATTTGGTTTTTCAGCATTTTTGTGTATTTGAACCTTTTCCAACAATGACTGTATGATTTCGAGATCCATCTTTTCACACTGAGGACAACTAAGAGACTCATATGCAACTATTAGATAAGGTTCAAATGCTCACTGATACGCCAGAAGGAAAAACCATGCATTAAGAGCATTTGAAGATCATGGTCAATTTAACTAATTTTGTCTTCTTGGAAATATGCAAGTATCTTCTGTAGCTTCTGAAGGGCAGTACTAAATGGAAAAAAAAAAAAAAAAAAAAAAAAAAAAAAAAAAAGATATTTAGGCAAAATAAGAAAAATGCACACAACTTCATTCTGTTCAAAAGTTTACACCCCCAGTTCATAATGCATAGTTTTTCCTTCTGGAGCATCAGTGAGCGTTTGAACCTTTTGAAGTAGTTGCATATGAGTCCCTCAGTTGTCCTCAGTGTGAAAAGATGGATCTCAAAATCATACAGTCATTGTTGGAAAGGGTTCAAATACACAAAAATGCTGAAAAACCAAAGAATTTGTGGGACATCAAGGATTTTTCTGGCGAACAGCAGACAGTTTAACTGTTCAGGACAAACAAGGTACTCATGAACAACTAAACTCATGATCACTAAACAAAAAAGACAGCTGTGGATCATTCAGGTAATAACACAATATTAAGAATCAAGTGTATGTAATCTTTTGAACAGGGTGATTTTTATAAATTCAACTATTATTGTTTCTTGTGGACTATATATAAATGTCTTTTATGTAAAATATCTGATTCAGGTCAATACAAAAAAATAACATGCATTTTGTATGATCGCTCTTATTTTGCTAAAATAATTAACATTTTGCAGATTCTGCAAGGTGTATGTAAACTTTTGACTTAAACTGTATTTCAGCGTTTAAAACATACAAATAGCTACGTATTTTTAGCTAAAAAAAAATGTACGTATCTTTTATTTCTTTAAGATATTCATATAAATGCCTTTTTATCATTTTATTAATACACAGTTTAGATTTTTAGCTCCCTTAATCTATCTCCAAACCTTACATTTTATAGCAAATATAAAAGCATATAAAACGTAACTGACCAAAATATGCAGGGAAATTACCATTTTAGTAACAATATAGCATAAAAATATTTTTATAGTCATTAATTCCACTCCTACCTCTAAACCATGGCTCTCTCTGTACAATAATAAAGAAACTGACAGAACAGAACAGAACAGACAGAAAAGTGCACAGTCTTTTATTTATTGCAAAAATGTGAACAGCCATACCAAAAAGCAATCCAAATGACAATGCGTTTGCAGCCGCAATCCTCTTTGGTGGAATACAGTAGGTTTGTTTTAGGTGCAGTGCAGAATTTAAATTGTTCCCCCTCAGTCGTTCTCTACGGCGTTATGTCAATGACGTAATAATGGGGATCGGCTACGAGACCCTATCACCTCTGAGCTAAAGAGAAAAAGCCAATGAGAATTGGCGAGTGGAATTTGCATGCCGCGCCACTCCCCCGGACATACGGGTATATAAGATGGCGGCGTGCATCCACTCATTCAGATTTCTGCTTCGGAGCCTCGCCTGTGAGTTGTTCCAGAGAGAAAAAAACTGAAGACTGAGAAGAAGGAATCCTGTTCCTGCTCCTGTTCCTGCAATTACCTGCTCGATCGTGTTACCGGCGCTGCCGGCATCTGTGCCTTTCCAGCGATCTCTTGCCTTCCCTGGGGCACGCCGATCTAAAAGAGCAATTTTCTTACACGGTCGTCGATAGCGTCTTCCGGGATGTCTGTCCGACCGTGTGCTGCTGGATGTGGTGGCTTTCTGTCGTCTAATGACGGCCACGAGCGCTGCCTCTCGTGCCTGGGCCGAGAACACGCTGAGGCGGCGTTTGTGGATGGATCGTGCACTCATTGTGAGCGCATGTCCATGGCCACGCTAAGATCGCGCCTCTCGTTCGCGAGATGGCGCCCTTCATCCTCTACCCCTTCCAGTTCGGCGGGCCGTCCCGGCTCCTCGGCTGCATTGGTTAGAGGTGAAGGTGATCTGAGGGTGACAGTACCGAACGTTCCGTCGGGTCAGCCCCCGCGGAAGTCCGGTCCCTCAAAGCGTGGCCCCGTGGAGTTGCCAAAGCTCAGCACTCGTCCACCAGCTGGACCTAGTGTTACCTTTGGCGCTCCAGAGGATGATAGAATGTCCGTCACTGCATCAGAGGAGGGGCTTACGCCTGCTGATGCTGAAGCTTCTACTGGGCAGCCCCCCGCTGCGGCGGCTGCTCAGTCGGAGGCGGACGCAGAACTGGCGGCCATGCTCCGTCGGGCAGCCGCGAATATCGGGTTGGAGGTGTCTAAAGCACCTTCTCCCGAACGCTCGCGGCTCAATGATTGGTATCTGGGCGCGAGTAGCGACGTCGCCACACCTCGCACCGCCCCAGTGCCTTTCTTTCCCGAGGTGCATGAGGAGCTCACTAAGACGTGGAAAGCCCCCTACTCGGCTCGTACACGTCAGGGCTCCTCCCTTCTCACTACCCTCGATGGCGGGGCGGCCAGGGGGTACGTGGATGTCCCTCAGGTGGAGCGTGCGGTTGCGGTGCATCTATGCCCGCAAAACGCCACCACCTGGCGGGACCGTCCGCGTCTCCCGTCCAAAGCTTGTAAGCTCTCGTCAGCGCTTGCTGCGAGGGCTTATAATGCGGCGGGCCAGGCTGCCTCAGCCCTGCATGCGATGGCCACCCTGCAGGTGTATCAGGCCAAAGCACTAAAAGAGCTGCACGAGGGTAGTTCTGACCGGAGGATGATGCAGGAACTGCGCTCGGCTACCGACTTCGCCCTCCGGGCGACGAAGGTAACGGCGCAGGCCCTCGGTCAGGTAATGTCTACTATGGTAGTCCAGGAGAGCCACCTCTGGCTGAACCTGGCGCAGATGGCTGACGTCGACAAAGCTCGCTTTCTCGACGCACCCGTCTCCCAGGCCGGCCTCTTCGGCGACACCGTTGAGGACTTCGCCCAGCAGTTCTCAGCGGTCCAAAAGCAGTCTGAGGCCATAAGCCACATCCTGCCCCGGCGCAGTGCCAACAAGCCGCCGGGTGCCAGGCCTCAGGCTGCTCGTCGCCGAGGGCGCCCCCCTGCGGCTGCGGCTTTCCAAATGACCCCATTTTTTCCTAAATGACGACTTTTAAAACAACATTCATTTTTGAGAGAACTAACCCTTTAAAAGCCATACAAAAATGAATCACGACTGGTCAAACATTTACTATAGTAGTGATATACTGTGTAATTGTTATTCTGTCAGAATAGGCAACACATTTTTAATGGCCATCAATGGATAAACCCAAAAGTGTAGTTACAGCATCTACCAGCAGGGGCAAACAGCATGTGTGTGTCATGCAAACACACACTGAGACGTCCACAGCATCCAGATATTTGAGTGAGGAGGAAGGCTTTTTGATGTCTACTGCAGTTGAGAGTAAACTAGAGCGAGAGTGAGTGCTGGCCGAAGGCTCGTGAACACCTTGACAAAATTTAAGCTGGCAGTGGTGTGCGAGGGAGAAATTTGATGATACACAGTGTGCGTCACCGTCACTGTCGTGCTAGACTCCAGGGATATTTATAGCAAGCTGGAAAAAAAATGGTGTGAGACAAAAAAAATTCACTGCACTTCAAGTTGATTCAGTTCTGATATGTTTGTGAGGATCTTCTCAAAGATACACACTGAATTTGAATTGCCAGTGGGTGCAAGTTCAGATTTAGTACATTTATTTTTTTTTTACATAATTTTGGTTTTCAGATTTTCCTCCACTGTGGTCTGCTTTTGCAGTGATCTATACTATGGATCTGTTCGTATTTGTTTTTGTTATGTTCACAAACATGAGGCATACTTGAAACGATCTGCTGGCCAGCATATGGAATAATTTATGACCATAAATTATGAAGCAATCAAAGGCAGAAGAGATCAAAATTCTCAAGCAAAGTAAACGCGTTATATGCTTCCCATATGTCAACATTTTGAGTAGATATGAAGGGCATATGAACAACACCACTTAAATGCTAATAGAACATTCATATCAATAGTTGTCATAACCTGTATGACTTTCTTCTGTGAAACACAGCATAAGATATTTTGAAAAATGTTGTTTTACACCCCATTGACCTCCAAATGACTCAACTGTTCATAAATGATTACTTTAAAAATGAAAATGTTTAATTTAACACCACTTAAGGATAAAACGTGGGAAATTGATTTTGTTCATAATTTAATTTAGTTTTAAGCTAGAGATTATGGTTAATAAAGTTTTAAACTTGGATATTTTTCTTACACAACTGCATCAGACAGCCTTTATTAGCTGTTACAGAGTCGTGTGGAGTACTTTTTATGATGGATGGATGCACTTTATTGGACTTCAAAATCTCAACAGCCATTCACTGCCATTATAAAGCTCTGAAGATCCAGGACATTTTTTAATATAATAAACTTTGATTGTATTAGTCCAAAGGAAGAAAGTCATATACACCTAGGAAGGCTTGAGGGTGAGTAATTCATGGGGTAATTTTCATTTTTGAGTGAGATTTTCCTTTAATTGTGATTGCTGGCTCTACAGTTGATTTTGTATGTTTTGACCACAAACTTGCCATAAAGTATTAGACTTGCCTGATTTGCTTGCTATACTTCGCAAAATTCTTTTTGGAAGCATGACAAGGTTAACATCCAGGATATAATACCTATTTGTTAGCATATCCATTTATCTTGATGGCAGTTGCAGGCACTTTTGGACACAACAGAGATGCAGAAAAAAACACAGTTGACTTTGTTTTGACAAATGGTTGATAGCAAAATAGACTCACATATTTGCACAGCAGAGCTACAGTAGCAAACAGTTGTTAACTCTTTCCAGTCATTGACAAGTTTTTCCTTATATATGACTGTGTAAGCTCCTATCCTATTTTTTCCCCCCGATTTTTGTATAATCTTTTACATTTCATTCAAATGTTTACTTGTCAAACCAACATGTGCACTCACAAGCTCCAAAGCCCTGAAAAAAAAAAAAAAAAAAAACCTCCATGTGAGATTTTTCAGGGGTCATTCTCGAAACTCAATTCTAAAAAAATTAATTTTCTTGCTAAATCAAGAAACTGCTTGCCAGGCAGTCAGAGAACAAATTGTGGGGCGATTAAACAGCATTTTACTTCAGTAAAACAGTAATGTTTACAACATAATTTCATCTTTTAAAGTCTAAGAAAACAGAGAGATTCACATAACATAACAGTAATGACACAATTTTGTTGGGCTCACTTTCAGGGCCTTTTTTCCCTCCAGATTTGGACTTTTTTCAAAAGCCAAAATCCATCCAACAATAACACTATTATCATCAAACGATATGCTAATGTAGCTATTTTAATGCTAATGTAACTATGGCCACGTACACACTGCAAGATTCAGGAGTGACAACCGCATTTAAATGTGGGAGTGAGTCCTGTAAATTATCGTTCCATGTGTACAGAACAACCACTCCCGCATTTGTAACAATAGCAACATTTTGCCTTCTTGCAGGAGTGAATAAGAATTTAGCCGTTTTTTGGCTAAAGACTCTTTTTGTCTGGCGAGTTTAACTAAACTACTGATAAACGTGCTGTGTTTTGTTTGCTTTAGAAAGCGCGGTCTTGCAGTGTTGCCATGTCCTCGTATTTACAAGCGCTTTTAGGCATGTCATTTGGTCTTAGCTAATAAAGCTACGCACTTTATGGAGTTAATAAAGTGGTCTTTGGCAGACATATGATTTTTTTTTTTGGTGTTATAAATCAAAGCATTTGGGTGTTTTATAGTTGTTGTTTTTTTGTGCTTGTCCATGTTTGTTGTTGTTTTTTTTTCTCTGAAGATCTGGCAACACTGACACTTCACTGCAAGGCTAGTGAACGCAAATAGCCTAGTCCCGTGTCCAAATCAACTAAGGATAAGACTTCATTAAAGGATTTTCTGCTATTTATAATACTTATTGCAAATAGATGCACTTAGTGTAAATAGCATCTATCGTGGAGAAAATATGCTGTTTTCTCTTGGTGTAAATAGCATCCAATTGTCCAAAGTTACTTTTAAAAGTAATGTGTTACAATATTGCATTACTCCTCCCGAAAAAAGTAACCAATTACATTTACATTTTGACAAACATAAAAGCCCTTTTACACCAAAAAGTTAACTAAATATGCTTTAGGCTGAGAAAAAAGTTAATTCAAATCTGTACAGTAGAACACAGGAGAACACAATTTAATTATTGCAGTTTTGATTCATTTTTTAAGTTTGCATTTCACAGTTTTTATTCATTTTGAGGAATATTGAATCTGTTTTTGTGCGAGTGAGATGAATTAATGTATGCTCACATTTAGTTTACAGCTACAGTATACTTCATGTTTACACAGAGCACACAACCTTTGCACTTACTCCCGATTTATGGCCCAAAACATACAACCAATTGTAGCAGTACAGCTCCTGCACTTGTATCACTTGAGAAATGTTCCAGGTTTAAATCCCGGACGAGCCCCCAAAAATCACAGATGAATGAGAATAATTTTGGCGTCTGATTATGCCGCAAAATTTTAACCAAAAGAAAAACAAACAGACAACAATCAATACAAACCCACACAGATAATAATAGGAATAACCTAAGCACCTAGAGAGATCTTACCTAGCTCCTGGAAAAAGTAAAACAGGTGAGTTTTGTGGGCAACTGCTTCCCCTTAATCTAACTAAATAACAAAATGTGAATTAAGAAAAATAAATTCACTACCCCTAACTGAAATTGGACAAAAAATACTTCGAAGGATTGTTGAAATTAGTTAATAAAAAAGTTAACATAAAACAAGTCAAAGTCACCATGAGGCAAGAGAGACCCGCCATTAACGGCGTCAAAGTTTTATATCATAAAAATCCCAGATGACACCACTCCTCACGACTCTCAGAGGCTAAAATAAATAAATCACGGAACAATTCCTCTATGGGCAAACCCATGTAAACCTGCCGTTACTTATTTGAAAAAGTAACTAGTAATAAGTTACTTGAAAAAAGTAATCTGATTACATAATCCAAATGCATTACCCCAACAGTGTTTATCTGTGCAACTTATTTTCCAGCAAATACAAATTGACCACTTTTTTGTTTATTTCCAGTAGTGCAAGGCCCTTCACAATAAATAAATAACAGACTGCAGATGGATGCAGTAACTTTCTCCTGAATTTACCTGCTCCTTCAATGTTATTTCCACCAGCAGTATGCCAGATCAATACTCTAACCCTTTGATGAACTGACCATTCATATACTGAGAGTCATATTAAGCTTCGATTGCATTCCCCCCACGAAGTCTCCAGCCAGAGATGACTTTCATGTCCAAAACAAACGATTTTAAAAAAGAAACGTGGCCCAGGGCAATTATGAAAGGTTGCGCATCTGTGAACCATGTGCAAAGCCCCCAGCAGCCCAGCACTGGTCGTCCACCTTGTCAACATTAACTCGAAGCGAGACGTGACGCTTCCTGTCATACTATATCTCCAAGCGCAGGCCCCGTAGAGGAAGACCAGCCGTGAGGATCTGACAGTTTTGCGTCAGTGCTTCAGACACGGGAGGGTCAGCCTTCGACGTGCTGCTATTCCTGGAGGACGGGCTATCTTGCTTTCTCCGTTCTGCTCTCTCTCGGCAGGCTGCAGACTCTGAGAGATGAGTGGCAGGTGGGCTCGGCCATGTTTTAGATGATTGGAGGGGGTCTGACCCCGTGGTCCACTCCCTGCTGTTGTTTTCGGAGATACAGAGACAAGAAGAAGGAGTGCTGGAGGAGAGATTGCTTACTAACTTGTCAAAGCAAGTCGGTCTGCTGGGCTTGTGTGAACAAACCGCAACTATTGCTACGCTGGACCTCACAGTGAGTGGCAGGAAGTGCTTCAGAGGCAATTAAAGAATACACAAAAGTCTATCAAAATATAAGATTTAATACACTGTTAGAAGCACCCAAAAGCTAAAAACTGGTTGATAAGGCTAAAATATTATGAACTGATGTAGCTATAGGATCTTGCGAATGAAAACTTCCCAGAGATTGACACTGAAAGTGGAGACCCTCCATAATATATAAACAAGAGTTTGAATTATTAATATTATTATTATTTTTAATTTGAACTTAAATAATAATAAGAAATGTTTCTTGAGTTGCAAATCAGCACTAGAATGATTTCTAAAGGTTCAGTGTGACACTGAAGAGTAATGATGCTAAAAATGTAGCTTTGCGTCACAGAAATAAATATATTTAAAATATATTTAAATGGAAAAAAGCTATTTTAAATTGTAATAATATTTTACAGTATTGCTGTTTTTACTGTACTTTTCAGTGTTTCCTCTGGGTTTATGGTTTTGTGGGGACGGGGTATATATGTGCATTATTTTGTACAAAATTAATACAAGCGCTATATATTTTTGTTACGCGTTAAACCATACTTTATTTTGACAGGTTGTCGTGAAGTTTCTGTGTGTCAGTATTGCCAAGTCCATGGTTTTCCCACGTAATTGGGTTACTTTAACACTGTTGCCGCGGGTAGTTTTTGATGTCCGCGGGTTAAATTGACCCAAATAATGTCATATTTAGCCCCTGAAATGTCAATTTACCAGGGGAACCCCGACAAAAAGGTGTATTTTATCCCCCAGAATGCGTTTTTTAATGGGGGACCCCCATCGAAATCCGATTGGGCTAGTTTTGAGTAGCAATTGGGTGGGTTTTGTTGTGAAAACCTGGCAACCCTGCTGTGTGTACAGTATGATGCTAGATAGTTTTCTCAAATGAAACGGTACACTGTAAAAAAACCTCGTAATTTTACAGAAAATAACTCTAAATTTTTTACAGTAGTTTTCTTTTATTTCAGATTATATTCAAAACTCTGTAAAATTACAAACAATATCTGTAAATTAACAAATGGAACATTATTTCACGCATTATATCAATAAAAACAAATTAGAGTATTTTTTGTTTTTAATACAGGCAAATTACTGTATTATTTATACAGTATTTTCTTGTAATTTTAAATTACATTCAAAATTTTGCAAAATTACAAACAATGTCTGTAAATTAACAAATTGACCTTTATTTTAGGAATTATATCAGTAAAGACAAATTACAATTTTTTTTTTTTTGTTTTTTTATACAAGGAAATAACTATTATTTATACGGTACTTTTCTTGTAATTTTAAATTACATTCAAAATTTTGCAAAATTACAAACAATGTCTGTAAATTAACAACTTGACCTTTATTTTAGGAATTATATCAGTAAAGACAAATTACAATTTTTTTTGTTTTTTTTATACAGGTAAATAACTGTATTATTTATATGGTACTTTTCTTTTAATTTTAAATTACGTTCAAAATTTTTCAAAATTACAAACAATATCTGTAAATTAACAACTTGACCGTTATTTTAGGAATTATATCAATAAAGACAAATTAAATTTTTTTTTTTGTTTTTTATACAGGTAAATTACTATATCATTTATACAGTCCATTTCTTGTCATTTTAAATTACACTCAAAATTTAGAAAAATTACAAACAATATCTGTAAATTAACAACATGACATTTATTTTAGGAATTACAAATTAAGGAAATTTAGGGGGAATAAAATTACATTTTTTTGTCTTTTATACAGGAAAATTTCTGTTTTATACAGCACATTTCCTGTTATTTTAAATTTTTCAAATTTAGGTAAAATTATACTAATAACTTGCAATTACTTGTGTACCTAATCAATATAAGGTTTATGACTATACTAACAACTTAACAGTTTTCTGATCATTTTAAACTAAGCCTTGTTTTAAATGTGTTTTTACAATTAAACTATGTAAGTCTGGATAACAAATTTGGATAGGTACCAATTAAAAATTTCTCCATGTTTGGCTCAGGAAACTTACATGACTAATATATTAACAATTTTAATAAAATGAGAGAGCTCATTAAAATTGCATGTTGTTTTTATTTAGTAATGTCCTGAATAAGCCATTTCACAGTAAAAGATACTCCACAAAACAAAATAATAAACTTGAATTTGTAAAAAATTACCCCATACAAAAGTTTTCATACCATTGAATCCTAATATTTTTAATACATTTTCTGGATGATCCACAACTGTTTTCCTGTTTTGAGGTTGTTGTTTGTGAGTCCTACATTGGTCCTGAGTGCACATCCAGATTTTTTGTGAGTTTGATGTGTTCCTGGGTCAGCATATTTTGTTGACCTGGAACAACACTTTAATCTAAAAATGTAGTCTTGACCACATCCTTACACCTAAACCTAACCTTACCTATCAGTAATCCCTACATTAAGAGGAAATGTTAGATGAATGACACTGATTGTACAAGCACCAAACACTGATTATAAGCCTAAACAAAAGAAGTTGATCCAGGAACATATTGCATTTGGTAAAAGCAGTTTGCAGTAGGTTCAAGGGTGAATGTGATTTCACCAAGTAAATCATTTTACTTGGACATGAACATGGAACAACATTCCATTCAAACAATCAGAATCAAGGCATAGCATTTCAGGAAATGTTAGTTTTAGGCTTACGAACAGGATCAGATGATTTTACACAATCAGTTATCATTTCCCTCTGATTTTAGGAAAATCAGAAAATTAGGAAAATTTAGGTTTAGGGGTAGGGATTAAGTCAAGTCTATATTTTTTCAAAATAATGCTGATCCAGGAACCAATTTGAAACTTGTGCAATAGTTTCATGAGTCTCTCAGCTATCCTCCGTGCAAAATGATGGATCACAAAATCATATAGTGACTTTTGATAAAGGTAGAAGATGCTAGAAAACCAAATAATGTGCAGGAGTTCTTTTTCTGAATAACAGAAGGCAGTTGAACTGGGATCAGTGCAACACTTATAGCTTATACAGTGTGTGTGTGTGTGTGTGTAAATAAAATAAACAGGATTTTTTCTTTTTTTTTTTTTGTTTTATTGTTGTTGTATTTCCCTATTATTGGAATGCTATCACACTACTGGCTGCGTCTCAGTGCATCATTCAGCATGATAGGTTATTCCGACCGTCATCATGGATCTGGCCAATGACAGCTTTGCGCGCCTTCGGGTAAAGTTTGAATATATGTCCGTTGGCCTCCTTGGCATTTGCAGACTGCAGTAGTGCTTTGATACGGTTAGGTGTTTCATACATGGACAAGAATCACAACAGTCAGCGAACATGTTGCAAACTACAGAAGGTAAGAACTTTTCAAATGTTTCTGCTATGTCAGTATTTAACAGTGTGTAAAATGAGAATCTTATCGAATTAGCACAATAGCGATATTAGTATATTTCAGTTTACTGCCAGCTAAT
This sequence comes from Cirrhinus molitorella, assembly GCA_033026305.1. Classification (NCBI taxonomy): domain Eukaryota; kingdom Metazoa; phylum Chordata; class Actinopteri; order Cypriniformes; family Cyprinidae; genus Cirrhinus; species Cirrhinus molitorella. Next base: position 24,594,162 of record CM065121.1, on the reverse strand, counting down.
GTTACGAAGTGCTGCTAGCATGTGTCTGCTAAGTTAGTTTTACGAATAAAATAACTGGAACTTTGAATGAATAAACTGAGAACTACTTTGTCACTGGTTAAGCAGAGCAAGTCAAACCGAATTCATTGGACACCTTAACGTGGGACTAATTTACCGGACCGGTTATAATGAGAGTATTTTATGTGGAGCTGGTGAGTAAAACTTTATAAACTCTTTTTCTAATGTCTCTGTAAAGTAATATAAAGTAAGTAACTAATATGAATTATGTCGTGTGTGTTTGTTTCCCTCATGATCCAGAAATTTGGGTAATGAAAAATATCCAGCCACACCATCAGGCGGTGAGTATTGCCATGGTAACATTAAGACAGTTAATGTATGCACACTAGCAGCCATATTACTCAAGTAGGGCTCGCTGCAGCCTGCAGTGGACATCCAACCCCGCCCACATCCATGCGTGACGACAGAAACCACGCCCATCACAGGTACATCCCGCCCACGTCCGAGCGTGACGTCAGAGGTCACGCCCGTATCAAATACGTCACCTCGTGATTCCCCAATCTCTGTGCCGGGAAACCCGGAAGTATGTGAAGCAATACAGTTTCGGTGATTATATACAAAAATATGCTGTTGCCTTCGTTTTATTAATACACGTTTTCTTATTTTTTGTAAAGAATGTCTAGGCCAAAAATGGCACAACTTAAATCTAATATATTTAATGTCTAATATACGGAGCTGGTTTCATCATCATGACAGCCTGTAATATGCTTGCATTGGCTACATTAGGCAAATTGTTAATAATAACAACCTTTAAACCTTACCTTTTTCATTTATGTAATGGGATAAATTCACATTTATTATGACCGATTTTGACCTACCCAATTTCGGTATTGTAAAAGTGCGTAAAATTATTGTAAAAGTTGTAAAAAAAAATTTAAAGATTTGTTCCACTTATCATAAAGTGTTAACATTTGAATTCCAGAATAAACATTTGTAGTAGGCTACACATACATTGCTTGCTTTGATAGATTATATAAGTAACATGACATTGATCTTTAGGCCTTATTCATTCATGAAAAAGACATCCATTGCTTCATTGGGTATTTTTAATATTCATTATTTTAAAAATAATTGCATTTAACATTGTACAAAAATATACATTACCAGTCAAAAGTTTCTGAACAGTATTTTTTTAAAGAAGTCTCTTCTGCTCACCAAGTTTGCACTTATTTGATGCAAAATATCCAGGAATAAATGACATGTTACAAGAAACTGTTTCAAATAGAAAACTGTTATATTAACAGTAAAAAACGTACAAATGTTATTGATTTTAGCTGTATGTTGGAATAAAATAAATGCAGGCTTAGTGAGCAGAAGAGAATAAAAAAATTCTTACTGTTCAAAAACTTTTGACTGGTAGTGTTTAACAAAAGATATGTTTGAACTATCATAAAATCTGAGCAGTTGAATAAACAGTTCCTGATATGCAGTACACATAAATACATTCATAGGCTACACAGAGAGAATCTTTGCTCTGATAGATTATTCACAGAACATGGCATGGATCTTCAGGTCTTGTTCATCAAAACAATTTGATTTGAAAGTGTCCAGCTCCTCTGGATATTTAAAGATGAATAAAAAGACATCCCTTGCTTCATCCGATTCTCCCCAAGTTCTTTGATGGTTCTGTTGATATTTACTGTTCATCTGGATAAAGGCAGGCCCTTTCAGAATCCCCACAGAATAACACACGGTTACTCTGTACCATGCTGGTCCACTGTTCCTTGCAAACATCCACTTTATGTCGTCTTGGCGCTTCTGTTAAAAATAGAAATACACATGTTGGGGGGTGTATGTGTCCACCAAAAATTATTAACTCATCATTCTACATACAAACATGTATTTATTTATTAAACATTACTATTTTAAACCACAAAATTAAAACAATATCTAAAGAAATGCTCTCACCATACCTCCATGCATGTCTTATGTGGTCCTCCAAGCGAACTGTGAGTCATCTTTGTTACTTGTGAAACTGCAGCAGGGACCCCTCAACCCAGGAGAACTATCCTGCATCAGGCCTGGACTGAACATGTGTAGAAAGCTATAAAACATGACAAAAAAAATTGACAAACATTATGTCTGTCATTAATATAGAAGAATACAAAGATAATTTGTATATGCACACACACACACACACACACACACACAGGACTGATTCTTATGACATAAATGAATGCTGAATGAATTTATACATAAAATTGCAACACACACGCATGCACACAAGCCTGAGGTGTCAATTGGCATAATAGTCGCAAGATTAACGTAGACATTTAAAATAGAAGTGTTTCGTTTTATATTAAATAAGAGTCTATTTTATGCAGAGACTCTTACATGTACATACCACTGATAGATATATATATATATATATATATATATATATATATATAGATAGATAGATAGATAGATATAAAAAAGATCGGTGGTACATACATACATACATACATACATATTTTGCTAACTGAGTAATAAAATGCCTGTGTTCAAAACACATACACATGTTGTTGTTTATGCACATAAGCACATACGACGCAAACATTCCTAAAGTTGTCAACGTTTTAAGACTTAAAAAAGACAAAAGACTGTTCTTTTACTTACCGACAACATAAACTTTTTAGCGAGTGGCAACAATACGAACGATCTTCTTATGGATGCTTCTTCCTGTTTCAAAATTAATGAGGATTTGACGTATTTTGACGTGGGTGTGGTTAGTGACGTTACAATTGGATGTGAGCGGGGTTGGATGTCCACCGCAGGCTGCAGCGAGCCGCTCCTCATATTACTGGACGTTTGTCTGCATGTTAATTAAATTTGTTTTCAATAGGAATGACCTTTATGTGCAAAAAGATAAATAAAATAGAAATACAAGAGAGATAACATGCAAACAATTACTTTAGATCAAACAGACTATTTTACATTTTTTCTTAAGTTTACATATAGGCTATAGCTCACCACAAAATTAATGTTGTCTTCTCAAAATTAATGTATTTTGAAACCTCTAACGTTATGGCTGTATGGCCATAGATGCTGCTGGCGAATTAAACAAAGATTAAAGGTTACACAAAAGAAAGAAAGAAAGCCATACAGGTTTGGAACAACATTACAGTGGGTAAATGATAAGAGAATTCTCATTTTTGAGTATGCTTTTAAGGACCTGTTCCCAGAGTCCAATGTTAAATTAACCATGGCTTTATAGTACATGTTTAGTAACTGTTTTATGCACATTAAATGGATTAATTATAATGGACCTCATAAAATACTGTTAACTTAAAGACAGAGCTATTGTCATGTCCAGCAATGTGAATTCGAGAAAAAAAAAAAAAAAAAAAAAAAAAATATATATATATATATATATATATTATACTTGTCTTCATAGATAAAAACTGTTAATGATAAAACTCTTCACCTTTTTTCTATATAGATCTACCATTGGAACCATAAACTTGTTTTGGAGGCAGAACAAGCAGCAACAAAGAAACAAGCCCATCACTAGTAAGTGTCATCTGCAATCTATAACAAAACTTGCTTTTTGTCTGTTTTAATGGCATGCATCCAAAACAAATACAATATATTCTCTCCTTCATACTATAGATGTATGAAACTTTATTTCAGCTTTATACAACATGATTTACTCACCCTTAGGCATGGGCCGGTATGAGATTTTGACAGTATGATAACCTTAGATAAAAATTTCATGCTATCACAGTGTTTAGATTACAACTCTAAAATGTGTTATTTTTAAATTTCTGGGTAAAAAAACAACAACATTTCTTCTATTAAACACAGTTTATCTTATTTTTAAGAAACATATAGAACATTTTGGAGCAGTAAACATTTCAGGCGAAATAATTCAAATTAATAATTTAATTATTCCTAATTAAATTAAGTGCAGCCACTGCTAAACTTAAAGGGTTAGTTCACCCAAAAATGAAAATTATGTCATTAATGACTCACCCTGATGTTGTTCCAAACCCATTTTTGGGTGAACTAACCCTTTAAACCTCTGGCTCATCAAAACATAACATCTGTGTTGTTAAACCTGCAGCTCAACAAGGTGTTTGGAGACATGCTCATATTCTACATATTTATCTTTTAGTCCAAGTTTGCAGGAATGTTCAGGGATGCAGTACGAAGATATACAGAACGTGGTTCTCTTCTTCATTTAACACTCAACGTAGTGTCAAGTGAGAGCCAGCAGTTTGTTTGTGTTTTAAATGTCGGGATTTTGAACAGATGTAAACAGTGGCAGGAGTCCTAAAACTAGACAGGATACCAGATAGCACTAAATTGCAGATACCCTTCAGGGGTCGTTCACATGTCTGTGCGCTCAAAATGAAATAGATGTGCTCGTTTTTTCTAGGAATAAATTCATTATTTTGGGGTACAAATAATAATAATAATAATAATAATATTGTTGTTGTTGTTGTTGTTGTTGTTGTTGTTGTTGTTGTTGTTGTTGTTGTTTTTAACAGTGCGCAGTGATCTTGAAAAGAGTGTCCATTACTATTAGTCTATGTTTCTCTTTTGGTGATGTTTGCATTTTCCCATTAGAACATGTTTAAAGGAAAAGTTAAGAAATTAAAAATTGAAAAATTTTCTGAATATTGTTGTTTTTTTCTTCACAGATACACCAAGGATCAAGATGATTACTGTCTGTTTGGAGGATTCTTCTTAATGTGCTGTATATCTGTCTGGTAGGAATAATGGACCTATTAATGTATGCTTTGATTTTATTTATATTTATTCACTTGTATATTTAGAATGTTCAATTAAAAGACAAGTGAAATGTTTATTATCATGACATGGAGTACGCAGAGGTCAGGAACATGTGGAAACCGTGAAAATCCTGTAATTGTTTCAGTTTTCTGATTGTTTTTTGGTTTGGAATGGGTTACTGTATCCTAATAAGAATTTCATGAAACTGTTCTTCTTTTAATTACTGTAAATCTATCCTATTTCTAGTTCTATTTCATTTAAGATTTGTAACTGAATCACTCCATTTAACTTATACTTCAACATGTTTTAAATACTATACAAATGCTGTCTATTAAAGTTGCAAGATGATTTTATTGTTCAGAATTTTATCTTACAAAATAAAACTGTTAAATTACAAACTTGTGTATGTATTAATTTTATTGAAGGTATTAGATCGTAATGACTTAGGGGAAATCTGTTAAATAACATTGTTTTCTTTGTAGAAATATTGGTGTGTATTACTTAATTGAATGTATTTGATCATAATAACCTATGGAAAATCTGTAAAATAAAGGTTTAACCATGTAAAAAAGGTCCTGTAAAAAAACGATCAAATGACTAGCAGCTATGGCTGCCAAACAAAAACCGTAATATTAAAGTAAAAGAATGTAATTGAAACAAGGAAAATCTGCAAAATAAGGGTTTTACACTATAAAAAAGTCTTGTAAAAAACGGTCAAATGACTGGCAGCTATGGCTGCCAAACAAAAACCGTAAAATTAAAGTAAAAGAATGTAAATGAAACAAGGAAAAAAATGTAAAATAAGGGTTTTACACTGTAAAAATTGTCCTGTTAAAAAACAGTCAAATGACTGGCAGCTATGGCTGCCAAACAAAAACCATAAAATTAAAGTAAAAGAATGTAATTGAAACAAGAGGGGAAATTGTAAAATAATTTTTTTCCCCTGTAAAACCTTTAATGAACATTTCTGTAAAATTATAGTTTTTGCACTTTATTTTAATTAGGATGTTTTGCTGTAATTTTATGGTTTTTGTTTGGCAGCCGTAGCTGCCAGTCATTTGACCATTATTTTACGATTTTTTTTTTTACAGTGTAACATTATTCAGAAGTGACTGTCAGAGCAGCTCTGGAGATTAAGTTTATGTGTTAATGTTGATCATATAGTGAGACACAGAGGCCGAAAATCACCACGAGCATCAGGTGTGTTTCTGTGTAGTAAACAAAACAGCGTCTCCGCCATTCATACATACAGAGACAAACGGAACATGCAGGATTAATATTTAAGCCGTCTTTTTGCGTTTTAATATTACTAGTCCATATCGCAATTCGAATTAAGTGACAGACCTACTTTTGATTCATTCATCCAAAAATGGACAATTCCGTGGCATTCTGTGCTATAGAGTACCCCCCCCCCCAATTTCTATTTAATTTCTATTTCTAAACTGCACCCTGAAAACTGTGAATCTGTGTCAAGTTTTATTCCTTCAAACACCGCTCGCATTCATTTTCAGAAAGACTGGCTCATATATAATTTTTCATATTCACATAGTGCTCATCATGCCGGAAGATAAATCTGTGATGTGATTTCCATGGAGCTTACAGGTTCGTATGGCATTAAGAATTCCTCCTCCTCCTCCAAAAGATGAGTACTAGGCATTCAGTTGAAGGTCTAAGCCACAGTAGAGCCGTTAGACTCTTTTATTATTACCTTTCCCCTTCCATCCTTCCACTGTTATGACCATGAATAGCCAATTGTGCTTTTCACAAATGTCAAACAGCATTATTAGGCAGAAAGCTCCTGATGGGATCATCAGTTCAGGATAAAGCTTTAGTCTTTTTCTTAATCACTGATAGCAATTACAGAGTGTGAATTTAAGGGGGTTTGACTCTTTGACAAACTTTATACTCCGTAGCTGTCATTACTTTCTTACCCTTAGATGTTCCGAACCTATATGACTTACTTTCTTCTGTGGAACACAAATGAAGATATTTTGAAGAATGTACTAGCCATTTTTTTCTGGGCTTCCATCCCCAAATTTAAAGGGAACCCTGGGTATTAATATGTGTAATAATTACTCAAATATGTAGTAGAAAACCCATGAAAGGCTGCAGCATCATGACAAGCGTCAGAATGTTTACATCCTGCCAGAATTAAATCTAGCAAGACTGACATCGCTTTACTTGCTCCACTTTGCCTGAAATTACAACCAAAATCTGCACAATGTGGCATTGTATCAGTATTTTATTTTCTGAGTTGTGTATTTCAAGTTGTGTTGCGCCAGAAGCTCACAGAGTGCAACCATTTCATGTTTTCAAAAGTAATGGCGCCCCCCATAGTCCAAAATATCAGTAACACAATGTGCATTTTTCAAATAATGTAAATCTTTAATGGGTTTTCTATGACACATCAGTAAGAGACATCATTTAAATTTTATTAACCCACATAAGTCAAAATATCCAGGGTTCTCTTTATATATATATATATATATATATATATTGTCTTAAATGCGAGTGAAGAGTTTGCATTGTCAAGCTCTGAAGTAAATTTCAAGCTTCCAAAATCACCAGAAAAATAGACCATAAGAAATATTCTCGAATGGAAGAATATTTTATAAGCAAACCCTTTTCACTTTTTTTTTGGCATAATTTGACACAATTATGTCTTAAATGGAAACGACGCACAGTAAAATACCCAGTTCATAAGCGATATTTACCTTAATTGAATTTGTCTTGTTTTCTTCACACATCACATCTCATTTCATCCCAGGCTCTTGAAACTTTTGTCTTCTTTGTAAACAAGTATTACTTGTGGTAATTTAATTAGAAAAAAAAAATGCAGGCCATAAAGCCACAAGACTCTAAATCTATATTTAAAAAGCAATTGAAAAGCATCTGGGAAAAAAAAAAAAAAATGATTATAAGATTTAAAGTGTCCCTCACATAACAAAAGGAATCTTAATTTCTGAAGTAAAAGGGCCTGAAATTGACAAAACGCTCAAAGAAATAAATGATCTCTTTTAGGTGGCCTGTCAGTGCCTTTTGTAAAACATCTAATTACTTGGCCATCATCCACACTTGTGCAAATACAGTTAGCACTTACATTGACACTTTATGACACAGTCATTAGCAACAGCACAGGCTGCATTTTTCCTGTTAGCTTTAATGAAACAAGGACTTTTTCTGGGTGTTATTTTCAAGCAGCAGCAGCTTCAGTGTTGCAGTGCCACTGCAGTGCATGCTGGGAACGGAATAGTGATCCATATTTTAATAATGGGCATCCAGTATTCAGTCTGGCATAAAAAATTAAACAGCATGTCCTAGGGGACCTTGGTAATGATGCAAAATATCACCAACCTCTTACGGAGAGTTCACTATAAAAATAGCCTGGAAGTGCGATGTACACCTACCGATCACGGGTTCAAACAGCCACGGTTGTAAGAATGCTCTCTATTATTATTCATATAGTATCAACAACAGTTAATAATGCATGAATCGCTATTAAAACCCCACATGCGGAGGGAATCCATGTATATGAAGACTGCGGTTTAAATTAATGAGGACAACTGTTTATTTTTGGCCATTTGCAGTTAAGAACGCGTGCGCATATTAAAAGAGGAATTATATAATACATAATTCAGCTCTGAATTAAAAACAGGTGGAAAAAAACATTGTAGGAATAAAGAACCCAATCATTTATCCGCAAATGTTACATGAAAGAGTATTTGTGCTGCTCTTTAAGCAAGGAAACATGCTCATGCATTCAAGGCTGGAGATATTAAGTCATTCTTGTTAATGCTATTATGTTGCTGGGTAACAATCCTCCAAAGACAGGCAGCTTGGCCATTGTCCTGTTACATTTCTAAGGACGATTACTATGTGGGGAAAACTTGCCCGGAATTTGCGCTTCCCGTTTGGCTGAATTCCAGGCTTTTAAAGTTGCACAAATGTTAGCTTAATGAATCATTATCATTTGATATTTCTGCAGTGTTTGCTTGCCAGAAATCAAGGCAACAGGCATCTGTAATCACAGATAGACATCTGCCAGCTCACTAGAAAATGCCAAATAAAAACTGAGCAACACTGAGAGATAAGACCTTCAATACTCCAGAGCACTGCTAGCGTCTATCCAGCTGAATATATATCCATTTTCATCCATCTAGCTCAATATATGTCCATCTCCATCTGTCTTGCTGAATATAGATCTATCACCATCTATCTAGCTGAATATATACCTATCTCAGTCTGAATACATATCCATCTACAGCTGAATATATACCCCATCTTAATCTATCTAGTTGAATATATATCCATGTCCATCTATCTAGCTGAATATATACCCATCTCCACCTGAATATATCCATCTCCACCTATCTGGCTGAATATATACCCATCTCCACCTGAATATATCCATCTCCACCTATCTGGCTGAATATATACCCATATCCATATGAATACATGTCCATGTCCATCTGTCTAGCTGAATATATACCCATCTCCACCTGAATATATCCATATCCACCTATCTGGCTGAATATATACCCATCTCCATATGAATACATGTCCATGTCCATCTGTCTAGCTGAATATATACCCATCTCCACCTGAATATATCCATATCCACCTATCTGGCTGAATATATACCCATCTCCATATGAATACATGTCCATGTCCATCTGTCTAGCTGAATATATACCCATCTCCACCTGAATATATCCATATCCACCTATCTGGCTGAATATATACCCATCTCCATATGAATACATGTCCATGTCCATCTGTCTAGCTGAATATATACCCATCTCCATATGAATACATGTCCATGTCCATCTGTCTAGCTGAATATATACCCATCTCCACCTGAATATATCCATCTCCACCTATCTGGCTGAATATATACCCATCTCCATATGAATACATGTCCATGTCCATCTGTCTAGCTGAATATATACCCATCTCCACCTGAATATATCCATATCCACCTATCTGGCTGAATATATACCCATCTCCATATGAATACATGTCCATGTCCATCTGTCTAGCTGAATATATACCCATCTCCATATGAATACATGTCCATGTCCATCTGTCTAGCTGAATATATACCCATCTCCACCTGAATATATCCATATCCACCTATCTGGCTGAATATATACCCATCTCCATATGAATACATGTCCATGTCCATCTGTCTAGCTGAATATATACCCATCTCCATATGAATACATGTCCATGTCCATCTGTCTAGCTGAATATATACCCATCTCCACCTGAATATATCCATATCCACCTATCTGGCTGAATATATACCCATCTCCATATGAATACATGTCCATGTCCATCTGTCTAGCTGAATATATACCCATCTCCACCTGAATATATCCATATCCACCTATCTGGCTGAATATATACCCATCTCCATATGAATACATGTCCATGTCCATCTGTCTAGCTGAATATATACCCATATCCATATGAATACATGTCCATGTCCATCTGTCTAGCTGAATATATACCCATCTCCACCTGAATATATCCATATCCACCTATCTGGCTGAATATATACCCATCTCCATATGAATACATGTCCATGTCCATCTGTCTAGCTGAATATATACCCATCTCCACCTGAATATATCCATATCCACCTATCTGGCTGAATATATACCCATCTCCATATGAATACATGTCCATGTCCATCTGTCTAGCTGAATATATACCCATCTCCACCTGAATATATCCATATCCACCTATCTGGCTGAATATATACCCATCTCCATATGAATACATGTCCATGTCCATCTGTCTAGCTGAATATATACCCATCTCCATATGAATACATGTCCATGTCCATCTGTCTAGCTGAATATATACCCATCTCCACCTGAATATATCCATCTCCACCTATCTGGCTGAATATATACCCATCTCCACCTGAATATATCCATATCCACCTATCTAGCTGAATATATACCCATCTCCATATAAATACATGTCCATGTCCATCTGTCTAGCTGAATATATACCCATCTCCACCTGAATATATCCATATCCACCTATCTGGCTGAATATATACCCATCTCCATATGAATACATGTCCATGTCCATCTGTCTAGCTGAATATATACCCATCTCCACCTGAATATATCCATATCCACCTATCTAGCTGAATATATACCCATCTCCACCTGAATATATCCATATCCACCTATCTGGCTGAATATATACCCATCTCCATATGAATACATATCCATCTTTATCTATCTAGCTGAATATATACCCATCTCCATCTGAATATATGCCCATCTCTATCTATCTAGCTAAATATTTCCATCTGATGATGTATATCCATCTTCATCTATCTTGCTGAATATATACCCATCTCCATCTATCTAGATGAATATATACCCATCTCCATATGAATACATGTCCATGTCCATCTGTCTAGCTGAATATATACCCATCTCCATATGAATACATATCCATCTTTATCTATCTAGCTGAATATATACCCATCTCCATCTGAATATATGCCCATCTCTATCTATCTAGCTAAATATTTCCATCTGATGATGTATATCCATCTTCATCTATCTAGATGAATATATACCCATCTCCATATGAATACATGTCCATGTCCATCTGTCTAGCTGAATATATACCCATCTCCACCTGAATATATCCATATCCACCTATCTAGCTGAATATATACCCATCTCCACCTGAATATATCCATAACCACCTATCTGGCTGAATATATACCCATCTCCATATGAATACATATCCATCTTTATCTATCTAGCTGAATATATACCCATCTCCATCTGAATATATGCCCATCTCTATCTATCTAGCTAAATATTTCCATCTGATGATGTATATCCATCTTCATCTATCTTGCTGAATATATACCCATCTCCATCTATCTAGATGAATATATACCCATCTCCATATGAATACATATCCATCTTCATCTATCTAGCTGAATATATACCCATCTCCATCTGAATATATGTCCATCTCTATCTATCTAGCTAAATTTTTCCATCTGATTATGTATATCCATTTTCATCTATCTTGCTGAATATATACCCATCTCCATCTATCTAGATGAATATATACCCATCTCCATATGAATACATGTCCATGTCCATCTGTCTAGCTGAATATATACCCATCTCCATATGAATACATATCCATCTTTATCTATCTAGCTGAATATATACCCATCTCCATCTGAATATATGCCCATCTCTATCTATCTAGCTAAATATTTCCATCTGATGATGTATATCCATCTTCATCTATCTAGATGAATATATACCCATCTCCATATGAATACATGTCCATGTCCATCTGTCTAGCTGAATATATACCCATCTCCACCTGAATATATCCATATCCACCTATCTAGCTGAATATATACCCATCTCCACCTGAATATATCCATAACCACCTATCTGGCTGAATATATACCCATCTCCATATGAATACATATCCATCTTTATCTATCTAGCTGAATATATACCCATCTCCATCTGAATATATGCCCATCTCTATCTATCTAGCTAAATATTTCCATCTGATGATGTATATCCATCTTCATCTATCTTGCTGAATATATACCCATCTCCATCTATCTAGATGAATATATACCCATCTCCATATGAATACATATCCATCTTCATCTATCTAGCTGAATATATACCCATCTCCATCTGAATATATGTCCATCTCTATCTATCTAGCTAAATTTTTCCATCTGATTATGTATATCCATTTTCATCTATCTTGCTGAATATATACCCATCTCCATCTATCTAGATGAATATATACCCATCTCCATATGAATACATGTCCATGTCCATCTGTCTAGCTGAATATATACCCATCTCCATATGAATACATATCCATCTTTATCTATCTAGCTGAATATATACCCATCTCCATCTGAATATATGCCCATCTCTATCTATCTAGCTAAATATTTCCATCTGATGATGTATATCCATCTTCATCTATCTAGATGAATATATACCCATCTCCATATGAATACATGTCCATGTCCATCTGTCTAGCTGAATATATACCCATCTCCACCTGAATATATCCATATCCACCTATCTAGCTGAATATATACCCATCTCCACCTGAATATATCCATAACCACCTATCTGGCTGAATATATACCCATCTCCATATGAATACATATCCATCTTTATCTATCTAGCTGAATATATACCCATCTCCATCTGAATATATGCCCATCTCTATCTATCTAGCTAAATATTTCCATCTGATGATGTATATCCATCTTCATCTATCTTGCTGAATATATACCCATCTCCATCTATCTAGATGAATATATACCCATCTCCATATGAATACATATCCATCTTCATCTATCTAGCTGAATATATACCCATCTCCATCTGAATATATGTCCATCTCTATCTATCTAGCTAAATTTTTCCATCTGATTATGTATATCCATTTTCATCTATCTTGCTGAATATATACCCATCTCCATCTATCTAGATGAATATATACCCATCTCCATATGAATACATATCCATCTTTATCTATCTAGCTGAATATATACCCATCTCCATCTGAATATATGCCCATCTCTATCTATCTAGCTAAATATTTCCATCTGATTATGTATATCCATCTTCATCTATCTTGCTGAATATATACCCATCTCCATCTATCTAGATGAATATATACCCATCTCCATATGAATACATATCCATCTTCATCTATCTAGCTGAATATATACCCATCTCCATCTGAATATATGTCCATCTCTATCTAAATGTATCCATCTGATTATGTATATCCATCTCCATCTATCTTGCAGAATATATTCATCTGATTATGTATATCCATCTCCATCTGTCTTGCTGAATATATACCCATCTATCTATCTATCTATCTATCTATCTATCTATCTATCTATCTATCTATCTATCTATCTATCTATCTATATATCTGTTCTTTTAAATATATATCCATCTAGCTGAATATGTATCCATCTAAATGTCTCTGAATATCCACCCATACAAATATCTATATGTTCTATATATGGATATGTCTACCTGTCTATTTCATTCTTCTGTCCATTCATAAAGATATATATGTATCTTTTTAGATTTTTATTTCATGCTTGTAATAATACCGCACAATTTTATATCAGGAAACTCAGCTATGAAGTTTCATTCTTCAAAACTTTGTTCAGCTTCCGCTATAGCGCAGTTAGTATTTTTCTCTAATAGCTCTGTTCACTCACATCTCTCGTGTCACCGAGTAAAAGACTGTAATGAGAGGTTGTAAGCACACTCAGTACAGCATTTGCACATATGTGGCCTGTCAGCTTACAAGGGTTTCTAAGAAAGCTCTGCTGTGTGCTCTCGACATGGAACATTTTCCAAAGCCTTCTGAGAGAATGCACTGTGTCTGATTTGTAAGCATGGAACTGCATGTATTGATTCAAGATTATATTTGATCTAGTATCAGAGGTGTTGAGTGCTACCTTTCAACTACAGAACTAAAATATACATATCAATTTTCACTCATCATAATGTACAATGCCAAATCTCGCATATTTGACCCGCTGTGTGGGTGGTCCTTACAATAAAAGGCTCTCACTGGCTAATGAGTTTCTGAGTGACAGCTCCTGTCCTGGCAAGTTAGTAGATACTCCACAGTCCAGACTGTAGATATGGTTATTCTCCGAACAGTGAAATTCGGAGCCATTCTCATGCCCCACACCCCACTCTCCAGGTTTATTGAGCTCCAGACCTCCTCTGATCTCAACATCTGTAATCTGTCTGAAAGTGATGAATGGCAGCAGGGCCAAAATGCTCACTCCACGGGGCAGATGGCTTATCCTGCAACCCCTCGTTTCCTAATAAATCAATCCTGAAGGTTTCCAGCCTGCAAAAAGTTAGCAAGAGATGTCAGTCCGGAAGAGAAAAACAGTTAGGGATAAAAACCTCAAAACGAACCCCATATGATTTCCTTTCTGAGTCAGAAATTACATTTCGCTATAATGATTGGAGAGGAACAGTTTTCAGATATCAAATTTCAAGTATTAAAGCAGGGCATTTAAAACGCGTGACAACAAGAATGAGACAACTTGCAGCTCTACCACAAACCAAATACAAAGGTTTTCTTTCAATATCACGCCTCGTCTCTTTGGAACCACGTTATTTCTCGACATTTTTCAACGTCATGACTAGTCTGCCGGTAGTTAGAATTCAGAAGTTATTTTTAGAGGTTACCCTCATTATGCCACGGTCAAAGAGATGCTTTGAGTTTGCAAAATCATGGGGTATTAAATCCTGTCTTCACTGTTTTGAGAAATCTGTGTCTCTGTCTTGTGATGAATTATTCATGCTATGCTGAATAAGGCCTTTGAAACAGTCTCCACTGACATGAGCCATGATTTTTTAATAGCAAGAGAGTAAGTCTTCTCGCTGCAGAAGTGAAATGTTTCTCTTGAAAACCTTTTTTGGATGAACTCACAACATTCCCACTTATCAGATAGTTTGCATTTTGACTGTGCGATGACACCACCAAACAAGTGCTAAGTGAGATGAGAAAGACTCAAGTGTGTCACAGGATCTTTCCCAAGATGTCAGGTGTCTCTTCACATTTGGAAACTGCCAAGTCTGCATGTCTAAATGACTGAATCGATAGGATTACATAATTTCTCCTCTTACAGTTTTTTACAGTTTCAAGTCGAAAATGCCACAATTTCAGAGGGAATTGGAGTAGCTTAGAGATATTCCATTTAATATCAATGGATGTTGCTCTACATTTTGTCTCTAATGTTCCTTCAAATGTTGCTCAGGAGAAACAAAACAAATGATACAAATGTTCATCATATGCTGACTGAGCTATTCAAACTATACTTTATTTATACAATCTCCTACAGCAATTCTTAACATTTCAAGATCAATCTTTTACTCATTGGCAGCATTTTTTCGCTGCTGAATCTAGCAAAAAAAGTTATGTTTTATCTGAGTTTGCATTCTGAATTAAATGTGGTAGGACAAAACCGATGAAATGACATGAAACTAACTGGCTCTTTTTGGTGAATCAACAACATACAGCACCTTAAAATTGACCATTTAAAAAGACCCATAATCATCAGGAGTTTACAAAAAAGTATTCATTTGAACCAGTCTTTCAAGTGAATCAATAACATACAGTGCAATCAAGGTAATCCAATTTACAAACAAATAACTATTATGAACTGGTTCCTTTCTGCTTTTTTTTAAGTGAAATCAACAATACTTGACCTTTGCAGTTTGAATTATGAAGAAATGACTCTTACGAACTGGTTCATTTCGGTGAAATCAATGATACGTGAGTCTGATTCACGGGCAAATGATTCTTACTGGTTTATTTTAGTGAAATCAACAATATTTGACTTTTGCAATATTTTGACTTTTGAATCATGAACAAATGACTCTTATGAACAGGATCCTTCTAGTAAATTCAACAATACTTGACCTTTACAGTTTAAATCATGAACAAATTACTCTTATGAACTGGTTCCTTTTAGTGAATCAACAACATGTCACCAATGCAGTCTGATTCACGAAAAAAATTACTCTTATGAACTGGTTTATTTCAGCGAAATTAAAAATATGTGATCAGTATAGTCAGATTTGTAACCAAATGACTCTTATGAACTGGTTCCTTTCGGTGAAATCAATAATACGTGAATCTGATTCACAGACAAATGACTGTTAGGAACTGGTTTATTTTAGTGAAATCAACAATACTTGATTTTTACAGTTTGAATCATGAACAAATGACTCTTATGAACTGGTTCCTTTTAGGGAATTCAACAACATGTCACCAACACTGTCTGAATCATAAAGAAATGAATCATGAAATGGTTTATTTGAGTGAAATCAACAATACATGACCAATGCAGTCCGATTCGTGAACAAACGACTCAAATGAACTGGTTTCTTTTGGTGAAATAAACAATATGTGACCAGTGCAGTCAGTTCCTCTTAGTGAAATCAACAATGTGTGACCAGTGCGGTCCGATTCATCAACAAAGGTCCACTGACTGCACTGGTCACATATTGTTTATTTCACTAAATCGATCCTTTTAGTAAAATTAACAATACTTGACCTTTGCAGTTTGAATTATGAACAAATTATTCTTATGAACTCGATCCTTTTAGTGCAATCAACAATATGTGACCAAGTCCATTTCACAAACAAATGACTCTTATGAACTGGTTCCTTTCAGTGAAATCAATAATACGTGAGTTTGAATCAGGAACAAAGGACTCTAATGAACTGGATCCTTTTTTTGAAATCAACAATACTTGACCTTTGCAGTTTGAATAATGAACAAATGACTCTTATGAACTGGTTCATTTCAGCTAAATCAAAAATATGTGAACAGTATAGTCTGATTCGTGAACAAATGACTCTTATGAACTGGATCCTTTTAGTGCAATCAACAATGCATGACAAAAGCAGTCCGACTCACAAACAACTTATTCTTATGAACTGGTTCCTTTTGGTGAAATCAATAATACGTGAGTCTGATTCACGGACAAATGACTGTTCGGAAATGGTTTCTTTTAGTGAAATCAACAATACTTGACCTTTTCAGTTTGAATTATGAACAAATGGCTCTTATGAACTGGATCATTTTAGTGAAATCAACAATACTTGAACTTTGCAGTTTGAATCATGAAGAAATGACTCTGGTTCATTTCAGCAAAATCAAAAATATGTGATCAGCATAGTCTGATTCGTGAACAAATGCATCTTATGAACTAGAAACTTTTAGTGAAAAAGCAGTCTGATTTATGAACAAATTACTCTTATGAGCCAATTTGAATAAATCCTTTAAATTACTCACAAACTACTATTGAGGAGTTACTGTTTGAACCGTTTATTTATTTATTATTATTATTTTTTTGCCTGAACATTTTTGCCTCTGTTGTATTTTGCAACTAGCAACTTGGAGAAAAAAAAAAAAAAACTGAAGAAAAAAAAAGCCAGAAGGTTCCCTGTAAAAGTGGCTAAGAACTGCTTCATATGAGCAACTAGAATATTGTAAACACAATAAGCCAAAAATAGAATAAAAACAAACTGAAATATTAATCAAAACACATTAAAAATATCTAATTTGTATTTTTATTTTTTATTTTTTTCATATTATATGTTTTCCCACATCAGCCTTTGCTATGACATACTGAACAGAAAGCACATACTGTAGCACAACAGATGATCTATATCCAAAATATAGACCGCCTCAGTTTAGCTGGGGCGCAGAACAAAGCTATACATCCATGCTCCCAATCTAGTGCCAGAGTGATTTATTGCAATGTCTATTTTTGAATAATGTCTTCTGACATCTGCTCCAGTCCTGCCATTTAAATGGAGGTATGGATCTGTCCTGCTCTGTGATTAATTATGAGAAAGCCATGGGTTAACACTGACAGGCAGCTCTGAGGAGAGCTTAATTCGTACAGACAGGACGTATCTACAGTGAGATACTAACCCCAACCCACCCCCCACCTCAAGCCCTCACAGACACACTCGACATATACGCACCGAACGATGGGGGTGAGACTATAGCTCATAGACATTTTAATTAGTGCTGCATGCTGAGGCAAGCATCACTATTACTATTGCTCATAGTTAGAGCAGTTGAATTAACCTCTATGGCTGAGCATTAAACTTCAGTGCAGAACTCATTCTTCTTTGCATGTGCTAGTGACATGAATGACGCCTCAAACTGTGAAGACTGTTGAGAAGTGCAGTGCTACTTTTTAAAATGAGAACAAATCCTATAGACTGAAACTCAATGGAGCAAAATATCAGAACGTGTCTAAAGGGTCATGAATTAATCTTATTTATGAATGAAGATCTGCAACTCTTCAAAATCCTAAATATGAATATGTTTTATTTTAGTTATTTACTCATAATAAAAATATTAGAATAAAGGAAGAATACAAATTAAAAGAATCTGAATGGATATAAAGGGCTACAGTCACTGGGATCAATCAAAATTCCCCCCACAACCAAAAACACCATAGTAACAACCCAGAACATCTTAGCAACTGCATAGCAGAATCCTAGCAACCACCCTCAACACACCAACATTTTGACAGCCAGTTTTACATGGATATGCCCCACTTACATAACACATTTTAAACTAAGGTTCTTTTGTCAGCTGAGCAATAAGCCATTGGCTCTAAAAACACAAAACAAAACAAACAAAAAACAAAGACAAATAAATAAAACAAAACAAAAACATAGCGTAACAATCACACAATACAGAACTGAGCATCCAAACAAATAAACAGAGAAAAACCAAAACAACAAAAAGGCATAACAAAACAAAAACATAATCTGGAACTGAGTGTTCATTAGCAAACTATGGCAAAATCCAAGCCCAATGGTTTTTTCATGGCCGAGTAAAAAGCCATTGTCCCTAAAAACACAAAACAAAACAAACAAACAAAGCAGAACACACACACACACACACACACACACACACACACACACACACACAAACACAATCTGGAATGTGCATCCATGAGCAAATTGTAAACCTTAGGGCCTTTTGCCAGCTGAGCAAAAAAGGCATTGGCTAAAAAACAAACAAACAAATGAAAAACAAAGCAGAACACAGCAAAACAAAAACACAATCCAGACATGAGCATCCAAACAAATAAATAGAACAAAACAAAACAAAATCATAAAAATAAATGGTTTTGTGAAAAGGAACTAAGCTAAACAAACAAAATGAATAAATAAATAAATAAATAAATAAATAAATAAGTAAACAAATAATAAATCTGGAGCTGAGCATCCATGAGCAAATTTTTCATAGCAGAGCAAATAAGCCATTGGCTTAAAAAAACAAAACAAAACAAACAAAAAACAAAGCAAAACAAGAGCGCAATCCAGAAATGAGCATCCAAACAAATAAATGGAACACAATCATAAAAATAAATGGTTTTGTGAAAAGGAACAAAACTAAACAAACAAAATGAAAAAAAAAAAAAAAAAAAAAGCGTCCAAACAAATAAATGGAACAAAACAAAACAACCAAACGAAAGCATAACAAAACAAAAACACAATCTGGAACTGAGCATTTAAAAAAAGTTTTTTTTAAAGGAACAAAACCAAACAACCAAGAGGAACTAAATTAAAAAAAAAAAAAAAGAAAAAAAAAAAGAAAGAAGCTAAGAAAAAGCCATTGGATGTAAAAAACACAAAACAAACAAAGCAGAACAAAAACACAAAACACACAACAAAACAAACTAACAAAAACAAATAAATGAAACAAAACAGCAAAACAAAAACACAATCCGGAACTGAGCACTAAAATAAATCAATAAAATTAAACAGAAAACACACACACACACACACACACACACACACACATACACACACAATCTGGTAGTGATTGTCAATAAATAAATAAATAAAAGGCTTTGTGAAAAGTAACAAAACCAAACAACCAAAATGAGCAAAACCAAACAACAACAACAACAAAACAATCTGGAACTGAGTGTCCATGAACCACTTATGTCAGAATTCAAACCCAAAGGTCTTTTTCCGTCCAAGCAAAAAGGCATTGTCTCAAAGAATACAAACAAACAAACACAGCATAAATAAATAAATGAATAAATAAAAACATAATTCAGAACTGAGTGTCCAAAAATGCAATCCGAAACTGAGAACCTAAACAAATCAATGAAATAAGACAGAAACACGTTTACTTAGTTTGTCTAAAAGGGGACATTGCATAGACTCCTATTGTTTTTATATAGATTTATATATTTTTTTTTAACCTAATCCTAACCCTACTCCTCACAGAACAACAATAATAATAATAATAAACTTTGTTTAATTTTATACCAGTTTTACAAATGAGGTTGTCCCCAAAGGGAGGTTTTTAGCGATTTTTGTCTGGTTTTGCTCACTTTTGGGTACACATTTACCCCCAAAATATGGTAAAGTAGGTACACACACACACACACACACACACACACACACACACACACACACACACACATGTACTGTATTGTTATCATTATGCAGACATTTAATAGGCTTAATGGTTTTGTATACTGTACAAACTGTACTTTCTATCCTAAACCTACCCTTCACAGGAAACTTTATGCACTTCATTCTATATTATTCATAAGCTTGTTTCCTCATGAGGACCTAAAATGTCCCCACAAGGTCAAAATTTGCTGGTATTATAATATCCTTGGGGGAAGTCTGGTCCCTGTAAAGTAATGAATATCAGCACACAAACACACAACAAAACAAAAACACAATGCGAAACTGAGCGTTTATGAGTAAATTATAACTATTAGTTATACCGTTACTTAGTAAATGATAAGGATCACTTTCTCCATAAATATTCAATATCTATAGGCTTTGACAAGAATCAAAACCCAACAGTAGCATATATATATATATATATATATATATATATACACAGTGAGGTGAAGACTTTTGGACAATGGACTGGTGTCAAGAAGGGCAGCAAAGAAGCCACTTCTCTCCAAGAAAAACATCAAGGACAGACTAAAATTCTGCAGGAAGTACAAGGCTTGGACAGCAGAAGACTGGAGCAAAGTTATTTTCTCTGATGAAGCTCCCTTCCGACTGTTTGGGACATCTGGAAAATCGTTTGTCCGGAGAAGAAAAGGTGAACGCTACCATGAGTCCTGCGTCGTGCCAACAGTGAAACATCCTGAGACCATCCATTTGTGGGGTTGCTTTTCAACCAAGGGAGTGGGCTCTCTCATAATTCTGCCAAAAAACACTGCCATGAATAAAGAATGGTATCAAAACGTCGTGCAAGAGCAACTTCTTCCAACGATCCATGAGCAATTTGGTAATGATCTGTGCATTTTTCAGCATGATGGAGCACCATGTCACAAAACAAGAGTGATAAAGAAATGGCTCGAAGATCATGACATTGAAATTTTGGATCCCTGGCCAGGCAACTCCCTGGATCTCAACACCATTGAGAACCTGTGGTCAGTCCTCAAAAGGCGTGTGGACAAGCAGAAGCCCACAAATTGTGGTCAACTCCGAGAACTAATATGACAAGAATAGATCGGCATCAGTCAGGATTTGACCCAGAATCTAATATCCAGCATGCCAGAGCCAATTACAAAGGTTATGAAGAACAAGGGTCAACACTGTAAATACTGACTCATTATAATTTTTTTGCCAAATAAATCCTTTAAAACTTATAATATGCTTATCATTGGTTTTCAGTATACCATAGAAACGTGGACAAATGCTGAAGCAGTAAACTTTGCAAAACACAAAATTTATGTCACTGCCTGACTGTGTGTATATATATATATATATAGTTGAAGACAAAATTATTAGCCCCTTATAAAATATTTCATTATTTATCAAATAGCCTTTGGTCGTTTGCTGTAGCTCTCAACAAGTTTCGAGCGTGTCTCCTTAGGAATGACAGCCCATTCTTCCTTAGCAAATATCTCAAGCTCCTCCAGATTTGTTGGTCTTCTGGCACAAACTCTGGACTTTAGTGTGCCCCACAGATTTTCTATTATATTCAAGTCTGGGCTTTGTGCAGGCCAGTCAAGTACACTCACTTTGTGAGGTATTCTTTGGGTCGTTATCATGCTGGAAGACAAAATGTCGACCCAAACCATGTTTTCTTGCAGACTGTCTGAGGTTGTCTTTCAAAATCTTCTTATAGTCTTCCTTTTTCATGTTTTTAATTTCAACCCTGATGAGATTCCCAGTTCCAAACGCACTGAAACATCCCCACACTTGGCTAGGTCATTCACTAGTGTCTTGGCAGTTGTTCTTGGGTCTTTAGAAACCTCTCTCACTAGTTTTCTTTCCAAAGTTTTTGAAATCTTTTGCTTCCTGCCTCTGCCCGTCTTGTTCTCCACTGTGTTGGTCTCTTTAAACTTCTTGATAATGCATCTCACTGCAGTTCTTGACACTTGAAAATGCTTTGATAAATGTGTGTATCCTTCATCTTTATGAGCATTAACAATTATTTCTCTCAAGTCCAGACTAATTTCTTTTGTCTTTGCCATGATGACAGTATTTTACTAGTTGTTTCGCAAGATACTAATTCTCAGCTTAAAGAGCATTAATTTGGCAAGTCATTGGACAAAAGTGGTTTGTTCTATAGCTAATCAAACTAATAAATTCTTAAGGGGGCTAATAATATTAACCTTAGCATTTTTTTATTTTTTAATTCTTTTATTTAAGCAACTATAAAAAATCAGACTTTCTCTAGAGAAAAAAAAAAAATAAATAATAGTAAATAATGTGAAAACATTCTCTTGCTCTGTTAAATATCACTTGGGAAATATTCCAAAAAAAAAAAAAAAAAAGTACAATTTCATAGGGAGGCTAATAATTTTTCTTCATCTGTATATATATATATATATATATATAAACAAAACTCAGTTTCATAGCAACATACATGTTTTTTTTTCCCTAAAAATCCAGACTGCCAGAGAAAGTCCAAGGGTCAAGAACATGGCTGATGAAAAGCTAAAACAAGTCTGACAGTATACAATCTTTCATGTCTTCCACGCCGCATTTACAATAATCATCTGAAACAAGTCTTTGAAGTAGCCTCAAATGCGTTTGATCTGAGCAACCTCCATTATTTAAAGGCTTGTTAAACTTGGCTTTCTCCGCAAACACGCCGAACAACACAGCGGCAACGTAATCTGAATGTAAAAAGCTCTGGCGGAGGACTAAAACTTGTTTATTTATGAAAAAGACATCTCTCTGAGTGGTTTGCTCGTTGGAAGCGTGCTCTCAGACGACAACCTGTTCTGCGGCTGTTTTAATGAGACTCCCAAGTCAAGGCGTCTTCTTTTATTCAGCGCTGAGGAAATGAAGGAAACGAGTTAGAATATGAGCGGGAACTGTCGTCAATATTGAGCCGTCTTGCTCTCTCTGATCTCCTTATTAAGAGCACAATTACCAGAGACTCACTGAACTCGGCTGAATAAAAATGCGTCATTGTTTTTTTCCTCTGAAAGCGAGTGTAATCTCTTCAAAAGCACGGCACATCATTAGCTTCTGCTCCAGCAACAACGTGTGTTTTGTACAGACAGCGGATTTTGTTTCACTCAAACGACTGTTTCAAGCCCAAGGGACAGGTTTTACTTGGGGTTAATTGTTTTATTTTATTTATTTTTTTAGTTTCGTGCACTATGTATTGAAAACAACACATAAAAACACAAAATCTTTTGTTATTCTCTGTACTAACAAATTTATCCCACCCTCAGGCAACTCAGTGCAAGCATGCTAAATTCTAGTATATTAAATCACTGGCACATGACCTGCAACATTTGCTGGATGTCTGCCATTGACTGCAAGCTGGAATGGAAGCGATAAAGGCATTGCATTGTGGGAAGAAGTACCTGAGCTAGAGAGTGCTGGTTGTTGCACAGAGGAAATTATTGCAAATAGTATATCATCTGAAGAAAATAACCTTCATACAGACGACACAAAAATACACATTTCAACTGTGCCTTTGCTTTTGACATTATATTATTGTTCACTACTCCTAAAATATGTATTCAACATGGAAAATTAAACTGAAATTAGAAGGGGGGGAAAAACACTATTTATTTCCTATTATTTCCTGTTTGGCACCTCATAGAAATTGATTGCTCTTTAAAAAAATAAAAATAAATAAATAAATAAATAAATAATGTTGTATGTAAAATAATGTTAAAGCTTAAAAACATTACAAAAATAAACATTGTAAACAACTAATTTAAATGTAAAAACATGTAAATAACAAACAAACAGACAAAAGTTATACTTGAAATAAGGTTAAGATGAATAAAAGCATAAGTAATTAGTTAAAATAGATTTTTATTTTTTAAAAACATGTAGATAAATAAATAAATGTTAAGCTTAAAGCATTCAAATGTATAAAACTCGTAAACAATTAGTTGCACGTAAAACAATGTTACTTAAAAAAATTATATATATATATATATATAAATAAACAACTGGGTGAAATGTATTGCTCTTTTAAAATGTAGATAAATAAATACATAATATTGTAGTAAAATCATTTTAAGCTTAAAAAACATTAAAATATATTCAAATTGTAAACAACTAGTTGAAATGGAGTGTTCTTTTAAAAGCATGGAAATAAATGAATAATGTTAATGAATAATGTAATAATCTGAAGCTTAATATTTATATTTATATATATATATATATATATATATATATATATTGTAAACAACTACTTTAAATGGATTGTTCTTTAGTTCAAATGGAGTGTTCTTTTAAAAATGTACAGTTGTGCTCAAAATTATTCATACCCTTGATAAATGTGATCAAAGAAGGCTGTGAAAACAAATCTGTAAAAAAAAAAAAAAAAAATCTATCTTTTCATTGTAGAATAAGACATTAAAACTAAATTGTTGAATGAAAGATCAAAAGGATAAACAATGTGGACTTACATTCACAGCGGCCTTTGATCATATTTACCAAAGGTAAGAATAATTTTAAGCACAACTGTAAATGAATAAATAAATAAACAAGCAAACAAATACATGCATGCATAAATACCTGTTTAACAAATAAAAAAAATATATATAAATAAAATAAACTGAAAACTATGATAGATAGATAATACCTACTAGACTTGTCAGCTTTATTGCAAATATTCCTTAACTGCTTCCTACAAGCTAGCAAAACCAAATCAGCATAGACACCAGTAACTTTCTAAAACTGTCATTGCACAATAGATTCAGACATTGACATAAAGGTCAGAGCAATCGACTGAAGAGAACCAGATCTGAAGAACTGAGATGAATTCACTTGTTGTGATAAATATAGCACTAAAACCTCAGTATATTTAGAGATATACAGTATAATTAGTGTTACTTTTACAGTATGTTCACAGGTTGTTCTAGTCATAATTCATTCAGCATTTTTAAAACTTGATAATTAAAACCAACCATACTTTGTTTAAAAAAAAAAGAAAAAAAAGAAGCAGCCCATTTGCAAATCAAAAAATGTAATTACTTTCAAAGAGGCTTTGAATAGAGCATTCGTTTTTCTGTGAAGACACTCTGTTTGGTCCTGATAGGAGCAGAGCTTAATTTGAAACTAAAACACTTTGATCACTGATGCATGCTCAGTCGGCATACGCTTTCGTCCAGAAAATGGCTTAGTTTCCCTTTATGAAAGAAATTAGGTAGTATTTTACAAATGACAACAGTGATAACCAGTGATTAGCTGGTTTTGTTTAGCATTAATCTCAATAAATCCAGCCAGCGATAAATACAGTACCAGCCTTTGAGGAATAATTAACAAAAAGTAGAAACAACTGCCTTAAAACACTAGTTCACCCAAAACCAAGTCTTTTTTTCTGAGCTTTATAATGGCACTGAATAGCTGTTGATATTTTGAAGCAAAATAAAGTACATCTATCCATTGTAACAAGTTCTCCTCATGACTCTGTGGGGTTAATTTTTGAAGCGATTTGATGATTTTGTCTAAGAAAAATATCCATATTTAAAACTCTCTCGTCAATGGGCATACAACAGTTAGCGGAAGCGTCGTGGGCGTCATTGTGGGTTTTGTTTATTTTGCTGTTTTAGGCTGTAAGGACCTTTAAATAACTTACATAGTGTGGCGAAGTGATATAGACATGTAATGCGGTCAGAAGCTGCCTGGAACTACGTTGGCCGTGCCTTTCCCTGAAAATATTGCACACCTTCAGAACGTTCATCAGATTCAAGCATTCAGCGGCCCCATAGTATGAAACCATTTAATGCACAGGTAGTTCCAAGTCAGTTTAATCACCGTTCTATATCAATGCGCTGCTTTAATTGATGCACACTAAGGCCCCGATCAGACAGAACACGTTTTGTGCAGTGCAAGGCGCCTTTTTTTAATTGTTTTTGGTTGGCAGTGAGCGCTCTGCGCGCTGTTTTTTTTCCTCGTGTTTTTGCCGGAGCGCCTGAAGTTGAAAAAAAAAGCAACTCTGTGCAGAAAAGTGCTCAACATTTTTTCCATTGTCCAATCGAATGTTTTGATGCGAGCTTCTGTTTACATTAGCAAGTTGGCACGACAACTGTGTGAATGGCCCCTAAGGCACACACAGAGAGAAAGAGACAGGTCGGAGATCGCATTGCTGTGCACACATTCATAAACTGTATATAAGTATATTTACTAGACAAAATCCACTTAAAATTGTCATTGTATTTTCAAGGGAAAAAAAATAACCTCATGTCTTTTATTTTTTCGATATGCATCAGATATTATTACAATAAAAAAAAAGTTGATACTTTGAATATAACTTCTCGCTTTTACCACATCGCTGCTCATCAATGTCAGTCCTAAAGCAGTGGACCAATCAGAAGAACTCGGAGGTGGGGCATGCGTTGCGAGCTTCTGTTTACATTAGCAAGTTGGCATGACAACTGTGTGAATGGCCCCTAAGGCACACAGAGAGAGAGAGAGACAGGTCGGAGATCGCATTGCTGTGCACACATTCATAAACTTGTTGTCAGCACTTCCCAGCGATTCTTATCAACAAAACAGCCTGGATACTAGACCGCTACGTTATATTCCTCAGCGACGAGGTGGTAAAATCACTGTTTTTGAAATATTTCATTGTTTGTAGAGAGGGACGCACAGACGTGCAGCAGGCAGGTACAACTGTCATCTCTCTCTCTCTCTCTCTCTCTCTCTCTCTCTCTCTCTCTCTATGAATCGATAGTTAATTGAAATAAATGCTATAATTCATTCAAATAAATGTGGACTTACCGTACTATTTCATCTCTGTGTCAGATTTGAATGATAGAGCTGATGAGCTGTAACTGACTGGTATTGCTCTTTGCAGCGCAGTATTTGACCAAATGGGTAACATTTGCAGCTGCGCTGCAAAGAGCAATACTAATTTTAACTTGTCTATAGATTTGCAAATGACCAAGGAATAAGCGGGATAATCAACAGCTTGCCATGCATTAAAGGATTTTAAATGCACTTTGTGTCGGGCGGTAATTAGTGCATTTAAAATCCTTTAATGCACGGCAAATCCCTTATTAAATATGGACATTTTTCTTACACAAAAGCATCGATTCACTTCAAAAGGCTTTTATTAACCCTTCAGAGCCATGTGGAGTACTTTTCATGATGGGTGGATGCACTTTATTGGACTTTGAAGTCTCAACACCCATTCACTGCCATTATAAAGCTTGAAAGAGCCAGGCCGTTTTTAATATAACTCCAATTGTATTCATCTGAAAGAAGAAAGTCATATACACCTAGGATGGCTGAGTAAATCATGAATTTACCTGCAAAGCAACAATGCGTATTATAACAATAAAAATATAATTTATTTATTTGTATTTTAAATACTTTGAATATAACAAGTAGTGGAAGCTAGAGATTACAGTTTATAAAGTTTTAAATATGGATTGTTTTCTTACACAAACACATTGATTTACTTCAGAAGGCCTTTATTAAATATTCGGAGCAACGTGGAGTACTTTTTATGAAGGATGGATGCACTTTTTTGGATTTCAAAAAATTAACACCCATTCACTGCCATTATAAAGCTTGGAAGTGGCAGGACATTTATATATATATATATATAAGTCCGATTGTATTCGTCTGAAAGAAGAAAGTCATATACATCTAAGACAGCTTGAGGGTGAGTAAATCATGGGGTAATTTTATCTATCCCTTTCAATTATCCATTTAGTATTACAAGTAAAATCTGTCCAAAAAACGTTTTAAACAAACATGTCGGAGGACTTAAAGTTAAAACACCTTAATGATGGATTTGTTTTCAATTTATAAGATGTTAATTGATGGACTGGAGTGGTGTGGATTGCTTGTGGATTATTGTGGTGTTTTTATCAGCTGTTTGGACTCTAACGGCACCCATTCACTGCAAAGGATCCACTGGTGAGCAAGTGATGTCTAAATTTCTCCAAATCTCTTCTGATAAAGAAACAAACTCATCATATATAGATGATAAAATTACTTGTGATTTTTGCCATATATCTATCCAGTGACATCCAGTATATTGCTTTAAGCCTAAATTTACCTAATTCCTTTAAGGACAGAAGAAAGCAAAGCGACGTCATTAGAGCAAGTACAGTGCTCTTGAATTATTGCCTGGCTTTATCCATTTTCTGTGATGTAGTAAAGCGCCGGCAACAAAAGAGTACAAAAGCTCTTACATGGTTAAGTTAGAGAATAATTTGGCTGGAACTAATTTATTTATTGAAACGACAGAATGATATAGCACCGCTCCACTGGAAGGGGGATGAGGCAGGTACAGATCAGGCAACTGGAACGTTCAAGAATAAATGATGGCGAGGAACGAGAGACGGGGAAAAACAGCCTTCAATGACACCCGCGTCTCGAAAACAATCGACTGTGCGGCTGAGTTATTAACAGGTAATATTTCAGTAAGTGCTAGTGTGTTCACATCATGTCAGAATTACCGTAATTATGAGTTTCAGACTATTCATGTCTTTGTCAAACTTGTAATTATATGGTACAAACTTATGAATTCGATGAAAGTGCCAGCTTTTATAACTTGACCATTAAGAAGAAAAGGCAGCAGCTTCAACTGTTAAAAATAGTTGAATATCTCTGTAAATATGTAGAATTTTGTCATGCAAAATAATGCAAAAATTACTTGCTAAATGTTTTATTTGACTTGTTTTACAGTAAAAATATTTAAAGATCATGAGAAGCAGCAATGAGATTAAAGCATGATATAATAATAAAAAGAGATATTGTATTTGTATTTTAAATATAAGTGTACTGTATATAAGTATATTTACTAGACAAAATCCACTTAAAATTGTCATTGTATTTTCAAGGGAAAAAAAATACCTCATGTCTTTTATTTTTTTTGATATGCATCAGATATTATTACAATAAAATAAAAGTTAATACTTTGAATATAACTTGTGTGTGTATGTGTGTGTGTGTGTGTGTGTGTGTGTATATATATATGCAATAGATTAATAACTATTTATAGGGAATAAAAAACTGTAAATAAATTAATATTTTAATTAATTAATTTAAATGGCTCTTTTTGACTTGTTTTTCAAGATTAAATATATTAAGATTCTTACAACTATATATTTACCTGAAAAAAAAAAAAATAATAATAATACAAATAAAAAAAAAAAATATATATATATATATTTGGATTTTAAATATGGGTGTATATACTTACGCTCACCTCACCTTTATTTATATTTTTATTCTATAAACTAATAGCTAGTTATAGGGAATAAATAAACAAACAAATAAACAAAAAACTATGTAAAACAAACAAATAAATTATTCTTTTGGACTATATAAAGTACTTTAAAA
This sequence comes from Cirrhinus molitorella, assembly GCA_033026305.1. Classification (NCBI taxonomy): domain Eukaryota; kingdom Metazoa; phylum Chordata; class Actinopteri; order Cypriniformes; family Cyprinidae; genus Cirrhinus; species Cirrhinus molitorella. Next base: position 24,563,979 of record CM065121.1, on the reverse strand, counting down.
TTATAAAGATACTTTAAATTATGAATTTACTTGAGAAGCAACATTGGATGAGATATTATAACAATAAAAATATATTTTATTTGTTTTTATTTGTAAATGAATATAACTTGCTAATAAAATATATATTTTATTGTCATAATATCTATACAGTGTTCTGCTGTCATTTACTGTAATTTTAGGGGTGGTTTAAATACACTTTGAATACAAATAATATATTATATATATATATATATATATATATATATTATTGTTATAATATCTCGTGAAGATTCTTAAAACCATGAATTTACCTCAGAAGCAAAGATAATGATGATATATTATATTAATAAAATCTATTTTCACTGCATATACATGTTTGAGTGCATTAAAGCAATAATTTAACCCAGAGATGGATTCTTATTGAATCTACAATACATTTTATAAAGTATTAGGAAATGAAGGCTACATTTAAGGCTAGATTCAGCAGCCTGCAGATTCAAAAGAACCTAAAGAAAAAAAAAAAAAAAAAACAGGTTGCTGACCAAATTGGTTCGTTACACTATTCCTAATTGATTTTGTTAAGACTATTAAGGATTACTACTATCTATTCCCAGCGTTTCCCAAGAAATGGTCAATGAACCTCATTTTGAGGGTCATTAAATCCGGTTAAATAGATTATATGCTGTAGAAAATCGGCCGGGATGACAGTGAATCAGTGGAAAAGGATTATCCCAGTTCATTCCATTAGTAAAATAATGTTTTCAAACAGACATAATCCAAGGCGTCAAACTCACACCATGCATATCATTGGTGTGAATGAGCGAGGACGGTAATACAAAGGATTTCTTCCATCGCACACCGTACTATATCAATAAACGCTCTTTTTGAGTGGCCGCAATACTTCGCCACTGCAGATCCAATGCATGGAGTGCATCTTTAATGAGTCTGACCTTTAAAGACAGGGAAAGAAGAGCAGACCTCGACAGGGTGCATATAAATAGCTCTAGCGGCCCTCTCTTTCTCTCTCTCTCTCTCCCCCTCTCTCCCTCTCTGTTCAATATTCCTTCATTTTAAAACATCCAAGGTATGTCAACTTCTGTGAAAGACTTTTTGCAACACTGAACTGTGAGTCACCCGTCTCCGACACATCTGTAATTTTTCTGACACAATGACAACACACCATTGAGCCGCGCGGAGCACCCGGGGACGGCACCTCCCAGGAGTTCGCGGCCTGCTTTTAGCAGCTCCTGCGCGGGACGGCGAGATGAGTCTGTCATGGAGTCACCTGATAATCTATGGCAAGTGATTCTTTGCCCTAAAAAGGGTAAAAGGCAATTCTCCTAGCACAGCAAGAGAAAATATGTTTTTTTTTTTTTTTTTTTGTAAGGGTCTCGGTTTTATTCATAACATTTTATTTGGATTTGTACTTTCATCATCGCATTGATTCATTGCAATGGCTTTTTATTGGTTTATCTCTGAAAAAAGGAAGGTTTCATGAATAATTTGGAATGATTTGTGATGTTGGATTCATGAACCATTTTTTTTATTTATTTTTATTTTCAATTAAATCACACTGAATCACTTAAAGCTATTCTTTTGTGACTTACTGAATCAAGATTCATTGGTTGTTGTTGTTTTTCTTAATAATGGCAGAGAACAAATTCAAACTGAAAAAAAAAAAAGTTTAGTGTAAATTTTTATTACGTAAGATTCTTTTTTTTATGAGCTGAATCACGGCTTCAGCAAACTGAAAAAGCAAAAACAGGTTTAGTGTAATGCTAATTGTTCATTATTTTTACTTTATTTTATGAGCTGAATCATGACTTCAACCTCCTAATGCTAATTATATAAATTATTTCATTCATTCATTCATTCATTCCTGAATCATGACTACAACAAACTGAAAAACAAAAAACAAAAAGTTTTAGTGTAATGCTAATTTATTATTATTATTATTATTATTATTATTATTTTATTTTATTTTGTTTTATGAGCAGAATCAAGACTTACACAAACTGAAACCGTTTACGTGTAATACTAATTGTTTATTTTATTAATTATTAATTATTTTAATTGTTATTATTGTTTTAATTTTATGAGTTGAATCATGACACATTTATTTATTTATGAGCTGAATCTTCAAAAAACAAACAAAAAATCTAAACAAAAACAGATTTAGTGTAATGCTAATTTTATTTATTTATTTATTTATTTATTTTATATGAGCTGGAACATGACTTCAACAAAAATAAAAAAAAATAAAAACAGTTTTTTTTTTTAATGAGCTGAAACATGACAAACTAAAAAAAATGTTTAGTGTAATGCTAATTATGATTTTTCTTTTTTTTTGTTTATTTATTTACTTATGTATTTATTTACTTACAATTTATAAGCTGATTCATGACGTTAAAAACAGATTTAGTGTAATGCTAATTGTGTTTGTTTATTTGTGTATGTATTTATGTATGTATTTAATTATTTATTTTTAATAATTAAAAAAAATTTAATTAGCATTACAATAAACCTTTTAAATTATTACTATTATTATTATTATTATTATTATTATTATTATTATTATTTTATGAGCTAAAACATCTGAATCTGAAATCTGAAAAACAAACAAAAAAGGTTTAGTGTAATGCTAATTCTTAAATTAATATTATTTATTTATTTTCATTTTATGATTTTATTAAGAAACATGACTTCAACAAACTGAAAAAAAAAAAACAGGTTTAGTGTAATGCTAACTATGTAGAGAATATATATATATATATATATATATAGAAATTTTTTTTTCAAAATAAACAAAAAAATAAGAAATATAATAATAACAATAATTATTATTATGATGTCTTTCTTTTTTTATTTTATGAGCTGAATCATGACTTCAGCAAACTAAAAAACAATATTATTATTTCATTTTATGTGCTGACTCAGGGCTGCAACCAAATGAAAAACAAAACAGTATTTTTACAGCAAACACCCTAATTAATAAAATGTAACATAAAAATGATAAGAATTTTCAATATGTACCTAAAAATAACTTAAGCTGAATCTGAACATGCTTCAAGGGGATACTGGAAACAAGTGGTGACGTAAACAAACCACTGCTCCATTTTTTTGAACCAATTCACAAACATGAGTCTAAACGTACATCGCTGGCTCTTGTGTAGCCTATATCATAACGAAACATGGCACAATTTTTAAAATGGAGACTGAGAGTTAGAGAGGCAGGTTGTGGGTTCGATTCCCAGAGAGCACCTTTGTTGTATGAAAAATGGAAAAAATCTGCATAAAGATTTGCCAAACGAAAACAACAGCATGGGTTTGGAACGACACAAATGTAAGTAAATAATGGCAGATTTCAAATTTCCTGGCACACTTGTTTAATGACTTGTTCTCCCATACTGTGTTTGTCGATGGCTACTCCGGCACTTCCTCCGGGAAAATCTCCTGCGTCAAACACGGCTGCGTAATCTAAAGAAACAGTCACACATGTTCAACACATCCTGACAGCTCTTACGTTTCTTCTTTACGCTTGATGAAAATATAGCTCGACATTAATGCTATAAGACGAGCCCATTGTAGTTTTAATGAGCTGCATATCTTAAATGGGACGAAGCAAAGACAAAGGGTTTCGCTTTGATGCGCGTCGTACAGCAGCGTGATCGTTCTGCCGATTGCTTTTCTTTGCATATTTTCACTCGGATTTTCCGCTATTTTTGTCATGCGGAAAGACCACGGATGTCACAGTCAATCAAACTGAGGCACTGACGCAAAGTTTCGCAAAGTTCCTGAGATTCCCTTGCCCTTGAGCAAGACGTCTAACCCCAGGTCGCCCCGAGGGATCCTGACTCTTCGTCGCTCCCAATAAAAATCACCCAGCAACATACTGGAGTGAATAAATGCAGTGACTTCTTAAAGCGTGACAGGAAGGCAATTTTCAATCAGCCCTACATGTTTCACAGCTCTGACAGGGTGTCGTATCTGAGAAAAGGCATCTGTCTTTGCGGTATCCTCGAGGATGGGGTGACGATTGGCCGGCTGGCTTTATAACTCCTTACGAAGTCTGCTTAATCCCGACCTCTCGTTCCAAGGAGCTGCGATCACAGCTGAGTCCGTCTATCAGATCCACCGCTCAAATATCCAAAAGCTTAGCTCAGAGATCTGTTTGTGCACGGCCTTTGCCCTACATCATACATCGATCATTTAACACCTCTGTCTCTTTTGCGGAGGCAAACCGGGGGGAGGGGGTTCAGACTAAACTTGGCAACAAGATTGACAGTTCGGGGGAATCAGAAACAGAGACTTGTCTGTTTACATCAGTCGTGTTACCGCTCAAAAGTCAAATTTGGGTACGGTTGCATTTAACAACCCTCACAACTTTAGAAACACGCACATGTTTGCAGATCCTGTGAGGTTCCTAATGTTATTGTGTTCTTCAGCTATTTAACACATTTACCTTTTTTATTTTATTATAAACAATTTTTTTGATGATATTTAAAAACTGGTTGGAACCATCATGAGAGCGCACACACATTTATAATGTTGAGCTTTGATGATAATTACATTCATAGGAAGACTGCAAATGATTATCAGGCCCATCTGGATTTTGTTTCTAAATAAATTTGCCTTTTTAAATTAAAAAGGTCGTTTGCTGACAGTTTCTCTAATCGTTTAATGATAAATGAGAAACCTGTGAAGAGATCCCAATGCTTTTTCAATCTTCAAACAGCTGTTAAAGATTTAGGATTCCTACGTATCTGAGGATGGACTATTTTCTGTTTAAGATTGTCAATATACACTTTTGTGTACCAAAAAAAAAAAAATAAAAAAAAAAAAAAAATAATAATAATAATAATTATATATATATATATATATATATATATATATATATATTTTTTTTTTAAAGAAATTACAATAAATAAATAAATACATAAATAAATAAATACATAAAATAAATAAAAACGTGTTTTTCAAATTAAATGTACAGAACTTTCTTAAAGGATTAGTTCACTTCCAGAACAAAAATTTACAGATAATTTACTCACCCCCTTGTTATCCAAGATGTTCATGTCTTCCGTCGTAAAGAAATTATGTTTTTTGATGTAAACATTTCAGGATTTCTCTCATATAGTGTACCTCAATGGTGCCTGTGAGATTGAACTTCCAAAATTAAGTTTAAATGCAGCTTCAAATGGCTCTAAACGATCCCAGCCGAGGAAAAAGGGTCTTATCTATAGCGAAACGATTGGTTATTTTTAAATGCTGTCATGAACCGGAATACAGAGTTGACGCATAACAAGACAAGATAAGCATTTGAGGTTAAAAAGTATAACAATTGTCTTTTTCGTTTTGCTAGAAAAGACCCTTCTTCCCCGGCTGGGATCGTTTAGAGCCCTATGAAGCTGCATTTTGTAAGTTCAAATTCACAGGCACCATAGAAGTCCACTATATGGAGAGAAATCCTAAAATGTTTTCCTCAAAAAAAAAAGAAAAAAAAAAGACTTTAACATCTTGGATGACAAAAATAGCTATTTAATCAACAATCTCTTCAATTTCTCCTGCATCAGAACCACTGATGTCACATGGACTATTTTAACAATGTCCTTACTACTTTTCTGGGCCTTAAACGTGTCAGTTGCATTGCTATCTATGCAAAAAAATCTTAATTTGTGCTCTGAAGATGACAAAGGTGTTACGAGTTTGGAACAACGTGAGGGTGAGTAATTAATGACAGAATTTTCATTTTTGAGTGAACCTAAAACATTCCCAATTATTATTTGTGCTTCTCAGATCATTGTTGGCCATCAGTTTCAATGTCATTTCTATCCTCAAAATTCTTGTCAGAAGGTTTCATAGGATAATTACAGTTTTAGTACAATAAAGATAAAGCTAGTGGGACTCCTCTCATGTCCAATTCTTAGTTCGTTTCCATGGTACCTATGTCGAGACCAGTGAAAGCGGGCCTACTGTAATTGAGCACACTTGCAGGAAAATCAATCTGCCGCTGTTTGAAGTCAGAACCCGGAGTCCAATCCGCACTCCCTCGTTAGGAGTACTTTCATCCCAGCTCCCATTTCATAGTTATTATCACTCTCCCACTCTGACACTGGCGTGAAAAAAAAAAAAAAAAAGCCTTGTCCATTATTGACTCGAGTGTTTGGTATTCTGCGTTGAGAAGTAGTTTTATCTGCAGAAAAAGCCGCAGGCTGGTTAAAACACACCAGCCTTATGATGAATCTTTAGAACTCACTGATTTATATACATTACCAATATTAAATTTACATTCACAGCAATACAGCTACGTAATTGTCTAAATGTGGGTTCAAGGATTAGTTCACTCCTGAATTAAAATTTCATGATACTTTACTCACCCCATGTCATCCAAGATGTTCATGTCTCTTTCTTTAGTCAAGTAGAAATAAAGGTTTTTGAGGAACATTCTAGGATTTTTCTCCATATAGTGGACTTCAATGGGGATCAATGGGTTGAAGATTCAAAATGAAGTTTTAATGCAGCTTCAAAGGGTTCTACATGATCACAGTCGAGGAATATGGGTCTTATCTAGCGAAACGGCCTACCGTTTTCTAATATATACAGTCGTGGCCAAAAGTTTTGAGAATGACACAAATATTAGTTTTCACAAAGTTTGCTGCTAAACTACTTTTAGATCTTTGTTTCAGTTGTTTCTGTGATGTACTGAAATATAATTACAAGCACTTCATATGTTTCAAAGGCTTTTATCGACAATTACATGACATTTATGCAAAGAGTCAGTATTTGCAGTGTTGGCCCTTCTTTTTCAGGACCTCTGCAATTCGACTGGGCATGCTCTCAATCAACTTCTGGGCCAAATCCTGACTGATAGCAACCCATTCTTTCATAATCACTTCTTGGAGTTTGTCAGAATTAGTGGGTTTTTGTTTGTCCACCCGCCTCTTGAGGATTGACCACAAGTTCTCAATTGGATTAAGATCTGGGGAGTTTCCAGGCCATGGACCCAAAATTTCAACGTTTTGGTCCCCAAGCCACTTAGTTATCACTTTTGCCTTATGGCACGGTGCTCCATCGTGCTGGAAAATGCATTGTTCTTCACCAAACTGTTGTTGGATTGTTGGAAGAAGTTGCTGTTGGAGGGTGTTTTGGTACCATTCTTTATTCATGGCTGTGTTTTTGGGCAAAATTGTGAGTGAGCCCACTCCCTTGGATGAGAAGCAACCCCACACATGAATGGTCTCAGGATGCTTTACTGTTGGCATGACACAGGACTGATGGTAGCGCTCACCTTTTCTTCTCCGGACAAGCCTTTTTCCAGATGCCCCAAACAATCGGAAAGAGGCTTCATCGGAGAATATGACTTTGCCCCAGTCCTCAGCAGTCCATTCGCCATACTTTTTGCAGAAGTTTTTTTTGGAGAGAAGTGGCTTCTTTGCTGCCCTTCTTGACACCAGGCCATCTTCCAAAAGCCTTGGCCTCACTGTGCGTGCAGATGCGCTCACACCTGCCTGCTGCCATTCCTGAGCAAGCTCTGCACTGGTGGCGCTCCGATCCCGCAGCTGAATCCTCTTTAGGAGACGATCCTGGCGCTTGCTGGACTTTCTCGGACGCCCTGAAGCCTTCTTAACAAGAATTGAACCTCTTTCCTTGAAGTTCTTGATGATCCTATAAATTGTTGATTTAGGTGCAATCTTAGTAGCCACAATATCCTTGCCTGTGAAGCCATTTTTATGCAATGCAATGATGGCTGCACGCATTTCTTTGCAGGTCACCATGGTTAACAATGGAAGAACAATGATTTCAAGCATCACCCTCCTTTTTACATGTCAAGTCTGCCATTCTAACCCAATCAGCCTGAAATAATGATCTCCAGCCTTGTGCTCTTCAACATTCTCACCTGAGTTAACAAGATGATTACTGAAATGATCTCAGCAGGTCCTTTAATGACAGCAATGAAATGCAGTGGAAAGTTTTTTTCGGGATTAAGTTAATTTTAATGGCAAAGAAGGACTATGCAATTCATCTGATCACTCTTCATAACATTCTGGAGTATATGCAATTGCTATTATAAAAACTTAAGCAGCAACTTTTCCAATTTCCAATATTTATGTAATTCTCAAAACTTTTGGCCACGACTGTATATATATATATATATATATATATATATATACACTTATAGCACTGTCACCTATGCGAGAAGTCTTGGATACAGAGCTAGTGCAAGACAAGCATTTGTGGTTAAAAAAATGTACTTTTTTTTTTCTTTTTTTAGAAAATGACAGATCGTTTCATTAGATAAGACTCTTATTCTTCAGCTGGGATCACATAGAGCCCTTTAAAACTGCAATTTGGACCACTGGGCCCACCACTGAAGTCAACTATATGGAATGTTTTCCTCAGAAACCTTAATTTATTTTTGCCTGAAGAAAGAAAGACATGAACATCTTGGATGACGTGGGGGTAAGTAAATTATCAGGAAATCTGAATCTGCGAAATGAGTCTTTTTGGTGAACTGAACTGGACAATTCAGTGAGTCAATGGCATTAATCAAATACCCTCTACTTGCTCTTAACATTAGTCGGTGTTTTGGAAAGTGAAATAGGAGTTGATTCCTCTGAGTGGATTCGATTTCCAATACCTGAATCAAAGCTTAAGTTCTTTTTCAGTTCTTTTCAGATCTCCCCACAAAGATCCTATTAATAACTTATGCATCAAGTAGCTCTAGACTTTAAGCATTTTTGGTATCTTTGGTGGTAAAAAAATACATGCAAATACATGTTATATCAATTGCAATTAACCCATTTGTGCCCAATTTTTTTTGGAATGGTTTCATGCATGTAGTTGTGTTAATAGTGTCCTATGTGAACATGTTCTGCATTTATTTTCCCCAGGTTTTTTTTTTTTTTCTTTCTTTCTTGAAAATTGTGTTTGAATATGTGGCAACTATACCCCTTTAATGTCAAATTTGAATAGGAGGAGAGCATTTGGCATCTAACCAAAATAACTGATGATAACAACCTGCTGAAAAAAACAGCTAAAACCAGTCTAAGGTGGTCTTAGCTGGTTTAAGCTGGTTTTCCAGCCTGGCTAGGCTGGTCAGGCTGGTTTTAGCTGGTTGTTCCAGCTGGTTCCAGCCTGACCAGCTAAGAAAGTGACAAAGTGACCAAAACCCCTCTAAAACAAGCTTGCTGACCAGATAAGACCAGCCTGACCAGCTAAGAAAGTGGCCAACCCCCCCTAAAACCAGCCTGCTGACCAGCAATGACTAGCTAAAACCAGACTGGATTACCAGATAAAACCAGACAACCAACTTAGGCTGTTTTTTTTTTTTTTTTTAGCAGGGAAGATCAATCTTTATTCATAAACACATTTATTACATATAAAAATCGAAGAACATTTGATGCGAACCCAAAAAAAGCTGCATCTAGCTTATAAAGTCTTGAATATGAAAACAACAGACAACAATCCATTTGTCTTAAAATGGTGGAATGTAGTGCAGTACAAAGTGCAGCCATTAAGTTGTGCGAACAGGGCATTGTGTATCAAAAAGTTAAATGAAAATAAATAAATAAATAAATACAAATAAATATATATGTACATTTTCTGAAGAAAATGTAAGTGGTGCTTACTGTGACAAAACTCGGCACTAGGCACTAATAATAGCCCTAATAATTTTATCATGATGTTAACAACATGTTATTTGTGTTAGCATTATGCTAACAACATGTTAAAAAGTTAAATGTTAAAACAAAATTAGCATAATTAACATTTTGCTAGCATGATGTTAACATGTTTTAAACAAGCTGTTAATGTGATTAGCATAATTAGCTAGCAACATAGTAACATGTTGTTAACATTAAGTTAGCATGATTAGCATGTTGCTAGCATGATGCCAATATGTTTTTAACAAGGTAACATTTCCCCATGATATATGTTATATGTACAAGATTTGTCTTGTTTGGATGATTCTAGAGACCTTCATGATTATATATATATATATATATATATATAGAGTTTGCCTTCGCCATGCTTCGGAAGTAGGGGTAGGAAGTTGACCGCCTCATGTGACAGGAAATCAGTGAATACCTCTTTTTTTCCCTTAAAATCTTTTATTTGGTTGTTTACTTGCATGTCATTGAGAAATAAAACATGAGTCACATCTAGAAAAATACTTACAAAAGAAAAATGACAACTATAAACTGCTGCAACTATAGCTGCCAGTGGGATTAAATGGGTTAAGTCATAATAAATGCCCACCTGATTGATTTCTGTCAAAGAAACATAGAATAGAAGGTGAATTGAGGTGAAATCAACTCAATAATGTGACATTCTGTTAGTAACTTCTAACTAAAAATCTCATTAGATGTCATAAAAATGTAATTAAACAGACTTGGGTGGGAAACGTACGTGTTGCATTACATGTAAGTCAAAGGTGTAGGTAGTCGTGACATGTTTTTCAATGAAAGCTATTTCTAAGGCAGAGGTAATTAGCATGAAGGTCTGCTTTGAGTGATTTTACACTGTTGGACTGGCTTTTAACATCCAATGTCATTAAAGTTGAGGCCCACGAAACGATTACTCAGCGATAAACTTTTAATTGCTCGGCCGTCGCTGCGGTTGCAATTAGGGAATCCAGGGAATACACAAAGCGCCGCACAGCCCCGTCATTTTTATCTCCTGGAGAAGTGTCACATACTGTGGAGAAGAAACTCAAATTGAATTTGGCTGTAGCATCTCCTAATCACCACGATACAATGCGGGAGAGCTCTTTTGAATGGCGGCCATTCAAGTCGTATGTCCTTGATTACGGATGCATTGTTTCACATTACTGGCAGACTTCAAAAATACCTCTAGAATCCTAATGGGTGAGGGAAAAACTTGCATTCGTGTCATTCACACTGCCTTCTCCCTCTGCAGGACTCCAGCTGTAATTGTGAACAGCACTTACATTACTGCCATGGTTTTGCCTGATTTTTGAAATCCCGCTGAGTTTGAACCCTGCATAATGTATTTAAATCCATTAGGAAGCATAACGCAGTCTATCTTAAGTTGTGCATATTATGTTAAAATAACTGAAATTGTAATGCTTCGCACAAAGGTTTGACTGTACAGTTAGCTTTTTACCCTTAAAGATGGATATTGCTGAGTCCCTCTTTTGTCATCAAAAGAACCAGCCCCAAAAGTACATCTCAAGATGGCTACCTCAAGGCAACTCGGTTTCCTGTTTTGGAACACAGCAAAGCTGCAGGCTGGGCTGACTGATTATCTTTGGTCTTCGTTCCAAGAAAAAAAAATACATACAGTGAATCATCCTGCCAATTGTAATGCAGGACTTGTTCTCCTTTCCAAAACCTACTGAGAAGTCTGCATAGACAGCACTAAAGGTCATAAGTACATTGTTAAGGCCAAATAATAAGGCAGAATCAAATGTACACTTCAGCTTGTTATAAATGTACCAACCTGACCTAATGTGAAAGTACAACTCTTGGAGAGAGAAAAAAAAAATGGAATTATGTACAGGGTGCGCGGAGGTACGCAAATACAAATGCAGTGACAGGTAGTCCAGCCTATCGTAGCCCTCGAACCGAGGGATATGATTGGACGAATGTTTTATGGTCCTACTCCTTCTACAGACATAAGATATGAATAAATGCAGACCACTTAACTTAGTTATTGCTATCGGCATGTGAAGAGACTTTCAACCAGCACAACAAAAAAAATCTTGCACTAGCTTGACTTCACGCATTATGTAGTCACGTTGAAAAGGTCATGCTTATATGTGGATGGAAGTATTGACCCAGTCTTTACAAAATGAGCATGCAAAGGAAGTCAAACAGTCTTTACAAAAGAGGAGGAGAAATTTAGATGGAGTTTTTTGTCCTACCCTACCTTTTTGAACCAAAGTACACAGATGAAGGACTAACCACGCGTGACTTTACCAACATGATTACGTAATGCCACAAAGTCACGGAGCACACATCAAAGAGCTTCACTCTTAAAAATAAAGGTGCTTTAGAAGGTTCTTCACAGCGATGCCATAGAAGAACAATTTTTGGTTCCACAAAGATCAATTCTGTCAAAGATTATTTAAAGATCCTTCTCTTTCTTACCTTTTTTATAATCTAAAGAACCCTCTTTTGCCACAAAGAACCTTTTGTGAAACAGAAAGCTTCTTCAGATATTAAAGGTTCTTCATGAAACCATTTAGACAAAAAAAACAAAAAAAAAACAACGGTTCTTCTATGGCATCGTGAAGCACCTTTATTATTAAGAGTGTGGTTTTTAGAAAAATTAAAACGTAAAAATGGCTATGTATTTTTGGCTAAAAAGCATAAAATATTTACAAATCGTTTATATCATTAAGATATTTGTATCAATGCATTTTATCATTTTAGCGATAAGCAATTTAGACCCCTTAACCTATCCCCAAACCTAAACCTACCCATTTTATAGCGTATATATAAAAGAAATATAAAACATAATAGACAGTATTTTAATTTGTAACAATCGCATTAGTGCAGGTATTGCCGCCTACAGTCTGTTCCTCGCAGTCATATGGATTCTGAAGATTTGGATTACAGCACACCCACAAAATTGACTTTATTATAAAAAACACCTTTTGTGTCCCACAGTAAACAAAGTAAATATTACATGATAAGTAATGGTTAAATAATTGAAGAAATTTTATTCATTTTAAGGGTTTAAAGTCATGTTTTTACATTATGTATTTTCGAAAATAGGTGACAGCAGAAATCACACAGAATGAAATGTTATCATTTGTTTTAGGTAAATATGTAAGCCCAATTTAATAATGCAGTTGAAACATAATACCACTGATATGAAAGGTGAACAGAATAAAAACGTTAAAGCCACTATTTCAGTATTCATAAGAGCTCATTTGTATGTCTCTAAACTTGTTTAAACTTGTAGGTGTTGCCAATATGTCAGTACTGTACATTAAAATGCTGAAAATATGACATTATTATACGTTAAAATGCTGTAAATATGTCAGTATTGTATGTTTTAGTGCCTGTGAAAATGTAAGTGCATGTTCGTTTTGTAGAACCACATTTTACGAAAAAAAAAAAAAAAATACATATGAATTCTCAGGAGATCACGTTGCCTTTGAAGCTGCATTGAAACTCCAGTTTGTACCTTCACCACCACTGAAGTCCACTATTTGACGAAAAATCCTGGAATGTTTACCTTAAAACTTTAATTTCTTTTCAACTGAAGAAAGAAAGATATGAACATTTTGGATGACATAGTAGTGAGTATATTATCAGGAAATATTTTTGAACTAATCCATTAAACATTAATGAAACTGTTTTGAAAAAAATTCAGTATGATTTTTTTAGACAATTCACTGACACACTGGTTCATTTGCAGTGGTTTCTCCAACTGAATGAATAGAATAGAATGGAAACAAGAGAAAGCTCTTGATGAGGTGGATCTATTGCTGGGAACAAAGGTTGAAAATTGTATTGTTTGTCAATGACGAAGCAGCTCTTTGTGAACTTGTGAACGCCTCAACGACAATAATAACTGTCTATTATAAGGTAGAATTAAAAAGGCACATCAAAATATGGGCACATTATTGATGAGGGACCTGTGCCCCAGTTCTGATAAAAAACTAGAAACGCCCCTGGGTCTGTGCAGCTGGATGGTTGAGGTCCAGAAAACCAATGAGGTGCCTTTGAAAGCCAGTTTTGACAGTTACAGATTTAAAAAAAAAAAAAAAACCTCCTCAATGCAAAGAAACAAATTGAACCATTACTACAGTTGTGGTCGAAAGTTTTCAAACACCTTGCGGAATCTGCAATATTTTAATTATTTTTAAGAAATTAAAAGGGATCATACAAAACACGTTTTTAAAATTTAGAACTGTTCTAAATAAGATAATTTATATAAAAGATATTTACATGCAGTCCACAAAACAAACTATAGTTGATATTATAAAAATTACCCTTTGATATTAATACTGTGTTTCATTACCTAGATAATCAATGGCTTATTTACCTTTTGTGATGGTTGTTCAGGAGTCCCTTGTTTGTCCTGAACAGTTAGACTTCCCACTGTTCTTTAGGTAAAACCTCCAGGACCTACAAATTCTTTAACACCAGCAAGAACAAACTGTCAATTTTAAAATGTAATGCATCAGCGGTGCTTGAAATATTTGAGGAGACGGGATGTAGGCCTGTTTTTCTTGTTTTCTTAAATCAAATAAGGCTTGTCTCACAGAAAACAAGAGCTCTCCACCATAAAATCTGGTCAGGGAAATACTCTCACGCAAGTTTTTGTTTGTTTCACTGGCTCTTCATCTCAGTGGTCTCGGATGTTATGCTGACATTTATTGCCGTGGATGCGCAAGGTTTTATTAACTGTTGCCAAGCTGTTTACCTTTTGCTTTGTTCCTTTTTGTTTTCTTTTCTCCATTTCATACTACAGAGATCAATGAAATGGACATTCAAACTCATCGTCAACAGATTGTTTACTGCTTAAACACATACACAAAACCTAGACTAGCCTAAACAATAGCAAGTTTTGAGAAACAAGCTGGGCTAACTGTTGTCAGTTTTTGACAAATATTTTTAAAAATGTGTCTAGATTGTATTTTTCTCAAAATAAGTTCTTGTGTGTAAATCTTAGTCTTAGAGTGCACCTTTAAGGAAGCACTGGATGCTTATCCTAGCTTGATTGATAGCACAGATTGATTGTGCCAGCCAAGCAACTACCATTGACATGAATGGACCAATACCAGACATTCTAATGAAAGGGGAAAAATGTATAATTTTTTCTCCAACTATGTTAAAGTGTTTCAAATTGATTCAATATGAGTCAGAGGAATGGTTTTGAACAATTACAGCTGTTCTGAAAATGCAGTTTCTGCACAGCCATTACCTGCTAAAATACTAAGAGACAAAAATGACTCAGAACTCAGGCTTCTTTTTCTTCTCCTTCTTCCTTCATTCTTTTTCATTATTATAGTACTTTTTTTTTTTTTTTACTTTTTTGCGCATCTAGTCGCTTCTGTAGTCAGTCTTGTAGGTATAGTTTCCGGTGAAAAGGCAGAAAACAGTGCCTGATATACCATCTGCAGGTAGACATTAAATTATCGAGTGTAATAAATGACTCTGAGGATTACAGACACCTGAGAAATAGTGTAAAACAAGCTGCCCGAGAAAATGATTACATTAAGTATGTCAATTTATCTTGTTCATAACATTCGTGCCTAAAATCAGTCAGTACAAATGTAAACAAAGTGTCTTTTTCCTAGTAGCTTTACCATATAATGTGAACCACATTAATGAACTTAATTAAGATAATGAGGTATAAAATATTTATGCTTTAACTGTATACCCTGAACATCTTTATTAAATTATTACATGGCTCTGTTTATGTTCCGATTAAATATTTCACGCTACTATCTTTCCTTCTCAAATAATATAATAATTACAACTCCAACCAATACTTCATGTAATTTATTAACTTGTTGGTCATCCTAAGCTTTGAATGTACTAGCGATAAACTTAATTCTCCCACAGTTCAAGCTGATTTTGGACATGCTTGCTTCAAAACATAATCTCAGGTTAGTGACACATTTTCAGAGTCTATAAAATGCTTACTCCACCATTGAATATTGATGTCCGCAAAGATTCATTTCTACCAATGTGTTTGCAACTGACCTTGAGCTGGCTGCAGTATATTCCTCTCTGACACATGCAGAGATTCTGGGCAACTTGCATATAATATTTACATTTATATTCTCAGCATATATCTTTCTACCAAAGTGACTTACAATAAGCGAACAAGTCACGTTAAATGCCAAGTACCAAGGC
This sequence comes from Cirrhinus molitorella, assembly GCA_033026305.1. Taxonomy (NCBI): domain Eukaryota; kingdom Metazoa; phylum Chordata; class Actinopteri; order Cypriniformes; family Cyprinidae; genus Cirrhinus; species Cirrhinus molitorella. Next base: position 24,548,161 of record CM065121.1, on the reverse strand, counting down.
AGGTAGCTGACCATGCACAACATTTGCAAGCCTTAAAGGGATAGTTCGTCCAAAAATGAAATATTCTGTCATTATTTACACACCCTCATGTTGCTCCAAACCCATAAGCTCTTATGTTTTTTGACAGCTGAATAACAAATTATTAATCAGTGGAAATAACAGAACCTATTGTACTACAGGTGTTAATCTGTCATGTCGGTTCAGTTGTCTAATGCAGGATTTTTCACTGTTATAAGAAGTCTTCAGTCTGACAGCAATCAGCAGGGACATAGCGTCCCGAAGTCATTTATTTTCAATGCAAGTTGGTGACTCAGTCTCCTGTGAGATGCTGTAGTCTAGTGTGGGCAAGACGGAGAACTTAATGCTGCTATGAGTGATTTCACTGTTCTATAGGATTTGTCTCCGTCCACATAAAGCAATATAATAAAAAAAAGATTTGTGGAAAACTGCGCAAGAACCTGTCAGCATTCTTTATGCGTGCATTGATAATCGTTCATCTTGTTCATGATATGATGCATTGCACACTGCTGTAATCTATATACACATGCATTCCCTATAGAATGTTAATTCTGGGTGAGTAACTGAGCAATACAACATGTACAAATAAATAAATCATTATTTTATTATTATTGAGACTAGTTCACTCCTGAATTAAAATGTTAAAATTACTCATCCCCTATTTCATCCAAGATGCTCATGTCTTTCTTTGTTCAGTCGAAAAGATCATTTTAGAGGAAAACATTCCAGGATTTTTTCTCCATATAGTGGACATCAATGGGAATTAGCAGGTTGAAGATCTAAATTGCAGTTTCAATGCAGGTCTCTACACAATCCCAGCCGAGGAATAGGGGTCTTATCTGGCAAAACGATTACGCATTTTCAACATAAAAATGTATGTAGTTTTAACAAATGCTTGTCTTTGCATTTAAAACTTCACGCATTACGCATTGAAAAGGTCACACAAGGATAGTTATTTGTCCTTCTTTGTACTTAGGTTCAAAAAAGTAGGGTAGGGCGAAAAACTCTGTCTTATTTTCTCCTCAAACTTCAAAATCCAAAACCTTTTTTTGTAAAGGGCGTTTGACTTTCTTTGCACGTTTGCCTCGTAAACACTGGGTTGGCCTTGCACCTATACGTTACGCGTGAAGTCGAGCTAGTGCAAGACGAGCATTAGTGGCTAAAATTATATACATTTTTTATTATTATTTTTTAAAAAATAGCTAATCGTTTCACTATGTAAGACCCTTATACCTCAACTAGGGCTGGTCGATATATCGAATTTTCGCGATATTGCTATAATTTGGACGACAATGTAAAATTTGAAAATATCGTGAATGTTGAATATTTCAAATTCAAGCATTCTTTCCCGAAAGAATGCAATGAACATCCAATATTACGTTCCCTTAGGTATTGCCATGCAAGAGACGTGAGGTGGGGGAGGGTCTTTTTTCATACTTTAGCAAAATGGAGCTTCGTTAATGAAAACTATGATGAAAAATGCTCCTTCACAAGCTCAAGTTATCTCACGGAAATTCATACATATTTAAGAGGTGGCTAATTCATTTTATAATATTTTTCATTTTTTAATATTTTGAATACATTTTAGTCAACGAAATTGCATATTGATGTAGTCCACCCCGATCTCACGGCAATTTGTACATATTTTACGAGGCGGCTAATTCGTACGAATTCATACAACCTCACTTTTTTTTGGCTAAATCGTAGGTATTTTACGAATTCCCAATTCGATTTACCTAGACCCCAGTGATGGGTAGGTTTTGGGGCGGGGTTAGGTGAAGGGCATTCGTACGAATTTATACGAATTAGGAATTTGTAAAATACCTACGATTTAGCCAAAAACTTGAAGAAACTGCAATTTGGACCTTCAACTTATTTAACCTCATTGAAGTCTACTCTATGGAGAAACATCCTGGAATGTTATCCTCAAAAACCTTCTTTCTGACTGAAGAAAGAAAGACATAAACATCTTGGATGACAAAGGGGTGAGTAAATTATCAGTAAATTTTATGGACATCAATTTTTTTATGCAGGTTGACTGATCAAAAACAAAGTTACATTCAGAATACAATTTAGTAAGAGTAAAATAAAAAAAAAAAAGATTACACTCCACTACAGTCATGCATATTTAAAGGCTGAAGATTCCCAGAAAGCAAACAAGATACTTAATTCAGTCATTGATCTAGATATTGCTTTACCCTTAAGATATTTCAGTAACCAATTTATCAGTAGCTTCAGCAGGTTTGACATGTCTTAAGCCTTGCTGACAGAAAATCAATGAGCCTAATTAGGGCTATCCGTAATATCTCTGAGAGATGATGACTCAAATTATAAGAACCTCTGAGATTAATAACCCAGAAAGTAATACTTAAGGGATTTGTGAGCTAGTGACAGGTAAAATGTAATACTGTAGCTAAAGAGTATGTCTAATGATACAGCAACGGAACTTCCTACCTTTGTGCCGTTTAACCAGTTTAATTGGTCTTAAATTTAATTGGCTTCCCTGTTGCTGACACTGACAACAGAATTGTGCATAAATCCCAGTGAATTACAACATTCATGCTGATAATGCTTCCAAAACACGTAAAAAGAATCTAGATGTTTCAAAGCAACTGATTGTGACTATGCATCATTTGCACTGCTTCTGAGCTAGTGTGATAATTCTTTATTTAAATGGGTGTTTATGAAGAGCACAAAACCCCCACTCCCAGAGTCAAAATAAATGCAACAGTGAAGATTATTACCGCCGAGCTGCAGCGTAAATATGCAGGAGGCAGGGGCACGAGTGGGGTGGTGCTTCATTATCTATCTGTCTGGCCTACACGCGGCCCTTCTTCAATCATAAAATATTGCAATTGCTGTCTCATTTCTGACTATCAATCAAGAGAGCCACAGTTTGCTTCGCTAATGGACTGCTCTGACTGATTTCTCTCTGTGCAATCGTCTGGGCATGGCAGCATTACGAGTCATGGCAAATTAAATTACTGCAAGCAAAACTTCTCACACTCTTTACTGGGGAAAGTGACACTGTCGGCGCTGGAGAAATGGGGGTTGTGGGAACGTCGCTCTGATTATTTCGAGATATCATAAATTCATAATGTTCGCATGGCCGAAGTGCAGGGGAGTGTATCGGAGGCATGCATAAGTCATACGATTGTCAGAGGCAGATGGTGATGCATGAAGAGGGGGCGGGACACGAGGTGCTTCAGGCAGGGGGTGTGCTGTGATTCGTCGTCAGATAAGGAGAGAGGCCTCCCTAATTCCATCCGCTGGTCTAATGTGTTTTTAATGCAGCCCGTGACTTATGTTCCTGTCAGAGCGCGCTGCCGCAGAGGGATTCCCAGACAGTAGTGGGCAGCAGGCAAAGACTTGGAAAGGTGGCAAAGATTAATCGACTAGCAGGGGCAAACGCAACTTGATCAAATGTGCATTGACGAGGAAAAAACACAGAGGGGGCAAAACCTATGGAGTGGAGACTAGACACTAGAGTCGTCTCAGCATTTCACTAAATGGGAATGTTGTTCCGCTGTGAATTGGCGCCACAGTGCCGATTGCCCCCAAACGCTTGCTTCTGGTCCCAACAGTGTTAACATCCACAACCCACTTGTTTCCTAAACACTCCAATAAGGTACCAAATCAGCAAAACACTTTTGATTACAAAACCCCTTATGTGAACTTTCGAGACTCACTATTACACTTTTTTCCAAGAAAATATTGTTGGCAAGCAGAAAAACTGGGGGAACCACTCAATGCTGTAATAAAATTAACTATGATTTGGGAACAAACTTTTGACAGACTTGTTGGTCTGAAAACATCACTTGGTGAGGACATTCTCCTGTCCCCAAGTTTACAACTCAGAATCATACCCAAAGTGATTCAACTGAATATATTATGAATATTCTTGAACTTGCCACGCATTTGGGAAAAATGCCACATATGTAGCCACATATGAAGCGTTTCTTAGAAGTTATAGTGCATTGAAAAATGATCATGTGAATTTTACATACACCAAATGAGCTGTAAAAGTAAAAAAAAAAAAAAAAAAGATTCCATTGCAGTTTAGCAAAATATACCTTTTTTTGAATTGCCTGAAAAACCACATTATATGAGTGCAAAATCATTTTTGCAATATATGGGAGTTTTTGCAAAATTTTCTATTGGGTGTGTTTTCAATTTCGCAATTTCAAATTGCGCACTTTGAAGGATAATGGCAACGCAGTAAAAAAACAAAACAAAAAAAACAACACCAACAACAACTCCAAACTCGGTCCTGGAGATTTTCGCTCCAACTTGACTCAACACACCTGCCTGGAAGTTTCTAGCATTCCTAGATAAGACCTTGATTAGCTAGTTCAGGTGTGTTTAATCAGGGTTGGAGCTAAACTTTGCAGGTCGAGTTTAGAGACCCCTGGCTCTGGGTTAAGGATTTGGACTCAACTTGTACTCAACAAGGTGGACTCAGAAGTGTCGTCTCAGCATTTCACTAAATGGGACTGTGGTTCCGCGGTGAATTGGCACCACAGTGCTGATTGTCACCAAATGCCTGCTTCGGGGCCTTAACATCCACAACCCACAAATTAACGCGTTTCCATTGGGTGTATTTATTTATTTATTTTTTTTTTTTTTTAATTTTCAATTTGCAAACTTTGAAGGATAATGGCAACGGAGAAAATAATAAGTAACAACATAAAATTAAGATAAGACATTATAAAAATGTCTTCCACTCAGACTGGATTGACCACACTCGTACAAATTCATACGTTTTTTGGCTAAATCGTACGTATTTTACGAGTTCCAAATTTGTCTAAATTCGTACGAATACCCTTCACCTAACCTTGCCGCCCCTAAAGCAACCCGTCACTGGGGTCTAGGCAAATCGTAGAAAATCGTACGAGTGAGGTTGTATGAATTAGCCACCTCGTAACATACGTATGAATTCCCGTGAGATCGGGCTGTTTAAGGCAGTGGTCCTGCAGAGTTTTGCTCCAACTTGCCTCAACACACCTGCCTGGAAGTTTCTAGCATTCCTAGTTAAGACCTTGATTAGCTAGTTCAGATGTGTTTAATTAGGGGTGGAGCTAAACTCTGCAGGTCTTAGGGATTTGGACTCAACTTGTACTCAACAAGGTGGACTCAGACACAACACTAATATCGTCTCAACATTTCACTAAATGGGACTGTGGTTTTCGCTGTGAATTGGTGTCACAGTGCTGATTGCCCCCAAATGCTTGCTTTGGGTCCTGACATTGTTAACATCCACAACCCACAAATTAATTTAGTTTCTATTGGGTGTATTATCCTCAGTTTCAATTTGCACATCTTGAAGAATAATGGCAACACAGAAAATAAAAATGTAACAACATAAAATTAAGATATTATAAAAATGTCTTCCACTCAGATTCGGATTGGTTAAGGCAGTGGTCCCTAAACTCCAGGACACACCTGCCTGGAAGTTTCTAGCATTCCTAGTTAAGACCTTGATTAGCTAGTTCAGATGTGTTTAATTAGGGGTGGAGCTAAACTCTGCAGGTCTTCGGCCTTTCAAGATTGAGTTTGGAGACCCCTGGCTCTGGGTTAAGGACTTGGGCTTTGTACTTAACAAGGTGGACTCAGATGCAATACTAGTTTGCAGTTCCACATTTAAGACCAGCAGGGGACAGAGAAACAAATCTTTCTGGCCCAGAACTGCTTATGGAAACACATGGAACTTTTGGCAATAGCACAAAGGGACAAAGGGAATAAGTTTTCTAAAACCGGAAACTCTACTGCGTTTCTCGATCTACCACAAGGTGAGTATACCTGAAATGCTTGAGAGCGACTTCGCTTACCTCTTTGATGTGCCTTCTTATCTCTCCAACCTGATAATACCCTTTCGCTAATCATTCAAGTAGGTGCAGGATGGTGCTTGGTTTCAAGCTGAGTTTTAAAATGCATGTATTCCTTTCTCAAAGGCCCCAGGGATCATCCTTCCCAGGAAGCCGAAAGTCCAATAAAACTACACACAGAGTAATGACATGCATTACTGCCGCCTGCATGCATGTGATAGATCAGCTCCTGAAGGTGAAAGCAGACCAGGAAAGAAATAAAAAAAAAAAAGATTCCGCCACTGCCCTACATCTTCAAGCCTGCAGCAGTAGCGTTCCAAAGGTGAAGGCTTCACAGTCAGCTGTGGCCGGCCTCAGCCTTGAGTCTGCTCATAAATTTGCACCCTTCTCACAGATGACTTCACACTAAGGTGTTGCCAAAGAAAGGTCACTCGCTGGCTGTGGGTTTTATGATAGATAGATCCAAATCTGATACACGAGTGCCATTGTAGATGAGCGCTATAGGCTGCTCTGCATCATCTCTTGTCTATTATCACACAGATGGCATAGTCATGATTAGTGATAGACTGATTTATCGACTAAGCAGATGGCAGAAATGATCAGATGAAATTAAAACGCAGACGAACATGAGGTCACCTGCAGGTCAACTGCAAAATTACACTAAATTTAAAACTATACTACAGTTGAAGTCAAAAGTTTACATACACCTTGCACAATCTGCAAAATGTTCATTATTTTACCAAAATAAGAGGGATCATACAAAATACGTTTGTTGTTGTTGTTGTTGTTTTTGTACTGAATAAGATATTTCACATACAGTAAAAAACATATACATATTTTACATAACAATTACCCCATTTAAAAGCTAACATACACTTGATTCTTAATAGTGATAGTTGTTCATGAGTCCCTTATTTGTCCTGCACAGTTAAACTGCCCGCTGTTCTTCAGAAAAATCCTTCAGGTGCCACAACTTCTTTGGTTTTTCAACATTATTGTGTATTTCAACCCTTTCCAACAATGACTGTACGATTTTGAGATCCATCTTTTCACACTGAGGACAACTGAGGGACTCATATACAACTATTACAGAAGGTTCAAAATCTCATCAATGCTCCAGAAGGAAACAAAATGCATTAAGAGCTGGGGGTGAAAACTTTTGAAAAGAATGCAGATGTGTACATTTTTGTTATTTTGTCTTTTTTTTTTTTTTTCCATTTAGCACTGGCTTCAGAAGCTACAGAAGGTACATACATGTTTTGCAGATGACAAAATAAGTTCAGTCAGGGCCGGCCCAGGCTCTGTTGGTGCCCTAGGCGAGATTTTAGATTTCTCCCCCCCATAACCCCCCAAATTCAGAAAATGCAGATTTTTCAAAATTTGGCAAAATGGCAAAATTTAATTTTATTCTAACATTATTTTAATCACTACGATCATTGACAATGTAAATAATAGATTCAGTAGCCTCATTAATTAAAATGGAAGTTTGTGAGATCGCAAAGACGAGAAATCATTTTTTAAAGGGAGTTTGCAAATGTGAAATTTAATTTACAGTTTTATTAATTTTGGATTTTATACAAAAGTTAACATAAGGATACTTATTTCAGGAACACTGTCATCTGATTTTGCTGTATTTCTTCAACGAAAATAGTTTCAAACAAAGTCACAGCTGATCCGCTACGCATCTCCAAGCAAAGACATTTCTGTTTCATTTTTGAATGAATCTTCGTTTTTTAAACAGCCGTTTGAATCGATTACACTAATGATTCAGTGACAAGACAATGACTTGCTGCCCCTGGCCATTTCACTGGCCATTTCAGATTCATTTTTTAAATAGCCTTTATATTGAGTCATTTAAATCATTACAATTTCTATATTTTAAGCTTTATATTTAAAACATTATAATTGTTATTATGAAATGCATTAATGAGTCTGAGTCTGGTCAAAAAGTCTATACATAATACTTAATGCAACAGAAGAGTTCTGTGCCTTGCAAAGATGAATTGATGATGCTGACTTCATTTGACTGGAAACTTACACTTCTTGATTGTATCTTATTATTTTAATTGAATGTATTTTTTAATAGAATAATTTTTTAAATAAAAGTTTATAATTCTAAATGGTTTGTTTTAAAAAGTTTTTAAATGTGAATCTAAAATTAAATCTAAATGTTTAACAATAATTAATTTATAAACAATTTTTTATAAATTGTTCTTTAATTTCACTAATTAATCTTTTTTTACTTTATTGTTTTATTTTAAACACAAGGGATCATTAATGATGTTAATACATGATGTATGTACATTATAGCATGTGCAAATTCACACACACACACAGTTTCTTTAATTTGGCCAGAATTGCAGGTGTCTATATTAATATCCAATAATAGCAAAGACAAAATATCAAATAAGCTTAAGGTTATTATAGATTTTAAAGAGATTTACATCTGAATAGTCTTTACCTTTTATTATTATTAATATATATTATATAAATTATATGTAATTATATTATTTTACCTCTTATTAACCCCTCTTATTTTGTTATTTTATAATAATAAAGCAATTACCATTTTGCAGATTCTGCAAGGTGTAGGTAAACTTTTGACTTCAACTGTATAAACAGCAGTATCATATAGCATAACAATATCAATTTATTCTTGTTTACTTATGTGAAATCGACAAATTGCCACTAATTGTTAGACCATCAGTGCCTGGCAATGGCTCCTTTAATGTTCCAAAGCAAAATATCAGTCGCCTCATTGGGGAGGGTAATTATGTCCCTTTTCTGAGCCCCATCAAATTCACACAAGAACCAATGGCGCCCCCCACCTCCCTCCGATCTCCAACTGGCTCATCTCTCCACTTATGGGGCATATGCTTCCAAAACCCATCTGAGGTGCAGAGGCTGATGAGCCATGTGGAAAGACCAAGCACAGTCATTCATTTAGAAATGAAATTACAGAAGCCCGGCGCCCACACTGCCTAGTTCTGCCTTTTTTTTTCTCGCTTTCTACTCATGGAGCCAAAATGTGCCTTAGCATTTCCATAATTGGATTATTCCCCTACATATTCACACCCATTTCCCCACTGTGATATTACATTTGATCTAATGGTCACTGCAGAACTGGAGGTTGCATATGGAGAATGGTAAAACAGACAAGCTCAGTTTGATGAATTTGTGAGCAGTAGAAGCTTTTGAAGTATGATTGCGTGTGTGCCGGGGCAACAATGGTGCTGGGAAGGGCTAAAGGTTATAAATTGGCCCATGTGTGCGTGTGTTTGTGTGACATCGCTGGAGGCATTTGGTCCCAGTGCTGGAATACAAACGCTTTTTCTCTTTCGTTGTTTTCCTGCTTTCATATCAGAACATGATATTTGTGTTTTATTGATGTCTTTCTTCTCTGTATTACTCTTGTTGACCTCCTGGGACAGCATAGTCAAACCTGCCTGCATAATTCAGAAACGGTAGCTCGAAAGGGCCTCAAACAGAGGTCTGTTTGAGAGTAAATGTTTAGAAAGAAATGTTAATATTTGCAGCATAGTTATGGCCATGTATGATGTTGTAACACTGACGACTGAGAAACATTAAAAATGTTTTTATGTGCTTTTACGGACCACCATGAAAACAAGCAAAAAAAAAAAAAAAAAAATCCTTATCAAAGTGAATTTTCATCCCTAAGGCAGAAAATTGCAATTCACCCCTTATTCATGTTTCGAATGGGTATGATTACTTGGGTTATGATTGCTTTTCTGCACCATTTTCGGTAACATCACTATTACTGCTGCTCAAACTAAGGGTTGGAGATTTAAGCAAATCCTCAATCCTAAATACGTGGGCAATACCTATAACTGTGATTTTTACATTACATTTGCATGATGTATTTTACAATGACAACAAAATTCAATACATTTACACTGATGGAGGGACCTGAGTCATATCTAGGGACCGAAATATTACTGAGAATTGAAGGTGGAATCTTTTAGTCCCCTTGGAGACAACTAAAAGCATTCTATCAAACCAAAACAACTCTGAATACACGTGCATCCACACAGAAGCACCCTGACAAGCACACAAAACATTCTAGATAATAAATCTAAAAAAAAAAAAAAAAAAAAAAAAACCCTACATTTGCAAACTAGAAAAATGTAATCACATGCAGTAACTATTTTTGTTTGTACCAATAGTTGGACCTACTTTAATGACAGAATTATTATTATTATTATTATTATTATTATTATTATTATTATTATTATAACACATAAAACTAAGCAAATACACAAATAATATATGAAATAAAAAGTATTATAACATTTTATAATAATAATAATAATAATAATAATAATAATAATAATAATCCCAAAATAGAATGATATATTGTTTAAAAATAAGCAAACATATAGAAAGCAAATAAATAAATAAAATGAAACAAATAAAGAAATTATTTATCAAATTAAAATTATATTATTATTATTATTATTATTATTATTATTATTATAAACACATAAAACACATAAAGCAAATACATAAATAATATATGAAATAAAAAGTATTATACCATTTAATAATAATAATTCCCCCAAAATGCTATATTATTAAAAATAAGCAAACATATTAAAAGCAAATAAATAAAATGAAGCAAATAAACAAATAATTTATCAAATAAAAAGTATTATACAATTATTGAATAATAATAATAATAATAATAATAATAATAATAATTAAATAAATAAATACATACATACAGATATACTGATACAAAATAAGATAAATAATTAAATTACAACAAACAAATAAATAAATAAATAAACTAAGCAAATAAATCAATAACATATAAAACAAAAAATATATTATTATAAAATTAAAAGGATTATTAATAATAAATTATACTACTACTACTACTACTACTAATAATAATAATAATCATATAATTATTAAAATAATATCATAATAAAATATTATAAAAAAGAAGCTACCAAATTAAATAAATAAAAATAAGCAAACACATAAAATAAACAAATAAAAAATATTATATCAAATACAAATATTATACAATAATAATAATAATAATAATAATAATAATAATAATAATAATAATTATATTATATTATTATTATTATTATTATTATTAAATCTAAGAAAATAAACAAATATTAAAATAATAATATAATAATAATAATAATAATAATAATAATAATAAAATGCTATATGAATACAAAATGAATTAATGAATGAATGAATTTTAAAAAATAAACAATCAGAAAAGCAAGTAAATAGATGAATAAATAAAGGCAAATAAAACCAATAAATAAATACATATGTAAAACTAAACAAATAACAAATAATATATCAAAGAATGAAATAATAATAATAATAATAATAATAATAATAATAATAATAATACCAAACTAAAATTATATATGAATACAAAATAAATATAAAGGAAATAAATCAAAAAAGGAAATATAAAGAAGATAAATAAAAAATAAGCTATTAAAATGAAATGGAAAAAAATAATAATAATAAATTAAATAAATAAATAAATAAATAAGCAAACACATAAAAAGCTAATAAATAAATGGTATTACCAACAACAAACTTATAAATACTCAAAATATTGCACAATATCACTCCAATTTGACACATTTGGCAAAATCTTTCTTACATATTGCATCACTGTAAAGGCCACTAAGTGTGTTTGATTTCTCAACCTCCCTGAGACACAAATGCAGCAAACACGAAGGGACGGGGTCGGATCTCAATTAGGTCAGTCCTTGAGAATGTTTGAGATAAGCATTGTGAAAATAAGCAAGCGGATATGCATATATTCTCTTTGATGTGCAACCTCAGGGGAGAATCGAGCCCCGCGATGGCATATTTTAAGTTCACTGACGGAATGTTGCATGCGTTTCGTATAAGCCTGGAAGTCCATTGCTAATGAGTCACAGGTGATCTCAGCCCCAAGCACCCTCGCCATCACACGTTACCATGGCTATTTCAGGAGGTTAGGACACATGGACACGCACGCAGGGATCCGTGAACTCTCAAACACGAACGCACGCTCAAAACACGCTTATTGACATGCATTTCAACAGAGTGACTCACAGCAGTTTACACACATTTCCCAGTTGTAGTCACCTCATCGCCCAGCACAACACATTCACTGATGCTTAATCACTCAAACATAACTGGACAGTCAAAGGTTCAGACATCATTACAAGGTGACTTTAGTGCCTTTCGTAATGTTGTTTCAGATTTCAAAGCAGGCTAATTGATTTTTTTAGGTGCAAAAACAGACATCTCAGATGTCTTTCACAGAATTCTACCCAGAAATCCATATTTCAAGAGCCGTCGGAAAGCTGAAAACTTGCTGGATTGCTTTTCAAATCGACCTCTGTGCTTCTCAACAATTTTACAAACCTAATCGGAACTCATGTACATGTGGATAGTGTTGCCCTGTCCTTGGAGATCTCACAAAGCAACTTCACGAAGCTCATGTCCTCACCTATATAATATAATATAATGTAATATATACACACAATCGTTTAGTGTATATATTTTTATATATTTTTCTGTGTGTGTTGTACGCTTGTACTGGACACTACTTAGTATTTCAAGACTACATTGTGATATTACCTGTTACATTTATCTCCCTTGACCAGTCATTTTAAATAAGATTCCTTAATGTTGTATTGTGTTTGTATATATTTATATTCATTCACTTATGTTTGTATTATATATTTTCAGAACCACACATCTATATGCACATTCAATAAAGACAGTTTGGATTATCTAAGTGAGACATCATTGTTCATCATTGTTCAAACTGTAGCCTTCACGCCAAACTGGACTAGCAACAGAGTGCAAACTCTCAAGATTGTCCACATATGTTTCACTTTCTAGAGGTAGCAATCTTTCTCAGTAGCTCAGCCGGCATGGAATTGGACTTAGGATGTGGAGTCCTTGGGTATGAAACCTGTGAAAAACATTACTCACGAGGTAGAGCTAAAAGATAGAAAAACAAGCTAAAATGGCATGCTTGCGATTGTGTTTTTACGTCACATACACTTTTGTTCATACTATCCAGAAGGTTTAGGTGTAGTGCACATAATACGTTATTTTAAAATGTCACAGAGCATTAGAGTTATAGCGCCACTCAATGGACACGTACAAAAACAACATCACATAAAACACTCTTTTAACACCACTCAGTGGACATTTCACATCAAATGTGTCACGAAACTTACATGGTGGTACGTATTTTGCATCTTCTGAAAATGTTCCCACAGGTACGTTTTCATCATGAGATCAGGTTGATGTATATCATATTGATATAAAAAAAAGGAAACATGCAAAATTCATTTTTCATTAAATGCATTGAACATGACATAAACTGGGTTTAAGATAAGAACTGCAGTGGGTTTGTGAGTTGATAAAAAGCTAATAATTAATTTACCTTAATGTCAATGTCACCATTAAGCGACATCAAACTGTAATCATGTGAATGTGTTGTTCAGTTATTGAAATTGCTTCCTCAGAGATATTATTTAAGAAATTATTTCCTGTCAAAGTGGTTTTGGCTGACAAAACATTTGGGAATCCATTTATTGCATGAATGTTTCGCCAATCGTTATTACATATTCGGGTCTTTAGCGACCCAGGCTTAGCCTATATATCCAGCATGGATGAATCTGTAACAAGAATAACAAAAAACTCTCTTGATATTTGAAGAACAATTACAGAAGAATAAAATAAAGCATATTTCGTTACCTTTTGAAACTTAGAAGGGTTCAATTTGAGCAGATGATTTTACCATCCCTGTCATCCCCAAAACCCGCTTCCACAGTATATTCAGCATCTGGCTGATATTCGCGATCTCAACCGTATTCTCAAAGCTATCGTTTTTAATGACTTAAAAGACACTATTTTGATCGCTGGCAGATTTATTCACCACATCCACCATCAAATAACAGTGACATTTATATTTTATTGCATACAGTAATTGCAGTAAAGCCATTCAAACCCGTTAAATTTTTGCTGATGATATTTTTTTGTTTTATGCCTGCAATGAAACATCGCTCATTATTGTCTATTAAACAGTGCCTCCTCGAGGACTAAAGGTGAATTGCATGTATTTAGTCATCAGATATTTACATATTTTTGCACACACAAAAAAAATATATACTTACACAATTACACACCTCGGGTCTCTAGCGACCCTATACACTATACACACAAATAATAGGCTGAATTATGAATGATTTACATTGTGTGAATCATATGTAATCACATGTAATCCATAAAAAAGTAACTATAATACGATTGTGAGCATTATAAAATGTAACACGCTCAAATTCGGAGTACATGATTTTTCAGATTAATCCAGATTACATTTAGTCAGTTACTACCAAGCTCTGTTTCCAATTGTGTTATTTGTATAAAAAAAACAATAATTTTAGATATGATTTGAGCAACCTGCTTTCATGACAGAAACGTATCTGTGGGAACTTTTTTCGTGAGACGCAAACTACCATTAAGTATATCGCTGCAGTTTCCAACAGAAATGTCTAGTGTTGGGTTCGAGTCCACATAAATCGAGTCCAAGTCGAGTCCGAGTCTTTGACCAGTCGAGTCCGAGTCGAGTCCGAGTCCCAAAGGGCCGAGTCCGAGTCCAATGAAACTACTTTTTTTGGTATCTTATTGTTTTAACCTTTATAACTAGAAAAAAAGTCATGTAATAGAAGTTATAGGTGACTTGATTTATGTATTGTGACATATTTCAGAGAGGAACAGCTTACAGAATGTGAAAAATTATAGGGCAGGACTTTTTTTGTTATATATTTGTTGTTGTAGTGAAAGTACAATTTTAAGGTTGGGCTGGGTAGTAGATAGCTTGGTGAATGGGACCAGAAAATGCACCTCATATCTCTGATTATGATTGTGTGTTTTGGGTTTTGTATGATGAATGGTTAGACCATATACAGAGTAGATGGCATTTTATTTTATTTTTTCTTGGATGAAATTGAGGCCTACATTATTTCAATAACTCAGCAAGCCAGCTCACAACCGTTTTATTTATATTTATAAAGCTATTATATTTTTTAATGCATTTATAGATAATAAAGTTTGTTATGTAGGGAATAATAGATCAATTTGGTGTTTGCAAACAATGATGATTTTGTAGGCGGAGCTTATCTGACAGTTTTCAAATAGGCTAGAAGTGAAAACCATGGAATAAAATTGGGCTGCTCGATTATGGAAAAAAATCATAATCAGGATTATTCTGGTCAATATTGTAATAATGACAATTTAACACGATTATGAGTGGGTCCGGAACTTTATTTGGTTGATTAGAGCCCTGCTTTTTAGTCCCTTTTTTAAGGCCGGGCTTCCGACAGTTTTCACGTAATAGTTCAGACGTGGGCCGGGCATTGCTGTTTTAGGCTTTTCCTTACTTTTATATTTTCCAGCAATTAGACATTCATCAATTATGGTGATTAAAAAAATTGCTGCTCTAAAATAGTGAGACTTCATTTTCGCTTTCACTTTCGGGAGCGGCTCGGACGGCGTTGTGCCTCAGCCAGCCGCAGTGCCTTCAGCGCAGGTTCGTCTTCAAGCAATAGGCTGCAACTTGCCACAAAACACCAGCAAAAATAAATAACAATGAATGTGTCGGAGGGAAATAGTAAAGAGATTTTTCATATTATTTATGAATAAACTAGTGTATTCTGAATCAGTGTCGCAAAGATCCTGACTCTAAATATCCTATTTGACCGCCTAGAGCGAAATAGACATCTTTCCGGATTAGCTGCATAATTAAATGTTTTTGTTTTGATTTGTTTTATTTCGTTAAGCAATAATTTAAAACTTTCTATATATATGTATTTATTTCGTCTATCGTGGATAATTTTGAATTGTTTCCACTGGGGAAAAAAAATGCAAGCGACGGCGCTGGCGCCTCGTGTCCTGCAATATGGCTAAAACAAAAAACAAAACATATTTAACGAACAAAAAAATCCTCACAACAACTTTCCAAATTAACTTCATAAACAACCGAAACAAAATGCACATTTCCCATTACATACAAAACTGAACTGTTAATAGCTGCTCGTTACTTAAAAAAAAAAAACAAACGAACAAAAAAATCCTTTCCAAAACAACTTTCCAAATTAACTTAATAAAAAAAACCGAAGCGAAATATAGCCTATACATAATCACTTTGCCATTACATACAAAACTTTTCTGGAAGTTTATCTTGATTATTGTATTTTCAGAATCGTTTGAAGCCAAAATCGGAATTAAATTTAGATTAATTGCACAGCCCTAGAATAAAAGAATAAAAAGGGTAAATTTGAGTTTATATTTCAGTATTTTGAATTTATTTTCGCAGTTCCGACATATCTCACAGTTTTGATGAGAAAAATCAATGTGGGGAAAAAAATCTGAATTGTGAGATAAAATAGATAAATGTTAATATTTCATTCTGCAGTGCTAATATAATATGTTCCCTATGAACTGCATATGTGAAAATGATGGAGACCCTATTGTTTAAATCAAATTTATGTTTTAAAAGTAATCATAGCAGGTTCATCCATTAATCTGTCCGTTTAAACATCTGTGTTCAGCTAAATGGCGTCTTTGATGACAGTATTCTATTTTTTTTATTATTATTTATTTATTTTTATTTTTTTATTTTTTTTGCATTTCGATTCTGGCCGGCTTTTACCTACTGGCGAGACTCTGAATCACGTGAGAATACTGAATGTCACATTTTTGCACGAGTCAGTTACATTTCCGTCAACTGTCCCTGGACTCGGTTGGACTCGGCAATATTTTCCGAGTCCGAAAGTCTCGAGTCCGAGTCAAGTCCGAGTAAAAATGCATCCGAGTCCGTGACAAGTCCGAGTACCCCAACTCTAGAAATGTCCACTGAGTGGCGCTAAAATATGTGACGTTGGTTTTGTACGTATGGCATCAGTTCTGACTTGAAATATCCGCGCAGTAACTCTAATGCTCTGTGATGTTATTAAAACCTACAAGATTGTATGAACAAATATGAGTGTGACGTAAAAACGCAATTTCAAGCATGCCGTTTTAGCTCGTTTTTCACTCCCTGCCAAATTATTACCCCCCTCTTGTTGAAATCGCCACGATTGCCTAATCCTAACCCCTCCCCCAAACCTAACCCTAAACCTACCAATACTAGAGCAAAAACAGCGAACCATATCGAGTCGTAATCATAACTGTGTATGAAAACGATTACAAGTACTCGCTGTTTTACTGCTTCTAGTGTTCGTTTCTGTTGGAAACTAGTGATTTACTTATTGGTCTGTATTTTGTGACTTTTAGATCAGGTAGAATTTTAACAATATGCATACATACTTCTCCCGTTCGGCAACATAAATCTGTGTTTTCCGTTTTTACCCATCACACTCATGAAGCATAATCAGAGGAGGCTTGAAGTCAGACAGACCCTCATGAATTCATTTTCAAAAACAATTGGACCTACTGTTTATGTTGCAGCACTGTAAATAATTCATAAGACCA
This sequence comes from Cirrhinus molitorella, assembly GCA_033026305.1. Taxonomy (NCBI): domain Eukaryota; kingdom Metazoa; phylum Chordata; class Actinopteri; order Cypriniformes; family Cyprinidae; genus Cirrhinus; species Cirrhinus molitorella. Next base: position 24,530,774 of record CM065121.1, on the reverse strand, counting down.
AAAATGTTGTGGTCTTACACAATATATAATATACATGTTGTCTTTTAGCATGTACTTGAGAGTGTATTAAATGGCCTATTAATGAAATTGAATGCTAATGAAAAAAAAAAAAAAAAAAAAGCAAATCATGAAATGGAACGGTGCCAAAATTGACTGTAGTAAATAGTAGGTTTTGCATCACTGAACTGTTCGAAATGATATGTCGTTTGTCCTACGGTAATGAATTCAGCTGCCTGAAGTTATGACTGATGGACCAGGCACCCTTTCTGCCACAAATGGCAATAATGCATTGATTATGCTGAATAATCAAATTATTCATTCAACAATCAACCGCTGTTGGCAGGCAGATACGCTTTCATGTACCAAAAGAATTCTGCCTTGGGCAACATTGCATATTTATGGACTAATCAAGAGATTATGGTTCACATGCATTCTTATGCTATGAAAAACACATATTACGTATTAAAGCCAAATAAGCAGAAACCAACACAATGCATTTCATATTAGATGTCATATTCAGTCTGCACAAGATATATTAATCTACCACTTTTGAAATGTTGATAGCGTTATTTACATACGCTGTCTGTCATTTTAGCAACCGGTTAGCTAAAGGAATTATGCAAATCAGGTAATGGCAAAAACGCACAACCAAAATACCTGCGCTGAATGCAATTTGCATGTTGGAAAAAAAAAAAAAAAAAGATTAATATTGGCACAGTCAACCACTGAATATGTACAAAAAGCGGTGGTTGGTGTATAAAGCGCAGAGTTTTGAGCTGAAATAAGCGTGCAAGTGACGCAAGCGTTGCGTGAACTCGCCACACAATTTTGTCATTGATGTCTTCAAAGGAAAGCTATTTATTCTCTCATTCTGAGGGTATGTTGTAAGCTAAATTTAATTTGCATTTCTCTCCAGTAGTCACAAGTCGTGTCTCCATTCAGTCCTAAGATAAGTCAAAAAAATATTTAATTTCACGCCTCTTACGATGGCAAGAATAGAGCCGAGGACATGTTTCATCATTTTACGGCTTCACATCTCCGCTTTTGAATTTCTGTCGGAGTTCATTGTAGCATTTCGCAGCTGAGTGTTTGTTCATTTCGAATGCACTCACTCCAGGCAGACGTCTGGATGCTTGAATGCTGCCATCTGTTGAGTCAGCAGCACGGAAACATTCAAAATGCAGAGGCTGCAGCACACGTCTCGTCAACTGGAAAGCCGAGAAGCTCAGCTACATTACGTCAATATGATTAGTTTAGAATAATTTCCTTTGGTAAATGTGGGACACCCAGAATCATTTACCTTTCGATTGCTCTATAATGAGAAAACAAGGTCTTCGCTGCCTGAATGACAATTTGAAGTAGACCTCACTGAATATCCCTCAGCACTACAGCAGCCACCAACAACTGTTTTTAATATGCCTCTGTTTATGGACGAGAAACTTACAAAATAATAGCCCAAGAAGTGTTCTTTCGTTTAAAAAGAAAGAAAACAAATAAGCAATTAAATATTTTCTAAATGAAATCGCCAAGCTAGATTTGAAAATCTTACCGGTATCAATGAAGAGGTGTTGTTGCAATCCATCAAGTGACAGGCTCATTTTCCAACTCCCCTAGAGTTAAACAGATGAGTTTTACCATTTTTGAATCCATTCAGCCGATCTCCGGGTCTGCCGTTAGCAATTTTAGCATAGCTTAGCATAAATCATTGAATCAAATTAGACCATTAGCATCTCGTTCAAAAATGACCAAAGATTTTCAATATTTTTCCTATTTAAAACTTGACTCTTCTGTAGTTACATCATGTACAATGTTTCAATGTTTCTGTTTACCGACAGAAAACAAAATTTTTTTTCAGGCTGATATGGATGGATGGAAGGAACTATACTCTCATTCCGGCGTAATGACCAATTCACTTTGCTGCTGTGCCATGGGTGCAGCAGGCGCAATGATATTACGCAGTGCCTGGAAATAGTCCCCAGCTATTTTACTATTACCTGAGTGGCTTAGTGCCGGTCACACTGGAAGTTACCTAGCTGGGGACTATATTCAGGTGTAATATCATTGCGCCTGCTACATCCATGGTACGGCAACAAAGTTCCCTGATTATTACGCCAGAAACAAGAAAATAGTTCCTATCCATATCAGGCTGGAAAATCGCAACTTTTAATTTTTTGTCGGTCTTAGTACGCGATGTAACTATAGAAGAGTCAAGTTTTAAATAGGAAAAAATATTGAAAATCTTTGGTCATTTTTGAACAAGATGCTAATGGTCTAATCTGATTCAATGATTTATGCTAAGCTAAAAGTGCTAACGACAGACCCGAAGATTGGCTGAATTCAAAAATGGTAAAACTCATCTGTTTAGCTCTAGGGGAGATGGAAAATGAGCCTATATTCAAAAAAGTGCAGTGTTCCTTTAACGTGAGGAAACGGCTCACCTGTTAAAGTGTAATTAAACGAGCTGTACTTACATGACTGGAGATGTTTTCAAGATGGCCGCCAAGTGAACTGATGTCGCAGAAATTGTTTGGCCCACCATTTAATCATCCAACATCAGTTATACTTACAAAAAGCAACCTGCACAATGCAAAACAGCAATTTTCTCTCAATTACATTCACAAAATCTTAAATCAAAGAAACTTGATAACATGATAATGTATGCTGTCTAAACGAGTGGAAGCTGCTAAATCATATGTGATCCTGGATCACAAAATAAGTCTTAAGTAGCATGGGTATATTTGTAGCAAAAGCCAAAAATATATTGCATGGGTCAAAATTATAGATGTTTCTTTTATGCCAAAAATCATTTGGATATTAAGTAAAGATCATGTTCCATGAAGATATTTTGTACATGTCCTACCATAAATATATTAAAACTTAATTTTTGATTAGTAATACGCATTGCTAAGAACTTCATTTGGACAACTTTAAAGGCGATTTTCTCAATATTTAGATTTTTTTTTTTTTTTTTTTCACCCTCAGATTCCAGATTTTCAAATTGTTGTATCTTGGACAAATATTGTCATATCCTAACAAACCATACATCAAAAAGCTTATTTATTCAGATTTCAGATTATGTATAAATCTTAATTTCTAAAAATGTACACTTTTGACTTGTGGTCCAGGGTCACATATAGAAAATGACTTTGTAAGCAGGAAAGGGCAAAATATTTTGACAAACTAAAGTTAATAGGTTGTAAAGATACGTTTGAGCAGTATTAATTAAGATATCAGCATAATATTTCGCCTAGCTGACTGGAAATGAAAAGAACAAACATGAATGTTGCCAAGATTTCTGCCCTGGAAATCCTAGTTCCATTTGGCCAGCCACAAATGCCTTTTGTCCCTCAAACAGTTTTTTGCACTCTTCTGCTTGATTTGTTATAACTTTTGGCAGGCTATAGTACTCCAAATGTTTTTCCCGGTCCGACCAATTAGTCATCAGTATTGGTCTCAATTTCCCTCAATACTTAACATTTCAGGTATAATTACAAATAACATTAAAAAAACATAAAAATAACCCTATAAATACTTTCTACCATCCAATTCAACGGTTATCTGCATTTTTCTCTCAACAAGATGGCCGCCAAATAGTTACTGCTAAAATACTGTAAAGCTGCTTTGACACACATTGTTGAAAGTGCTGTATAAATAAATAAAATAAATAAATAAACTATTCCGCACTTCTCTATGAACCCTCTTAATTTAAAGGTTTGTACAAGTTTGTGTCTATTTGCTTTATTTGATTATCTGCAGTTAGATAATAATAATAATAATAATAATAATAAAAAAATAAAAAAACATTGATGACTCAGATTTTGTTTAGTCAGAATAAGAAAGTCATCATTTCATGGCTGTGACATAACTACAGAACAGTTATTTATTTCTAAATGTCCTACACCTTCATGTGTAATAGTACAGGTGTCAAAGCAGGTGAAAAAATAAATCTGCATGTATCTTAGCTTAGGAGAAGAATATGGAACATTTTCTGAAGCAGTTTTCATGAGTTGAAATGTCACACACTGCTGTCGGTAAGCCATCTCCCCAGTGTTTGACTGCAGGCTATTAATAATGCATTAAATAAGACACCTTTGTTCATTAATTCATATGTTGTTGTCATGGCATATGTCCCGTGGGATCAAGATTTTGATATTTTCTCAAGGTAGCTCCATGTACCATGGACATGTTAAACCGATCATTTTGGACGTGCAATTATTTATATCAAAATTAAACCTTTATTTGAAAATAATATAGAAGAACACACCTCCAGCTAGGCAGTCAACAACAGATAAACAGGTTTTTATTTTCAGCTGTTAAATTGTTTCCTCTTATATTGTGAATACCTTTTGAAATGTGAAGTTATTTAATTACTAAACAAGTGTGAGTGGTGTGTGTGATTTTTTTTTTTTTTTTTATGAAAATCAAAGCAAAATCAAAAATGTTTTGCCTTGGAAACTAAATAGGTTGTTCTTATGTTGATGCAATACATTTAAATGGTTATACTTCAATTTAATAAGATTTGTTGTTCAAAGCTCCTGTTCTAAAGTAATTAAATCTCTTTCTGCGGGCATTATCTCCTTTAATTTCCCTGTTGCTTTTATTATAGATTGCTTTAAAAAGCAAGCATTAAATATGTCTCATTGCAATTATTCATATTAAAATCATAATCAGACCATTGTCTGTTTAAAAGGAAAGCAAAGTGTCACCACATGAAGAAAAGGCCAAAATAATGGTTTAAGTATGGTTGGTTTAAATCCTAATCTTATGTAAAATAAGAATTTATTTTTTAAATAAATTCTGTTTGCTTTATGTTCTAATAAACAATGTTAAAATGCAAATAGCACTGGCTTTCATGAATAAAGCACTATGTATAATGCTACCTGCAAAAATGCTGCACTTGTGTAGTGTATTTGCCACTGTGTGTCTTATTGATTTTCATTGATTTCAGTTTGCCACTTAACACATACTCCACACTCAGGCAAAACAAATATCCTGGCCTAAACCCTTCTACAGCTGAGTCCTCGACTTCCTATGTGCAGCAAAGAGTCATGGTTCATAATAGGAACTCATGCTCAACCATTCTTTGCAATGAGTCCCCCAGGGCTTCGTACTAAGTCCGGTGCTGTTCACCTTCCAACCCTAGACTGCATTGCTCAACATTGAAGCACAACATCATTAACGCTTTCTTTCCAAAGGTACAGGACTCATCGCATAGAATGAGGTGATGTCTGGTGAAAGAACAACTACTTAAACAACTACTAATCTTAATGACAACACTGCTCTAATCCTAAATTTCAGCAGGACAAAAAAGACATTTTCACTTTTTTAATAGCCCTCCAAAAAATTAGCAAGGGCATTTTCCCAAATGTCAGTAGGTGCGTTTCCATTACAGATTTGTGCAAAACTTTTACAATACTTTATAAAGGGCGATTAAAATAAAAAATAATTTAAAAATAGCAAAATGACTAGGGCTGTCCAAGAAAAAAAAAAAAAAAATTCTGGATTTCTAGTCGACTAGTAGTCGTTAATTTTCAGCATTAATTGACTATTAGTTGCAAGGAGACTGCATTACGTTACTGATAAAGTAGTGCTTACTTTGTTTACGCCTAAGTGCATTTTTCATATGGATTGCATAATCGGAGAATATTTGTTTTCCATTTGAATTGGTTCATTTAAACGTAGACATTTCACTCTTTATAGCTATATTTTTCATGTCTGTAAGGTACGTATACACAGAGTTTCAAAGTTTTGTGAATAAGTTCACATAGACGGATACAGCAGAAAGCACATGCTTTCACTATTTTACAAAAGCGCAACGTATCGTTGTTATTCTGAGTGCACACAAATAAGTGTAGAGTCTTTATAGATTCAAAATATGTTTTACTTTTATCTGTATGACCAAAAATGACGGAGTATTTTAAGTGTAAGTGACCCCACCAACGCCTCCATCTGTGCAGCTTCCATCCACAGCACACATTTTTCTAGGTTAACATTAGATTGAGCTGCCATGTAAAGTTGCTACTTCAGATGAAAAGCCATGTTTGAGGTTGATGAATGTATATTACCACATAGGCCAGCCGTTAGCGAATGACTTCCTGTGGATTTTTTTTTTTTTTTTCTGTGACTAAGCAACTAATATAATTAATGGTTAGGGGCAGCCCTAGAAAAGACGGTGTTTCCATTAACCAACAAATTGGTTCTCTCCTGTATCAGTAGCCAATGAGCTCACTGCTTAACATTTAAATATATGACTAGTGCTAGATGTAGCAGTTGCAGCACGCTTCAGAAACCCTCCACCTCCCCAGCTCCACCTGTATAGATCTGCTACGAGGTGATTCATATATGCTTTATGGGGGTTAATTATATATGTTATATGTGCAGCAGCAGTGTTTCTTACATGCTTACAGCAGCATGTTGTGGATGTATTGGCAGTAGCAAGTCTCGGTACTTGCACTGCCGCAGCAGCAGCGTAGCAGATCTATTCTGCCAAGACCAAATACATCAGTATTATTCAAGCATTAATGGCAAGGAAAGACCCTTATACTTGAGAGTGGCCATGTATGAAGTGTTTTTTCCTGAGGTTATATTACATTAAAAAATATATATATCATGTGACTTTTAAAGCTGTAAATGTGGAAAAAAAAAAAGTTATTCACATTTACATAGTAAAAAATATTCCTTTTTTTTTGCCTGAAAAATCACCTCATGCCAGTGCGTTTTTGCTATAAATGAGTTTTTTGGAAAACTGGTGTGTACCATTAAGCGTATATTTACTACAATTTGAAGGGTAATGGAAACACAGCTATTCATTGGTCAGACAAACAATAGCTCCGCCCCTGAAAGTGCACTCTGGATATGAAGTTGGGATTAGCATAATTATTTTAATATTGGGAATACATGACAGAATTCACCTTTTAAATGCTTGCATTTAGGGCATTTTATCCTTCCATTAAAATAATTTGTCAGTTAATCGTTTTGAAGTGGCTGTCTTTTTGTTAAAATAAAATGACAGAAATGCAGTATCTGATTCAAATAATATAACATATTTTGCACTAATTGTATCTTGAGAAATATGCATTTCTTCTTCTTGGAGAAAGCAATTTTTCCCCCTGACCTTCATTCCTCGTTTCCCTGCGCGTGACCTGTGATAATTAACAGCTACACGCAGCCCTCCAGAGAGGTACAGATGTACGCTGTTGATTTCGCGCTCTTGTTTTTCACTTGTTCTATTGGTAGCGTGGAACAGGCTGTAGGCGGCCGGCAAATTAGAAATCCTCTGTAAGCTCAATAATTAGCTGCACACCCTTGAACCTGAGGAAAATTCCTCTGTGACACGAATGAATTGAAGCTTTTTCCAGATATCTTATCCAGAGAGTGCGATGCGGTGCGCCGCGAAGGACAGCCAACAGATGCTAGTCAAAACTGAGCTCACCGAAACATTTCAAGGACATCTGGACACAGCGGTACGTGCTACAGAGATTCTATATGGAGCACATAGTTTTCTTCAAAGGAATAAAACAGACAATATAACCTGCAGTTGAAGCTTTAGAAGAATGTATTAGAAATAATCCAATCCTTTACTCTGTCAGAATAGCAAGGAGGGGATTTACAAAGCATTTGGTAACAATTTACACAATGTGTACATGAGAAATAAATGTCAGAATATAAGATTACACTAAGAAAACAACTGAGAGTGCAACTCAGAGTGCAAATTCAATATATTTCTGAAGTGGATTACGATATAGAATTACATGAGGGAATGCAATGAGGGAATTTGTGTTAGGCCTACATCCAGCAAGCTAATAAGCTCAAATCAATATTTTATGTTCAATTTATTTGGCAGTAATCAGTGGGATAATTGATCTGATTGATCATTTTTGGAAACTTCAAACAGTCAGCCCATTTGAATAGCAATTCAATTCACACCAATAAAAAATAACTATTATTATTTATTGCAATTCTCTCTGAAATCAATTCAGAGCAATTTCAATGAAAGGGGGTAATAATTTGGCAGAGGGTCAAAAATGGGCACAACACCAGATGTAACAAGTTTACTTGGTAGATCAGCTGGCATGGAACTGGACTTGGTATGCGGAATCCTTGAGTATGAATCCTGTGAAAAAATGACTTATGACTCACTTAAGACAAAATATCAAAAAACAAGCTCAAATGGCATGCTTGCGATTGTATTTTTTGACGTCAAATTAGCTTTTGTTCATACTATTAGGTGTATTCCATAGATTAAGGTGTAGTACAGATGGTACATTATTTCAAAACGTCACTGAGCATTAGAGTTATAGCGCCACTGCGGTGATGTGTATAAAATCACCTTCACATAAAAGTAGGCCTCCCCTCGACAAAAGATTTTTCTGGTCGACTACACTGAAAACCCTAATAAGTTGACTGAACTAAATTGATTGAGTAAACTCGTTGCCTCAATTTAATTGAGTAATGAGATATCACAAAACTTGCATATTTAAGTTTATTTAACTTGCCGGTTTTGTAGACTATACTTAAATCATTCAGTTCACCAAACCTGTTGCTTATTTAGTGTACTTAAATGATTGTGTTGAGTTAACTTGCTTTTGAGAACATTTGAGTAATCAAACTCAATTTTTTAAGTTAACAGAGCTTAAAATTCTTATGACAAGAGTGGCATTAGTCAACTATTATTGCATATTTATTAATAAACCATATAAATCATAATAATGAGTTTTTAATTGCCTACATAGCCTAATAAGAACTCAAGCGCATGCAAAAAAAAGCTTGCCACAACGTACCAGCAGATATAACAATTATTAATGTGCCGGGGAAAACAGCAAGGAGACGTTTTAACGTTTTAATAATTTATTGATAAACTAGTGCTTTCTTCATTTTGGGCTAAAGAGATGAAGTTGGCGGCACTGACTCACCATCTCCGCAGTGATGTGCCTGTATGCATGTTTCATATGGATTACATAATTGTGTCAGGATTCGTTCAAAAATTGCAGGAGACATGGTTTGCAACATTCAATTCTTTATCGTTTTATTCAGCCTTTTTTTATAAAAAAACACACAATTGGCCACACATAAAGAGGAAAAAAAACAAAAAGAAAACAGGGAGCTTCAGGGCTATGATGTTAACAAACTGGGATCCCCAACACCAAAACCTTGATTAAACAAATCACAGCCCTTATATTATTACCAGGACCATACCATTAACAAAATGACAGAGGGGTCACCCACACATAGATGCGTAACTTAATGACTTAAATTCACATCTCACTTAAAACAAAACTCACTTAACACAATACAAAAATCATATTAATTCATATACACCATCCCAAATCATAAAGGAAAACACAATTTGTCCTTATGCTCGTTGTTACACCTTCCATCCACCAGCGTGCACTCCGGCGAATAGGTCTGATTATTAGGAGCTGCCTGCCCTCCTCTAGCGTGCATAAAGACGTCATCTACTACCTAAGTTAGAGCATAAATATTTAGATAAATAAACCAAAACAACAACAAAAACAACACTTTTTCAAAAAAAAATAAAAAATAAATAAGTAAACAAAACACATCCCACACATAACTTATCAAAACAAACATTTGTAACATATAAATCAAACTATAGATCAAAATACATGTATGTGTAGCCTCATGTCTGTAAGGCAAGTATACACAAAGTTCCGAAGTCTTTACAGATTCTAAAGATGTCATACAGGGAACGTGCTACTGTCCAGCTTCCACACTCCGCACAGACACTTGAATAGCGCACATTTGTATAGGTAAACATTAGATTGAGCAGCCATGTAAAGCTGCTACTAACAGATGAAAAGTCATATTTGAGGTCAATGAATGACAGGTGAGCGTTTGAATGTCCTGCCCGATGTAGTACCACATAGACAAGTCTTTAACAAACTAATGGACTGTTTGAACAATGAACAATAAAATATATTCCACAGTTATGTAAATTGAATAATAAAATAAATTGTATTATTTCATTTTAATTTGAAATTTGGGTTACGTTCATGGAATTTTAACTCATCTTTTGCTACTGATTTGGTTGTCTATATATTCCCTGAAAGCTTCCTCAGACATCCTTAAATAAGGTTGTTGTTGTTGGAAATCACTTTTCCTGACTTACTAAAATGCCACTGAGGTTTGCGTAGGGTTTTATTGTACCTCTTCATCAATGCTGTCACTTTCAGATAGGTTGCTCTCAAGGTGCTTGACATACGTGGGAAGTGCACTACAGATACGTTTCCACAAGTTTAAGACTTCATTCTTTGATGGACAGGCCAATTCTGAAGTAGTTGCAGGTGGTGGCAGAGAGATTATACTGGTTCAGATCTTTACTAGCCAGCAGATCGCTGTGGTCCACAGATCCCATATTAGTGAGCTCACCAGTTGCTCTCAATGTGTGGCCCTATGATTAGTTTTTAGCTAAAATACAAAGAATGGCATATAAACAATAGTTTAACAGCACAGGCTTGGTATAGAAATCTGTAACAACACAAATATGATATGTTATGTATAATTATGCAGAGAATATGAACTTAAGAGGTATACTGATTAAAAGCAGTTAATATTTTAGTCTTGGATGTTTTGGATGAGTCATATTTTCAGAAGTAGTTATTAATGTAATAGTTCATCCAAAAATAAAATTAGTTAAAAAATGTATTCACCTTCAGGTCATTCAAGATGTAAATTAGTTTTTTCTTCATCAGAACAGATTTGGAGAAATTTAGCATTACATCACTTGCTCATCAATGGATCCTCTGCAGTGAATGGGTGCCGTCAGGATGAGAGTCCAGCAAATAAAAACAAAATTGTAATTCACACAATTCCAGTCCATCAGTTAACATCTTGGGTTAGGGACTCGCTAAAATATGAGTCCTCTATTCATAATATAGCTTTCTCCAGTTAAAAAGACATCTCGTCTGAATCAGAAAAAAATATATATACTAAGGTTAAGCACCATTTACAAGCAAAAACAGTCCAAAACAGCTGTAAACAAGTATATTGTGGGATATTTTAAGTGTGAGGACAACAGGGGATGGTCTTTTTCATTAAAGGAAGTGTTTTATAGATTATGGGCTTATGGTATTTTGTCCAGAAGTGATGGTTTAAAGTTAAAACGTCTTAATGATGGATTTCTTTTTACAAACACAAAGCTCAAATATGTTAAATGATGGACTGGAGTGGTGTGGATTACTTGTGGATTATTGTGATGTTTTTATCAGCAGTTTGGACAGCACCAATTCACTGCAAAGGATCCATTTGTGCTAAATGTCTCCAAATCTGTTCTGATGCAGAAACAGTGAGTACATTTTCAGCAAATTTGGTGAACTATTCCCATTTTTTTTTTTTTTTTTTTTAAACTTAAATGAAGCAAAATACTGTATAAATAGCAGAGGTGGACAGAGTACACAAATCCATTACTTGCAATACCTTATGCTTCTTATGCAACCTACTGAATACACTGACTAGTTTGTAATATCTGTGTAATAAAGAGCTTTTAAGAATGTAAAAAAAAAGAAAGAAATTAAACAACTGAACATCTTTTGGAAAAAATAACTTTGGGACAGCCATAATCATATTTTTTTATTTAACACTCTCACCCACCATCACAAAACAGCATGGTAGTGTTCTCACACAGCTGCAGCAGTGTGTACACACATCAAAGTGTATTCATTCATCCACATTTGAATCAAGTGTACAGTGTAATTTCTTTAATCAAAAAAAAAAAATAAATAAATAAATAAATAATAAAAACAAATAATCCAACCTGCTAACTCAACTACACAACCATAGCTGTAGAACTGCCCAACAGCAACACTGCTTTGCATGTAGGCAAAACATTTTGTTTGAAAACAATGACACTGTCTCTCACAGGTCACTAGTAACAATGACAGAAGAAAGAAATTTTGACTATGGTCAAATCAGTCTGAAAATCAAGCTGAAAAGTCATTATTCATCAAAAAATTCAAAGAGAAGCTGCTTCTCACAGTTAACCGCTCAACAGCAACACTACTTTATGTAATAAATAAATAAATAAATAAATAAATAAATAAATAAATAAATAAATAAATAAAAGGCTAAACAGCAAACCATGTTTTACATTTGACATGCAGGTCAATAGTAAATATGACAGAAGAGAGAAATCTTGACTATATTCAAATCTGTCAAAGCTGAAAAAGTCCTTATTTATCTTAAAAAAGAATGAAAGAAAATGATTGAAGTTCACGTGACCCTTCAAGAGCGATTACTGATAGGCTGTCTATCACCTGTAAAAACACCAATCACATTTAGAGGAAAAAATATCACCCACTGTCTTAAAAGCTGCTACATAGAAATGACTTTCTACTTCAAGGACCTTGATAGAAATGTAGTGGAGTGAAATGTACGATATTTGTGTTTCAAATGTAATGAAGTTAAAGTCATAAGTTTCCAGAAAAAATAAAACTCAAGTAAAGTACAGATACTCAAAAAGTGTACTTAAGTACAGTACTCAAGCAAATGTACTTCACTACTGTCCGCCTCAAAAGACAAGTAAATCTCAAGATTAATATATTACTCAACAACATTAGTTTTAGCTTTCAGTGAAGCACAAGTGCTCCTGTAATTAATTTAATTTAAAAAATAAATAAAAAAGTAACAAAACAAATACATTTAGAAATGCATGTACAATTTTTGGAATGCAAAGCAGCAGCATTTGGACTTGACTGTAGACCCCACTGTAAATAAAAAACGCATCAATATGCTGAAAATATAAAAGATCCTGACCTCATGAATCTCCATTCTGCTGGAGATAGAGGAGCAGCCCGGCATCTGCGCCGGTGCTTTAGCTCTGGCTCTGCTGGGCCTTTTCATCTGATGCCATCACTTTCTAAATTGCACTGGCGATAATGGAAGCGGATACAGTCATTTTCAAATGGACTTGCACTTATCATCGATAGTTTCGTTTGCTAGGGATGTTACCTCTCGCATTGTCATTCGCCTCACGCGTCAGCCTGGTGGGCTTTTGATCGCTGGGCTCTGGGCCAGGTCAGAGTGTGATTTAAGGTTTCTTTCATAGTTTAAGAACTGCCAGTACATTGGATTTTAGTGTGCCGAGTACTTCTGGAGGTCATCCGTGTGAAAAACGTGCTGCGTGTAGGCTGATGTATTTATGCCAGCTAACGCGTCATTAGAAAGGCACTCCACATGGACGAACTTTGATCGATGGTTTTAATAAGCAATAAGCCACTCGAGGCTGTGCATTACAATGAATTTTACCACAGTTTAGGGTTGTTAAAAAGCCCCTTAATCATGGTAAAAATCAATGTAACATACGGGTTCAAGTGCCTTATGGCTTTCATTAAACGGAAGCAATGGCAGCATGATAAAAGACGCAAATGTTCAATAAGCCATTAAAAGTACTAATAATGGCAATAAACAATTTTTCTGCCAAATCATTTGTTGGCGTATCTCTGGGCTGCTTTCGGTTGCTAAGCAATGTAAATATAGACGTCAGCTGATGTGCTCACAGTTGTATGAATATCAGCTATTTTAAATGACTTGGAACATGGTGCATTCAAAAAAAGATATAATAGATATAATAATAACACAGTTCATAAGCATTCATAAGCTCAACAGAATCGTCTGTGATTGGTTATAATGCGCAATGCTGTAACGCGTAAAAAGAAAAAAGGAGCGATAGTTCACCGAAAAATTTAAATTCTGTCATTAATTACTCACCCTCATGTTGCTCCAATGTTCATCTTCACATTCAAGGTCCAAAAACGTTGTAAGGACATCATTAAAATAGTCCATGTGACATCAGTGGTTCAACCGTAACTTTATGAAGCCACAAGAATACTTTTTGTGCACAAAGAAAACAAAAGCAACAGTTTTATTCAACGATTTTCCATTACAGAGAGTACCATGACGCATAAACCAGCTAAATGAATACATTCCAGCAAGCTTTAAGCCTATTCTTCATCAAAATGCATACAAGATTTTTCACCACAACACTAATACCAGATTACCTTTACCTTGATGATTTCAGTGCACATCCCCAACTAAGCGCAGCAATATGGTTTCATGTGTGCTCAGTTCATAAATAATATAATTCCAGTAGCTTATTATTTGACCTGGAGAGTTTTTAGAGAAATTCTGACCTAATGTCAGGTCTAGCAGAAGAGACTCTCTTTAAAGGCAGCGATAAACAAAAATGTGAAGGAGTTCCTGACAGCTTGGAGTAGGTACATCTCAAGATGAAGTTTTTGTCATTCTACAGTCCATAAAGCTCCAGGGACGGGAAGCCCGATGAACTGCTCAGCAGGCCAGCATCGCGTTCAAAGAGCAGTTATCTCACTTATGCTCTGTAACATGCTGTAAGCAGACACACCGCTGTCATCTGCTCTGACAGTAATCCCTTATAAGAGCCGCTCTGTGCGCGTGTATCGGGAGCTACATATGTCAAATGGTAGAAACTCCCACTGCGCGTGTTTATGTTGCTGCAGCTCATGGATTCCACTATCAAGTCAAGAATTAAACCAACGGCTGGGCATTAATACACTAAACACCGTAGATTTCAATGACAGCCAAACCTGCACAGGCTCTGTTAATCACATAAACAAAATGATACCAAAAACGTGCAACGTAAGAATAATTACAAATTTTATTTACATTTAACTCAATATGTTTCAAATAACTTTCTATAGCGGCCATTAGGAGACTACATATTTTATACATTTACGTACATTTTTATACAAATTTTGTGTATGCCATTATTTCGATGGCGTGAAATGGCTGGACTGGCGCTACCTGTTGATATTTTGACCACAACACAACTCTGAATACACAACTCGGAAAATAAAATACTGAAACGATGTCACATTGTGTGGCTTTTGGTTGTAATTTTCAGTCGAAGGACAACATCAGAAGCGATGCAAGATGCCTGTGGATAAATAAAACTTCCTAAAGACACACGTCTTTGATCTGTTCACTTTAGCCCTTATGTCTTTTAGGCTTCTAGTAGACCACCGCTACTGAAAGAGCTTACAAACAGCAGAGACTACAAATGCTAGATGCCAACGTGGAAGGATGTAATCATGCTGAAGCTTGTCAGCCACTAAAGGAGTTTCTCATTGTGGATTTTACCCAATATCCAGGTGTGTTTAGACTCCTTGCATAGAAAAATCAATAGTACGCCATTTGGTTTAAGTCTATGCATATATACATTGCCACTTGTAAGCTCTTTCAGTAGTAGTGGTCATTGTATCAGTATTCTATTTTCTGAGATGTGTTGCGATAAATATAGCAACAGGTAGCACCAGTAGCTCACCGAGTGCAACCATTTGATGACATCAAAATAATTGCCCCCTCCTCATAGTCAAAAATATGTAAAAAAAAAAAAACAAAACAAAACAAAAAACAATGTAAGACATAATTTTATATTATATTAAGCCATACAAGTCTTAATAACTGGGGTTCCCGTTTTTTTTAACAAATGCATGCTTACATACTGTACAAAATCAGCACTTCTAGAAATAGTTTTTTTTTTTTTTTTTTTTTTTAAGAGATCAAGTTGTCTTGGCAGTTTGGGTAATTTCTCATTGCACTTAGATGTTTTTTGCTTGTCATAAAAGCAAGGCTTCATTCAGAACTCCTCTAAGTACCAACAGATCTCACTGTGCATTGTTTATAGCATTTTTTCATGCTCTCTGATTTTCTCGTTACCGGTGTAAAGTTCAGCCGTGTTTATGCTGTCTTAACGTGCTATTGGAAATTTTCTATTTCCCACTCATGAAGTCGTGGTTATGAGCTTGTATTCAAGTGCTTCAGTGTCAGGAAAGAATGTAGCATCCCATTGGTTGACAATCATATAAACATTCACCACGCTATACATGCAGTTTGCTGACAATTCTGCAACTTGAGTCAAATATATGCTTTTTTCACTGCTTATAAAATATGCAATATGCTTTGAATGACCGTTCATATCTAGCCTATAAATACTCTACTTTAGCCACAAGACAAAAGGATGTAGTTGTTGTGAGAACAGCACTGACAGCAGCAATGGTTGTCCCCTCCACAATGTTTAAAGTTTATGATCCGCCCAACTCGGAAACTCTGGTATCAAAAGTATTTCAGAATTTCCCAGTAGCAAATACGACTTGAGAGGCCGTTCATGTCCAATTTCCGATTAGGAAACTTGTATTTACGATAATTGCGATAGCACATGAAGGCAGCATTAGTTGCAGTCATTTTTCCTGCACCTAGAATCAAAGGCTAAAACCATCCACAGAGGCCAATTCAACACAGCAGGATGCAACAAGAAGATGGAAAGTGTCTTTTTTGGACTCCAGGTCTGTGGCATGTCAGATGGGCCTCTATAAGATGTCTACAAATGAGGCTGCTGTGGTGTGGTAGTAGTTTTGGCATTTTAAAAAGTGGATAAATGACATTGTTGTGGCAAAAAAGAATGAAAATTGTTACGCTCATAGGTGCTGCTGATCTTATGCTCCTGAATATCACTGCAACATTTTCAGGAAATGGTTTAGATGCCCACACACTCATCAAACTGGGTCATTTTCACAATATTTCTCTTTCAACAGTGGGAAGTGAAGGAAAAAATGGTGGAATGCTAATGGAGTGAATGGGACAGATTGAATTCAGATTGAACTGCTGTTTTAATGGTTGGTTAGAGCAACTCTTTCGGTTGCGTTCGAGCTTTAGACGCATCGCAGAGGGAAATGAGATCCTCTAAACACAGCTGCTGTCGTAGTTTATTGTTCCACATCCGCAAGAACAATTTGATCACATCAAGCTCAGTTGGTTGACCGAGGAGTTTTTAGTAAGCCCAAATGAATAAAATTTCCTTTTAATGTGACCTAATAATTGAGTTTAATAGCACAGACAGAAAAAAAAAGCATATAAGAGACTGTGAGGGGGGAAAAAGGAGAGCTCATTTTATTATTACCTTATGCATCAGCAATCAAATGTGAATTTGAAAGAAGCCACACTTGCAGGTTTGCAGCAATCTTTCATTTTGATTCAACTCTATTTCCAAGACATTTGTTGCATATTTAATGCATGTCCTCATTCTGAATGAGGGGGAATAGCTAATCAGGATATGAATATTTAATTCCTTCAGTTTATTCACCTTGGATCCCAATTTACAGGGCATGGAAAGACACTGACGTGTAAAAATTCATGATTCCTGATTTTCTTTTTATAAGGTACTTTTTTATATGATAAGGTTTAAAAAGAACAATAACAGAAAGCTATCAGGATACGCTTCTGCAAAACAGCCAGGTTACGAGCAGCTTTCCTCGTGCACCTGCTGTTTCCATGGTGATTGTGATTGGATAGGTAGTGGGTAGTTAGCACCAGGCCCAATCAGGGTCTATTGGCGGGGAGGGGTGCTGTAAGACAGTTAGCCAACAAGCGGATGACACTTCGATAAATCAAACGGTGGGCAATCAGAAAACGATCTGGAACTAATTGCTCTTGGTGAGGAAGAGACATGGAGAATCAATGATTCTAGCCGTGGATACAAAAAGCCTTGTTAGACACGTGAGGTTAGCGTCGCATGATTCATATGACTTTATCATAAACTTAAGTTTATGATGAAGAGTATCAACAACATCATAGTTTAGGCAAATGATTAGTGAAAAAAAATGAAACAGAACTGCTACACACTTATTGAAGTTTGAAATGAAAGAACAATCTAAAAATACAATAAATACAAGGCATTTCAACAAAAAGTCTTTATTTTGGAAAGGAGGGCAAAACAGCTTTAGCAGGAAGCGTAGAGGCCCTTGGTTTCACTGACTTCAGGACATCACTAGTTTCTCAGACTGCTCTGGTGTGATCTTCCACTCTCTTCCATAGTGGGTTTCTTAGCCATAACTTTGTTGCCAGAGATTTACAGTTAGGTTTAGATCAGAACTCTGGGCTGGCCATTTTATTATTTCCGTGTTTTCAGCTTCAAGGAACTGCTTAACCAGTTTTGCAGTTTCCCATAAGACCCAAATAAATGAAACTTGCTCTCATCACTAAAGTGAACTTTGAACAAGTTTTTCTCTTTCCATACAGCATGGTACTCAGCAAAGGTGAGCCTGGCCTTTTGGTTCTTTCTGCTAATGAGAGGCTTGGTCACTGCAGAGTCTGCTTTTAGTCAGACTTCTGATTGTCACCCAGATCAGACACTAAACTGGCAAGCAATTCCGGCTGCAGTGTTGAACCGATTCCCCATTGAGAGTCTTTGCATTATCCTGTCTTCTCGTGCATTTGTCTTATGTAGGCTACCAGTCTTTTGGGGAGATTTGAATGGATTAGTGTCATTGTCAAGATGCAATATTTGAGAAATCACAGATTTGGAATGACTTTTGCAAAGGCTTATTTTGCAATGGCTGAAAGTGTCATCCCTTTGGCCTTCATCTGGACATCCTGTGTCGCAGAGTTTCAGTCATCTTAGAGCGGCCCACCATCTTGCAAACTCAGTGAAAATTGGAGGAATGCTGTCAGTTAAATATGGTTTGTCATATAATTAAGGGAATTGGCACCAAGTGGCAGATTAACATCAATAACTTTTGAGGTATCTGTAAGGCTAAGTCTACATTAATTTCTACATTTGAAGTCTACATTTGAAAACAGAGTTTTCGTTTTTAAATGCTCTCCGTCCACATTAGCATTTTCAAGCGTTTTCCAAAAGTTTCTCATCCACACTGAAATGTAGGATTATATTATATTATACTACGGAGCCGTTGAATGCTTGAATCTGATTGGCTGATGAACGTTCTGAAGGTGTGCATTATTTTCAGGAAAACGCACGGCGAACGTAGTTCCAGGCAGCTTCTAACCGCATTACATGTTTATATCACTTCGCCACACTATTTCAGTTATTTCAAAGGTCCTTACAGCCTAAAACAGCAAAATAATCAAAACCCACAACGACACTGGCCAAACAAATAAATACAGATACAAACAATACAAAGAAACGACAGATTTCTTCCATGTTTTGCCGCAAAATTAAGTTTTATTATGTACAGAAAGCACACACTATTTCTCCACTCTCTAACAGACACACACACATAACAGTCAGCACGTGAACATACGCGCTAATGTTGTTAGCACTGCTTTGACGATTAACAACTTAAAAACTACACATTTCTCATAACGAGGTAACATCGACGCTGTTCCTGAAGAAAATGAACTTAAAGTTTCACTATAAGTAGAGACGCTGCTGCTGATCACGTTTGAGAGAAGCACAGACTCACAGAGGTAATTCACAAGCTTAATCTCTTTCTGTCTCTCTCTTTCCGTCTGTCTGCCTGTCTGTCTAAACTACATTAATAGCTGCATTATTCTGCTATCAACGGCTCAAGCGTCGTTACTAGGTCTAAAATGACGTTTTGGAACTAGCAATGAAGGCTTTGGATGAGCTGCGTAAGAAATTAATTCTGCTCACAATAGCCTTTTAAGAACAAAAACCCGACGAATGCCTTGAAATATATCATCCGATCGATGTCTTGAGGTGTGGTAACCGTAGTATAAGCGGAATAATTGACTTCGGTCCGCCGAATTCCTAGAAAATAATGCACACCCGAGGTGTAACAGCCACTCCGCTTCGCGAACGGCCGGTCGTCAATTATTCCTTACTTATATTATTATATATTATATATTACTCACTGAGATTATACAGACATAAGTTTTCACACAATTCTTCTGGCAGAATCATTTTATTTATGGAAATATCTCATCATTCACTGTCGCTCTCACTCATATTTGATCTAAAAAGCAGCTGCCGTCGTGTTTTGCCACAGGAGTCAGGACAACAACTTTAATAAATTTTCACCATTTTAAGACTGTAATATGAAGAGTGTACAACGTAAATCTCTTTAGCAGCAGTGACAGTGAATAGCACATAACAGGCACAATTACCGGTATAAACCTCAGTGTTCACAGTCCACACTACAACATGAAAACAACGTTTCCAAATTTATCCACTTTGGAGAGCGTTTTCAAAAAGCATAGTTTTCCTTGACAGAAAATGCCATCTCAGTGTGGATGGAAGGCCAAAACGGAGAGAAAAATATGCATTTTCAAACGAAAACGTATTAGTGTGGACATTGTTTTTTTAAACTGTGCTTCATAATACAATGAATTCATGAAACATGCTCAAAAAACAGCAAACTCTTGTTTGTACATTTGCTCCAATTCGTAGATATTTTACAACAAAGACTTTGTAGACAACAATGTCCAGACCCCAGTGATGGGTAGGTTTAGGGGTAGGTCTTTTTTATGAGTTCATACAAATTGGGGAACTCATAAAATATGTATGATAGTAAAAAATCATATGAAATTGTACAAGTGAGGTCATATGAATTTGTACAAATTAGCCACCTTGTAAAATATATACAAACTGGAATGAGATTGCTTTGGATAACTTCAAATAGGACTAAGCAGTGACTCCATCTCCAGTGGAGTTTTAAGAAATCACATCTACATTTACATTTAGTCGTTTAGCAGACGCTTTTATCCAAAGCGACTTACAAATAAGGACAATGGAAGCAATCAAAATCAACAAAAGAGCAATGCCATGTAAGTGCTATGACAAGTCTCAAATTAGCTTAAAATGCTAGTTTTTTTTTTCTACATCTATAACAGTTTAGTGGCATATTAATATATATGCCGCTGTGTGTTGCTCGGACGCGAACAGTTCTGCTTTGTCTTTATATTTCTGTTGGCAAAATTGAGTTAAACAGACAGCATTATGTCTAAAATAACATTAATAATAAAATTAACTTCTTACTTACTGAACTGGTGTATAAGATCAGTAACGTTATCACATTTGCACTCGTGTGATATTGCACTTAGCCTATTGCTCGTGTGATATTGCTTAACTATATGATGTAAATATGAGACAGAAACCCAAACAGGGCATTTTTGCCCCATATCTTGAATTTTAGGGATGTTCTAACTACGTTCTCTAGGCTCCATCATGCAGTGAGTTGTTGCCCTGCCTCATATTTGTCATCGAACAACTGTGTGAAATGTCAGATTAATCACATAGGTCTGGGGCGGGGCAAGTGCATTAAATGCATTAATAATTTTAACGTGTTATTTTTCACCGTAATGAATTTATCTAATTAACACGTTAAATTCACTTTTATGGCCAGCGGTTTAAACATTAATGGCTGTGTGTTGAGTTATTTTGAGGGGACAGTAAATTTACACTGTTATACAAGCTGTACACTCACTAATTCACATTGTAGCAAAGTGTAATTTCTTCAGTGTTTTTACATGAAAAAAATATAATAAAATATTTACAAAAATGTGAGGGGTGTACTCACTTCTGTGAGATACTGTATGTATATATAGAACAACTGCATGAAATGCCCGAAAAATCCAACTATTCCCCGAATATCTCAAGAAAACATTACTAAATTATCCAAAGATTACTCCTGACAGCAGTTTTATAAATGCAATGGAGATTTTAGCTCTTTTGTGTTTCCTTTATAGTGGATATATTCACTGGCAGCCCCAAACAACTGATCTATTTTTCTCAGTTCTCACTAAAAGACACAAAACATTCTATTAGAAGTCTAAAAATAAAACTCTTATTAAATATAAAAATAACTGCTATGGGCTTATCCGTTGCGCAAAATCAGATGGTAGAGAGGTTCCTCTCAGCACAGAGAGACCACTGACCCATAGTGGGCTCTGATATCACTTTAATGACAAGCTTCCATGTCAACAGCGCTGGAGAGCACTTGACTGCGAGGGTGACTAAGAGATGGCCGCGAGGCCCGCGCCAGCGCTGTTTTTCATTTATCTAAATGAACGGAGGATGCATCGCGCTCTCCGAATTTGCATTCCTGCCCCTCTCTGCTGTTCATTAATGGCTGATGAATGCAGCTGTGTACGAAAAAGGTTTGTTAAAGTCCTTTAGTGCAGCTCATGAATACTTTCTGGCTTTCATTTTCTCTCTCCTCCTCCTCCTCCCTGCCATCGTGCCGGCGTCTAATGTAGGTCATCTGTCAACCACCCACCCATTATTCTCTGTTACCTTTATGGCAGAGAGTGAAGCAGGAGTTTTCACTTTGCCTCCAGCCAAAGGAAACCTTTAGACCGGGTCTGACTCCGAGGACCACTGTAGCCCAAACCATGCGCAAATACATCCCACGTCCACAACTGTCTGGACTTTGATGGAACCATTAATCTTGCCATGTATTTAGCATTTGGCCTTACTGTGCATTACTTGGGCCTCTGTTTGTTGGGTCAAATGTAAATTCATAACTGTAATCTTGGTTTTGATTTTAAAGTAATCACACTTTATGTCAACATCAAGCTCTGTTAGAAACCCAAAAACAATATTCAGCTACAAAAAAAATGCATGACAATACTACATTTTATCATTTGAGAAATGATTGGATCTTCAGTTGTCTTTCAGTCTTTTGTGTGTGTGTGTGTGTGTGTGTGTGTCCGTTATATCACAGATAATTAGCACATCCGCACAATGAGACAGCAAATACATTCACAATATATCTGTAAAAGCTGTGAAACATTTCATGACATGCTACTTTTTGTGGCACAGATAATGTAAGTTCTTGTGGCATCTGGAGAGTTCCTTAAAAGGGAACCGATTCCAAAGGTCAATCCTGCCTTCTAGTGGTGGATATAAAGTGCTACAACAATAGAAATGGGGAAAAGACACAATTTAGCATTCCTCTTGGTGTATCTGCAACAAATAATTGAGAATGTACAGTAAAGATGTAATGTTTATGCATACTGCTTTATGGAGAAAGAAACTATATAGACAATGCCTTCTAGGGTCAGATGAAACTTAAAAACAAACAAACAAGAAAAGAGCCAATGTTTTTGGTGCAAACAGAGATAAAAAGTACCCCTTGTCCACGGGTTAATATACTGCTGGATCTTTAATGTTATGGGCCTATTTTGCTGGAGGTCCTGGATGTCTTGGATTCTATCAAATCTATACCTGACTGCGTCTTGTTAGAAATCTTGTAATGGGCCATGGTTAGATATTCCATCAGGACAATGATCCAAAACAAACATCAAAATAAATACAAAAAACCCTACAGAAAATGACTGGGGTAAACTGAAGAGAAGAGGCACTAACATGGAGCTGTAAATCTGAAGGAACTGGGAAGATTCTGTATGAAGGAATGGTCTAGAATCTCTTGTCAGATGTTCTCCAAATTCATCAGGCGTTATAGGAGAAAACTGGGAAAAGGGAGCTGCAATAATTTAGCACCAAATATTAGTAGAGGGCACTATAGTTTATTTTTCCATAAATCACTACTTCACAAATAAGATGACTGCCACACCAGCCAACAAAAACTGACAGCACTTTAGTGGAGTGTCCTTTTTAAAAGTCAGTGGGACCAAAAGTGCCCATAATTGAATAAACAAACTGATATTCCAACCTGATCTTATGACTAAAACGTACCTGTGGGAACTTATTCGCAAGATATATACCGGCATATACGTTTCGTGACATAT
This sequence comes from Cirrhinus molitorella, assembly GCA_033026305.1. Lineage (NCBI taxonomy): Eukaryota > Metazoa > Chordata > Actinopteri > Cypriniformes > Cyprinidae > Cirrhinus > Cirrhinus molitorella. The sequence continues at coordinate 24,507,272 of CM065121.1, read as the reverse complement.
TTGATGTAAAATGTCCACTGAGTGGCGCTGTTTCCCCCGGAACAGATAAACGTACATATCAAGTGTGCCGCACAAGACTTGAAAAGTGAAGCCAAAACGTTTCGATCGCCCCAGGTGGCTGGTCCCAGTATAGGTCATAAACCCCGCCCTCTCCATGCAATCTAATGGGACGTGAGCCAAATTAAATAATTCAATTTCACTTCAAATAATTGTATCCCAAAGATGTTTTTTGTCATTTTATGTAGTTTTTATAACTCTGATGTAAGTTCAAGTGTTAGTTTTTTTAAATAAGTTTGGTTTTAGTTAGTTATGTGATGCTATAAAAACGGAAGCGTGATGTCATGATTTGACGCTTCATGTTTCTTCAATGGAAGAGAGTGATAGTGCGTCGTCCATCTTTTTTACAGTCTATGGTACATATGCCTCCGGTTTCACAGACAAGGCTTAAGCCGAGTCCTTGACTAAAATGTAAGTCTGAGCCTTTTCAACTGAAAGAAACTTGTACTGACTGATCTTAAAATATATCAGCGTCTTTGTTTTGTCTCAAGATGCATGTTTATAAAAATGACCTAAATGTCTTGACTGAACTATGGCCTAAACCTGGCTTAGGCTAAGCCCTGTCTATGAAACCAGGCTATGGTTTGTTTAATGTTAAAAATATTGTACCATCTGCACTACACCTAAACCTACTCGATAGCAGTGCCGGCTTGTCAGGGGAGGCACAGCTTCCCCAAAATTTGTGAAAATGCAAGGAGGACGATTTAAAATATTAATAAAATTCACAATCCATTAAGTTCGTGTCTCAAAATGTGTATGTTTTTATTTGTAATTTCATATATATGTTACTGAAGTTGGAAAGCGCTGCTTTTCTATCGCGAATGTGCCAAATCTGCTGATATAATTGCAACCACTAAGTGGAAGAGAAGGGGAGGGGAAGGCCAGTGGAGAGCTGAGCTCTGGTGCCTCCGTTGGTAAAAAAAAAAAATAGCCTATCACCATCGAGTGTTCACCTTCAGCGCTGAGGAGTGTTGAGAAAGGAAACCTTGCAGGGGAGGCTAGCCTCCCTTCTGGTATATCAATCATTATAGAGACATAAATTACGTGATATTAGTCTCCCGCTGCGCTGATAATGTACCAAGTACTTTCGATGAGTAGTGATATTGACTATTTGTCATGTCCCCACCACTTTTAAAAATCCCGTTCCCCCACTTTCAAAGTCTTGTTATAATTTTTAAACCTCACGTTGTCATTACCACCGAGCAGCAGGAAACAGAGTCTACCAAGACTATAGAATACTCTTAGTCTTAAAGTGACTTTTGAGTCTACCTGTGTCGCGCTCGTCGCGTCCACACTGCAGCACACTAATCTGTGAGCAGGCATCTCAGTTGCGGCAGCGTCACTGTCGGCGATGAAACGCCAAAAGCAGCAACAGACGAATTTAATGACATCGTGGGTAAAAAGAAAAAAAGGAGATGTGAGTTGGTTGATTCAGTAAATTAGCTCAGGTCAGGATGATCATATTTATTCAGACAGAATTTGTCTACACCTGTTGATGTCAGCCGTTGTCGTTGACTGAGCTGACGTTAACAAACTGTTGCTATAACTTAAGAGTGTTAGCTTAATGTTTAATGCAGATTAGAACCTTCTGTGTACCATGAAAACGAGTTCACTTTTAACCACACATTTTCTGTCCACACATATGATGATCATATCTGTGTGATCGGATCACGAAGATTGCATGTTAGTGCAAGTAACCACCGCCAATGTACAAGACTGGATGCTTTGTTAGACTCAATATGATCAGGCCAGGCCCGTAGCCAGCTGAATGACTAATTTACTGTTAAACTCCTCATATGAGTTTCTGCTTGACATGTATATTTCAGTTTAGACAGTTTGCAAAAATGTTAGCGTCCGTGGTATGAAATGATCAATGCGAGATGCTAACGAAGTACACGAGTCTCTGAGAGATCCGGGTTGCCAGATCTGTCTATTTTAAACTTTTAGACTTGTCTTTTCCACTTAATTTGACATTTTAGAAAGCTAATAACATAGGTTGCAGTTTAGAGTTATCTTTATCTTGTTTTATTTGCAAAAGATTTAATAAATAAAATTTAGTTGTTGTTTTTTTTTTGTTTGTTTTCGTTTTTAATAGCAATAACGTTCTCAACATTGTCAAAAAAGTCAAAAAAAAAAAAAAAAAAAAAATGAATTCCATGTAAATGCAGGAAATTTGATTCAAAAACATTTTCCCCAAATTTCTGTCCCCCCCACTTTTCAAACCAAAGTTACACCCTTGTATATTATTATTAATTATTTTTACAATTAACATTACAAATAATTGAATAATTGTTAATTTAGGATTATAATAAAGTTCTAAGTAAAATATAATGATGTTATATGTTTAAAACATGTTTAAAACATGTAATGTAATCATGATTTAAAAAAAGAGTAGGGGGAATTTAGGTTGATTGGAACACCTTTTCCAAGTCATTTAATTCAAGACACACAATAATAATATATAATTATACAATTATATTATCTCAAACTGACTGTGAAAGTGCAAAATTGCTACAAACTTAATCTTAACTTCATCCTCAGTACTGTGTCATGTGTTGACAAATGTCCTGGATCCTCCTGCTTATCTCCTGCTGAATAAACTTTGATCTGGTTGCATCACCCACTGATACATGAATATCAGCTTGTTCCGTACAATACTTTTTGGTGCCTTTACCAAATTCAATAAGAAAGTAAAATAAATCAGAGACAGAAGAGAAGACAGCAGATATTTTGGAACTCATCCTTAGTTCTTTCCTGTTATTGTGTGAGATGAAAGTGTAAATCAAGAAGTATGACTTCTCTTTAAGAGTTAAAACTTTGTTTTAAAGATGTTCTTTTAAAACAAAATATCATTGGCAGCTACAGAGTGGTCTGGTATAAAGGCGCCCTACATTCGACTTTGGCAGATGATTAACTTTTTGATCCCCCATCATATAAACTAAAGCTCAAGTCAGTTTGTGGGGTGAGCTGAAAATGAGAGTTCCTGTAGAAATCATCAGCTTTTTCTGTTTTCTTTTTTCTGTTACCTTTGTGCAAGGTCAAGGTGAGTTTATGAAATGTAATATGTAGAATGCTATACATTTAACATGCACTTCCAACACTTTTTACTGACCTTAAGTGGTTTTAAAAAGTGTTGACTAGTAATTCTTTGTGTGTTCATTTGTTTGTGCTTCTCAGAATGTCTTGGAGAGGACATTTCATATGAAAACATAGAACCAGTTGCGAATGTATCATACACTGATGGTGAAATGGTAAATGTGAAATGCATGACAGGTTATATCGGTTCTTATAAGTTAAAGTGTAAAAACGGACAGTGGCTGACGTTCTTTGCACAAAGATGCTTAAGTAAGAACATTGTCAATATGACTACATCGTTTTTTTGTAATTCAATTAAAATTTGCACTTGAGTAGATTCATACTCATTACAGTAACACTTGTTTGATTTCCATAGAGAAAAAATGTGGTCACCCAGGGGAAACACTAAATGGTGATTTTAAGCTTATAGAGGGGAGAGATTTTACTTACGGAGCAACAGTGGAGTATACTTGCAAGACAGGGTAAAGCATTTGTCTTTGCTACTTCATAAAGTTCAAATATGTCCTCTTCAACTTGACACTGCTTAAGAACTTTGTGTTTTTAGGTACGAAATGACAAGCAGAATCAATCGGCGTCAATGTAGAATCAAAGGGTGGGATAATTCTGTCCCTGTCTGTGAGGGTACGATTTCTTGCAAATCTGTTTGCATTTGATTCATAAAGGTGCTGTAAGTGATATATATGGCATGGAGCACAGAAAACAATTCTAACCTCGGAAAGCTATCACTGAAATAACTGTCCTGAGAAATCGGAGACTGCCTAGTCTATGTAAAACAAAAACATATGGCCAACCAGAAGGCTTTTGGGGCACTTTCTGCCTGTTAATCATTTTACACATTCAAAGCAGGCACTCCATATCTAGTTGAAAATCGGATGCTGAGAGTGTGATAGATCATCTTGAGTGAATTAGGAATTCGCTGAAGCGAGTCGAAAGCATTGGAAAGCTTGATTTGCTACTTAACTTGATAGGTACAGTCAAATCAAAAATTATTCAGACACCAGATATAATTTTTGATATTTTTTACTAGTAGGTTCAGGACCCTATAGTTCATTTATTAAGTGACATATTATACCCAAAAATTCTTCATACAGTGGAGTACCAGTAAACGAATAAAAAATTGGGACCAAAAATTATGAGACCATGTTGCTTAAGTGTTTTTTTCTTTAATCGCTAATGTGACCTTTTTATACCACAGACTGAACAAAATTAAGCATTGCTTGGTAACTGGTCAACAAAGTATGGATAGTTATGTAAATATTGTCATACCAGCAGTTGTCTGAATTTTTGTTTGATTGTAATACTTTACATACCTTTCTATCAAAGTTATCTGCCATTGTCAAGATGACACAAGTTAACTCTGAGTTCTTGTCATATTTTATTACCATTTAGCTAATAAACTGTGATAATGTGAGAAATGTTGAAGGTGTCTGAATAAATTTCGGTTTGACTGTAAATATAATTTGCGTCAAAATGGCTGGGGTTGTATAAATGGCATTGACAAAAAAGCTGCTAATGTCGCTTACAGCACCACAAGGGTTGCCAGGTTTCCCAAAGCACAACGTAGAGCTTTTGCTACATGCTGGTTGTATTCAGGGCTCGAATTGAGAGAGGGTGGCAAAAAATGAGAAAAAGCATCCACTTTGTAAAGCCACCATCCCCCCTTATCATCCCTTTAGATTAATAATGCTGTGTTTTATGTAGAATGTATAGTACAAATTAAATAATACAATTCTTTTTGTATAATAATTTATAAACTAAATATCAGTGATTGGCCAATCAGAGCTTGGTATTAGGGAGCGTTCACATGTTGCGACTTCTGCATGTTCAAGTTCGTTATTTTAAATGTAGATGCATGGTAAGCACCATTGTTTCCAAACTTAGCTACTTTGTCACTAGATTTAGCGACTTTTCACACCCCCTTAGTGACTTTTTACAAAAAAGCGCCTAGCAACAAATCTAGCGACTTCAGTCAATATTTCATATTCGCCCCATGGTCTGACAACAGAAACTGTAAAATATGTCAATATATCTATGAAATATGTCAATGAAAACTGTTTTATTTAGAATTTGACTGCATTAAAATGCAGTATGTGATCACAGAGAGGCATGAATTTACGACGAATTGACATCATGAATATGCTAATTAGCATATGACCTAATCTAACGACATTTGGCGACTTTTCAAGCTAGGTTTACTTTTCATTGAAAAAAAGTTGGCAACACTGGTAAGCACACTCATAATGGAAGCAACGTGCTCGTTTATAACGAGCTGCGAGCAAACTCACCATGTTTTCGTCATACATTTAGCACGAAAAATTACAAAAACATGGTGAGTTTGCTTGCAGCTCATACAGTTTAAAGACATTCTGATATAACTTTACTGTGCTGTATGAGGGACAATGAGAAAAAGTGATGAGGGATGCGTTCTATTCAGAAATGATCACCCTGTTTCACGCTAGCTGACACTAGGGCTGGGAATCTATTCCAAAAAGATTCTGAGGCATTGGGAATCGAGAGTCGATTCCAAAGTTTGGAATCGACTCTGTTAGGGGGAATCGACTCCTCATTCAGAGACGTTTTCAGAGCTTTCAAAGCTTATCTATGGATGCCTCTCAAATGGAAGGCTGCATCCTATAAAAGCTGCATATCTCTGCTATGTCATTAAATGTTGCTGAATGAAATGAACTGAATGAAAGCGAGTCGGTACTGAGTTTGTCTGAGTTTAAGGATGTAGACTGGAAGTGTGATTCGTTTCCACGAAAAGGTTTGTTCGAATAGATCGTTTTAATAGAGCAGTTCAAAAAATGATTCAGAAATTATTTTACGGTGGAACTGGCATGTTGTCCACAGTTTTGAGCGGTGCACGATAGAATAGATCATGATGGGATCAGGGGTGTTGATCTTATTTCCATTTTAAATAAATACTTTTTTTTTTTTTTTTACCTTTCTATCAGTCAACGATAATTCTGAAAGAAAAGCTTTGTCAAGTCGAGAGCGCTATACTGCATCATTACACACACTAACGTCTGTTTTCCGTTGTTTATCATGGGCATAGTCTCTAAACTATTTATCACTCTTTGTATGATTAGATAGCATGAATTGTGTACCTTGTAGTTTACATTTAGAAAAGCGAGTTCAATAGATAGATGTTATGGAATAATAATTTAATGAAAACCTAATTTTTTTCAAAAAACTGATATTCTACCTATTTTTCGAATTTCCTGAAATTGTCCCAGCGTGACATCCGATGGGTTTTCCCAGATCGCATGTAATGGCATTAATGGGAGGACTAATTTTAAAAAGAAAGTAAACAACTCACACACTTAGATATGTGGGAGTTTTTAGTGAGTAATCAACTTTAAAATAAATCTCCATGTCCATGACCAACACTTACCAAGCTTTGATGACTGATGATCTGAAAAAAAATAAATAAATAAAATGTTATATTTCCCGTTAACAAAGTGCTTGTGTTGTACTTAGTAGTGCTCTACATGCTGGTTTGGGAAACTCTCAAGTTTAACATTGCTCTAATGTTAAAATACCGTTTGACGGAGAGCGATTTATCAGGAAACCCAGCCTCAATGACTTCATTTATTTCACAGAGGTGAGATGCCCTGTGATTCACACAGATGAGGATGTAACTGCATCGGGCAACACAAAGGAAGGAACTTATGGCGAAGTTATTCACTTTGAGTGTGTATCTTCTGACAAAAAGCTAGATGGAAGTAGTGTCATTCATTGTACGGAGAACGGCGTTTGGAGCGGGCCTGTTCCACAGTGCATAGGTTGATACCACAGTTTCTTGATTTATTTAAGGGTTAAGGCCAGGACACACCAAGCTTTCATCTGGCTCACGTCGGCAGAAGTTTGCCCGATTCAACGACTGCCACAACATGCGTCGGGCTTGTTGTGGCAGTCGGCGAAAGAGAGCGCTCTGATTGGCTGTTCAGACATCGAATCAGAGCGTGTGGAGGACTTGAACATGAAGTGACGTAACAAGCAAACGACAGAGTCAAGAGGGAACCGGCTCACTGTCATTTTGCACAATTCTCTTTCGGAGAAAATACAGACTACTGCCATCTGCAGGTACGCAAAGGTATATATCCTCACGCACGCGCAGAAAGCACCTTCTAGTTTGTAGTCGGGCGTCGTCGGTTCGGTGTGTTCGAGCTCAGTTTTTTTGCCCAGACACAGCCGACGAGAGGCGACAACACAGTCGGCTTTCGTCGGCGCTAGTTGTTTGGCGTCGGGTTGGTGTGTCCCGGCCTTTAGTTAAAATGCTCAGAACCCAACATAACTAATACTGGAAACACTTAGTATGAATACAATCTGAACAAACACATTTTATTACAGTTTGACAACAATTTTGGACATACTTGATGTTTGTTTAAAACTAGTTTTGCTTTATTATGTCTTTACAGTAACTTGTCAGCTTGAGATAACCGAACCTAAAGTAATAAGAATCATTCCATGGGGAAAAACAACTTTCAAAGCTGGAGAAGTGGTGAAAATTATCTGCTCTGGCAAAAACCAGTTCTTTCAAAAACAGGAAACATTTACATGCACAAATAATGGCAAGTGGGATTACAAGCCTACTTGTGAGGGTAAGATTGTAGCAGGACATTTCAGGATTAACTGCTGAATTCATTGGATGTTATCAAAAGCATGTGAATCTTGTTTCAGAGAGTAGATGTGAAGCTCCACTCAACCAGCATGTGTATATCCCAACGTTTTACTTTAAAGGAGATCTGAATATGGGAGCAAAAAGATCTTACTCTTGTGAATCTGGATATAATCAAAGAGCAGAACAGGCCACATGTACACGAGATGGATGGACACCAAAACCACTGTGTGCTGGTATATTCTGCTCTGGAGTATTAAAATGTTCACCGAGTCACATAATGTGACATCTATGATTATGTGGATGTTTGTTTTCTAGAAATTAAGTGTGACCCACCAAGAATCCCAGATGCACAGATAGTAGGAGGTCAGAAACAAGAGTACAAGTTCTCTTCAAGAATAGAATATAAATGTCGTCCTGGATTTAAACCAGAGCAGCTTGTGCAAATCACTTGTGATTCCCATGGCCAATGGACAGGCATACAGAAATGCACAGGTATGCTACAGCTTGGCTTTATTCTATTTTATTGCATCACAAATACTTATAGATACCTTGTAACTTCTGACTGGATTATCCATATCCCAAGCCATAGTTAAATAAGTAATATCCGTGTGCAACTTTACATCAGTTTAATTTTATATTAGCATAATATTAGTCAAAATAACTTTTGTTGAGTTTTCGAAAATAATTTTTCTTTCACACAGATGGTACCTGTGAGGAACAAGAACTCAAAAATATAAAAATTTTATGTGGACATCCAAGCATCGCTTCACCTTATAAACCTGGACATATCTTAGTTTTCCAGTGCACTGATGGCAACATGAGGTTTTACGGTCAACGTGCAATTGAATGCCTGCCAGATGGGAGGTGGAATTACCCATATCCACAATGTGGAGGTACTGACATATTCCAACAACTTTCTGTTGATGCTGTTATATGTTATACTTTTCTGTAAATCAGAATTGAATGTAATATATTTTGAATTGAATTGTTCCTCTAGGAACAATTCAGTGTCCCAAACCAACAAAGCACTTCCAACTTGTGAAACTGTCAGATGAGAAGGCTCTGTACAGCAACTCTGAGATACTGACATACACGTGCAAAGAACCATACAATAAAATTCCAGGCGGAGATTTGATGTGTCAAAACGGAAAATGGAACGGAACGTTTGACTGCACAAGTGAGTCACCAAGAAATCTTTCATATTCCAGTCAGTTTAATTGCTGTTTTTAAGATCTGAGACACAGTAACACAGCAACGTCCCACTTGTAATTCCAAGTTTGTCAGGAATGTCATTCTGAGAACAGGAATCATGGTGGATAGTCCATGGGTTCATTCTTGCCTATTTCTTGGGGAAATCTTATGAAAGCCATCTCATGGCGAAAACGTATTTGTGGGAACTTTTTTGCAAGACACAAAATGCATACCATTAAGTACATATCACTGCAATTTCCAACAGAAGTGAACACTAGAGGCATTGAAACCGTTTTCATACATAGTTTGTATGAATGTTTTGCTTTCTATAGTGTTGAACCCCGCCAGATTACTACCCCCCAGTATAGATTTAGGGTTAGGTGTGGGTTAGGATTAGACAATCATGTAGAGCACTGATTCTCAAAGTGGTACGCAGAAAAATCACTGAATTAAATATAAATTAAAAGATAACTCCACCCCAAAATGTTGTCAGTAAAGGAATAGTTCACCCAAAAGTTTAAATTTCCCCATGATTTACTCACCCTCAAGCCATCCTAGGTGTATATGACTTTATTCTTCCAGATGAAGAATCGGAATTGATTTAAAATATATTCTGGCTCTTCCAAGCTTTATAATGGTGGTGGATAGTAGCTATTTTTGAGCATTTGAAGCTCCAAAAAGCACATATATCCATCGTAAAACTAACTCATACGCCTCCAAGGGGTTAACACATGTCTTCTGAAGCGGATTCATGGGTTTTTATAACAAAAATATTTATATTTTTAAAATTATAAACTCAAATCACTGACCTCCGGCAATGGCCGTATGCATGTTCGCGAGTTCTTGGTCGGTGTAACATTACTCAGGTTCAAACAAAAACTGAAGCTCTTCTTCTCTTATAGTGAAATCCACTTACATTTTTTTTTACTTTCTCGTTTTTGACTTTTAATTTGTTACCAGCATTTAGTATTGCTCTGTCCTCATTCGTTTCTTATCACCTGAGCTTGCACTACGAATGCGGCTTACGAATTTAAGCTTACTGCGTGTGAAATTGTGCTAGAGACGTGGAGGAGACAAATTGATCATGTTAATTACGTTGCTGTCTATGGGAGGGCCAGAGAGCTGTCAGAATGCATCAAAAATATCTTAATTTTTGTTCTGAAGACGAACAAAGCTTTTACGGGGTTGGAACAAAATGGGGGTAAGTGATTAATGTGATTTGACTAGAGTCACAAGACTGATTACTCTCTCTCTCTATCAAATCACGGTGATGGATAAAAATAAAAATAAAACTAATAGCGGAGTAAAAGTATCGATACATCACTGAAAATGTACTCAAGTAAAAGTAAAAGTACACAATTTAGAAATTACTCAGTAAAGTACAATTACTGATAAAAAAAACAACCTACTTAATTACTGTAACGTGAGTATTTGCAGTAAAGTAAGGCAGTACTTTTTAATTGATTACTTTTTCAAATAAGTAACGCCAGTTACTTATGGTCACCCCTGACCATATTAACATTCATTCCATAGATATTCAGCTTAATGATGATTCTGCAGTTTTGGTCAAATAAATGCTATTTTCACTTTGTTCAATGCATACATGTGTCAAATATTGTTTTTATACATAAATATACTTGACTGTAATGGCAAGAGAAACAATGTAGATGCTGTGAAAAAAAAAAAAAACAGATAAAACTTTAGAGTACTAGAGCTATGTTCCTTCCCTGTGCCATGTTTGCCAGCTAACTTTGAAACTCAGGTATCAAAATTGTCTCAGAGTTTCCCAGTTGTAAATAAGACTTCAGAGGCTGTTCAAGTCCAATTTCAAAAGATTGTACGTACACTAAAATACTGGCTGTGGATGTACTATGAATAATGTATAATGTGGTACTATTATTTGTTTAGGTGAGATATGTCCACCTCCTCCTTATCTTGAAAATGGAGACTTCGGCATCATCAGTAAAAATGGTGACGTGATCACAGCAGTATCTTACACTTGCCAGCCTTACTTTGTGCTTACCAAGCAACAGGACCAGTACAACTGTGTGGATGGGAAATGGGAGGCCCCTCCGAAATGTCTAAGTGAGTCACTTTTGTTATTTTAATTCATAATTGTTTTGTACTGGTTTTAACGTTATGCCTGTCTCTGTCGTAGAACCTTGTGAAGTTGATGACATTGTCGAGAAGTACAATCTACAGCCTCCTACAGGAAAGGTCTTTATAAGGCATGCTGACAAGTTCAGACTTAACTGTACAGACGGATGGAATACTGGAAGTGAGATGAAAGCATATGTGGACGTGTCATGCTCCAACGGGAACCTACAGATTGGCAAAAGTTGTGAGTATTGTTCCGTTTTCTGTACCTGAATTAGTCATATTGGTCATCTGTGCAATTATTGATGTATTATTTATTTGGTTGTTTTTTTAGGTGATACACAAAATCAGTGAAAATAAACAGAGTGCTAAATGAGGTAACCCAATCCGGTTTTAAAAAATTACAACTTTACTTAATTTTTATAGCTTTTTACAATAAAGGACATCCAAAAGAGGAGGTTTCGAGAGAGTTTTGTTAGGTTTAGATCACTTCTGGTATAAATTTGCCCCCATAATATAATTATGTATACACACAAATTTCTACATATATCCCATTCAGCTAATGTAAAAATAAAATATCATATGATCTCTCAGAAATTGTATTTCTTTTTATTTCTTATCTGTGTTAACATTCCTTCAACAAATCTTGCTGATAATTATTTGGTGTGGATATTTGTTCAATGTATTTCTAACATTGTATTTAGCATTGCATTTTATTAATGCAGAACATATTTTGCTCACAACTTTGATGAGAGATGAGAGCCAATGAGGTTTGTGTACAGTTTTTTCTCTTTCCTATATGGTGCTGAGTCCGATCATTTTAAATGACAAATGAATAACACACACACACACACACACACACACACACACACACACACACACACACACACACACACACTCACTCACTCACACTCACACACACACACACACACACACACACACACACATATCATTTGGACTACTTTGTCATTCATTTCACATTGGAAGATTAAAGAAATATATATATATATAAAATACATAATAAATACTTACCCTAGGCCATCCAAGATATAGAAAACTTTGTTTCAGCATCAGTTTTTTGGAGAATTAACATTACGTCACTGGCTCATCAATGGATCCTCTGCAGTGAATGAATGCGGTCAGAATGAGAGTCCAAACAGCTAAGAAAATTATTAAGTTAAAGGAAAATGTTCTTTGAGAAGCTGTGAGATAGATAAAAAAAAAAAAAAAAAACTAACAATATTTTGATATTTTAACTAATCAATATTTTATGTCCACATACTTATTTACAGTGATACAAAAATTATTGATATAAATTGTAAATGAATCTAAACTTCTCACAATGACCACTAGGTGGTGCAGTTGCCTCATGAAGTATCTGCTCACAAACAAACAGGTCTGTTCGTCACTTCATCGCTATATACAGTATATTGTCACATCACCCATTCATGAAACTTGCTTTATGGTAAGACATGGTAAAAATTTTAGGGACCGATTCACACTAATTACTAGTTGCTTATTTGCATGCATATTACTAACATATTCTAGATCCCTTGAGCCTACACCATATCTAAATTTTAAACCGTACTAACTACTAATAAGCAGCAAATTAGGAGTTTGTTTAGGGAAAACTCTTAATAGTGAATATGCGTTATAAAGTGTTACCAACATTACAGACATAACTATGACTTTTTGTAAAGCTGTATTGTGAAATTCTGTATACAAATAAATGTGTTTGACTGGGCATTTTACTTTATATTTGATGAAAAAAGCAACATTTTTGAAGTGAAAGTGACGTGACGTGTGGCCAAGTATGGTGACCCATACTCGGAATTTGTGCTCTGCATTTAACCCATCCAAGTGCACACACACAGTAGTGAACACACACACACCGTGAACATACACCCGGAGCAGTGGGCAGCCATATTGCTATCGTTGCGGCGCCCGGGGAGCAGTTTGGGGGTTCGGTGCCTTGCTCAAGGGTCTCACCTCAGTCGTGGTATTGAGGGTAGAGAGAGCGCTGATTATTCACTCCCCCCACCGACAATCCCTGCCGGACCTGGGACTCGAAAATGGGACTCTTAAATTGTGCCATCCAAAAATTGACATTGGTTGGACCTTTTTTGCAGCATGATAAGAAGCAGTATTGCTTTGCTCATTTTTACAAATATTATAGCTCTGATTATGTTAAGTTCAGTCTTCATCCCTGTTATCCAACTTATGAAAACATGATCAAAAATGAAAAACTTATGAAAATAAAATAAAACTGTCTGTTTTGTTTACACAACTTCAAAGATGTCCTCAGCACGTACATTTCAAGTGGATCTAGCGTAAACTATCTGATCTCTAACGCAGTCAGTGTAGTGGAATAAAAACAATACGCACTTTTTTCTACTGTACCTTCAAAGGAGGCAAGACAATGTCGTCCAACCCTACACTGTATCCATGAGGTAATTTTATGTTACTGTTTGGAGTGCAAGGTCTGTTTGCTTTTATGTCGTCTGTTATTTCAAAGGCGAAAGCCCTTTATATTTGAATGAAGTCTGATAAACTTTTAGTGTTTAATCATTCATCAGCTGTAAAAAAAAAAAACCTTCTGAAAGTGATCCCTTAAGTTCTTAAGAAAAAAAAAATGATTTTTGACTAGTGCGCAAAAAGGTTTCATGCGAATAATGGGAGATGGTAATGCATTTGCCCTATAAATTCCTCCGAATGCATCAAAAAATCTTGTGACCTTGTGCTATGGGAAAACAAACCTGACTAGCCAGTGGACAGATCTCCTTGTTCTCTTTGACTTGTTGGATGGAAATGAAATGTTTTATGCGATATCCAATTTTGCACATAAGTTCACATAAATTTGCAACTTTGGATAGAAACCCGGCTACAAAATGCACTTAAAAACAGGGTGATGGAAACATAGCTTGTGATATGGTTATCCATAGTTCTGACACTTTCAGAAAATTATCTCAGATTTGAGATTTGACTTGGATTTGAGACGCAGAGATTTGTGAGTATGTCTGCCCGCCACTTTCATGCATTCATATCTACCTTGTTGATGAAAGAGAGAGAGACATTGAAGTTTTTTTTTTCCTTTTTATTTGGTGTTGAGTGCGTTCACTTCTTATAAATTGACATACTGCACACACATCATTTGCACTAGGCCTACTTTGGTCCTTCATATGATGTTGGAAGCTTAAAAGACCACAAAAGACACCCTAATTTACTCTTAATTTTAAGTAAGAGTAAAAACCCAGATTTTTTGACGAATAGAAAATAAAAATGCTTATATAATATTCAATTTGACATGTTTGGGTAAAAAGAAAACACATTTTGACCCTATTCACTGAATGTTCCAAAACTCAGCAAACAAATTACAACTATTTATATAAAGATTAAGTAAAGTTAAATAAAGACCTTTGAGTTTAACATATCAGTGTTTACCAAATGTCCACGATGTGACATCCAGTAAATTACGTCCAGCTTTTACTGGAAGAATATATATATATATATATATATATATATATATATATATATATATATATTCAGTGTTAAGATAAGGAAGATCCATCTAGGTCATAGTAGGTCTCATTTAAGTATCAAAGTCTGTATCTATCTGGTGTAAGCTATGGAGCACAGCAATGAAATTTGCTTGGAATTTGCTTTTTGCTTTATGTTAAATAAATGTGACTTAAGAAGTTTGGCCTCTGAAAGGGAGCTAAATGTACTTATTTAAAGAATAAAAATGAACTTCCATTCCTTTCAACTTTGGCAAATGATTAACTGTTTGGATCCCCATAATACAAACAGAGACCAAAAGCAGAAAACTAAAGCTCAAGTTGTTTGTGAGATGAGCAGACAATGAGGGTTGCGGTAAAAATCATCAGCTTTTCCTGTTTCCTATTTTCTGTTACTTTTGTGCAAGGTCAAGGTGAGTTTATGTATTTTAATATGTACAATGTTATGCATATAATATGCACTTTAAATAATTTGAACTACCCAGGCATTTGTACAGACGGGGATGTAACTGCATTTGGCAACACAGAGGAGGGAACTTATGGAGATGTTGTTCACTTTGAGTGTATATCTTCTGACAGAAAGTTAGACAGAAGTATTGTCATTAGCTGAGAAAAGACAGGCAAATTGAGTCACCCAATGATCACAGATTTCTGTGCTTCTGTGCTCAAAGCACCTCTTAAATAATTTTTAATTTCTAATATAAAATTCACAGCACCTGATATACTAAATAGACAAGTTGTTGAGCATATGTCAGAATATCGGAAAGATGCCATATTAGATTACAAATATAATCCAGGGTTTATGCCCAGAGAAAGAAAGAAGGGGCAGACCCTCCTCTCTTTGAAGGTTAGGTCCCTACCCTATGGCTGCTGAATGCTTCATGACATCTCATCTGAGTCCACTTGCTGCCACCCAATGAGTTTGGTCGCTGGACGTTATTGTGGCAGCTCCCTCACCTTGGGTGGAGCTGGTACTTAGTGCCCTCTAGAGCAGTGGTTTTCAAATCTGTCCTGGAGGCACCCCTGCCCTGCACATTTTGCCCTCGCTTATCTAACACACCTGATTCAAATCATCACATCATTAGTGGAGACTCCAAGACTTGATTTGGGTGTGTCTAATAAGGGAGACATACAAAATGTGCAGGGCAGGGGTGCCTCCAGGACAGGTTTGAAAACCACTGCTCTAGAGGACGCAGTTTGATGTTCGGAAGGAAAAAGTTATATATGCAACCTTGGTTCCCTGAGAAGGGAACGAGACACTGCGTCCTCTAGCTTTATCGCCATGCTTCAATAAGACAATACCATACGATGTCTTAACAAAAAAATAACCTACAACAAGCTACCTGACTATAAACATATGACATGCCAACTTGAACTGAGATGTGTCTCCATGACAGCTTTTCTTCTGGTGTCCCTGTAGGACCGCAGACTTCGTATCGTGGATGCCAGGAAATTCCGACACACACAAAATCAGGTCCCCATTTTCTATTGGCCGCGAAGGTAAACGTCATAAAGCACAGCGGCAAAAGTTTAACTATTTTGAACTTTGACCACGGTGCACCCAAACTCGCAGACGGTGCGCTTTGGTCAGCGCAGCAACAAATCGGCCTTGCATAGTGCAGGCCAAGAAAATGAATGGGTTTCATAGCGCAGCACAGTGCTTTCCATGTTCAATGTGAAAGCCGCTTAACTGCCTTCATGTGTTTTCGGAAATTTTCTATTTCCCACTTATGCAGTCGTGATTACGAGCTTGTCATATTCAAGTGGTTTAATGTTGAGGGAAAAATGTAGCATTCCATTGGTTGACAATAAGATAAACATTCTCCATGTCATACATGCATTTTGCTGACAATTCTAGAATTTCGGTCAAATACATGCTTATGTCACTGCTTATAAAACATACAATATGCTTCGAATGATCGTTCATATCAGTATATAAATACACTACTTTAGCAACATGACAAAGGGATGTAGTTGTTGTGTGAACAGCATTGACAACAGCAATTGTTGTTCCCTCTACCATGTTTAAAGTGTATGACCTGCCCAACTTGAAAACTGAAAATTATGCTGCGTTCATGGAATATCGTAATTACTGTAATTACAAGATGTAATACAAGACAAAACGCGATGTTCACGGAGCTGTTCACGTTGTCGGACTTATGAATTATGCTTTTCTATGGCAACAATATCAATGCCTAAACAGAGCCTACATTGGTCAGAAGGTATAGCAGTCATGTGGTACATGTTGTAGCTCTCAGAAGACTACCAGTTCACAAATTGTAATTACAAGTTACAAGTTGGAATCTCCTAATTACGGGAATTCTGATACGGCATGAACGCACCTTTGTTTCCGAATTTTCCCGTAACTTTTTTTTTAATAGAAGTGCAGTTTAAAGATTGAATTGAACAAATCTTTGATTTTATTACAGCTAATCCATAGACTATAACTATAAATACTATCATTATAAATGAATAATTTGCATAGTTTCTTTTGTAAATGAAAACACAACATGCTCATTTATCGTCACATGCAGGCATAAACACAATCATAAAGTTCAAACTTTATTTTTTTTCATTTCAATCAGTGTACCTGCAGAGCTCAAGGACAATATTATCCCTGAATGTAAGGGTACACTTTCTTTTTCACACTTTACACTTACACTTTTTTTTTTTTTTGCCTTTTGATTTCTTACATAGCATTATTGCAGAACTAATTATTCAAAAGTTTATACAAGTGACTGATAGCTAAAATTATATCTAGATCCATCCATTGTTCATACTGCTTATCTTCTGGGGGATAATATATATATATATATAGAGAGAGAATTTCAGTGAAATGTCCAGCCATTCACACAGATGGGAATGTAACTGCATTGGGCACACAGAGGAGGGATTTTATGGTGATGTTATACACTTTAAGTGTATATCTGCTGACCAAAAATTAAAACGGAGGTAGCGTGATCAACTGCAAAGAGACTGGTTCCCAACGATCACATATTTCTGTTTTATTCAAAGCACCACTTTATTTATTCTTGTTTATCTCACTTTTCATACAGATTTAACATGCACAGCACCTATCATACCAAATGGAGAAGTTGTTATGCAAATACCAGAATACCAGAAAGGTGCCATTTTAGAATACAAATGCTATCCAGGGTTCAAGAAGAGAGAGGGAATCCCCAAATGCGCTAAATTTGGCTGGACTGTGAAACCAGAATGTGACGGTAATGCACCACTATTACATGATAAACAATTAATGTGGAAAAGTACATTAAAATCTTACTGTCCATGGATAATAATAAAATATCAGTGGCATCACACATGAACTGAAAAATTCTAAAATTAGGTAGCCATTAATTAAGCTTGAGTTAATATATCACTTTGTTGAATCCGGCTAATTTGTGACACATTTGATTTGTAGTTATTGAAAAACAAATATATTCTGAAATATGGTGGAGCTTGATGAATGTAGTCAGATTTGTAGAAATCATGGCATGCTGTAGAAAGGGTCCAATGCATGTTTTGTTTTTTGTTTTTCTTTTTTACATTTTAGGGGTTAAGAGCATTTTAAAGTGCAATTAATGCTTCTATAGACTTTTACAAAACATTATTCTCTGTTCTCTGAAATGTGTCTTTTTTTATTATTATATTAAGGTTTAAAAATGAAAAGAATTCAGTATTCAATAGCTGAATTCAGTCCATTTTTGCATATATTTAATGCGTCATCTCTTCTAACCCTTAAATTATAACCCTAAAATTATATCTTGTACAGAAGTAACCTGTATTCTTCAGTCAACCACATTTGGAATAAAAAAGATCAACCCAGAGGGAAAGACTATTTTCAGAGCAGGAGAAAGTGTGGAGATCACCTGCTCTGAAAAATACTTGCTCATGTTTACAAAAGAAACCAGCAGATCATTTACATGCCAAGCTAATGGAGACTGGGATCATAAGCCTAGTTGTGCAGGTAAGATTATAGAGAAATGCTTCTGGATTTAGTGATGAACTCACTGCATGTTACAAAAAGCATGTGAATCTTGTTTCAGAGATTAGATGTGAAGTTCCACGTGATCAGCATGTCTATAGATCATATGATTACTTCAGGGGTGATATGAAACTGAATTCAGTCCATTTTTGCATATATTTAATGCGTCATCTCTTCTAACCCTTAAATTATAACCCTAAAATTATATCTTGTACAGAAGTAACCTGTATTCTTCAGTCAACCACATTTGGAATAAAAAAGATCAACCCAGAGGGAAAGACTATTTTCAGAGCTGGAGAAAGTGTGGAGGTCACCTGCTCTGAAAAACACTGGCTCATGTTTACAAAAGAAACCAGCAGATCATTTACATGCCAAGCTAATGGAGACTGGGATCATAAGCCTAGTTGTGCAGGTAAGATTATAGAGAAATGCTTCTGGATTTAGTGATGAACTCACTGCATGTTACAAAAAGCATGTGAATCTTGTTTCAGAGATTAGATGTGAAGTTCCACGTGATCAGCATGTCTATAGATCATATGATTACTTCAGGGGTGATATGAAACTGGGAACAAAACTAACTTACTATTGCGAGTATGGGTATGACAAAATGGCAGATAAGGCCACATGTACACAAGACGGATGGACACCAAACCCATTGTGTGCTAGTATGTTTCGCTATTAAATATCACAATACATGCAATACATGCTACATTCTTCATATAATATGAATTAGTCATTTGTATGATGGATGATTGTTTTACAGTAACGTGTGCAGCACCCACCGTCCCAAATGCAAATATTGTGAGAGAATTGAAATCAAAATATGAAGTTTCTTCAAGAATAGAATATCAATGTAGTCCTGGATTTGAACCAGAGGAGCCTGTAGAAATCACTTGTAGTTCCCGTAATCAATGGACAGGCATACAGAAATGCACTGGTATGTCACAGTTTACAGTCATTTTGCATCTAATCCATTTAAATGTCATGATACAAAGAATTTTCTATATCCAATTAAATTATTATATGTCTGTGCTTTGATGAATTCTAATTGGTATGATATATGTTTGTTTTACAGAAAAAATGTGTGCAGCACCCAATGTCCCAAATGCAAAGACTGTGGAAGATCAGCAACAAAACTACAGAATCAATGAAAGAATACATTATCAATGCAGTTCTGGATTTGAACCAAAGCAGCCTGTAACAATCACCTGCAATTCCAAGGCTCAATGGACAGGCATACAGCAGTGCACTGGTATGATGATTTGCATTATTTCATTATTTTAAAACAATAAATATTAGATAAACAAAAATGTTTAGCAAACATATGTTCATCTATCTGTCTATTTATGTTACATTTTGTGCACATTCTTATCAATATAATATGAATTTTCATTAGTATGACTTTTTTGTTTGTTTGTTTGTTTGTTTGTTTTTACAGAAATAATGTGTGCAGCCCCCAACATCCAAAATGCAGTGATTGTTGGAAGTCAGAGACTAAACTACAAAATCAGTTCAAGAATACAATATAAATGTCTTCCTGGATTTGAACCAGAGCAGTCTGTGCAAATCACCTGTGATTCCCATGGCCAATGGACAGGCATACAGCAATGCACTGGTATGCTACAGTTTGATTGATTGATTATTTATTTATTTATTTATTATTACTATTATTATTATTACTACTATTATTATTATTATTATTATTATTATTATTATTTTACTGCAAATCTTCAGACACTTCTTTCTATCCATAGACCATTTTAATAAATAGACACATGAAAAGTGCACAACAGCGTTTGACATATGTACACAAAATGTATTATTAAAAACTGTCATTCACACACACATATATATATATATATATATATCTGAGAAAAAAGGGTGAATAAACAACAGATTTTTGGGCCATTCACATTTATTTTCATTTAAAGATTTTAATTTAAATTAACTATTTGCACTTTTGGTCACATGCCCATGTTTCTGTACCATCAAATGCAACTTTGTGAAGCAGACTATTTTGCTAAGTGACAGTGAAGACACAGAGTTAGGTAGATTATTTGCAAATTGTAATCCGTTACTGATTCCAGATTACATGACAAAAATTGTAGTCAGTAGCATAATCTGTTACATTACATATTTTAGGTAATATAATCAGATTACTTTTTGATTACTTTTGACTTATCACATCGATTTAAATAAGATAATCGTGTAACATAATGATGTAAAAAAAAAAATGCAAAGAATAAGAAATAGTAAGAAAATATGTTTCATTCATTGTAATTAACAACATTAAGTTGTTATAAAGCTGTTTTATTCAGCCTACTGCTTATGCATTGACTTGACTCTTAACTTTTTCAGAATTTTCATGACAAACATTTGTGTTGTTGTGAACAGGCCTTTACTCTAGTTTTATGTCTTGCACAGAAATAACTTGTCAGTTTGAGTCAGCCATATCAGGAGTAAAAGAAATCAACCCGGAGGGAAAAACTGTTTTCAAAGTTGGAGAAAGCGTGGAGATCATCTGCTCTGAGAAACATTTTTTATTTACAAAAGATACCAGTAAAACATTTACATGCCAAAGTAACGGAAAGTGGGACAGCAAACCTGTTTGTGGTAAGATTTTAGAATAACACTTCAGGATGTGATGCTGAATTTATTGTATATTATCTAAATCATCTGAATTCGTATTTCAGAGATTACATGTGAAGTTCCTCATGACCAGCATGTGAGTGGCCCAGAATATTACTTCAGTGGAAATATGAAATTAGGAGCAAAGAGATTTTACAGTTGTAAGTCTGGATATCGTGAAACAGCAGCAGAGGCCACATGTACACAACATGGATGGACACCAAAACCAATGTGTAGTGGTATGTTCAGCTGTGGAGTAAATCTTTACTACTCACATAATATCACATAATTCTAAAATTATACTGATCTATGTTTTTTGTTTGGTTGTTGCTTTTTAGAAATTATGTGTGACCCACCAAGAATACCAAATTCAGAGATTGTGGAAGGTCAGACAAACTACAAAACTGGTTCAAAAATAGAATATAAATGTCGTCCTGGATTTGAACCAGAACAGCCTGTACAAATCACCTGTGAGTCCCAAGGCCAATGGACAGGCATTCAGCAATGCACTGGTATGATACAGCTCGATCTCTTTGATAAAAATAAGACAATATGTTTTTGATATAGCTAATAACTAATAAATTATAAAATAAATAAATAAATATATTTTGTATTAATAAATATACTTTGTATTATGGAGAGAAAAAAAAAAATAAAAGTGAAAGTGAATTTCACTCTAAAATCAAACCATTGATCAACTTATATTGCAGGGCCCAAATCAGACACCATGACACGTCAATAAAATTAAACTTTAATGTCACATACAAACACCAATGACATTCAGTGTTATCCAGTTTGATGATTTTTTCCCCCTAGAAGAAAATGTATTATTTGTTGAAAATTTAATGTTTACATCTTTTATTATTATTTATTTTCAGATGGTACCTGTCAGGAGCAAGAACTTAAAAATATAGAAATTCTTTGGGGATATCCAAGTGTCACTTCACCTTATAAACCTGGACATATCTTAATTTTTCGATGCACTAATGACAACATGAGGTTTTATGGCCAACATTCTATTAAATGCCAGCCAGATGGGAGGTGGAATTACCCATATCCACAATGTGGAGGTACTGACATATTCCAACAACTTCAGATGTTATAGAATTATAGGGATAGAATTTATATGTAGAAATGTTTCAGTCTCATAAAAATATGGTGGTATTTTCCCTACACTAAACTTATTGTAAGACAAAGCAAATGAAGCAAAATTTCTGTGAAAAGGAATTTAAAAAGTTGTTGGAAGCATAGCTGCGGGAACATATTTTATCTGGGGGGTGCTGGGGGTGTGGCTTGATTTAGAATGTAGAGGATTTTAGACAAAATCCTAATATTAAAGGTGCTGTATGTAAGTTTTTGACTCTCCTTAAGCCAAAAAATAGCGTAATATGTTTGTAGATATTTAGGAAACATGTTATTGTTTCAGGCAAATTCCAGGCAGATTCCGGGATGGAATTGCAGTACCCACTTCAACCGTTAGCTGGCAATATTACATGCTGCACAATGCTCTATGAGCAAAGGAACATTAAAACACAGTAAATCAACTCATCAAATTACAGTTCAAGGCTAGTCGCGTGTCCTCAATCTGGCAAACCTGCGTGAGTGCCGAGTCTAAGTAGGAGAAAGCAGTAGAAATGGTTCTCTCCATAATTTTGATTTTGGACTGCAGTACCCATTTCAACTGCTAGCTGTCAATCTTACATACTGCACCTTTAAATAGCCCAAAATATATGCTGCCAAAGTCTGTGTTAATAGTTTTACAACACTGCAACACCGGTTGTGTCACTTAACCATCGTGGCATTGTGATCTTTTATAGTAATAAAAATCATTTAGTTCATTTAGAGCAGTGGTTTTCAATCCTGGTCCTGGGGACCCACTGCTCTGCACATTTTGTATGTCTCCCTTATCTGACGCACTCACTTCAGTACATGGATCTCTCTCCTAACGAGCTGATGATCTGAAACAGGTGTGTTAAATAAGGGAGACACACAACATGTGCAGAGCAGTGGGTCCCCAGGACCAGGATTGAAAATGTAATTGATGTAATTGAACAGATACTACAATTACAAACTGAACGCGGCTGCTTAATGCAGCCTGCCAAACAACAGTGGCGCGTCACAGATCAGAGTCAGATTTCATTTAGTGAGTCGAGCTGACAGACAAGAAGAGTGAGGTGAGACCGTTTATTTAAGGTGATTTTGAAAGTTATGCTTTCATAAGTATGCTTTTCAATTTTTTTTTTTGTTTAACTCTGTGTAAGTTATTTGTTATTTCAGGCGTAGCCTATAGCATGGTGTGTTTTATTCATTTCAATAATAAATGAATCATTCTATGTTTAATATAGACTAAGTGAGTTTGCTGTTGTTGTCTGTTCAATCAATTGACGCCGAATTCTTGCTAATTCACAAGTGAAAGTAAAATGCGAATATCCATTTACAAGCTATTGAAAAAAGAAGACTATAGGGAATAGATGAACATACAAATCAATGAAGACAGACCTATATGCGAACCAATACATATTTGTGTTTTTGTGATTTTAGTTCAGGAATTTATTATTTAATATTTCTATTATTTAAGTTAATTGGGAATGATCGAGGGCACAAGGAAAACCTTAGACCCAGCCCTGCGGTGGGTCACGGTGCAGCCATGGTTCCCACGACCATGTTTGGGATGGGAGTGTTTATTTTAGCTAAAATGCAGTGAATTATATAGAGTATATCAGTATGTATCTGAATTTTCACAAGAATGTAGCTAGCGTCACATTTTTCGGGAAGAAATGTTTCTATTAATCAAAATCACATGAATTAAAAGTATCACATGAATTCAAACATTATTTTTTTTACCATCTAAACAACTGAACAAATTTTATATTTAATATGCTTTGCACTGAATTTGTTTCTCTAGGAACGGTTCAGTGTTCCAAACCAACAAAGAACTTGCAGTTTGTGACACTGTCAGATGAGAAAACTGAATACAGCAACTCTGAGACACTGACATACACATGCAAAAAACCATACAATGAAATTCCAGGAGGAGTTTTGATGTGTCAAAATGGAAACTGGAATGGAACATTTGACTGCACAAGTGAGTCGCCAAGAAATCTTGCATTTACAAATGTGGATGTAGACTGTATCACTGACAGATTTGCAAATAAGTACAGATACAGCAGGGAAAATAAGTATTTGACACATCAGCATTTTTATCAGTAAGGGGATTTCTAAGTGGGCTGTTGACACAAAATTTCCACCAGATGTAGCCATCAAGCCAAATATTGAATTCATACAAAGAAATCAGAACATTTAAGTATACAAGTTGAGTCATAATAAATAAAGTGAAATGACACAGGGAATAAGTATTGAACACATGAAGATAACAAGGTGCAAAATGGCATAGAAAGCCAGGAGATCACCTGAAATCTGTCAGTATTGAGAGAGAAACCCTGCCCCCTATCAGTACTAATTGATATCAGCTGCTTTAGTCCAAATTGATGGCCTATAAAGGCTTCTCATTACCCAGGTAAAAGCTAAGAACTCTCTCAAGATCTTTGTAATCTTATCGTTGAAAAGCATTTTGATGGGAATGGTTATAGGCGCATTTCCAGAATGCTGAATGTTCCTGTGAGCACTGTGGGGGCCATTATCCGGAAATGGAAAGAGCATCAGTTCACCATAAACCGGCCATGATCAGGTGGTCCACGTAAGATCCCTGTCCGAGGTGTCCAAAGAATAATCAGGAGAGTTCTCCAAGAGCCAAGAACCACTCAGGCAGAACTTCAGGAAGACCTTGCATCAGCAGGTACTGTTGTTTCAAAGAAAACTATAAGCAATGCATTGTATCTCCATGGCATCCATGCACGCTCATTACGCAAGACTCCATTGCTGAATAAAAAGCATGTTGAGGCTCGGTTAAAGTTTGCGAAACAGCATTTGGAGAAGCCTGTGGATTATTGGGAGACTATAGTATGGTCAGATGAAAGCAGAATTGAACCTTTTGGCAGTCATTCTACACACCATGTTTGGAGAAGAAATGGCACTGCCCACCACCCCAAGAACACCATACCAACAGTTAAGTTTGGGGGTGGAAGCATCATGGTTTGGGGCTGCTTTTCAGCAAGGGGTACTGGCAGACTTCACATTATTGAAGGCAGGATGAATGGAGAAATGTACCGGGACATTCTGGATAAAAATCTGCTGCCATTTACCAGAAAGCTGAAAATGAAAAGAGGGTGGACATTTCAGCAAGACAATGATCCCAAACACAATGCCAAGGAAACAAAGAAGTGATTTCAAAGAAAGAAAATCAAGTTGCTTGAATGGCCCAGGCAATCACCTGACCTAAATCCCATAGAAAATCTATGGAGAGAACTGAAGGTCAAAGTTCATAAAAGAGGCCCAAGGAACCTTCGAGATTTAAAGACCAAAATGGGCCAGAATCACTCCTGAGCAATGCAGACGACTGGTCTCTCCATACAAGAGGAGTCTAGAAGCTGTAATCACCAACAAAGTCTTTTCTACAAAGTATTAAATAAAGTGTGTTCAATACTTATTCCCTGTGTCATTTCACTTTATTTATTATGACTCAACTTGTATACTTAAATGTTCTGATTTCTTTGTATGAATTCAATATTTGGCTTGATGGCTACATCTGGTGGAAATTTTGTGTCAATAGCCCACTTAGAAATCCCCTTACTGATAAAAATGCTGATGTGTCAAATACTTATTTTCCCCGCTGTATAGAAGTGCTGTTAAACATAAATTATGCTATTATTTGTTTAGGTAAGATCTGCCCACCTCCCCAGTATCTTGAAAATGGAGACTTTGACACTGTCAGTAAAAAAGATAATGTAACCACAGCAGTATCTTACACTTGCCAGCCTTACTTTGTGCTTACCAAGAAACAGGACATTTATAAGTGTGTGGATGGAAAATGGGAGACTCCTCCAAAATGTCTGAGTGAGTCACTTTTGTTATTTTCATTCATAATTGTTTTGTACTGTTTTTAACGTTATGCCTGTCTGTTGTAGAACCTTGTGAAATTGATGACATTGTTGAGAAGTACAATCTACAGCCTCCTACAGGAAAGGTCTTTATAAGGCATGCTGAAAAGTACAGACTTAATTGTAAAGATGGGTGGAATACTGGAAGTGAGATGAAAGCGTATGTGGACGTGTCGTGTTCCAGCGGGAACCTACAGATTGACAAAAGTTGTGAGTATAGTCTTGCTTTCAGAACCTGAATTCGTCATATTGTTGATCTGTACAATTATTGATTTATTATTTATGTGGTTTTTCTTTAGGTGATACACAAAATCAATGAAAATATACCACAGTGGTAATTGAGGTTACCCAAAAAAGTTATTTTTATACCTTTTTACAAAAGAGGACATCCCTTAAAGGAGGTTTCGAGAGATTTTGTCAGGTCTAGCTCACGTCTGGTACAAATATGCCCCCATAGTAAAGTATGTACATGCAAACTTGTACATATATCCCATTCAGCTACAAATGTAAAAATTTTTATATTATCTTGCAGAAATTGTATTTCTTATCTGTTTGGCCATTCCTTAAACAACCCTTTTAATTAAAAAATGTTAATAATTACACTGACTTTGGTATGGATTTTTGTGTAACATATTGCTCACATTGTATTTTGCATTGTATTTTATTAAGCCAAAATATATTTTGCTCACAATTTTGACAAGAGATCAGAGAGCCAATGAGGTTTGTGTACAGTGTTTTTCTCTTCTTTATACGGTGTTGAGTGTGTTCACTTCAAATTATTTAATATTACACTAAAAAGCTGAATGTTTGTAAGAAACATAACCATCATTAAGATATTTTTAAACTTCAAACTCTTGCTTTCAGCTAAATACAGTGGTAACACTTTATTTTGATGGTCCCTTTTGAACATTCTGTTGACACAGATTCAATGTTGCACCTATGTCAACTAACTCTCATTAGAGTATTAGTTGACTGTCTGCTTAATATCTGCTAACTCTTTTTGTGATGGTCTCCCAACAGACATTCTACTGACTATAAGTAACTTTGCAAGTACATGTCAACTTACTTTAACCCTAACCCTACCACTCTACTAATACTCTACACTCTAATGAGAGTTAGTAGACATGTAGGTAGGTGTAATGTTACTTATAGTCAACAGAATGTGTTAAAGGGACCATCAAAATAAAGTAAAACCGCACAGATCAAGCATTTAAACCCAAGCTACTTTCACATATCTCTTATCACACTGCAGTCTGGAACTTTTGTAAATGCTATCTTGCTCGTCAGTTATCAAGTTTAGTGAAAACGTTCTCAAAGGACTCAGGTAAATATACTGTTGTAATATTGTTGCAGTTGTGCTGCTAGGTACGTTTTTGTACATTGTAATACACTATATAAGCTGTGAAATGACAAACTTTCAATATTCTGATATTTAACTAAACAATACACGTGTATTTGGCAAGAGGCCAAACCTTTTGGTCCAAAGCTACTGTAGCACATGAGGCCTAATTTTGCAATTGCAGTTACATGTATATTTTGCAATGGCTGTGTTGTTGCAATGTTTGTAAGCTTGTATATTATGAAACTTTTGTTGATTCTGTTGATTGCATTCTTTAAGTTCAGCCTTCAGCCCTGTTATCCAACCTACGATAACATGATAAAATTAATAATTTTCTTTAAGAAGTTGTTGCTCATTCTAGGGTTTTCGATGAATAGAAAATAAAACTGCTCATATAATATTTAGTTTGACATCTAGGATGTCAAAAAGGTGAAATAAGAAAACACTCTAACATTTTGACCCAATTTATTGCATTTGCCAAAACTCAGCAAACACATGTGAACTATTTATACACAAAGTTAAAGACCTTTGAGTTTAACATTTCAGTGTTTACCAAACATCCACAAGGTAAGATCCAGTAAATGACGTCCAACATTTACTGGGAAAGAAAAAAAAAAAAAGGTCATATACGAAACAAACATTTTTGAGTTTTAAGTATCAAAGTCTTTATCCATCTATCTCTGTTTTTTAGTTGTTTAGTTTTTAGTGCAGTTTTGTAATAGCAGTTACAGATCTATTTTGCAATGGTTGTGTTATTGCAATGTTTGTAAGTATAACACCCCTGTGACTGTTTGTTTGGT
Source organism: Cirrhinus molitorella (assembly GCA_033026305.1). Taxonomy (NCBI): domain Eukaryota; kingdom Metazoa; phylum Chordata; class Actinopteri; order Cypriniformes; family Cyprinidae; genus Cirrhinus; species Cirrhinus molitorella. The sequence goes on along the minus strand of CM065121.1, from coordinate 24,478,943 downwards.
TTCTCCAATTTGTCTGCCCATATTTGGTTTTCCTGTCATTATCGTTTATCCCCATCACCTGTTTGTATTCAATTAAGGTCCCTTTATAAGTTGCATTCAGTTTGTGTTTCTTTGTCTGGCAATAAGATTATTTTGGTTCCTGCCTGTTCCTGTCAGTGGATTATCCTATTGTGGATTTAATTAAAGACTTTGTGTTTGATTAGACGTGCATCTTGTCTATCTCCTTGTACAAACTGTAACAGATTGCCGGAACCCAACTACAGCAACAGTAAACGACTTGTTTATCCTCTGTTTTATTTCAATTGTTTTTCCTCAGTGTTTTATTATTTAATTTTTTTGTATTCACCCATGAATGACCCATCCGTCCTCATCCTCCTGCTGGAGCAGGGGGAATACTCTCTCAAGGACCACACCAACGACACCTTTGCATTCCTGTCCGAGTATATATGCTTCCCAGATAGCAGCCTGTGCAATTTCTACCATCGTGGACTAAATCCTGCCACTAAAGCGCTGCTATCCACTGAGGGTCCATAAGAGAGCCTCCAGTCTTCATCAAATGGGTGCTGGCATCCTGTGGATCACCTATGACCATCAAGATCACTGTGAAGGACGCCAGCCCCACTCCAGGTCCAGTGCCCAGCCTTTCATCACCCACAGCACAAAGCATCAGCCCGAGCCCACCGTGACTGGAGGATTGCCCCGGAGCCTGAGCACATCACGTCCGACTGGGTGGGAGAGCTGGCTACAGCGTCTGCGATGGTGGGAGTCAATGTGGAGTGAGAGGGGGCACTGCACCACCAGTGAGGGTGAGCTTGAACTGGACACTGGGGACTTGATAGACTTTTCATCCAAGGTCATTACTGAGATAAACCAAGTTTTCCACCCACACTCCCTATCTTGCCTCATCCATGCACCTTTGCATCCGCCATGCCACTGTTGCCTCCTGGCAGACCCCCTTCTCACCCTCAGCGCACCATCTGTGCGGTGGGCTCGGCACAGGTCTGCCCATCTCCGTCGCCGTCATGGCTGGAAGGATCCCTCACCTTCGCCTCCAGCCTCCGAGTCCCAGACTCCGCCTCGGCCCTCCGACTCAGCGGCTCCACCATGGCACCTAGCTCCCTCATTTACACCATCGCCCGTCTGCCCACCAGTTCCACCGGGCTCCCTCACCCCTCCAGCTCCACATTGATTGGGTGTCGACCCACCATTGCCTCAGGACTCCACTTCTCTGGCTGCACCTCAGCGCTCCGTCCCACTGGTTCCGTTGGGCTGCTTCCTCCATTCAGCTCCGCCTCAGTCCTCTGTCACTCTGGCTCCAGCACTAACCTACAGATCTCTGTCTCCACCTTTTGATTTTAGTAAATGATTAACTTTTTGATCCACCATCATACAAGCAGACCAAAATCAGAAAAAAGTGTGTGAGGTGAATAAGGTGAGCTGAAACTTCCTGTACAAATCATTAGTTTTTCCTGTTTTCTGCTTTCTTTTACCTTTGTGTTAAGTGAGTTAATTAATTAACTAGAATGTAGAATACTATACATATTATATGCACTTCCAATAATTTAAAGTGAACTTAAGTGGTTTTAGAGAGTGTTGAGTATGATACATCTTTGTATGTGTGTTTGTTTGTGATTCTCAGAATGTCTTCAAAAGGACATTACATTTGAAAACACAGAACCAGTTGCAAAAGCCACATACACTGATGGTGAAACAGTGAGAGTATACTGCAGGACAGGTTATAGTGGCTTGTATAGATTAAAGTGTGTAACAGGAGAAACCAAAAGTTTTCCACTCACTGGCTGGGCACTGGGTCTGGAGTGGGGCTGGCAAGGGGAGCCCTTTGAACCTCTGAGTCAGAAGAGCAGTAGTGCTCCTGACTGCACTGGCTTCTGTTAAGATGGTAGGGGACCTTCAGGCATTTTCGTTCGACGAATTGTGCCTAGGATTCAGACTGACCTATTCTCAAATTATCCTGAGCCCCACCCTGGATGCATGCCCAAGGTTCCCACCACGCCTTTCAGGCACTGCCCTAGGAAAAGGCAGATCCAGCCCTTGCTCTACTCTGTCCTGATTGCGCCTTGCGCTTATACGTGGACCGTATGCAGAACTTTAGGACCTCAGACCAGCACTTCATCTGCTATGGAGGACAAGAGAAAAGCTGGATAGTGGATGCCATAGTCTTGGTTTACTAAGCTCAACCTAACACTTTTGTGAAGTTTTATAATCTCCATATAGAGCCTGTGTCCGCTTATGTACTTTCATCAAGTAGCCAGTAAACACCAGCACCCACTTGGCGTCTGTCACGCTTGCTTCGCCATTCTTTTCTACACACCAGACATCTGTGCTTATTTGCTTTACAGGTGAGTTCTTCTCATGGCAAACCCTGTTTGGAGTTTCTCCAGCACCCTTGGTAGTCAGATGTAGGAGGGTGTTAGACACCAGGTCTAGCACTCAGGTGTATGGCCAGGGTCAGCCCTTGTGCTAGGCTAGGTGCCAATGCGTTTGGGTGTTCCCACACGTGTATTCTTCCACAGTACGGCTTCCCTCACAGTGAGCCTGTGTCTTACCCTGGCAGAGCTGCTCTGCCGTCTTTGCTCGGTATTGATTTCTCCTAAGCTAGGCTGAGTCTACCACAGAGGCCTTCCATATGTAGCAATGCCCTGATAAGCCAGTCCATGTAATTTATACATAATACCTCCTACATGTGGTCTCTTTAGTGTTCTCTTATGGGGGTATGCTTTTCTCTGTGTTGTCCCAGTGTATCACTGTACGAAACAGCAGTGATGGACACTTCTTTGTCTAAGCCGAATCCTGCATTTGTTGGTTTACACAGGGCACTAGAAAGGGGCAGCAATAATGGCGCTTTGGTAGGGATCCCAACTTGCCAGTCGTTCTGACATAACGTTGAACATGACTGACTAAAAGGGAACATCTCTGTTACGTATGTAACCCTCACTCCCTGAAGGAGAGAATAGAGACTGACTGGCCACTGGCCGGTTTTCTTACACTCAAAGTCAATTTATGCATTGACTTGACTCTTAACTCTAATGGTATGTGATAATCGGACAGAATTTTCATGACAAACATTTGTGTTAGCGTGAACAGGCCTTTACTCTAGTTCTGTCATGACAACTCTCTGAGGGATTGGCATGGTAATGTACATGACAATGTTAATGTATTTGGTCTTGGCAGAATAGATCTGCTACGCTGCTGCTGCGGCAGAGCAAGTACCGAGACTTGCTACTGCCAGTACATCCACAACATGCTGCTGTAAGCATGTAAGAAATACTGCTGCTGCACATATAACATATGAATAACCCCCATAGCATACATGAATCACCTCATAGCAGATCTATACAGGTGGAGCTGGGGAAGGTGGAGAGTTCTGAAGCATGCTGCAAAACTGCTACATCTAGCACTAGTCATATATTTGAATGTTGAATGTTGCCATGTGATTATGATGTCATGTTGTCAGATTAGACCCCTCGGACTGCTGTAGTGATTTTCTATCACCTTTTTATGGAGACAGCGCCCTGGGGTTGTTTCGCTTACTGTGTTTTCACCCTTTTTACGGTCTAAAGTTTCCCGACCTGTTATATAGGTTACGTGGCTTAAAAGGAACTACTGTGATAGAAGAATAATAACTATGTATGCTGAAACTGTACTGTACCCTACAATATTCACAGTAACAAAGAATTAAGTGTCTGTAAGTTTAAACACTCACTCAAAGACAATTTTCCCAATAAATTATATGTATTGTATCTCAAATATAGACAATAAAATGAAAATAAATTTGCTTAATGCAAGGTGTAACAATTCACAACATAATCAGATATTCAAAATAAAATTCAGGTTAAAGTCTCTTTACATTTTAACAAGTTTCAAATATTCCAAACCCAAACACATCCCTTGCAAGCTTGTATTCATTGGGGCCTGTAAATGATGATACAGTTATTCTCAAAAATGAAAATTAACAAAAATTTTACCTCAATCGGAATTTCTCTCTCCATGTTTACCATCCAAAGGATGAGAGCAAGATGTGACAGAAGGCGGTGGAATGATGGGTTCAGCCACGTCAAATGAGATCTACCCGAACTCGGCGAACACCAGATAGCTTTGATTCGCGAGGCAGATGACGCAGCTACTGCCTCGGGACCGGAGGAACTCTGAATGGCACTTCGTAGCTCAGAGCGCTATCCGATTTTCCGTCCGATGTCAGAAAGTTTTTTTAAGAAAGATGTACAGTCTCCTTAATCGCTCTGCATGTATCGTCCTCTGAGTTAACTGATGAAACAGAACGATCTAGAGAACACAGGCCGAGTTGTCCACCCAAACTTACAACAATGTGATATAGGTAGGGCTGGGCGATATATATTGATCGATAAATTCATGTGCATCTCATCAGTAAAGCCGTTTTTTTGATTAGCGGTAAATCTCCATCACCTGTTTTCAAATGGAGCGCCAGTTAATACACAGAGCCGTAGATCACTGAAAAGCTACCCCAATGAATCACCCGGGAAACTGAACCCGATATTGCGTACCTTGTCAGTGATCTACGGCTCTGTGTATTAACTGGCGCTCCATTTGAAAACAGGTGATGGAGATTTACTGCTAATCAAAGAACCAGCTTTACTGATGAGATGTGCATAATATCGATATAAATATATCGCCCAGCCCTAGATATAGGCCAGGGACTTCGGGCTGAAACCCCTTGTTACATCACCTAACGATATAGATTAGTATCTGGCTTTCGTTTGGAAAGGTCCTAATTTACACGTACATGTTTACTCTTTAACACATTTAATGCTACCGTCTTTTCTCCTATCCCTTTCTCTTTCTTTTTTTCCTTTTGCTCCGCCCCTTTTCCCTCTGACCTGGTCCATCATTCATCACTAGGGATGTGCACATCGATGCTGGAGTATCAATATATCGATACCAAATTAGAAGCTTTTGAGTATCGATATTTTCTAAAAAGTATCAATATTTTAACTATATTAATAATTTCTGCATAACTTTAGCGCTGTGTACATGATTGACGGTGATGTTACACATTTCTGCCGCAGAACGTGAGTGATCATGTACCTGTGCCATTCAGATGTGCATTTTCCAAAACGTGATTAGTGATCGTGTTCAGTTGCTGACACTCGGGAATGCGCACAAAGGGTTTATATGCTTGCTATTTTCTCTGATGTTACTTTCACTTTCAAACAAGATCAGCAAGGAGGGGAAAGGATGTAAAAGGGGGAACAGCCGTATTAAACGGTAGTCGACTTTGATGGATAGCATCACTGCTTTAAGTCAGATGCTGATTGATCTGCACAAATCGAACACAACTTTATGCGTTCTGCAGACGGTGTGCCCATGCTCCTCCAATTAATTATCTATTAATTATCAATTAGTTTCTGCAGTTTTGCGGTATTTCTCCTGCTCATCTCGGGTCTGTTCGTGCAGAACAGTCGTGCATTAACATCATACACCCGACAGGAGCTTTTGGATATAAGTTTGCGCATTTCCGACAGTTTTATCAGCAATCTTCATCTCGCTCCTGAGATCGCCAAAACAACCGAGGCTGCGCACACTACCCGGCCGGGCGGAAGTGCTCGAAGGCGGCGTCGAGACCGTAAACAAAGGAGGGGGAAGCGCGGAGGACTGAGAGCTAAGCTAAAGCTAACACCACACCGGCTCTCTCTTCCCAGCATTTTCCTCACCAATGTAAGGTCTTTGATGAACAAAATGGACGAAATTCGACTCCGCATTAGCCACAGCAAGAGGCTTTTGAACTGCAATGTTATGATTTTCACCAAAACATGGCTAAACAGCGGCATACCGGACAATGCTATTGACCTAGCTGGACACCAAACATTCCGAGCAGATAGATCGGCTGATGACACCGGTAAGACCAGAGGCGGAGGATTATGCATTTATGTTAACAAAGCTTGGTGCACGAACTCTGTTATTGTTGTCAAACACTGCTCAGCTAACCTAGAGTTTCTCATGGTTAAGTGCAGACCGTTTTATCTGCCGCGGGAGTTTACATCAGTCATTGTAACCGCTGCTTACATTCCTCCCGACGCTGATGCCAAGCTCGCAATGAATGAACTTCATGCGGCCATCAGTAAACAACAGACTGCTCACCCGGAGGCTGCATTTATTGTTGCGGGGGCAGACTTTACACTCCAGGACAGGTTTCAAAATACTGACTGGAGTATATTTGCTTCTGAGGCCACATGTGGCCTTCATACGGACATAGACAGCTACACCTCCTCTGTTCTGGATTACATCAACACCACCATAGACAGTGTTACAACTCAGAAGCAAATCACCACATACCCAAATCAGAAGCCATGGATGAACAAGGAGGTGCGCCTCCTGCTGAGGGCACGCAACACAGCCTTCAGATCAGGTGATGCACAGGCCTACAGCACATCCAGCACAGATCTGAAGAGGGGCATCAAAAAGGCCAAGCACTGCTACAAGCTAAAGATAGAGGATCACTTTTCCAACTCAGACCCTTGACGCATGTGGCAGGGCATCCAGGCCATCACTGACTACAAACCCAGCCATTCCACCCCGATAGACACAAATGCTTCTTTCCTGAACGAGCTTAATGACTTTTATGCTCGCTTTGAGGAAGACAATAAAAGAACTGCCACTGGGTTTACACCTTCAAAGAACCATCAGACCATCACATTAACCTCCACAGATGTGTGTACTGCACTGAGCCGGATCAACATGCGCAAGGCTGCTGGACCAGACGGCATCCCCGGCCGCGTACTTAGGGCATGTGCGGAGCAGCTTGCTGGGGTTTTTACAGACATTTTTAACATGTCCCTCGCTCAAGCAGCTGTGCCAACTTGCTTTAAATCCACCTCCATTGTGCCAGTGCCAAAACACTCAAAACCATCATGCCTTAATGACTACCGCCCTGTAGCACTCACACCCATTATTATGAAGTGCTTTGAACGGCTGGTTCTGGAACACCCAAAAGACTGTCTTCCATCTGCACTAGACCCACACCAATTTGCATACCGGACCAATAGGAGCACAGAGGATGCAGTCTCCATAGCATTGCACTCTGTACTCACACACTTGGACAATAAGAACACTTATGCACGAATGCTGTTTGTCGACTTCAGCTCGGCATTCAACACTGTCATCCCCTCCAAGCTAATAACTAAACTTGGAGATCTGGGCATAAACACCTCACTCTGTGACTGGATTATGGACTTTCTGACCAACAGACCTCAACATGTTAGGTCAGGTCTCACCTGCTCCACCACCATCATGCTCAACACTGGTGTACCACAAGGCTGTGTGCTGAGCCCTTTCCTCTACTCCCTCTTCACCCACGACTGCAGAGCCTTGAATGGATCAAATACCATCATCAAGTTTGCAGACGATACTACGGTGATCGGTCTCATCAGCAACAACGATGAGACTGCCTACAGGGAGGAGGTCCAGCACTTGGCTAGATGGTGCACAGAAAATAACCTGCTCCTTAACACCACCAAAACTAAGGAGCTGATTGTAGACTTCAGGAAGGAGAGAGGAGGCACACATGATCCCATCCACATTAACGGGATGGCTGTTGAACGTGTCTCCTGCTTCAAGTTCCTGGGGACCCACATCTCAGAAGACCTGTCCTGGACCACCAACACCTCCAGCCTGGTCAAGAAGGCCCACCAGCGACTCTTCTTCTTGAGGACACTGAAGAAAAATCAGATGTCCCCAGCCATCCTGGTGAACTTTTACCGCTGCACAATAGAGAGCATACTAACCAACTGTGTCACAGTCTGGTATGGAAGCTGCTCTGTTGCGGAGCAAAAAGCACTGCAGCGGGTGGTGAAAACTGCCCAACGCATCACTGGGACTCTGCTCTCTGCCATCAAAGACTTGCAGAGGAAAAACTGCCTGCGTCGTGCACGCAGTATTTTGAAGGACCCCTCTCACCCCGCCCATAGACTGTTTTCTCTCCTGCCTTCTGGCAGGCGCTTCAGGAGCCTCCGGACCAGAACCAGCAGACTGAGGAACAGGTTTTTTCCCAGAGCTGTCACCTTACTGAACTCTCGCTGATTCCATTGCATCTCCTTCACACCTTCACTCCCCTCATCACACTCATACCTCTTAATAAACTATAACACTCATATTTGCACTATTAAACTTAGATTTGCACTACAGGATCGCTCATATGCACTAAGGGACTTTTCTAATATTTCTAATATTCATTTGCACTACCTGTCTGTCTATACTTTCAATAATTGTATAATTGCAACATATATTATACTGCAATTCACTATATCCATTGCACTGTTACCTCTGGTTAACTTCTGCTCATAATTTCACTTGCAGTATTTAATATTTAATATTTAATATTCTGTTCACCATCTAATATACACTGCACATCATTGCACAATGTAGATATTCCATTTGTAAATTTCTGTCTATAGTATATAACCATCTGTATATTATGTTTATAGTACATACTCCACTTGTAACTTTCTGCTTGTAGTAAATAGCCATCAATATATAATGTTCATAGCACATATCCATCTGTAATATATTACTATAGAAATGCTTTATCTACACTTAAATTATTTAACTTATACCCTGTTTTTTACTGCTTATTGCACTTCTGGTTAGACCTAAACTGCATTTCGTTGCATTGTACTTGTACATGTGTAATGACAATAAAGTTGAATCTAATCTAATCTAATCTATTAACGGTTTAAGTAAATAAATTTGTTAAGAAAACTGAGGGGGCACACATTCTTTCTGAGGGGGCAATGCTAAATACTACAAAACTGTAGAAAGTTGGAGATAAAAATGGTCTGAAAGTATGCACAGTTTATGTTGGTATTTTAGTTTATTTTATTAAGATTTATGTTGTTTTATTCAGTATTTTTTTCTTTTTTTTTTTCTTTTTTTGAAAAATAGTTTATGTATAGTACAATATACTTTTCAAGATTAAGAAAAAACATCTGGCTCACAAATAAGAAATAAGAGTGAAAATATGCATATGTTGTTGGTATTGTTTATTTTATTATTTTATTTCTGTTTAATAAATATTTTTGGCTGTTTAAACACTTATTTGTTGTCAAATTTGCTGTTCTAATAAATTTGTTATTAATGGTCAGTATCTGTTTGTAATTTGCCTTTACATATAATGACCTTTTTAAAAAATATACACTGCTCAAAAAAATTAAAGGAACACTTTTTAATCAGATTATAGCATCAATTTATTAAACTCATGTGATATTGATCTGGTCAGTTGAGTAGCAGAGGGGGTTGTTAATCAGCTGCTTTGGTGTTAATGAAATTAACAACAGGTGCACTAGATGGTCAACAATGAGATGACCCCCAAAACAGGAATGGTTTTACAGGTGGACGCAACTGACATTTTTTACCGCTCATGTTTTCGGACTGTTTTTCACTAGTTTTGCATTTGGCTAATGCCACTGTCACTACTGGTAGCATGAGGTGATACCTGGACCCTACAGAGGTTGCACAGGTAGTCCAACTCCTCCAGGATTGCACATCAATATGTACCATTGCTAGAAGGATTGCTGTGTTTCCCAGCACACTCACAGGAGCATGGAGGAGATTCCAGGAAACAGGCAGGTACTCTAGGAGAGCTTGACAGGGCCGTAGAAGGTCCTTAACCCATCAGCAGGACTGGTATCTGCTCATTTGTGCAAGGAGGAATGACCTCCAGCAATGTCTCTCCAGTGTTGTGAATGTCTCTGACCAAACAATCAGAAACAGTCTTCATGAGGGTGGCCTGAGGGCCCGACGTCCTCAAGTGGGGCCTGTGCTCACTGCCCAGCACCATGGAGCCCGATTGCCATTTGCCATTGAACATCAGAATTGACAGGTCCATCATTGGCGCCCTCTTTTCGCAGATAACCCTGAGCACATGTGACAGACGTGAAAGGGTCTGGAGGGTCATCCTAACACATGACCCAGTCCATATCAGTATAGATATCCATCATGATATATTTCCCTATTGAGATCTAATGTGTTTTCAAAGTGTTCCTTTAATTTTTTTGAGCAGTGTATATATAAATATAATAACATTATTTTGAAAATTCACATTTAAAATAATAAGTGGTATCGGTATCGGTATCTCTAATTTTTTTTTTTTTTAAAGTATCGGTATCGTATCGCATTAAAAAATTGTGGTATCACCCATTCCTATTCGTCACCGACAAGGTAAGAAAATTGCATTACTTTGAAATCAAAATACAATGTTTTTTTTTTCTCTTAAAATTGCAACATTTTACATTATAATACAGAATATAATATTTAAACAAATAACACCGAACAATTAAAAAAAAAAAAAATTTGTTCACCCTGTTACACTGCATTCTAGAGTTTCATGCTCTATTTTTATGTCTTCTACAGAAGTAACTTGTCAGTTTGAGTCAACCATAGCAGGAGTATAAGAAATCAACCCAGAAGGAAAAACTATTTTCAAAGTTGGAAAGAGTGTGGAGATCATCTGCTCTGAAAAGCATTTTTAATTTACAAAAGATACCAGCAAATCATTTACATGTCATAGTAATGGAAAGTGGGACAGCAAACCTGTATGTGGTAAGATTATAGAGAAACACTTCAGGATTTGATGCTGAATGTACTGTATATTATCAAAAGCATCTAAATCGTATTTCAGAGATTACATGTGAAGTTCCTCATGACCAGCATGTGGAAATATGAAATTGAGAGCAAAGAGATCTTACAGCTGTAAGTCATGAAATGGCTTAAGAGGCCACATGTACACGAGACGGATGGACACCAAACCCACTATGTGATGGTATGTTCAGATGTGGAGCTGGGACAGATTAAAGCACAAGCCTACCGGTGGAGCATTAAAATTGTTACTACTCACATAATATCGAACTATAAGATTATGTTGATGTGTGTATGGTTTTGTTTTGTTTTTTTTAGAAGTTGTGACCCACCAAAAATCCCAAACGCAGAGATTGCAGGCGGTCAGAAACTAAATTACAAAATCAATTCAAAAATAGAATATAAATGTTGTCCTGGATTTGAACCAGAGGAGCCATGTAGAAATCACCTGTGATTCCCAGGGCCAATTGACAGGCATACAGCAATGCACTGGTATGTTATGACAATTCTCTGAGGGATTGGCATGGTAATGTACATGAGAATGCACTGAGACAATGTGCACAATAATCAGGAGAGTTCTCCAAGAGCCAAGAACCACTCAGGCAGAACTTCAGGGAAGACCTTGCATCAGCAGGTACTGTTGTTTCAAAGAAAACTATAAGCAATGCACTGAAAATCTATTGAGAGAACTGAAGATCAAAGTTCATAAAAGAGGCCCAAGGAACCTTCAAGATTTAAAGACCGTTTGTGTGGAAGAATGGGCCAGAATCACTCCTGAGCAATGCAGACGACTGGTCTCTCCATACAAGAGGAGTCTAGAAGCTGTAATCACCAACAAAGGCTTTTCTACAAAGTATTAAATAAAGTGTGTTCAATACTTATTCCCTGTGTCATTTCACTTTATTTATTATGACTCAACTTGTCATTACTTAAATGTTCTGATTTCTTTGTATGAATTCAATATTTGGCTTGATGGCTACATCTGGTGGAAATTTTGTGTCAATAGCCCACTTAGAAATCCCCTTACTGATAAAAATGCAGGTAATGAATCTAGAATATATGAAAGTTTCAGTTTTTGAAATGAATTACAATAAAAAAAAAAAAAAATGAAAATTTCCTCATGATTTACTCACCCTCAAGCCATCCTAGGTGTATATGACTTTCTTCTTCCAGACGAACACAGTCAGAGTTGTTTTTAAATTTATCCTGGCCCTTCCAAGCTTTATAATGGTGGTGGATAGTGGCTATTATTTTGAAGTTCCAAAAAGCACATATATCCGTTGTAAATCCGATGGGCTCTGTGAACAAATCAGACTATTTGTTTCTTATTAGAGTTGCTTTACAGCAAAATTTAATTCTGTTTGCAGAATTAAAATATTTATTCATATATGTAATTTATATACCATATGACTGTGATATTATTATTATTTAATATCTTTTAAATAATCAGTACTGTAAAATGCTATAGAGATAAAAGTGATGTCATTTGACTTATGTGCCACAGAGATTAAAGTACAATTTAGGTCCTAGTAAGGTTTTTTTTTTTTTTTTTTTTAAACAGCGATAGTTTGTAGTTTACATGTATGTGTATACACGTACATATACAAGTGTTGCATTTATAATCACTATTCCCTGCCTCCAGTTCACTCATTTGAAGATGAAATGCCACATGGTGCAAATTGCATTCTGGGAAACAGTATCCCATGCAGTGTATTCAGATGCATACATCAAATTTTAGCAAATGTAGCAGGTAATCCGGGCACTTATTTTCATTTATATATATTTAAATATAGTAGTATTCCTGGTATTCTATGCATACAGAAAATTTGCATACTATGCACAGTATACATACTGTATACTGCAGAAATAGAAAGAGTAGTATTATAGTATGGCATTTCAAACACAGCCAAACTCTGCAAACTGAACCACGGCAAAGCCTTTTTTTTTTTTTTGTTTACAATTAAATGACTTTTTTTTCTATTGTTTGTCACCAGAGCTGATAGTTTTCAATCTCTCAGTTTCCTTCAGATTTACTGGCACTCACAAACATTTCCCTCCATTTTTCCATTTTCACAGATCCATTGTCCTTCTGGAATTTCATTGTATGGATGAATGCATTTGTATTTCAGAATTTCTTCATATTCGTACACATCTTTCTCATTTAACTGCATCGTAAAATTCTTGTTTGTGACATTTTGCTAATGGAGCAAGTAAATTCTGGAAAAAGTATCACAGGTTCCAAAAAAATATTAAGCAGCACTGTTCCAACATTGATCATCATATTAGAATGATTTCTAAAGTTCATGTGACACTGAAGACTGACACTGAAGACATAATTACCCCAAACACACCATCAAAATGACAAGTGCTTTGCTGAGGAAGCTGAAGTTGTGGAGGGGCCAATTATGTCTCCAGACATGAACCCTCTTAAATACCTGTGGGTAGGGCTGCATGATTAATCGAAGGCGATTGTCATGCGCATGTTGTCAGTGAAGCCTGTTGTGTAATCAGCAGTAAATCTCCAGCACCTGTGTTCAGGTGGAGCAGAATGTACTACACAGAGCCGTACTCCACAGAAAAGATACGCTGAACACTGCGATAATGACAGCTGTTTGCGTAGCTTCTCAGTGAACTACGGCTCTGTTTAGACATGTTGCTACACCTGAAATCATGTGAAAATATCACATTTAATAACGTTTTTACTCCAAACTCACTTTATAATATTTATATCAGTCGAGTGTTTGAAATAAATCTTTCTGTGAGATAGTATAGCTATTTACACAGAATAAAGCACAAATAGTATTCTAAGCAGTGATAAAGGCATTGCATTATTATATACTGCATTATGAGGAAAATTATAATGAGAAGTCGTCAGATAAACCATATATTGTTGTAGTCGTGGGTTTATTAGTCACGTTGAATCAATGACAGCAGTTAAATCTTGTTTATTCAGCTGCAGCGATAGCAAAGATGCGTTTCTATTTCTCTTCTTCTGGCGTATTTTGAGTTTCCGCGTGAGAATGAGAGCGCCCTCTGGCCTTCGGATGATGATTTACTAAACACAGAACAGTGCTTTTCTAAAAGATACGCATGACAATTGCAGCTTTCGATTAATCCCGATTGCGATTTCACTTCGATTAATCGTGCAGCCCTACCTGTGGGGCATCCTCAAATGGAAGTTGGAGAAGCAACGTGTCTAACATTGGGCAGCTCCATGATATGGAGTGGAAGAGGATCCCAGCAACAACCTGTGCAGCTCTGGCCAATCCATGCCCAGGATGATTAAGGCAGTGCTAGATAACAATAGTGTTAACACAAAATATTGACACTTTGGACAAGTTCACTTAGGGTGTACTCACTTTTGTTGCTATTCTGACAATAATGGAGTAATTTTCAGGGGACAGTAAATCTATACTTCTATACAAGCTGCACATTGACTACTTTAAAATGTACCCAAGTTTCATTTCTATAGTATTGTCCCTTGAGAAGATACACTAAAAAAGTTGCTGAAATCTGAGTGGTGTACTTACTTTTGTGAGATACTGTATCAAGTCACCTTTATTTTTATAACACTTTACACAACACAGACCGTTTGAAAGCAGTAGTAAAAAATGTTCAAATTCTGCTGTAAAGCAGCTCTAACAAGCCAAAAGTGTCAGCAGCTCGAGTCAGTTCAGTGTTGGTAAAGACACCATATATACAGTGTATTAGTGCTATATGACAAACTCTACTGCACACTGCAGTCTATTTTTATGTGCATTTTGAGGTATTGTATCAGACACAAGTGATGGAAACAAATTTTGAAGAAAAAAAAATTAAGCACAAAATTTAAGCATAAAATTTGTGCATGACTTTGCGCATGGCTTATGCAAATAATGGTTCATGCAAATAACAGGACATGGAAATGCATTTGCAGAATAAGTTTCTGTGACTTTGATGGCATAACGTGACTAACCAGTAGACTGAAATGTTGTTATGGTCATTCTGAAATGCCAAAAATATCCTGACATTTCAAAATACTTTCATATCTTACATCACTGTGTTCCCAAACAGCTGGCATCCACCTCCGAAAGTAATGACCGCATTTATTATGTTTTGTCTGCTCACTCTGAGGCGCAAGAAATGTATTATATATGAAAATGATTGTAGTGGATTCTCCCACTTGAGTGATATTTATTGACAGCTTATCAGGAAGCTATGGTTTTGTTTTCTTTGACTCATTGGATGGATATTCCAATTTTGCACATAACAACCCTGTGTGCAGCCGTGGCCTAATGCACTGTAAAAAATGCAAATGCATGTTTTCCACTTTACAAAACATTTTGTGTGTCAAATACTAAAAAATGCTCTTTGCTTGAAACAACATAAAACCCCGTCAGTCCAACAAAATTGCCCCAAATGTTGTTCTAACTAGTCAAACACAGTTGTCTGAACAAAGAATTTCGTATTGTTGAAGTGTTAAGTCTTTGTGGTTTCCCAGCATGCATTGCAGCATGAATAAATTAAGCAGTTACTGTTATAGGATTATTGATTTGCTGTTTACTGACTTCATTTAAACTTTTTGTTGTCATTTTGTCATTATTGTTAGTTATTTGTTGTACTGTGATCTAAAGTCACTCATCTTTTTAACATTTGTTAATTGCAACTGTTCTTGAGGTCTGTGTGTCTAGTTTTGAGGCCTAGAGTATGTTCAACCACTTATTTATGTTTACTGGATATCTTAGCCTTGTAAGATATTTTACAAACAAAGACAATGTTGTTTGCATATTAGACTAAGTTATCGATGAAGGATTCTATAATAATTCACTGTTTGTCATTTGTAAATAAACAAATTGACACACACACACACAAATACTGATACTGATACATAAAAAAATTAATTACCCCAATGACAGTAATTGTTGTTCCAGTTGCTGTGACAAGACTTTTTCTATTAGCAAAACAAGACAATCAGCATTGCATGAACAAACAAAGTATCTTTACTAAGAAAAACTAAAAAAACTACTGTTGAGAAAACTCAAAAGCCTTAATGCATCAAGTTGCCCTACTTTTTTAAGTTTTCTCAAGTCTCTATTTTTTTACAGTGTGGTTAGGGAGTCGGACTTGTAACCAAAAGGTTGCGAGTTCGAGTCCCAGGTCCGGCAGAGATTGTCAGTGGGGGGAGTGATTAATCAGCGCTCTCTCCACCCTCAATCCCACGACTGAGGTGAGACCCTTGAGCAAGGCACCCAACCCCCAAACTGCTCCCCGGGCGCCGCAGCGATAGCAATAAACTGCTCTGGATGTATGTTCACGGTGTGTGTGCACTTGGATAGGTTAAATGCAGAGCACAAATTTCGAGTATTGGTCACCATACTTGGCCTCACATCACTTTCACTTCACTTCATAATGTTTTGCATGTTTTTGTGTGTAGAGTTCAGAGAAAAGGAGTTTCTGAAATCGTGTCTATAGCAATAATATTAATAAAAAAATTAATAATAATAATAAAAAGTTTCAATTCAAATTTTTATTTGTAATGATTTTATTACATATACTCTTAAAGCAGAATTTTTCAGAGAAAAAATTATAGTGCCCATGGAGTTTACTTATCATGTGTGCAATGAATATATTGGCTTAATGGTGGTAATGTGTTCAGCTTAAACTCTTTTAAGTTGGTAAAATACATCTATGTAAATAACATGGGAGGAAATAGAGTAAAGTAAAAGTAAAAAGAACCCCAAGTAAACAGAAATCAAACTCAGTGTGATAGTTTGAATGTCAAGCTTTATTCGGTGCAGTGACGACACATTGTCATATTACTGTAACATAAGCAAGTAAATTTAAGTATCAAGCAAGTGTGTGTGCGCATGTATGAATGTGTTGCTCTTGCATCAGCGTGTTTCTCCATCTTCATTCACATCTGATAGATCATCAGATCCTAATAGAGAAAACTGATTAATGCAGAGATACAGGCTAGTGAAAGCTAAAGAGGTCATGAAATGCAGTTTCAGATTATTTCTTGAGGTTACTTTATGAAGTTTTTGATCAAAAGGTGCAATATTGTAAAAAAAAATAAAAATAAAAAAAAAGTATCATTTTCCATCCTCATATTTACTTTCTTTGGAAAACAGAGACATGAAAGGGGCTTTGTGCAGAAATGGAAGTGAATGTCCACTGCTGTTATTGGCTAAATTCAACATCATACTGTATCCATGTCTTTCTTTACAGCATGTTGTGTGTTTTGATACTTGAGATGTAAGCACTGTGATTGAGCTCACTATATAGTTTTAAAAGTACTATTTTTGTCATATTCTGCATGTATGCATAAACTTCAGCCTTGCATTTCTAGTACTCTTTAGGAGTATTCCGAGGGGTGAAAAAGAATAATTCATATTTTAAACTAGGTATTTAAGAAAACTCAAATATGTGTAAATATCAGGAACATTTTGATTCACCATTTCCTGACCTCTTAATGATGTTTTTGATGTAATTGCTATTAGTTGGTGTAAAAATCATTCATAGCTTCATACCTCAGTGTTTCACTCCGCTTCTGTTCAACCTACTTGTATTATTAACCTAAAGAAAAGCAAAAAAAAAAAAAAAAAAAAAACTATTGATTTTCAATAAAATAGTTACATTTCATCATGTGGATATAGCTATTAACTAAACATCTTTTCAGACACCAAATGCCAAAGTTTATCCTAGAGATTAAATTGTTGCCTGGTTTTGATTTGATCAAAAGTAACAGTAAAGACATTTCTAATGTAGATCAGCTGCAGGTGCATCTGATGACCTTAATTAATTCACATAAGAATGAACATACACAAACACATGGACTCACATGGTTTAATATTCAACTTCCCATCCCATTTTTCATTTCAGATTATGTAGCTTGGTTTCACTATATTCTGGTTTTTGTTTTAATGCAGACACAAATATTGTGGATGGTTTGGTAGATCGCTGGTCATGCCTGATCTCATTTGATCTCGGAAGTAAAGCTTGATTGCAATTTTTAAATAACGGAATTATACAAACAGATTTTTAAAACTTTAATAACATTTGTATCGTTACTTGCATTTTTGTGTTTTCTTTTTACTGTCATCATTATTGACCCAATAAGAAAATTTGTCTAATATATTAAACCCGATATTATTAAAGCAGATAAATAATGTGTCATTTTATTTCAGAGACACTTCAGCTGCACTCTGTTCACAATGATGGTTTTGTATTGCTTGAAATATGATTGGAATCACTTCAAAACGCCAGATACAGTCACATGCAACATGTGCAGGGCAAATCCATCATATGGGTGACATAAAATTATAATGAGAACATTACTGCAAAATAGTGTTATGGAATCTTTATAATGTATGTATGTGTAAATGTGGCCAACATTTCCTAATGTTTTCTCATTCTTGTGTTTTATGGGAGCGAGTGTACAGCACAATGACACTAAAACACTACACTGATTTTAATTCTAGAGAGCATCTGATTGAACAAAAAATGTATAGCACAGGATAAGTCATCATCAGTTTTTCATTTTGTATCTGCATTCTCATGGTGGCCCACATTTTATTTTTAGACAAGCAAATGTGGCTTAATATACAGTCAACTAAATCAATGCTTTTACCTTCTGTGCGTTTACCTTCACATGTAGGGAATGGGCTGCTCCATTCTCCATTTGACTGACAGGTGATTTCTCTCTGTCCTTTTAAAATCAATCCTTGTCCATTGCATGAAAATGTTAAATTATATCCAGGTTTTACTGGACACTCAAAATCAGGGAATTGCTCAATTTTGATGTTGGTTTCTCTTGTGTTTAGATTACATGTTACGTCTAGAGAGACAAAATACTGGTTATTTATCCATTCATAAGAAACTGTCATTTCTCTTATACTAGGTCAAGATAAAATTATACATTTTTATATGTGAAAATCATATAGTTCACAAAATCAACTTTGCCATATTTTTATTGTTTGCTGTATAATGGAGACTGGGGCTAGTCAGCTCAACTCACTAAGAGATGAAGAAAGACAGCAAAAAAATCTTTAAAAAAAAAAGTAATTGCCAGTTTGGGACAGGGTTCATGTGTGAATGATAGATGTTTTAATTAATATACTGTATATACAGGTCCTTCTCAAAAAATTAGCATATTGTGATAAAGTTCATTATTTTCTGTAATGTACTGATAAACATTAGACTTTCATATATTTTAGATTCATTACACACAACTCGAAGTAGTTCAAGCCTTTTATTGTTTTAATATTGATGATTTTGGCATACAGCTCATGAAAACCCCAAATTCCTATCTCAAAAAATTAGCATATTTCATCCGACCAATAAAAGAAAAGTGTTTTTAATACAAAAAAAGTCAACCTTCAAATGATTATGTTCAGTTATGCACTCAATACTTGGTCGGGAATCCTTTTGCAGAAATGACTGCTTCGATGCGGCGTGGCATGGAGGCAATCAGCCTGTGGCACTGCTGAGGTGTTATGGAGGCCCAGGATGCTTCGATAGCGGCTTTAAGCTCATCCAGAGTGTTGGGTCTTGCGTCTCTCAACTTTCTCTTCACAATATCCCACAGATTCTCTATGGGGTTCAGGTCAGGAGAGTTGGCAGGCCAATTGAGCACAGTAATACCATGGTCAGTAAACCATTTAAAAAGTGAAAAAAGTGAAAGTGACGAGACGTGAGGCCAAGTATGGTGACCCATACTAGGAATTTGTGCTCTGCATTTAACCCATCCAAGTGCACACACACAGTAGTGAACACACACACACACACCGTGAACATACACCCGGAGCAGTGGGCAGCCATTGCATTGCTGCGGCGCCCGGGGAGCAGTTGGGGGTTCGGTGCCTTGCTCAAGGGTCTCACCTCAGTCGTGGTATTGACGATGGAGAGATCGTCTGACGAATATCCATTGACGATGGATATTCACTCCCCCCACCGTCAATCCCTGCCGGACCTGGGACTCGAACTCGCAACCTCTTGGTTACAAGTCAGGCTCGATAACCATTAGGCCAAGGCTGCCCCCATTTACCAGTGGTTTTGGCACTGTGAGCAGGTGCCAGGTCGTGCTGAAAAATGAAATCTTCATCTCCATAAAGCTTTTCAGCAGATGGAAGCATGAAGTGCTCCAAAATCTCCTGATAGCTAGCTGCATTGACCCTGCCCTTGATAAAACACAGTGGACCAACACCAGCAGCTGACATGGCACCCCAGACCATCACTGACTGTGGGTACTTGACACTGGACTTCAGGCATTTTGGCATTTCCCTCTCCCCAGTCTTCCTCCAGACTCTGGCACCTTGATTTCCGAATGACATTGCAAAATTTGCTTTCATCCGAAAAAAGTACTTTGGACCACTGAGCAACAGTCCAGTGCTGCTTCTCTGTAGCCCAGGTCAGGCGCTTCTGCCGCTGTTTCTGGTTCAAAAGTGGCTTGACCTGGGGAATGCGGCACCTGTAGCCCATTTCCTGCACACGCCTGTACACGGTGGCTCTGGATGTTTCTACTCCAGACTCAGTCCACTGCTTCCGCAGGTCCCCCAAGGTCTGGAATCGGTCCTTCTCCACAATCTTCCTCAGGGTCCTGTCACCTCTTCTCGTTGTGCAGCGTTTTCTGCCACACTTTTTCCTTCCCACAGACTTCCCACTGAGGTGCCTTGATACAGCACTCTGGGAACAGCCTATTCGTTCAGAAATTTCTTTCTGTGTCTTACCCTCTTGCTTGAGGGTGTCAATGATGGCCTTCTGAACAGCAGTCAGGTCGGCAGTCTTACCCATGATTGCGGTTTTGAGTAATGAACCAGGCTGGGAGTTTTTAAAAGCCTCAGGAATCTTTTGCAGGTGTTTAGAGTTAATTAGTTGATTCAGATGATTAGGTTAATAGCTCGTTTAGAGAACCTTTTCATGATATGCTAATTTTTTGAGATAGGAATTTTGGGTTTTCATGAGCTGTATGCCAAAATCATCAATATTAAAACAATAAAAGGCTTGAACTACTTCAGTTGTGTGTAATGAATCTAAAATATATGAAAGTCTAATGTTTATCAGTACATTACAGAAAATAATGAACTTTATCACAATATGCTAATTTTTTGAGAAGGACCTGTAATACAATATACAGAATAAACATTTCGATATTTGGAAAAAACAAATCTTATTTAAAGCAAATGCATTATTACAGTATTGCTTCATACCTTCACATTTGGGATATGGGTAATTCCATTTTCCATTTGACAGGCATTCAATTGTTCGTTGTCCGTGCATCTTCATCTTCACATCTGTGCATCGAAAAACTAAAATATGTCCAGGTTTATAAGGTGAAGTGATACCTGGATGTCCAATTAAAATGTCAACATTGAAGAGTTGTTCAGCCTCACAGGTAACTTCTGCAGATGAGGAAATACAATTCAATCATTATTAAAAGAAAGCTGGTATAGTTTTACTGGAATAAAGCAAAGCAGAGCAGATAACTTTATTTCAAATTTAGACCCACATTTGGGCTTTACAGGCAGGGAAAATTAATGGAAAATGAATAAAAATTGTGTATAAATTCATACACTCAAACAAATATTTGTCTCTGATAGTTAAGATTTATGTATTTTGATTGCATATATATATTTATTTTTTTACGTAAACTAAGTGATAAACCATGTGATACAAATTTGTAAGACATAAATTGAAAGTATAAGAATAAGATTTATGTAATAATGTTAATAAATCAAATGTGTTTCAAATTCATTAGAATCAGGATTATGTAGTCTTAGATAATAAACTATTTAACTAAAATGCATTATATTTAGGTATTTTAATAATAAACCAAATGGTTTTTAAATCATATTCATGATTTATTTATTCCTGTAAGGAATCTAACCTCAACACGCAAAAAACAACAGTTAGACCAAATGGTTACACATAACAAGAAAGTGATCAAAAAGATGAGTTTATATATATATATATATATATATATATATATATATATATATAGAGAGAGAGAGAGAGAGAGAGAGAGAGAGAGAGAGAGAGAGAGAGAGAGAGAGAGAGAGAGAGAGAGAGAGAGAGAGAGAGAGAGAGGAGATTAAAATTAGAGTACAATTTATAAACAATTGAACAATTCTGAAATAATGTCATCTTCACTGCTCAACAGTTGAAGGAGTTTTTGTCCTGTCTATACCATGCTACCAGAACATCTTTTCCACAAAATAACTAAGCATTTCAACAAAAACCATTATTTTGCAGAAAACACACTGATCAAAATTAGAGAACAACAATGACTGTAGCATTGAAAAAGATTACAACAAAATTTTCTGAAGGTTACAACAGTCAGCAATTAGTAGGAAGTGTACAGGCCTCTGCTCTGAATGACTTCAGCACATCTGCGGCCACAGGACAGCACTAGTCTCTCACACTGCTCTGGTGTGATTTTGGTCCACTCTTCTTCCAGTCTCCTCCACAGTTCGGTGACTGTAGTGGGTTTCTTGGCCATAACTTTGTCGCCAAGGATTTTCCAGAGGTTCTCTATTGGCTTGAGATCAGGACTCTGGGCAGGCCATGTCGTCATTTCAATGTTTCCAGTTTCAAGGAACTGCTTTACCCGTTTTGCTGTGTGACATGGAGCGTTGTCCTGCATGAACACTGCGGGTTGATTGGGAGATGAACGCAGGGAAGGAACCATATGTTGTTGAAGAAGGTTCTGATAAACATTTGCATTCACTCTGCCATGTAGCTGTATAAGAGGCCCAACTCCTGCTGCAGAAAACATGCCCCAAACCATGACACTTCCTCCTCCACTTTTCACTGACTTCTTTACACACTTTGGGTTCAGTCTTTCTCCAGTTTGTCACCGAACATAATGTTTCCCATCGGACCCAAATAAATTAAACTTGCTTTCATCACTGAAGTGAACTTTGGACCAGTTCTCCTCTGTCCACACAACATGCTCCTCAGCAAAGCTTAGTCTAGCCTTTTGATTCTTTCTGCTAATGAGAGGTTTGGTCACTGCAGAGTGGGCTTTCAGTCCAAATGCTCTTAAACGTCGAGACACTGTATGACGAGACAGATCCTTACTCTGTTCAGCGCTGAACTGGTGAGCAATTCCAGCTGCAGTGTGGAAACGATTGCCCATTGAGATCCTCCGCAGTATCCTGTCCTCTCTTGTATTTGTCTTCTGTGGACGACCAGCCTTCTTGGGGGACTTGAATGAGTTTGTGATGTTGTAAAGATTCAATATTCTTGAAATCACAGATTTGAAACGACCAACTTGTCTTGCTATGGCTGATAGGGTCATCCCTTTGGCCTTCATCTGGACAACCTGCTGCCGGAGGCTTTCAGTCACTTTAGAACGGCCCACCATCTTGCAGAGTCAGTGAAACTGGAAGTTAGGCTGCCAGTTAAATAGGGCTTGACAGATAATCAAGGAAATTAGCACCAGGTGCCAGATTAACACCAATAACTGGGAGGTATCTGAAAGTGTTCTCTAATTTTGATCAGTGTGTTTTCTGCAAAATAATGGTTTTTGTTGAAATGCCTTAGTTATTTTGTGGAAAAGGTGTTCTGGTAGCATGGTATAGACAGGACAAAAACTCCTTCAACTGTTGAGCAGTGAAGATGACATTATTTCAGAATTGTTCAATTGTTTATAAATTGTTCTCTAATTTTGATCTCCAGTGTATATATATATATATATATATATATATATATAAAACATTTCCATAAGAACTGTGTTTCAAAATCATACAAAACACACTGTTTTATCAAACTGATGAACTGTGTCACAAAAACTTGCTTGATTGCTTAGGGCATGTTGTTAAGGCAAGAATGTTTACATGTTGGGCATACATAAACATCCATAATCATACAGGAACTTCAAATCTTTAAAAGTTGCAAAAAAATTGTCAAAAATCCAGATACACTGGATATATATATATATATATATATATATATATATATATTAAATATATTATTAAATATATTATTTAAATAAAATCAAAAGGAAGTAAATACATACTTTGAAACTTTGCCTTGATTCATTTTTTGAGTGTAAATGTGGTATACAAACATGATGTTATCATATACTGTACAACATAATGGATGTTTATCGGTCCGTTACTCTGTGTTTCATTGTGTTACCTTGAGCATTTGTTGAGACATCTATGATCATTAATAGAAGAGAAATAGCTTACAATATTTCATTTTAAGCTGTAAAACAAACAGATGTTCAGTTTACAAAGCTAATGAACATAAACTATTGACAGAATCACCTACTAATTATTTAGTCTTTAAAAACTAAAATAGATATAAGGCACTATAAAATAAATGGGGTATGTACTATGTGTAACTATGTAACTCTTAAGTGAAAATTAAGATGCATGAACAGTAGCTAGTTTCTACCACCCTCATTATTTCCCCCTGAAAACATTCTTTATCGTTCAAAGCTAAAAACAGTCTCCATTAGACCCTTTCTACAACATGACAGGAAGACAAGTAAAATAATCTTATTCAATGTTTTCAAGTTTAACAGATAGTGCTGTGTTGATTGCATTCATCAAGCTCCAACATTGTTCAAGGTAAACTTGATTTAGGCTTAATTTGCAATTTTGTTTTTGAATTTTTGAATTCAAGGTTATTTTTTTAGTTGAGTTCATATATGATGCACGTGTGATGTCTTTGCATTACAAAATATGTATGGTTAGAACGAGAAGTAATAATTTTTCTATTATTTTCCATGTGAATCAAGTGTTATGTACAGTCAGGTCCATAAATATTGGGACATCGACACAGTTCTAACGTTTTTGGCTCTATACACCACCACAATGGATTTCAAATGAAACGAACAAGATGTGTTTTAACTGCAGACTGTCAGCTTTAATTTGAATTTAACAATGCACCCTGCTGTCCAGGGTGACAGATATATGTTTCTGGAGAGACCTGTTGCGTCTGACCTCTGATTGCTTGTTCCTTAAATAATCACTGATGATATGCTTACGTCCATGTCTGGAGATTTTCTAAGTTTATCTATGCTTCAACCAACCAGAAACATTTTACCTAAGTATTCACGTAGTTAGTTACCTCTGTTAAAGTATAAGAACAGTTGTATTGAGAGTGTACGGGAGCGGCCTACAAACTCCATCGAGAGTATTGAAGCTGACTTCTGCTGATGAAACTGCAAACTATTTCCTTCAGTAAAACTGACTTCGATTGATTGAATCTCTGACTCCTGGTTTTTGTTCATCATATCTGGTCTTTGGGTTTTAACTGTTAATTCCCCTAACACTCTCTACCGCGGTTCGGGACGAGAGTGCTACTGTTCTTCGGGCAGAAATCGCGACCCTTCTGGCGAAGGGCGCGATAGAGCCGGTCCCCTCGGCCAATATGAGGAAAGGGTTTTACAGCCCCTAATTCATTGTACCCAAGAAAGGTGGCGGTCTAAGGCCAGTCCTGGATCTGAGGAATCTGAATTGGGCCCTTCACAAGCTCCCCTTCAGAATGCTAACCCTCAAACACATTGTCACATGCATCAGATACCAGGATTGGTTTGTGGCGATAGACCTGAAGGGCGATAGACTTTCATGTCTCGATTCTTTCAAGGCACAGGCCCTTCCTATGGTTTGCCTTCGAAGGTCAGGCATTTCAGTACAAAGTCCTTCCATTTGGGCTCTCCCTGTCTCCCCGCGTCTTTACCAAAAAGTCGCAGAGGCTGCCCTTGCCCCTCTCCGGGAGGTGGGCATCCACATCCTCAACTACCTTGATGACTGGCTGATCATAGCACACTCAGGAGTTGGTATGCAAACACAAGGATACGGTTCTCAACCATCTGGCCCATCTGGGTTTTTGGGTCAGATGGGAAAATAGCAAGCTCTCCCCCGTGCGGAGCATCTCTTTTCTCTGTGTTCAACTGGACTCGGTCGCTATGAACGCATGGCTCTCCCCGGAGCATGCACAGTCAGTGCTGAGCTGCATCCAGAAACTCACGCAGCTCAACAGTTCCCCTCAAACAATTTCAGAGGCTCCTGGGGCACATGGCATCCTCAGCCGCTGGGCCTGATGCACATGAGACCGTTACAGCACTAGCTGTATACCCAAGTCCCGAGATGGGCATGGCGCCAAGGTTCATACCGGGTGCACGTCACACCGATATGTCTCAAAACCTTCAGCCCTTGGAAAGAAATTTCATTTCTGCGGGCAGGAGTTCCCCTAGAACAAGTGTCCACATGCATTTTGGTTACGACAGACGCGTCCAAGACGGGCTGGGGCACTGTGTGCAACGGGCAAGCAGCCTCGGGGGTCTGGATGGGCCCTCGGCTGCATTGGCATATCAATTGCCTCGAGTTCCGACCTTTGGTTCAGGGCAAACGTGCTGGTCCGGTCAGACAGCAACACGACTGTAGCTTACATCAACCACCAGGGCAGTGTTCGCTCCTTTCGCATGTCACAACTAGCCCGCCATCTCCTCCTTTGGTGTCAAAACAATATCAAGTCTCTACAAGCCATCTACATACCAAGCGAACTCAATCGGGTAGCGGACGTGCTCTCCTGGCAGACTTTGCTCCGGGGCAAGTGGAGACTTCACCCTCAGACGGTTCATCTGATTTGGAGTCTTTTTCGGTCAGGCTCAGAACGACCTGTTTGCCTCGCTAGAAACCACTCACTGCCAGTTGTGGTACAGTCTGTCTGAGGCACCCTTCGGCACAGATGCACTGGCACACAGCTGGCCTAAGGGCCTACTCAAGTATGCGTTTCCCCCAGTGAGCCTCATTGCACAAACCCTGTGCAAAGTCAGGGAGGACAGAGAATGGATCCTGTTGGTGGCCCCCTACTGGCCCAACAGGGTTTGGTTCTCGGAGCTGGTGCTCCTCTCCCCCATTCCTCCCTGGCGCATTCCCCTGAGGAAGGACCTCCTTTCACAGGGGAAGGGCACAATCTGGCACCCGTGCCCAGATCTCTGGAACCTCCACGTATGCTCCCTGGACGTGACCAGGAGGACTTCAGAGATCTCCCACTGGCAGCGGTAAACACTCTGTTGCAGTCTAGAGCCCCCTCCACGAGGCGGCTGTATGACCTCAGATGGCGCAAATTCACAAACTGCTGTTCTTCCCAGGAGGAGGACCCACAGAGATGTGGCATCCGAGCAGTTCTTTCCTTCCTCCAAGGAGGACTGGATAGGCATCTTTCTGCTTCAACGCTTAAGGTGGAAGGCAGATTGGTTGGGAAGCACGACTTGGTTATACGATTCCTCAAAGATGTCCATAGGCTGAACCCTATCAGACCGCACCTTGTCCCCTCTTGGGATCTACTTGTGGTCCTCCGGGGCCTACAGCTAGATCCCTTTGAGCCTCTTCAGTCGGTCAAACTCAGTGCTCTCTCCCAAAAGACAGCTCTCCTGACTGCGCTCACTTCTATCAAAAGAGTGGGAGACCTTCAAGCCCTCTCTGTCAGTGACTCGTGCCTTGAATTTGGGTGGCTAATTCTCACGTTATCCTGAGACCCCGGCCCGGTTACGTGTCCAAAGTGCCCACCACTCCCTTCAGGGACCAGGTGGTCACTTTGCAAGCTATCCCTTTTCAGGAAGGCGACCCCAACCTCTCCTTGTTATGCCCAGTCCATGCCCTGAGCATTTACTTGGAACGTACTAAAAGCTTCAGACGGTCAGATCAGCTCTTTTTCTGTTTTGGAGGACAGCAGAAGGGGAGGGCTGTCTCCAAACAAATAATTTCCCATTGGATCGTGGATGCGATTCGTATGGCCTTTGACCTACGATGCTCCATCAGTTCAGTAAGTTTCCTGATGTGAACCCTGAACGACACTTCCATCATGCTGCACCCGCTATGTAGCTATGTTCGGCGGAGGAACTAGCTATCAGAATCTAATATGAGGTTAGGTTACCTCTTGTGAACTCTCATATTAGGTTGGTGCTCCACATGTAGTGGCTCCTAACCAGTGTTGGGAGTTATGCGTTACAAAAGTAATGTATTACAGTAACGTATTACTTTTTGCTGTAAAGCTGTAGTGTAAGGCATTACTAATCAATTTTCAGTAATATTTTACTCGTTACATGTTCAGTAATGCTTGCGTTACAACAAACTTTTGGTCTACGAGACACAAAAATCCCACAAGTAAGTTCTATTTCCTGTTCGTGAACAGACGCGTGTGGTGTCATTCATCTCCCTTTCGCTGGTGGAACATTGTATTTTGTAACGCGGCATGATTTCAACCTCTGAGCTCAAGGTCCGCGGCTATTGGACCCGTCTGGTTCACTGTAAGCCGTAGCGCTCACTGGCCAGTGGAAAAGCGGCAAATGGATAAAAATGGCACGCGACAGTACAGTGGTCGGATGCTCACTTTGTGCATGACAGTTTTGTGTTGTGAGCCACTTGAATTCAAAATGAATAAAATGGCACTGGAGTTTACATAGTCCTGTTGTGTCTAATATGAATATACCCAAGCTATTCACAGATATTGCCAGATAATCACTTTACCTCTACCATACTTTTAACAGACATAGATCATTTGTAATTTTGGCTGTCATCCTTTCTTGCATTGTCTTGAACTTTC
The DNA here is from genome assembly GCA_033026305.1 of Cirrhinus molitorella. Taxonomy (NCBI): domain Eukaryota; kingdom Metazoa; phylum Chordata; class Actinopteri; order Cypriniformes; family Cyprinidae; genus Cirrhinus; species Cirrhinus molitorella. The sequence continues at coordinate 24,450,776 of CM065121.1, read as the reverse complement.
ACTTTGCCAATTATAAACTATATTGTTAGTAGCTTGGATTGACCACAGTAGAGACCTGCGCCAGACAGATTTTTCAGCCCCGCTCCCGCCAGCTCCCGCAGAAATATATGTAATCTGGTCCCTCCCGCCCGCGACATTAATTTTTGTCCTGCTCCCGCCTGCAAAAACCTGCATGAATGTAACCTACATAAACATACATAACGATAAGAACAGCGTATAAGCAAGGCGGCTACACCGCACAGCTGAAAGACGCAACACAACACCATCACAAAGCACCGGCTAAAGTAATTATAATGAATGTGTAAGGAGATACAGTAAGGAGATACTTGAATGATTAATTAAAGTGTATGTTAAGAGTGTCGCAAAGACCCTGACTCGCAATCTCCTCTTTGGATGCACCAGAGAGAAATTCATCTTTACGGATTACAAAATGAAAGATTTTTTTCTTGATTTGTTTTATTTCGTTAAGTAATAATTTAAAGCTTTCTATTTAAATATTTATCACGTTTGTGAGGCATGTATGCGCTGAGTTTTGGTTATATTTTGTGAAGCGCTGCTTTTTAAGTACAAGACGACAGAACGTGCATCATGTTTGTTTTCTTTATTTTATAAGCATTGTGTTGATATTGTGGGTGCACACAAATAAAAGCAGACCCTTAACATTTTCAAGTGATGTATTACTCTTACCTTTGTAAGCAAAAATGTTAAATTGTTTCTGCTGAAAAAAAATGCGAATGATTGCGCTGGCGCCTCCATGTCCTACAAAGCGGCTTCAGCTCCCCCTCTCCACAAAAAATATTGGATATGCGCCTAATAGCACACATTTATCTGTTTAACATTTAAACTAACATTGTTTTATAGCTACTTGAGCTGTTTTATATCTATAGATTTTATTTGTTGATCTGAGAAGGTAAGTTGATCAAACAGACTATGAACGTCTTCCGCTGGCCGCTGTTCCTTACTAAAAAAAAAAAACGTATATTTAACAAACAAAATAAATGCTCCAAATATTTTTATAAATTAACTTAATAAGAAAACAAAACGAAATATAATCACTTTGGCATTGCATGCAAAATGTAATTATTTTAATACCTGAAACAGTAACTTAATCGAAACTATTCTAGCGCTTGCTAATCATTTATATGAGTTGTTCTTGCTGCTTTTGTGCAATAGATGAATAACAATTTATTTGTTTTTAGATATTTAATGTTTAGATATTTCTATTTTGCGGGAATCATTTTATTTTCCTGCATCCCGCGCACACACGAGTCTCTACCCGCCCGCACCCGCATTCACCCATCAAGTTTTGTCCCGCGCAGCACTTTATAGTGTCGGGTCCCGCGGGAGTGCAGGTCTCTAAACCACAGTCATTAGGCTACATCATATCGCCTTTTTCCGGATGTAAAATGATCTGAGGTACATTTTGTCATTTTAGGATGTTAAGTTCTACTTCTGTAGTTATTTTGGTGAAAGTAACTCAAAAATAATACAGTAGTCATGTAATTTATTACGATTCTGAGACAGTAATATTGTAAGATAAGGGATTACTTTTAAATAACAGTAACAAGTAATCTGTAATATATTACAATTTGGAAGTAACTTGCACAACACTGCTCCTAAGGTGGCCCCATGTGTGTATTTCCACCTATATTCCCAGAGATGCAGTGTTACCCTTAACCCTTTAACTGCCATTAGCTATTCAAGAAGGCTGTTAAAGGGTTAAAAGACAAACTTGTCGCTGATCCTGAGCCCTGCAGTCTCTCCTTATGTGGAGCCTGCCTCAGGAACTTCCCTTTGTAGCGCTCCCCTAGTGTGAGCCCTCGGGTGTACTCTCCACACGACGACCTCCTCTCCGGGCAGGGTGTGGTCTCCGTAGTCTGCCCTAGCCACAACTTCGGACTGCCTCTGAGTGTAGCCGAGTTGCTATTCGGCTTCTCAGAACAGAACAATGAGCAGTGCTTAGACACCTCCCCTTATACCCAGATGGCCAGGCAGGGCTGGCTATGCAAATACTGCACACCAATTCTGTCAGAGGTGTTCGGGCTCCCTAGAGCAACCCCTAGTGTTGTCACTTTGATGTCTCCGTTCCCCCATCAGGGAATGAGGGTTACCATACGTAACCAAGACGTTTTCTTTGCACACAAAAAGTATTCTCATAGCTTCGCAAAAATGTGGTTGAACTACTGATGTCACATTAACTTTTTTAACAATGTCCTTACTGCGTTTCTGGGTCTGGGAACATTTCAGTTGCATAGCTGTCTATGGAGCCTCAGAAAGCTCTCAGATTTCATTAAAATATCTTAATTTGTGTTCTGAATATTAATGAAGGTCATACAGGCTTGGAACAACATTAGAGTGAGTAATTAATGACAGAATATTCATTTTAGTTCATTTTAAGCATTGTTTTTCTTTCTGTTCTGTAATAAAGAACCTTAGATTGTCAAATTAAATAGTAAATTAGTAAAATTAGTTTACGTAAATTAAATTAAATTCAAGCTCTAAAACAATTCAGCTGATATTTATCTACGAAAATCCCACTGATAAACAAATTTGAGTTTTGTTGAAGTTGTGAAAGTTAAAGTACTACAGGGTTTTTTGTTTTATTATTATTTGGCACATACCTTATTGAGTACATACTTTCCTGATCCTTCACACCTTTATTGTCACTTATGAAAACTGAAATGTCTGCTTTGTTTAAATATGATGATATTTGGTGACATACACTAACAAAACTTTTACTGCATTTAGAAAAAGGGAGCCTGATCAGGTGCAGAAGGCAGCTGTCACCATCATTGCTGTTAAGGAGGAAGAGCGAACATTGTCTTTAATTGTATTTGAAGATGATGTCTGCCAAGTCTTGGCTCAGTGTACTGGTGTGTTGTTGTTGTTGTTGTTGTTGTTGTTGTTTTTGCACTTATGTATTCCCTTAGTTACAGTATACATACTTAAAGTTTGTATAGAAAGTGCTGTTAATCTTAAGGAAAAGTGTTTTTTTGTTTTTGTTTTTGTTTTTTTTGTTTTGCATAAAAATGATCCACTGTGTTTAACAGTTATTTATTATTAATATGATCAATTATATTTAAAAAAAAAAATATTTTGTTAAACATTTCCTTGTTTGTGCTGTCTTTACTTATTTAGGGAAAAGTCTGATAAGATGGCCTACTTATTTTGATTTATGCTTAAAAACTTTTACATTTGAAAAAAAAAAAAAAAATGAACTTAAACCATTTAAGGCACTTGGTTTCCTCAAACCATTTAAGTAGCCCTGGATAATTTATAAGTTGATAAGACTTAAATAGATTTGTTACCTGAACTAAGAAACTGTGTGGAATAGTAGAATACACTAAAAAAGTTGAGTTTACTCTAACAATTGACTAAGCTAACATTAAAAAAATAAGTTAATTTAACTCAATATGAGTTTACAGTACTCATATTTATTGGTTTTAAAACTTAAATGGTGTAGCATCTGGGCCAATCAGACACACAATTATTTGTTACATTTAACAAATCATCTCTAAAACCTATAACCATCTCTATAACCTCAGTTTACGATGGCAAAGTATGCAGGCAGACTCTGCAACTTTTACTTACTTCTCCCCATAGGAAATACATTATGCTCATAAAAATGGACTCTTCCCTTTATTCACAGCCAAACCTTTCTGTGAATGAACACACATATCCCATATATCACTATGTATATTATGACTGTTCAGATATTTTGTCTTTTGTTTTATTAACTGTTTTATGCATGTTTTATGGTAGATTACTATGTAGTATAATCGTGTTTGGTCTCGTTGAAATTGTATTTTGATTATCTAAAAGATGTTGATACCTGCGCAACATATTAGTGTTCTAAGAATCCTTAGTATTTTTGGCCTGAACCCCTATTGATTTACATATGCAAAATGTCATGCCTCTGAAACAAAGGGTCGTAAAATGAGGACTCATTCTCTAACCTCCCACTGAGAAAGTCAGCCTTCTCATTGGTCGAACCCATTTGGGAAGCTGTGACTCTCTCCAGACTTTAAAGGGCTCAGAACACAGTTCTGCCTACTCTTCTGCAAAATCTTCAGATTGTTTGTTGCGTGGAGGTCCTCCACGACAAGGCCGCGGGCCACATGTGGTCCCCCCTAGCCCATGAAAGGGGGCTTTTGACCACAAGACTCGAACATACAACACTAGAGTTTGCTTTCACTCATCCCTGGAGCTCATCATCATGGAAATGTCCTTGACCAGACATTTCTTCCTCTGCATCTTCATCTCTGGATTGTGGCCTACGCATCCGCTGCGTCCCACAATGCCAGCAAACCCCATTTCACACAAAGCCATGTGCTCACCCAAGAGGGAGGACTCTCCTGAGCACAACAAACTCAAGGACAACCTCGGAGTTTCAAGAAATTGCAACTCCAGCCATCAAATGAAATCATCCGGACCTGTTTCAAAGGCTTCCCGAGACCCTCGTCCCACAGCTAGGTCAAATGCAAGTATAATACCTTGTACCAGACAGAGGTCTGATGTAAGCTATTGTATACTGTGCTTTGAACTAGAAACTGATGGTTTTTAGATATGGTTAACTCTGATTCTCCCCTCTCCCTCTTTCCGTACCTATCCATTCCCTTTAGCCTTACCATGTATGCCTGAGGTGTGTGTGTGTGTGTGTGTGTGTGTGTGTATATGTGTTGTTTAGATTAGTTATGTGTTAGTCTGTAGTTAATAAAGTTCTTGTGCACAAATTACATGAGTTTCTGATCCTGCCTTGCAAAATGTCACTTTACGATTTCCAATCAATTTCTGATCAAAGCTACATGCTCTAATGCATTAGTATTTAACAAAGTTATTTTCTGTGACCAAGAAAATTGTTTTTTCTGTGAATTTACCCTGAATGTTCACCAGACTAACGGGTCAATTGATTGTAATGTGAATTGTTTCATCAATATAATTGATAATTACTTTGAATTATCCAAATATTATAATGAATTATAACGAGTTATGATTAATTATTAATATTTCCCCTTTGAGCTAATTCATGACAATGGTTTAAGGTAATCGGTTTGAGTTACCATATATAGGCAATCAATGAATATGAAAAAAGAAAGAAAGAAAGAAACCAACAAACCAATCACTTAATAATAAATAAAAAATTATAAACTAAATAAATAATAAACTAAAAACCTTTTTAGTTATAATTATCTCCTACCTTATGAGAGATATTAAAACAGTGACTTTGTTAAAGAAATCATACCCTCACAGACAGGGACAGCACTGTCCCATCCTTGAGCTCTGCAGGTACGCTGATTGATTATGCTTGTCATTTTATACCTGTCAACACAATGTTTTACAAGCACAATGATTGTCAAACTGATAAGGAAAGTATACATTTCATAAAAAAGATAACCAATCTAAAAAGTACATGAACCATAAAAACATCTAACAGGATTAAGCAATAAGCATGGCAATTATTTTGGATCCTGCCCTGTGATTTTTGTTTATGTCAAACATATGACTGTAAAATTGCACTGCCATTGTGAAATTGACCTCTTTAAAGTTAGACAAAGTCATCTAAATGTAAAACATAAAAAAAGCATAAAGCACATTTACCCTTTCCTGCAAGTATACACCACTGTTGCTCCAAAAACAAAATCTGTCCCCTCTGTAAGTTTGAAATCACCATTTTGTGTGTCGCCTGGATGGCTACATTTTTTCTCTGCAGAAATCAAACAAGTTTACTTTACATGATAACATTGATTGAATAACCCAAGATCTCATTATATTGACCATTTTCTTACTTGCACATTGACGCACAATGGATGCCTTCCATTCTCCTTTTTCGCACTTTAATCTATGAAAGCCAGTATAACCGGTCATGCAGTTCACTTTCACTGTTTCACCATCAGAGTATGAAACTTTCTCAACTGGTTCTGTGTTTTCATATTTAATGTTCTCTCGAAGACATTCTGAAAAGCACAAACAAACACAAAGATGTAACTCTTTTATGTATATTAAAAGCTCAAGGACATGCACAACTAGTTGACACTCTCTAAAGCTAGATAAGGTCAGTTCAATGTTTTGCGAACTGCATATACAACATCTCGCCCTTTCTTATTTTGCTAAACTGGTTACCAGTCAAAGGTAGAATTGTTTTTAAAATCCTAACTTTTGTTTTTAAATCTCTTCACGACCAAGCACCATCATATCTTTCTGAGGCTATCTCTATTCATAAACCAAATAGTTCCCTAAGATCCAGTAATCTTGGTCTCCTTTCAGTTCCTATATCGAGGCTCCATAGTAGAGATGATCAAGCCTTCGCTGTAGGAGGTCCTAGTCTATGGAACAAACTACCAGCTTCTATTAGAGCTGCCCCCTCATTACCAATATTTAAATATCTGCTTAAAAAACATCTCATCAATAGCTTTTACCTAGCCTTGTCAACTGTATTGATGTAACTGTAACTGTTGTTGCTTTGTGCTTTTGTTATTTTGTGTTTTTTTATGTTTTAATTCTAGTTGTAGTGTACACCACTTTGGATAAACTAGTAGTTGTGTGAAAAAAAAAAACAGTTATAGTCAAGTTAGAAAAAAAACTAAATGAAAATGACATTCAAATAAATAGCAACAACAACAAAATCATTTACCTTGACATCGGGCACAATGTAAGGAAAGCAACCAAATGCTGAGGCAGAGGAGTTTTACAGGAACTCTCATTTCGAGCTCAGTTCAAAACTGGCTTTTTTAGTCTGTCTTTGAAACTCTTGCCCTCTTGGGGATTAACACGTTAATAATTTACCAATGCCAAAAAGATGTCTTTCTTACATCAGACCTTATCTGATGCAGCAATTAATATTTTGTCATTTAAACACAAATTAGAGAAGTTAAACTTCTTGAGTCGTGTATGTGACAAGAACAGATAGCAAAGCGCAGGATCCAGAATAAGTGGCATGTTTATTTCTTAATCCTGTTAGATGTTTTTAACTAGTTTATGTACTTCATATGGATTCAAGTAGAGCATATTGTTGATGTATGTGATGAATGAATCTGTCCCATTAGAAATGAGTGAGATAAAAGAAGATTCACAAAACTGTCAAGCCTTCAAACATTGCAATAGTACAAGCATTGCAAAATTGCACTGTCATTGCGAAATGTTTATTAGAATTGAGACATCTATTGAACTGACAAACACAAGACAGACAGAAGAAGAGTTTGACACCTCTTTGTTTTTTGCTTAAATTGTTGTTGTCTCTCAGATGATCTGCTGATCCCCTTTATCTCACAATAGAAAAATTATTGTTTTTAACCTTAAAAGTTGGATGTCATTTACCGGATCTTACAGTGTAGACTTGGTAAACACTGACATGTTAAACTCAAAGGTCCTTAGCTTTATTTGCAAATGTTTGCCAAGTGTTAACTGAGTCTTGGCACCATTAATGAATATGTTCAATATAGGGCCTCTTTTAAAAAATGCTATTTTTGTTGTTAAAAACCACCACACACCTAAGATTAAATGGGATACTAAATATTATCTGAGCTGTTTTATTTTCAATAAGGTTTGCCATTTCTGAAACCTTGTTAACAAAATTTGATACATTATAAAATGTATTGAGTAGAATTGATCAGATTAGTCTATAGCAATTGGTTTGTAGTAACTTTCAAACCTGCTTTATTTTTGTAGGACGCATTGTTTGATTATTTATTTCGCAAAATAGCTTTAGTAACAAAGTGGAAGGTTGAGCTTACTGAATGGAGTCAACACTAATGAGATTATTTGTCTTGTTTCTGTCATGCTGAAGAAATAGTCCAAATAATGTCAGAATTTAAATTTGTTCCTGATGAAATGCAAATCACTATAATTGAGCATGTTCTGGTGAATGGAATTAGGAAAGTTGGCCTTTAGGTTTTTCTACTACTTTTCGACAAAACTCTACACAAAAATAAAGCAGAATGACTGGCTAAGGGAGGCAGTGAAAGTATTTAAAGGCTGCTTCATTTTCCTTTTTAATGTGAAACGTGAATGAGTACTGATTCAAATCTCTGATTACCTGTTTTCTAAAGAATGTATTCATGAACTTTAAAGAGCAGTGGTGATATAAATCCCTTAATTCTGTGTAATGTAAGATAAAAAGCAATCGTCCTCTTCCCTCTGCCCCACCAAACAGGACTTCAGCTCCATCCCCCAAAAATGACTAGTTGAAAACCTGACAGCCCTCCTCTTTACAAATTATGTTCCAGTTCAATCGGCCGACTTTGGTTTAAACATTTAGTCCATAATATTAGCTGATTTTGAAGAATCTAAACATACTTAATGTATATTAGATTTTATTACATTCCATATGGCATGGCTGGCATTCCAGTTTGACTGTGTTAAAGTTTAGTTCTAGAGAGCTGGAGCAAATGAAACCTGAAAAACAGACTTTCAAACAAAACATTCTGAAAAAACAGCAAATAATCAATGGCGGTTCAGTCAACACTGGAACACGTGCAACCTACAAAGACTATTTTAATAAATATTTTAGCTTTAAATACATTGCAAATATGGAAATATTTGGATTTGTGCCAAATGAGAGAGGTAGGATATGAGCCCAACTTTACTTTCAATTTTGCTTTGTTTTGGCTTGTCTATAGCCGAGCCTATAGTACATATTTTATACTGCAGTTGAATTTATCAATTAGAATTGTATATTTGTTCCATTCTTGTTCTGTTCTGATTATGGTTATATTTAACCATACATAACATACACAGTTTCACCTAATATCATGTTAATCCTGAGTACCTACAGAGTAGTACTGTATCCTTAATATCTCCGAAAAGTCTTTAGTTTCCCCTCTGTCGTTCACGTTCGACGTGGTGTCGAAGTGACGACACTAGGGGTCGCTCTAGGGAGCCCGAACACCTCTGACAGCTTTGAGAAAAGGCCAATGAAATTGGTGCGCAGTATTTGCGTAGCCAGCTCCGCCCCGGACATCCGGGCATAAGAGGAGGTGGCTAAGCACTGCTCATTTCTGTTTCTTCGGAGCTGAATGCAGTATTCTCTTAGTGGGAAAACAGCATTACTCACCTCTTCGTCGTTGGATCTATGGCACGAGCAGCGGTCTCTCCCTTTAACCCTCCTATTGGTAAGCGAGAATACCCCTGGGTTGGCTGCAGCATCGGAGGGAGGGCTTAAACCATGGGAAGCTGATGCTTCGACTGAGCAAGCTGGGGAGCGAGTCTCAGTTTGAGCAGACGCTGAAGTGGTGGGCGTGCTTGAACAAGATAACCGAAACACATCAGGTTTGAGTGAGGAAAAACCTTCCGCCTCATCCTGTGTGTTCATGGTTTCGGTAACGTACGAGATTGACTATATCATGATAGGCCTTTTTTCGGCTGAAACACGATATATCAGGTCCTCCTCCCTCATTTCCCTCGACGGCGGTCCAGCGCGAGGGGCTTCGTGGATTCTCCAGGCGGGTGGGCGCTTCAGTACAGCAGCTGCATATCTGATGCACACTTTTGCCATCCTGCTGGCTGCCAGGCAAAGTGTTATAAGATCTGCACGAGGGAGATCTCGCCTCAGAGTGTCGCAGGAACTGCGTTCAGTTCTGTGTATGCTTCCGAGCATCAAATGTCGCAACGCAGGCTCTGGGTAGAGCGATGTCCACTACGGTGGTCCAGGAGCGCCACCTTTGGCTAAATCTGGCGGAAATGAAGGACACTGAGAAAGTTCGCTTTCTTGACGCCCCCATTTCTCCAGACTGGCTTAGGGCCCGCCTCAGGCTGGTCCTGCACCCAAACCAGCCTTGCCGTCGAGTTCTCGCAAGAAGGTGGCGTCGTTAGCTCATTTTCAGGCCGCTAGGAACCCTCATCAGGCTTCGAAGCGCTCCTGAAGTGAGCCGCCCAGGGGAGAGAGATCTGCTGACCTGTCTAGATCCACACTCGGCGAGGGGACGTGTGTGGGCTTCGGCTCCATCCTGGCCACATGGTCAATAAAAGAGCAATTTCTTTCTTCTCTGGGCGTAAAAACCAGTGCGACTGCGTCCCTTCGGGGTACCCAGCCACTGAAGCACGTCAAAGCATGCTCAACCGCATCTCCTGCGCTTCTGCATACTTTGACAAACCAAGTGCATCCTTCAGTCGACCCCCTGAACTCAGGCGGTCCTCCATTGGATCCTTGTCAGTTACGTTGATCGGTACACCCACCATGGTTGGGTCCCTCCGGGGTACCCAGCCACCAAAACACATCAAAGCACGCTCAACCGCAAAACCTATGCTTCTGCATGCTTTGACCAGTCAAGCGCATCCATCAGTCGATCCCCTGAGCTCAGGCGATCTTCTGATGGATCCTGGTCTGTCGACTCCGATGGTCGATCCTCCCATGGCTGGGTCCCTCCGGGGTACCCAGCCACCAAAACGCATCAAAGCATGCTCAACCGCAAAACCTGCGCTTCTGCATACTTTGACAGAGAAACAAACGCATCCGGCAGTCGATCCCCTGAGCTCAGGCGATCTTCTCACGGATCCTTGTATGTCGGTTATGGCCTTGTGTCCTCCGGGACAGCACGCCCCCAAACAAAGGGCTTTCACCGCAACTCAGTCACACTGTACCCACCCAAGGTATGTCGGTGGTCCCCCTGAGACCATTAGCAGAGTGTTTTACAGCTTGGCTCGAGATACCCAACCTCTCTCGCTGGCTTCTCAGAACCATCCGACTCGGCTATTCTATCCAATTCGCACGCAACCGGCCCAAGTTCAGCGGCATCTTCTCTACCGCGATTCGGGACGAGAATGCTGCGGTTCTTTGGGCGGAGATCACGACCCTTCTGGCGAAGGACGCGATAGAGCCGGTCCCCTCAGCCGACATGAAGAAAGGGTTCTACAGCCCCTACTTCATTGTACCCAAGAAAGGTGGCGGTCCTGGATCTGAGGATTCTGAATCGGGCCCTTCACAAGCTCCCCTTCAGAATGCTAACGCTCAAACGCATTCTCACGTGTATCAGATTCCAGGATTGGTTTGTGGCGATAGACCTGAAAGACGCGTACTTTCGTGTCTCGATTCTTCCAAGACACAGGCCCTTCCTGCGGTTTGCCTTCGAAGGTCGAGCATTTCAGTACAAAGTCCTTCCATTTGGGCTCTCCCTGTCTCCCCGCGTCTTTACAAAAGTCGCAGAAGCAGCCCTTGCCCCTCTCCGGGAAAGGGGCATCCGCATTCTCAATTACCTCGACGACTGGCTGGTCATAGCACACTCTCAGGAATTGGTATGCAAACACGGGGATGTGGTTCTCAACAATCTGGCCTATCTGGGGTTTCGGGTCAACTGGGAAAAGAGCAAGCTCGCCCCGGTACGGAGCATCTCTTTTCTCGGTGTACAACTAGACTCGGTTGCCATGAATGCACGGCTCTCCCCGGAGCCTGTGCATTCTGGACACCCTGAACAAGTGTCCAGACGCGTTTTGGTTACGACAGATGCATCCAACACAAGCTGGGGCGCCGTATGCAATGGGCAAGCAGCTGCAGGGCTCTGGTCGGGCCCTCAGCTGCATTGGCATATCAATTGCCTCGAGCTGCTGACTGTGTTTTTGGCCCTGAAGAGGTTCCGACCTTTGGTTCAGGGCAAACATGTGCTGGTCCGCACAGACAGCACTGCGACTGTAGCCTACATCAATCACCAGGGCGGTGTACGCTCCTTTTGCATGTCACAGCTAGCCCGCCATCTCCTCCTTTGGTGTCGAAACAATGTCAAGTCTCTACGAGCCACCCACATACCGGGCGAACTCAATTGGGTAGCGGACGCGCTCTCCCGACAGACTTCGCTTCGGGGCGAGTGGAGACTTCACCCTCAGACGGTTCAGCTGATCTGGAGTCTTTTTGGTCAGGCCCAGGTCGACCTGTTTGCCTCGATAGAGAACACTCACTGCCAGTTGTGGTACGTCTGTTGGAGGCGTCCCTCGGCACAGATGCACTGGCACACAGCTGGCCTCAGGGCCTCCTCAAGTATGCGTTTCCACCAGTGAGCCTAATTGCACAGACCCTGTGCAAAGTCAGGGAGGACAGAGAACAGATCCTGCTGGTGGCCCCCTACTGGCCCAACAGGGTTTGGTTCTCAGAGCTGGTGCTCCTCTCCCCCGTTCCTCCCTGGCGCATTCCCCTGAGGAAGGACCTCCTTTCACAGGGGAAGGGCACAATATGGCACCCGCGCCCAGATCTCTGGAACCTGCACGTATGGTCCCTGGACGCAACCAGGAGGATTTCATAGATCTCCCACTGGCAGTGGTAAACACTCTGTTGCAGTCGAGAGCTCCCTCCACAAGGCGGCTATACGACCTCAGATGGCGCAAATTCACAAACTGGTGTTCCTCCCGGGGGGAGAACCCACGGAGATGTGGCATCCGAACGGTGCTTTCCTTCCTCCAAGGAGGACTGGATAGACACCTTTCTGCTTCAACACTTAAGGTCCAGGTAGCCGCTATTGCCGCTAACCACGACCTGGTGGAAGGTAGATCGGTTGGGAAGCATAATTTGGTTATACGATTCCTTAAAGGTGCACGCAGGCTGAACCCCATCAGACCGCGCCTTGTCCCCTCTTGGGATCTGTCTTTGGTCCTCCGGGGCCTACAGTCAGATCCCTTTGAGCCGCTCCAGTCAGTCGAACTCAGTTCGAACTGAGACCCCGGCCCGGTTCATGTTGCACCCGCAACGTAGCTATGTTTGGCGGAGGAACTAGCTATCAGAATCTAATATGAGGTTAGGTTCCCTCTTGTGAACTCTCATATTAGGTTGGTGACCCACATGTAGTGGCTCCTAATGCGGCCCCATGTGTGTATCTCCACCTATACTCCCAGAGATGCGGTGTTTCCCTCAAAGGCAAAACTTGTCTCTTGTCTTGGTTACGTAAGGTAACCCTCGTTCCCTGATGGAGGGAACGGAGACGTGGTGTCCCCCTGCCACAACCTCGGACTGCCTCTGAGTGAAGCCGAGTGACATTCGGCTCCTCAGATCAGAACAATGAGCAGTGCTTAGCCACCTCCTCTTATTCCCGGATGTCCGGGGCGGAGCTGGCTACGCAAATACTGCGCACCAATTTCATTGGCCTTTTCTCAAAGCTGTCAGAGGTGTTCGGGCTCCCTAGAGCGACCCCTAGTGTCGTCACTTCGACACCACGTCTCTGTTCCCTCCATCAGGGAACGAGGGTTACCATACGTAACCAAGACGTTTTATCATATTTATAAAAGAAAAATACAGATTTCCAATTTTCTCCAGAAAAAGCCAAGCTTCTGGAGGCGCGCCGCGGGCGGAGCTAAGTTCAACGATCACTTGTGCTGGGATTGCCAATAAAACAGACATTTAATGTCGTTTCACTTACCATCTGCAGTTCTGAATCATGACCGGGATCTTTTATAGCTGGGACCACTCCATCTTTCAGTATCAAACCATAGACTGTAAAAAAGATGGACGACGCACTTTCACTCTCTTCCATTGAAGAAAAGTGAAGCCGCCAGCGCCAACCCGGAAGTAAGATTTTCGGCAAAGAAATTCTCCGTCATTCGTCAAATTTTATTTTTTTTTAACTTTGGCCATGTTTAGCATGAGAATCCAACTTTTTAACACTGTAAACAACTCTGAATATACGAAACACCATTGTACCTCCCCTTTAAGCAATTTGTTGTAAAGTGAGGGAAATTAAAATAGCCTAAAGTGTTCATAATGTTGGTAGGCTACATTATAACATTATTAGGCCTGACGTTATTATTTCTGAATGCAATACAATGCAACTTATACGTGATGTATCCTTTTATTTTCCTCTCAAAAAGTTAAAATGTATTTTAGCGTGTTTTTAAAAAATGAAAATAGGCGATTAATCCGTTAAAAATTGTTACTGTGGGTTAGCAAATTTACATTGGTATTCTTGGCTTTCCAGATAACGAGTCTGGGACCAAATCTGGCTTAAATTCTGAACTTCTGGCTTCATTCTGGCGTTGTTTTTTCAGTCTTGATTGCAAAAGTGTTTATTATTATTATTATTATTCCTATTATTATTTCTTTTAATGCACCATGGATTCTGCCAGTTAATGAAAATTCAGTCTTGTGCATTTATGACATCAATTGCTAAAGTATTTATTTGTTTATTTCAGAAATTAAAGTAGCTTTAAATGTTATTGTATTTGTACATTTCATATTTCAGCTATAGGCTAGGCTATTGATCCAACTGCAAGTTGACAACACCCTATTCGTATCAAACGAATCAAAATCAAATGTTATTTAATAGATATTACATATCTACATTAGTAGTTTACATAATTTAAATCAATTAATATTCATAAACACACACAAAAATTGTGCATGCCCCCTCAATTTGTACACCCCTGGCCACAACTGCTGTAGCCTATATCCAGCTTAGGTGTGTTCTCCATTTGTGTTTAATTTATATACTGTTTAAATGACAGCTTGGTAAATCTTTTGGCGATCAAATATTCAGTATTGCTACTTATCATAAGTACTTGGTACTTTATAAGCACAGCGGGAGTTCAAACTAACATCACGTAATTTACGTCTATATGATATTGATATGCCAGAAGGCTAGCCTCCCCTGCGAGGTTTCCTGTCTCAACACTCCTCAGCGCTGAAAGTGAACACTCAATGGTGATTGGCTAATTTTTTTTTACCAACGGAGGCACCAGAGCTCAGCTCTCCTCCGACCTCCCTCTCCCCTTCTCTATTACTTTAGCGGTTGTATTGACATCAGCAGATTCGGCACATTCGCGATATAAAAGTGGCACTTTCCAACTTCAGTAACATGTATATGAAAATACAAACAAAAACATACACATCCTGAGACACGAACTTAATGAATTGTGAATTTTATTCATATTAAATCGTCCTCCTCCCATTTTCACTTCAAAATTTTGGGGAAGCTGTGCCTCCCCTGCCTCCCCCTACGAGCCACTGTCAATAACTCCAGTTTAGCTTATAAGCTTATATTTGAAAATGTATTTTTTTCTGGGACACCTAGTAGAATCAAACAATATAAGTTGCAGAGAGCTGGAGTAAATGAAACCTGAAATACAGACTTACAAACAAAACATTCTGAAAAAACTATCAGAACGTGCCATTTTTTTTTTTTTTTTTTAGTGTTTATTGTCATATTTAAAACCTATTTAATGTTATTTATGAAGAATTACAATCATATTTTGTAGTTCAAAGGGTTTTCTATCTGTTTTTTTTTTTTGTTTGTTTTTTTTTTTCATTTCCTCCATTGTGTGTGTAAGGTTAACATTTGAAATTGGGTAGAAAAATTTCATATTTTTGATGCTTCATCTCTTTTTATGCTTAGTTCTGCATAATTATGTGTTTTACAGAAGTAACCTGTAGTGTTCAGTCAACCACATGTGGAATAAAACAGATCAACCCAGAGGGAAAGACTATTTTCAGAGCTGGAGAAAGTTTGCAGATCACCTGCTCTGAAAAACACTGGCTCATTTTTACAAAAGAAACCAGCAAATCATTTACATGCCAAGAAAATGGAGACTGGGATCGTAAGCCTGTTTGTGCAGGTAAGATTATAGAGAAACGCTTATGGATTTAGTGATGAACTCACTACATGTTAAGCTGGACATACACTGTGAGTCTCACACTCACACTGTACGAGAAGATCACATGCGATGGTCGGTTCATAGCTTTAACTGTGCGATATCCCCTTGAGAGGCGACCAAAATTTCTGATATGTCAGAAATTCATCCGACCGTCCGATTGCCGGTTGGGAAAGGTTAATCACTTCTCGTTTCCCCCTGCATGACAAACGATGCGCGACAAAGCTGAAATTAGCACCGATTTAAAAAAAAATCGTGTATGCCCTTCTTTACTCAAAGTATGTAAATCTATCTTTCCAATATGGCGGCCCGGTCAGATGCAGTGGCTACTCCGGGTCCCAAAAACAGTGCTTTTATGTCTTAATGTCATCTGTTCGTCCCAAAATTGTGTCAGTCTACTGCTAATTCATAAGGAAATAAGTCAAAATTACATATATGATCGCCAAAGCCTTTTGGAAATCGGAAATGCATACAGCCACCAACTCTCACCGGCGGCTACTGAGAAACAGCGAGGCTTTTGTTTACTGTTAAAGCCGAATCCCGAGACCACAGCCTTGCCTACTGACACCACCCACACAAAGTGGAGGCGCCGGCGGTGTGAGAGGAGACAGAAGCGCAGCAAGCGCGGAGGTATAGTAGCTAGGCTAAGGGCTAACCTATGGAAAGCCAAAAGGGTCATTAATCGCGTGCTTTTGATCACTGTGTTATTAAAACGCCAATTTCTTAACGCCGTCAGCCGTTAAATAAGCACGGTCTGTCGTCATACTAACGCTGTACGCCCGCGCACCTTTAAGTAACGCCACATGCCAATCAACATCACATGGACGTTACACGTCACTCAACATGCAAACTTGTTAGTTCATTTGAATAGCCCTTCCTCTTCCGGATTTGCGGGCTCTATGGCGAGTTGGAGTATCCAGTTTGCTAGAGCGTGGAAGATGGCATGCAGAGAGTTTACTTTACAGTGCAAATATACGATACCTGACTGCACTCGCCTTTTATTATCAGATAATCCTGGTCCTGATGTTTTTCAGTCAATATCAAATGGGTAAGAGTTTTTGTCCATGTCCACAAGTATTTATGAGCTAGCTAACTAGCTAGATTGGATTGACATTAACAAACTCTGCACACTGTCATATACATTGTTTGGACAAAAATATGAACATAGCCTAATATATTAATAGTGAAAGTGTATTAACCATATTTTTGGTGTCGTGATTTCTTGGAGAAAACCTTGCTCCAGTAGCCATTGTTTAATCATGGGTTTTGAATCAAAACGTTTCATAAGGGTTAAACTTTTGAACACTGTTTAAAATGGGGGAAATGGGTTTCTAATAGAGAATGGTCACTCTACGTTCTGATCGAGGACCTTCCTTTAAGGCAGGGGTTTTCAATCCTGTTGGGGACCCACCACTTTGCACATTTTGTTTAGATAATATTTAAGTCATAATGTAAATGATCAATCCAATACACCAAATCACTCAATTGACACAAACTGTAGTACATTAACAATTGTAGAAATGCCTGAATGGATTCACTGTAAAGACTGCATATAAGTATAATTGTTTTAATATTTATGTGTAAAATTTGTGTGGGGTTTGGTTAGCTAATAGATAAAAGAAATGGTCAGTGAGCCAAGGCAGTGAGTAGTTAGGAAACCTCAAAGGTTAAACTATTTTTTTTTTATTTGCAGACTTGAGACCATGATAAGAAGCTTGGAATGGGCAAAAGGGAGACTTCTAAATGTCCAGGCAGCAGATGAAATTATTCACAAAGTGTCACATTTCATTCAAGAGATTCAAACTTCTGAACATAGTGCACAGGAAGGTAAGTGCAATCAGTCTGCTTGATTACTTACTGGATACTCCAATTAGACCTATTGCCTAAATTTATTACACAGTTACTGTAACAAGATACTGTGTAAGTTATTGTAAGTGCAGTTTTAGCAAAGCATTCTATTGTATTTTTATAGGCATATCAAGCATCACTTACACATAGTGGATCCAGAGGTGCACCGTCTTATGTCATTACTCAGGATCATCTATCATTTCTTCTGTCTTGTGGCTTCACTGTACCACAGATTGCTGATATTTTACACACCTCCCTATTTAAGGCAAGATGTAGTTGTGTTTTAGAATAAATATATCAGTTCAACATTTTACAGTTTGACTGAGTAGATGCTTGAGTTTTGCAATTTAATAGTATTGATGCTTAAGTAGAGAATGGTTCTTCTATGGCATCGTTCTGAAGAATCTTTTATTTTTAAGGCTGAACCACAGCAAATATGTAATACCAAGTGAACAATTTACAGTGTAAATAGCAGAGATTAATTTCAGAGTTAATATGCAGATGCAGAAACTCACGCTGCTTTTAAATAACATTTGCATAGCATTTTGGGGCTGATACAAGATTACAAACAGATTCTCCATGGAGAATATTTAATTTGTTTAGGTCACTGATTTAAGAAAAATAAAATAAAATACAAAGTGTCTTTTAATAAAAATAAAAAAACAAGTCCCTCCTTTTAAATGTTAAACTACTTTGCCCTTTCTTCTAGGCGTTTCAACCTGTTTCAGTCTGCTGCATACTCAGACATATCTGATGTAGACTTGGATGAAAAGATTAGAAACCTAGTGGCTGGAAATGACCAGCTTTGACCAGAGGCTGTTCGAGCACAGCTGAGGACAGAGGGAATTCGTGTGCAGAGTGAGGAGCAGTATACATTGAGTAAACCAAGGGGCTGCAGCTCTCAGAGCAATGTCTCAGCGATTACGCAGAAGGTCTTACCGTGTTGAAGGACCTAATTCTTTATGGCATCTTGATGGAAACCACAAACTAAACAGGTATTTTTTTAAATTCTTAAACATTTTTAAGCTTACCCTAAGATCCATGACTAAATTATACATTTTAAGTAAATATAAGGAATTATTACTTTAAACATACAATGTGAGCAGTTTATTAATGTAAATATGTTATTTAAAATTGTTGGATGTTAAGTTGTTTGTAAAGCGGTACTTTTTTGAAAGGACATCAACAACATACTTTTTCAAAAATAAGTTATACTGAAATTATTATGTGTGTTGATTCAGATGGAGGATAGTAATTCATGGTGCCATTGATGGCTACAGTCGGCTCATTACCTTTCTCCATGCTTCCAACAATCGGAGCACCACTGTTATGGATTTCTTGGATGCTGTTTCCAAATATGGAGTCCCTTCCAGAGTGAGGAGAGAACAATGTTGTGTGCTTGTTTATGAACTTGTTCAGAGGCACTGACAGAGATAGTGCCCTTAGAGGAAGAAGTACACACAATCAGAGGATTGAGAAACTTTGGGTTGATCTGTGGCGTGGGGTATCAAATGTGTACTATGACTTGTTTAATTTCCTTGAGAGTCAAGGCATTGTGGATGTGGACAATGAAACACACATATGGGCTCTACACTATGTCTACATTCCAAGAATGAACAAAGACCTAACAAATTTCACACACCAGTGGAACAGTCATGGTTTAAGAACCGAGAGGCATCAGTCTCCTCTCCAAATCTTTGTCCGGGGTAGCCTGGCACAACAGAGGCTTCCAAGTACAGCCATGCAGGACATTTTCATTTCAAGACCCTCAGACTCCAGTGGAGTGAGAGATGGTGGGGGTAATTCTTTACCTGGAGTGCCACCTCGAGTTCATTGGCCTGACACAGTTAATGTCCCTCTAAACCAGTCTTCTCTGACTGATGATGAGATGCAGCAGCTCACAGAACAGATTGATCCACTTGGAGGCCCCCGAGAAGATCTGGGAATCAATGTCCTTAAAGATGTTCTGTCTTTTGTGAGAGACCTAAGAGCCTAAATTTCTCTTCTCATTGTTTATGGCCCTTAGGGTTAGGGTTAGTTTATGCCATAAAGAGTTTATTGTAAAATTGTATATAATTTATTTGTACATGTACACTATATTGCCAAAGGTATTGGGTCTCCCCTTCTAGTGACCAGGCTTGACTACCTTAGTCATTTCTGTGAACACAAATCCTAATTCTACAGTATATAATGATATTCTAGTGAATTGTGTGCTTCTAATTTTATAACAATAGTTTGGGAACTATCCTTTTCTTTTCCAGCAAGACAATGCCCATATGCACTCATCAATGTTCAAAAAAATTATTGATTCAGTGTAGTGTGACAAACTTGACTGATCTGAAAAAAAAACCCAGACTGTAACTCAGCTGAACACCTTTTGTATGATTTGCAGACTTTGAGATTTAAGTTTTTGGCTCAAAGCCTGTAAGTCATACTAAAGTTGTTCAGCCGAGTTCGGTCTGGGTTTTATTTAGATCACTTAAGTTATTCATACTAGACTGAACCAATAATTTATTTTTGAACAACTATTGTTATAAAATTTGAAGCACACATTCACTAGAATATTATTATATACTGTAGAATTAAGATTTGTGCTCATGGAAATTACTAAAGTAGTCAAGCCTAGTCATTAGAAGGGGGTGACCCAATACTATTGTCATATAAAGATATGAACTGGACTTGCATGTGTGGATACTTTCCAAAGTTAAACATGAAGTAATGTTATAGTTAATCTCTGTTTGACTATAATTACTACTGTAAAAGCAGGTTGGCCTGGAAACTCCACTTGTAAGTGTTGAAGCTAACTTCTGCTGGCAAAACTACAAAAAAAAAAAAAAAAAATTCAAGTAAACTTTCTTCAAATTGATCTTATCTCTTGTCTTCATTCTTCATACCTGGTCTACAGGTCTTGACTGTAAATCCCCCCCCGTTTAAATGCGACACAATTCTGATTTTTTGCTCATTGCTCAATTCTGATGACCAGCTGCATCACTATCTGTACGGGAACTGCAGTGCTGCTGACCGTAAAACCCTCCAGCGACAGTGAACACAGCTACAAAGATCATCGGTGCCCCTCTCCCCTCCATTCTGGACATTTTGCTTGAACGATGCTCTGGTAAAGCCACCAGTATCATGAAGGACCCCACCCATCCCTCCCACAGTCTCTTCCAGCTCCTGCCGTCAGGAAGACTCAAGACACTGTGCAATGCTGAGTGTGTTACACACAGTTGAGTGGACAACAAACCACCTGTAGAAACACTCTTTTCTCTCTACATGCACCAGACCACTTTCTTATTAACACTTATGTTACAAGGACTTAATAAGGACTTGACAAATGTTTATTTGTCAGTGCACCACAAATCAAATTGCACTAGTTGCTCCTTAACCTTAAATGCCTCTTTTGCACAATACCATATACCGTTATTATGTGAAGTACTTATGTAGTCTGTCTTATGTTATGTGTATGTATAGCTAGATTACCACTTTCAGTAGGTTAGCTTTGTATAGGTTTAAAAATTGTTCCTATGTGTAGTGTTGCTAAATAAATCTATTTAGATTTATTTAGCACTGTGGTCCTGCGAGACACGACATTTCGTTCCACTGTATGTCCACACATGTAGCGGAATGACAATAAAGTTTGACTTGAGATTAGATGTGAAGTTCCACATGACCAGCATGTGTGGTACCCATCTTATTACTTCAGGGGTGATATGAAACTGGGAACAAAACTAACTTACGATTGCGAGAATGGGTATGACAAAATGGCAGATAAGGTCACATGTACACAATATGGATGGACACCAAAGCCACTGTTCTAGTATGTTTTGATATTAAATCTCACAATACATGTCAATGATTCTTCATATAATATGAATTAGTCATTTGTATGATGGATGATTGTTTTACAGTAACGTGTGCAGCACCCAACATCCCAAATGCAAATATTGTGAGAGGCATGAAATCAAAATATGAAATTTCTTCAAGAATAGAATATCAATGTCTTTCTGGATATGAACCAGAGGAGCCTGTAGAAATAACTGGTAATTCCTGTTAACAATGGACAGGCATAAAGAAATGCACTGGTATGTCACAGTTTACAATCATTTTGCATCTAATCCATTTAAATGTCATGATATAAATACTTTTTATATCCAATTAAATTATTATATGTGCATTCATGAATGCTAATTGGTATGATGCATGTTTGTTTTACAGAAAAAATGTGTGCAGCACCCAACATCCAAAATGCAAAGATTGTGGAAGGTCAGCAACAAAACTACAGAATCAGTTCAAGAATACTTTATCAATGCAGTTCTGGATTTGAACCAAAGCAGCCTGTAACAATCACCTGCGATTCCAAGGCTCAGTGGACAGGCATACAGCAGTGCACTGGTATGATGATTTGCATTATTTCATTATTTTAAAACAATAAATATTAGATAAACACAAATGTTTAGCAAACATATCTAATGTGTTTATCTGTCTGTCTATCTATGTTACATGTTGTGCACATAATTATCCATATAATATTAATTTTCATTAGTATGACTTTTTTTTTTACAGAAATAATGTGTGCAGCACCCAACATCCAAAATGCAGTGATTGTTGGAAGTCAGAGAATAAACTACAAAATCAGTTCAAGAATACAATATAAATGTCTTCCTGGATTTGCAAATCACCTGTGATTCCCACACTGTAAAAAAAAAAATCGTAAAATAATGGTCAAATGACTGGCAGCTACGGCTGCCAAACAAAAACCATAAAATTACAGCAAAACATCCTAATTAAAATAAAGTGCAAAAACTATAATTTTACAGAAATGTTCATTAAAGGTTTTACAGGGGAAAAAAATTATTTTACAATTTCCCCTCTTGTTTCAATTACATTCTTTTACTTTAATTTTACGGTTTTTGTTTGGCAGCCATAGCTGCCAGTCATTTGACCGTTTTTTTACAAGACTTTTTTACAGTGTAAAACCCTTATTTTGCAGATTTTCCTTGTTTCATTTACATTCTTTTACTTTAATTTTACGGTTTTTGTTTGGCAGCCATAGCTGCCAGTCATTTGACCTTTTTTTTTTTACAAAACTTTTTTTACAGTGTAAAACCCTTATTTTACAGATTTTCCTTGTTTCATTTCTATTCTTTTACTTTAATTTTACGTTTTTTGTTTGGCAGCCATAGCTGCCAGTCATTTGACCGTTTTTTTACAAGACTTTTTTATAGTGTAAAACCCTTATTTTGCAGATTTTCCTTGTTTCAATTACATTCTTTTACTTTAATATTACGGTTTTTGTTTGGCAGCCATAGCTGCTAGTCATTTGACCGTTTTTTTACAGGACCTTTTTTACATGGTTAAACCTATATTTTACAGATTTTCCATAGGTTATTATGATCAAATACATTCAATTAAGTAATACACACCAATATTTCTACAAAGAAAACAATGTTATTTAACAGATTTCCCCTAAATCATTACGATCTAATACCTTCAATAAAATTAATACATACACAAGTTTGTAATTTAACAGTTTTATTTTGTAAGATAAAATTCTGAACAATAAAATCATCTTGCAACTTTAATAGACAGCATTTGTATAGTATTTAAAACATGTTGAAGTATAAGTTAAATGGAGTGATTCAGTTACAAATCTTAAATGAAATAGAACTAGAAATAGGATAGATTTACAGTAATTAAAAGAAGAACAGTTTCATGAAATTCTTATTAGGATACAGTAACCCATTCCAAACCAAAAAACAATCAGAAAACTGAAACAATTACAGGATTTTCACGGTTTCCACATGTTCCTGACCTCTGCGTACTCCATGTCATGATAATAAACATTTCACTTGTCTTTTAATTGAACATTCTAAATATACAAGTGAATAAATATAAATAAAATCAAAGCATACATTAATAGGTCCATTATTCCTACCAGACAGATATACAGCACATTAAGAAGAATCCTCCAAACAGACAGTAATCATCTTGATCCTTGGTGTATCTGTGAAGAAAAAAACAACAATATTCAGAAAATTTTTCAATTTTTAATTTCTTAACTTTTCCTTTAAACATGTTCTAATGGGAAAATGCAAACATCACCAAAAGAGAAACATAGACTAATAGTAATGGACACTCTTTTCAAGATCACTGCGCACTGTTAAAAACAACAACAACAACAACAACATTATTATTATTATTATTATTTGTACCCCAAAATAATGAATTTATTCCTAGAAAAAACGAGCACATCTATTTCATTTTGAGCGCACAGACATGTGAACGACCCCTGAAGGGTATCTGCAATTTAGTGCTATCTGGTATCCTGTCTAGTTTTAGGACTCCTGCCACTGTTTACATCTGTTCAAAATCCCGACATTTAAAACACAAACAAACTGCTGGCTCTCACTTGACACTACGTTGAGTGTTAAATGAAGAAGAGAACCACGTTCTGTATATCTTCGTACTGCATCCCTGAACATTCCTGCAAACTTGGACTAAAAGATAAATGTGTAGAATATGAGCATGTCTCCAAACACCTTGTTGAGCTGCAGGTTTAACAACACAGATGTTATGTTTTGATGAGCCGGAGGTTTAAAGGGTTAGTTCACCCAAAAATGGGTTTGGAACAACATCAGGGTGAGTCATTAATGACATAATTTTCATTTTTGGGTGAACTAACCCTTTAAGTTTAGCAGTGGCTGCACTTAATTTAATTAGGAATAATTAAATTATTAATTTGAATTATTTCGCCTGAAATGTTTACCGCTCCAAAATGTTCTATATGTTTCTTAAAAATAAGATAAACTGTGTTTAATAGAAGAAATGTTGTTGTTTTTTTACCCAGAAATTTAAAAATAACACATTTTAGAGTTGTAATCTAAACACTGTGATAGCATGAAATTTTTATCTAAGGTTATCATACTGTCAAAATCTCATACCGGCCCATGCCTAAGGGTGAGTAAATCATGTTGTATAAAGCTGAAATAAAGTTTCATACATCTATAGTATGAAGGAGAGAATATATTGTATTTGTTTTGGATGCATGCCATTAAAACGGACAAAAAGCAAGTTTTGTTATAGATTGCAGATGACACTTACTAGTGATGGGCTTGTTTCTTTGTTGCTGCTTGTTCTGCCTCCAAAACAAGTTTATGGTTCCAATGGCAGATCTATATAGAAAAAAGGTGAAGAGTTTTATCATTAACAGTTTTTATCTATGAAGACAAGTATAATATATATATATATATATATATATATATATATATATATATTTTTTTTTTTTTTTCTTCTCGAATTCACATTGCTGGACATGACAATAGCTCTGTCTTTAAGTTAACAGTATTTTATGAGGTCCATTATAATTAATCCATTTAATGTGCATAAAACAGTTACTAAACATGTACTATAAAGCCATGGTTAATTTAACATTGGACTCTGGGAACAGGTCCTTAAAAGCATACTCAAAAATGAGAATTCTCTTATCATTTACCCACTGTAATGTTGTTCCAAACCTGTATGGCTTTCTTTCTTTCTTTTGTTTAACCTTTAATCTTTGTTTAATTCGCCAGCAGCATCTATGGCCATACAGCCATAACGTTAGAGGTTTGAAAATACATTAATTTTGAGAAGACAACATTAATTTTGTGGTGAGCTATAGCCTATATGTAAACTTAAGAAAAAATGTAAAATAGTCTGTTTGATCTAAAGTAATTGTTTGCATGTTATCTCTCTTGTATTTATCTTTTTGCACATAAAGGTCATTCCTATTGAAAACAAATTTAATTAACATGCAGACAAACGTCCAGTAATATGGCTGCTAGTGTGCATACATTAACTGTCTTAATGTTACCATGGCAATACTCACCGCCTGATGGTGTGGCTGGATATTTTTCATTACCCAAATTTCTGGATCATGAGGGAAACAAACACACACGACATAATTCATATTAGTTACTTACTTTATATTACTTTACAGAGACATTAGAAAAAGAGTTTATAAAGTTTTACTCACCAGCTCCACATAAAATACTCTCATTATAACCGGTCCGGTAAATTAGTCCCACGTTAAGGTGTCCAATGAATTCGGTTTGACTTGCTCTGCTTAACCAGTGACAAAGTAGTTCTCAGTTTATTCATTCAAAGTTCCAGTTATATTATTCGTAAAACTAACTTAGCAGACACATGCTAGCAGCACTTCGTAACATTAGCTGGCAGTAAACTGAAATATACTAATATCGCTATTGTGCTAATTCGATAAGATTCTCATTTTACACACTGTTAAATACTGACATAGCGGAAACATTTGAAAAGTTCTTACCTTCTGTAGTTTGCAACATGTTCGCTGACTGTTGTGATTCTTGTCCATGTATGAAACACCTAACCGTATCAAAGCACTACTGCAGTCTGCAAATGCCAAGGAGGCCAACGGACATATATTCAAACTTTACCCGAAGGCGCGCAAAGCTGTCATTGGCCAGATCCATGATGACGGTCGGAATAACCTATCATGCTCAATGATGCACTGAGACGCAGCCAGTAGTGTGATAGCATTCAAATAATAGGGAATTACAACAACAATAAAACAAAAAAAAAAAATTATTTTATTTACACACACACACACACACACACACACTGTATAAGCTATAAGTGTTGCGCTGATCCCAGTTCAACTGCCTTCTGTTATTCAGAAAAAGAACTCCTGCACATTATTTGGTTTTCTAGCATCTTCTACCTTTATCAAAAGTCACTATATGATTTTGTGATCCATCATTTTGCACGGAGGATAGCTGAGAGACTCATGAAACTATTGCACAAGTTTCAAATTGGTTCCTGGATCAGCATTATTTTGAAAAAAATATAGACTTGACTTAATCCCTACCCCTAAACCTAAATTTTCCTAATTTTCTGATTTTCCTGAGGGAAATGATAACTGATTAAGTGTGTAAAATCATCTGATCCTGTTCGTAAGCCTAAAACTAACATTTCCTGAAATGCTATGCCTTGATTCTGATTGTTCGAATGGAATGTTGTTCCATGTGCATGTCCAAGTAAAATGATTTACTTGGTGAAATCACATTCACCCTTGAACCTACTGCAAACTGCTTTTACCAAATGCAATATGTTCCTGGATCAACTTCTTTTGTTTAGGCTTATAATCAGTGTTTGGTGCTTGTACATCAGTGTCATTCATCTAACATTTCCTCTTAATGTAGGGATTACTGATAGGTAAGGTTAGGTTTAGGTGTAAGGATGTGGTCAAGACTACATTTTTAGATTAAAGTGTTGTTCCAGGTCAACAAAATATGCTGACCCAGGAACACATCAAACTCACAAAAAATCTGGATGTGCACTCAGGACCATAGGACTCACAAACAACAACCTCAAAACAGGAAAACTGTTGTGGATCATCCAGAAAATGTATTAAAAATATTAGGATTCAATGGTATGAAAACTTTTGTATGGGGTAATTTTTTATAAATTCAGGTTTATTATTTTGTTTTGTGGAGTATCTTTTACTGTGAAATGGCTTATTCAGGACATTACTAAATAAAAACAACATGCAATTTTAATGAGCTCTCTCATTTTATTAAAATTGTTAATATATTAGTCATGTAAGTTTCCTGAGCCAAACATGGAGAAATTTTTAATTGGTACCTATCCAAATTTGTTATCCAGACTTACATAGTTTAATTGTAAAAACACATTTAAAACAAGGCTTAGTTTAAAATGATCAGAAAACTGTTAAGTTGTTAGTATAGTCATAAACCTTATATTGATTAGGTACACAAGTAATTGCAAGTTATTAGTATAATTTTACCTAAATTTGAAAAATTTAAAATAACAGGAAATGTGCTGTATAAAACAGAAATTTTCCTGTATAAAAGACAAAAAAAATGTAATTTTATTCCCCCTAAATTTCCTTAATTTGTAATTCCTAAAATAAATGTCATGTTGTTAATTTACAGATATTGTTTGTAATTTTTCTAAATTTTGAGTGTAATTTAAAATGACAAGAAATGGACTGTATAAATGATATAGTAATTTACCTGTATAAAAAACAAACAAAAAAAAATTAATTTGTCTTTATTGATATAATTCCTAAAATAACGGTCAAGTTGTTAATTTACAGATATTGTTTGTAATTTTGCAAAATTTTGAACGTAATTTAAAATTAAAAGAAAAGTACCGTATAAATAATACAGTTATTTACCTGTATAAAAAAAACAAAAAAAATTGTAATTTGTCTTTACTGATATAATTCCTAAAATAAAGGTCAAGTTGTTAATTTACAGACATTGTTTGTAATTTTGCAAAATTTTGAATGTAATTTAAAATTACAAGAAAAGTACCGTATAAATAATACAGTTATTTCCTTGTATAAAAAAACAAAAAAAAATTGTAATTTGTCTTTACTGATATAATTCCTAAAATAAAGGTCAAGTTGTTAATTTACAGACATTGTTTGTAATTTTGCAAAATTTGGAATGTAATTTAAAATTACAAGAAAAGTACCGTATAAATAATACAGTTATTTCCTTGTATAAAAAAACAAAAAAAAATTGTAATTTGTCTTTACTGATATAATTCCTAAAATAAAGGTCAAGTTGTTAATTTACATACATTGTTTGTAATTTTGCAAAATTTTGAATGTAATTTAAAATTACAAGAAAAGTACCGTATAAATAATACAGTTATTTCCTTGTATAAAAAAACAAAAAAAAATTGTAATTTGTCTTTACTGATATAATTCCTAAAATAAAGGTCAAGTTGTTAATTTACAGATATTGTTTGTAATTTTGCAAAATTTTGAATGTAATTTAAAATTACAAGAAAAGTACCGTATAAATAATACAGTTATTTCCTTGTATAAAAAAACAAAAAAAAATTGTAATTTGTCTTTACTGATATAATTCCTAAAATAATGGTCAAGTTGTTAATTTACAGACATTGTTTGTAATTTTGCAAAATTTTGAACGTAATTTAAAATTACAAGAAAATACTGTATAAATAATACAGTAATTTGCCTGTATTAAAAACAAAAAATACTCTAATTTGTTTTTATTGATATAATGCGTGAAATAATGTTCCATTTGTTAATTTACAGATATTGTTTGTAATTTTACAGAGTTTTGAATATAATCTGAAATAAAAGAAAACTACTGTAAAAAAATTAGAGTTATTTTCTGTAAAATTACGAGGTTTTTTTACAGTGCAGGCTCAATGGACAGGCATACAGCAATGCACTGGTATGCTACAGTTTGATTGATTGAATATTTATTATTATTATTTTAGTAGTAGTAGTAGTAGTAGTAGTATTTTATTTATTTTGTTTACTGTATCAAAAATCTTCAGACACTTTTTTCTATCCATAGACTGTTTTAATAAAAAACTGTCATTCACTTAAGGAATTAATATATATATATAAATGCAAAGAGTAAGAAAGAGTAAGAAAATATGTTTCATTCATTGTAATTAACAACATGAAGTTGTTATGAAGCGGTTTTATCCAGCCTACTGTGCTTATGCATTGACTTGACTCTTAACTCAAATCAATATATATATACAGGCCCTTCTCAAAAAATTAGCATATTGTGATAAAGTTCATTATTTTCTGTAATGTACTGATAAACATTAGACTTTCATATATTTTAGATTCATTACACACAGCTCAAAGTAGTTCAAGCCTTTTATTGTTTTAATATTGATGATTTTGGCATACAGCTCATGAAAACCCAAAATTCCTATCTCAAAAAATTAGCATATTTCATCCGACCAATAAAAGAAAAGTGTTTTTAATACAAAAAAAGTCAACCTTCAAATAATTATGTTCAGTTATGCACTCAATACTTGGTCGGGAATCCTTTTGCAGAAATGACTGCTTCAATGCGGCGTGGCATGGAGGCAATCAGCCTGTGGCACTGCTGAGGTGTTATGGAGGCCCAGGATGCTTCGATAGCGGCCTTAAGCTCATCCAGAGTGTTGGGTCTTGCGTCTCTCAACTTTCTCTTCACAATATCCCACAGATTCTCTATGGGGTTCAGGTCAGGAGAGTTGGCAGGCCAATTGAGCACAGTAATACCATGGTCAGTAAACCATTTACCAGTGGTTTTGGCACTGTGAGCAGGTGCCAGGTCGTGCTGAAAAATGAAATCTTCATCTCCATAAAGCTTTTCAGCAGATGGAAGCATGAAGTGCTCCAAAATCTCCTGATAGCTAGCTGCATTGACCCTGCCCTTGATAAAACACAGTGGACCAACACCAGCAGCTGACATGGCACCCCAGACCATCACTGACTGTGGGTACTTGACACTGGACTTCAGGCATTTTGGCATTTCCCTCTCCCCAGTCTTCCTCCAGACTCTGGCACCTTGATTTCCGAATGACATGCAAAATTTGCTTTCATCCGAAAAAAGTACTTTGGACCACTGAGCAACAGTCCAGTGCTGCTTCTCTGTAGCCCAGGTCAGGCGCTTCTGCCGCTGTTTCTGGTTCAAAAGTGGCTTGACCTGGGGAATGCGGCACCTGTAGCCCATTTCCTGCACACGCCTGTACACGGTGGCTCTGGATGTTTCTACTCCAGACTCAGTCCACTGCTTCCGCAGGTCCCCCAAGGTCTGGAATCGGTCTTTCTCCACAATTTTCCTCAGGGTCCGGTCACCTCTTCTCGATGTGCAGCGTTTTCTGCCACACTTTTTCCTTCCCACAGACTTCCCACTGAGGTGCCTTGATACAGCGCTCTGGGAACAGCCTATTCGTTCAGAAATTACTTTCTGTGTCTTACCCTCTTGCTTGAGGGTGTCAATGATGGCCTTCTGGACAGCAGTCAGGTCGGCAGTCTTACCCATGATTGCGGTTTTGAGTAATGAACCAGGCTGGGAGTTTTTAAAAGCCTCAGGAATCTTTTGCAGGTGTTTAGAGTTAATTAGTTGATTCAGATGATTAGGTTAATAGCTCGTTTAGAGAAACTTTTCATGATATGCTAATTTTTTGAGATAGGAATTTTGGGCTTTCATGAGCTGTATGCCAAAATCATCAATATTAAAACAATAAAAGGCTTGAACTACTTCGAGTTGTGTGTAATGAATCTAAAATATATGAAAGTCTAATGTTTATCAGTACATTACAGAAAATAATGAACTTTATCACAATATGCTAATTTTTTGAGAAGGACCTGTATATATATATATATATATATATATATATATATATATATATATATATATACTTTTTTTTTTTTTTTTTTTTTACCTTTATTTTACCAGGAAAATCCCATTGAGATAAAATCTCTTCTACCAGGGAGTCCTGGCCAAAATGGCATCACAGGAGAGTAGCACACAATACAGAACATACATAAAAGCCCCAGCACAACAAAGTATACAACATAAAACTATAACAAACATTCACAATATTCTTTTAGATAGGATTCCAAAAGGTTTTTAAAAACACTCAAAGATGGAAGAGTTTTTAACTTCAAAACACTCGTTCCAAAAGCATATCGTTCCATAACCTTGGACCATAGGAAGAAAAGGCAATTTTGCCAAATTCTGTATATACTCTAGGAACTATTAATTGTATATTAGATGAAATTCTAGTCCTATAATTACATGCATAAACAGATAAAAGATTACAAATATAAGGAGGTAATTTACCCAAAAGTGCCTTAGCAATAAATAACAGCATATGTTTCTTTCTCCTCTGAGTTAAAGATGGCCAATCAACCAACTTATACAAAGTGCAATGATGGGTACGAGAAGGAGCATTTGTTATAAATCATATTGCTGCATTATATATACAGTCCAGTTTCTTGAAGTAAGATAAGTTTGCATGTATATAAATTATATCGCCATAATCCAACACTGAGAGAAAACAACTCTGAATATTTTTATTTATTTTTTTATTTTTTTATTTTTGCTTCAAATGAGAAGCATTTTTTTAAAACTTAATAAAAAACCCAATTTAGGCCTAAGTTTTTTTTTTTTAGAGATTTTCAATATGTATGTTGAAACTCAGCCTTTCATCAAGCCATATGCCTAGATATTTATAACAATTTACTTTTTCAATGCAATCCCCTTCTAAGGTCAAAATAGGTTGAACAATCATTTTGGAGTGTGAGCGGGTAAAAATCATATACTTTGTCTTTTTGGCATTTAAAACCAATTTCAATTTTAGCAGTGATAACTGCAATTTTCGAAAAGAATCTTGTAACCGTTCTATAGCTTGGGTCATAATTGTATCATCTGCAAATAAATGTATTTTAGCTGTGGCTATCCCTCGATCTAAATCATTTATAAAAATGTAAAATAAAACAGGAGCTAAAATGGATCCCTGTGGGACACCTTTTTTAATTTTTAATTCTATAGAATTTACATTATCTACAGAAACATGCTGTGCCCTTTCTGATAAATAATTAGTAAACCAATTTAAAGCCATTTTGCTAAAACCAAGACATCTAAGTTTTTGTAATAATATTTTATGGTCTACAGTGTCAAACGCTTTAGTTAGGTCAACAAATAGAGCTGCACAATGCTTTTTCGTATCTAAACTTGTAATAATATCATTTGTGATCAGCGTAGTTACTGTTACAGTGCTATGACCTGTCCTGAAACCTGACTGAAACTCATTTAAAGTTTTATTTTCGGGTAAAAAGTGTTTAATTTGGTCATTTACAAAGGATTCAAAAACTTTTGCCATTACAGATAACTTTGAAATTGGTCTATAATTGTCTAATTCTACGGGCTCTCCCCCTTTCAATAATGGATGAATGATGGCTAATTTCCAAGCATAGGGTATTTCACCTGAAATTAAACTTAAATTAAAAATAGACGCAATCGGTTCTGCAATTAAATCTGCCGATAATTTAAAAAAGAAAGGTTCTACTGGGGTCGACAATATAAATGGCCCGGTGGCCCGGACGTACTTTTAAAACCGTCAGGGCCACCAGATCGCTCCAACCACTAGCCCGGTGGGGCCAGTAAAAATAATGCCTCGATTAAAAAAAGTCTAATTTCACATTAATTACCTGTGGTTCTGTTTTTGATTTCTGTTAAATCGTCTCGGTAACCACCGCTAACACGTTACGTGATCCCGACAGCCTTAGGGTGTGTATACACCAAAGCGTTTTTCCCTGGCGCTGGCCTGTTTTTTCAATTGTTCTAAATGACAGCGTAGCGTGTTTCAAACCGGCAGGAGCGTGCCGAGCGCTGATCGTCTTTTTCGAGCTGAGCGCTGAGCATTCAGGCGTTATTTACAGATGCAGCGGGTTTATGCGCTCCGTCTGTAGCGCCTTGCTCGCTCCCGCGGTTACGCGCGCAAACTGCACACTGCTGCTCAGCCATAGCACCAATCTATAGCTACTATTAAGCTAGGCTACATGTTTCTGAAACCCCCATCACCCGGTCAAACGCCGGGTAAAGAGAAGGCAAGGAAGAGATAATCACCAGAGGAATTGAGGGAAAGCGAAAGGGAATACGAAAAGAAAAGGCAGAGAAAGTTTCAGCCCCAGTGGCGAGACCGCTGGAATTGGCTGGGCTACGATCAAGAAAAAAAAAGAGGTTTACTGTGAGCTCTGCAGATCAATGCCCACATATGCAGACAAGTAAGTTAGAGAAAAGTTAACATGTATGAAACCTATGGTATGAACATAATTGGCCTTTTTCACAAGAATCGGAAATCACGTGACGCAGGGTAAAAATAGTTCCGCTAGCGGTCTGCGGACATTATGTTGTATGCTCTTGTCTCAGATTTCGTCTCTTACCCTTTCTATTTTGTCTGTTTTCCAAGTTGTTGTTATATAATCTACAAAGACATTTATTTGTAGCTTATATGGCCGCTCAGATCGTTCTAGAATTTACCGGCGGGTAGTTTTACTTCACCAGCTGTCCTATATATAGGCTCATTCAACAATTTCCTTGCTCGTTTTAATATATGACAAGCATTTATTTACATGCCTAATTTATGTAAAAACGAAATTCTAAGTATGTATGCACTGTTACACATAGAAACAAATATATAAATTCAGTGTCAGAATGAGTTATGCTAATATGCTTTAATGTGGGCTATAATGTTGCGCGAATACATGCTATTGCCTGTATTTTAAAAACGCATGAGTAACTTTAAAAAAGTCACAACAATATGTAGATCGTCTCAACTTAATTAACCGCTGAAACTGTTGACCATGTATTAATCGCACATTATAACTATATCTGAGAGACTAAAATAAATAAAAATAAATAAATAAATAAGACATGTATTTCCAAGACCTCATTGTATAGCTACATCAGTTGAATTAGAGTTAATATATTTATTAACTAAATATACAACAAAGTACTAATAGGTTTGTTATAATGCTGTGCATATTACAGACCTTAGCCCTTACTAAAATTAACTACGAATCAAACCAAAACGGCAGTTATTGCAGTTATTCCATGGTTTTGTTACAAAATCTGATTTGTGTGGTTATGCAAATGGTAATAATACAAACCTGCTTTTTCTATAATAAAACCATGGTTAATTTTCGTAAGGGAAGATGATAACGAGCAGAGAAAATGTGAGTGAACCATCATTGCGAGATGACAGAAGTGCTGTTTATGATCCATATATCCAGAAAGAAATGCAAAAACGCATCCAGGGATCGAGTGGTCCTCTTTCGCAAATCGGAGGATCAGAGCTCAGTCGATTTCTCCAGCACATCGCCAAAAACAGTTTTTTACATGGAGTGTGCTGTGTGACTATCCACCTTTTTCCTGAGCAATCAATGAAGCGCTATTAAGGACTCTCAGCTTCCGTTTTGATGTTCTCCTGTTCCGGTCTCCATAGAATTCCATGTTAAAAAAGGGGTATCAAAGATGACTGAATTAATTAAACGGAAACGTTTTCAATATAACTAAATATAAATATGTGCGCCGGCTTAAGCTGTGCTCTTGTTGGCTGCCACCGCAACAGCAATAAGCTGGAGGAATTTATGTAAAGTCAGACTCTGTATGCCTTATATAAATGATTACAAAAGGATACGAGCATGGCTTGCAGAGCTTCAGTTAAAATACTGTGTGAAATAATAAATTATGTGTGCTCTTAACGTTTTGTGGACAAAAATCCAGCTAACTTCGCAACGTTCGGGAGCTGTACGTGCACTCATCTGTTTTCAAACTACCTCGCGTCGCGTCTCCTTCCCGCTCAGTAAACTATGACAGGTGAGTTACTGCAAAAAGACAGTCATTGCAACACTTTAAAGTGATGCAACTATGGCGCCATCTGCTTCTCAAACTCATTTTAATATGTTTAACGTTATATTATGGGCTTGGAAAATACCTTAATTTGACTAGAACGGGAGACCGGAAATGTAAAGCATTCCAGACTTCCGCGTTCAGGAAAAAGGTGGATACGGAGAAAATAACGTCGTCATGACGACGGTCTACGTAATTAATGATCGAAAAAATCAGCCAACTGAAGAGGAGATGGAGGAAGAATTGGCTTTACTGGAGTAATGAATCCTATGTAATAGGTTTATTTGCACTTGTTTCATGTTTTTGCACAGTTTTGCTGCACTTTGCACTAAACCTACCTTAAAAAAAAAAATGTTATTCATGTTGTTCAAGCAAACTGTTCTTTTTCGTGATTATTGGGATCAATACCCGACGCGTTGACCTGGGCCAGTGGTTTTGATAGTTGGGCCAGTGAACTTCAAAAGACACTGGCAAAGTGGCAAATTTCCCTTATTGTCTACCCCTGTTCTATATTATCAGGCCCCTTTGATTTATTGCAATCTAAATTTGAAAGAGCTTCATGTTGAGCAACTGAAATAGGAGTAAAAGTAAAAAGCTGAGTAGAATGGTGCACTTCATCCTCATCACTTCCTGTTATTTCATACTGTCCTAGATTACCAGAATCACAAATTAACCCTGCAGTAATAAAATGATTGTTGAATGTGTTTATAATATTCTCCTTTCCTTTTATAATCTTATCCTTAACCTTTAAGTAATCGGGTAACTTTGTAGGACATTTTGGGTTAAAAACCGAATTAGCTAATTTCCAAAATTTGGTTGGGTCATGTAGATTTTCATTTGTCATCTTTAAGTAATAATCACATTTAGAATTTCTCACCAAATTTGTACAATTATTTCGTAAAGTCCTATAACGTGCCCAATCTAGACGATTATCTGTTTTCTTTGCTGTAGCCCATGCAATATCTTGTTCTCTAATACATGAAGAAATTGACTCATTAAACCATGGATTATCTCTTCCTTTTACCCTAAATCTTTTAAAAGGAGCATGTTTATCACATAAACTCAAAAAAGTACATTTAAAATACTCCCACGCTAGATTAACATCAGGAATTATTGAAGCAGTATTTAGATCACTATCATAAACATCCTGCAAAAAAATATTTTAATGAACAAAAGATATTTTGTTCATTAAAATATCTAAACTGACGTTTAAAAATAATACGTGGTAGGCTTTTTATAGTTCTACTATTTCGAACACAAACTATTACACAATGATCACTAACATTGTTACAAAAAACGTCTAGGTTAAGTAGGTAACCCATGTTCCCTGAAGGAGGGAACGGAGACGTTACTTATGGGAGCACTGCGACCAATCCTCTCTGAGCTACAGAGAAAGGGCCAATGAATATTGGCAAGTGGTTTCTGCTTCGAGGCTCTGAAGCAGAATGTACGGGGGAGTGGCAGCTGATGCAAACCACTCGCCAATATTCATTGACCCTTTCTCTGTAGCTCAGAGAGGATTGGTCGCAGTGCGGGAACCCCCGTTGCAGAGTATCTATAAGGGACATTTGTTAAAATAACATAAATTAATGAAGATTTACTTGTGTCTTTTTGATTTATCTGGGTTGGAGAGCTTATATCAGCTGCTCCAAACAAAGAGAGTCACAGATATCCCTGAATGGTTCAGATGACTTCAAAGTCCAATTCCAGTTTAAATCCCCAAGAACAAGCAATTTAGAATTAGTCCAGTTATGAAAAAGTTCAGTAAGTGAAGTTACAGCTTCACTTAATGCTGATGGTGGGCAATAAACTGATATTTCAATAATATCAGGGCTGTTTAAAAAAGTTAATTTAATTACCAAAAGATTGAAACAGTTTGCCTTGCTAATAGAGTAAATGCAAGTGCAATTTAATTTCAACTTAACATAGATTGCCACTCCACCTCCTTTTTTTACACGATGAGATCTGTAAAATGTATATTCTTCAATATGTATCATGGAATTCGTAACTGACTTATTCAGCCATGTCTCTGACAAAACCATAATATCAGAGTTCGTTTCCTCAGCCCATATTCTTATATGGTCTATTTTGTTTGCCAAGCTGCGCACATTAAGATGAAAGTAGCGCAGACCACTGGTAGACTTAAACTCTTCAGGAGTTTGAAGCTGTATGCGCTTAGGTCCCGGATTAGGATGAATATTGCCCGATAACAAAAGAAGAAAGAAAAAAGTTTTTTTTTCTCACAGAACTAGGTGTCATCTGATTTTTACTGATGGATGTAGCGTAGGGAGAAAGCTTTCCATTTCCGCAGCTCCACAGACATTGCAGCCCTCTCAGACCATCTCTCTGGATAGTGAGTGCCCGATGAGTTGGATCCCTCGCAGATTAGCATATCCTCATAGTAGCATAACTGACGACCTGCTCCGGGTCTGTTGCAGCGCTCTGAACAATCCACGAACACACCACATGAGAAGTTTTCTCTTCCTCCAAACTTAGAGGCACATAATCCCGCGGTAGCCATAGCACCATATAGCCAAACAGGCAAACAGACGAAGGATACAGCTTCATTTAAACAGCAGGGTAACGATTAAGAGAGGCAGATTAGTCTTTGGTGAAGTCATAAAAACATATTAAGAAATCCTTTTGAATCCTTCCAGTAAAAAAACGACTCAAACTAAACAAAACATACAAAACAAACAAGGGACGATCAAGCACATGCTACATGCAAGCTGCCATCTTGGATGCTGTCAAAAGCCATATGCCCAGCTAACAAAAAATGTTGTGTTGGTGTGAACAGGCCTTTACTCTAGTTTTATGTCTTGCACAGAAATAACTTGTCAGTTTGAGTCAGCCATATCAGGAGTAAAAGAAATCAACCCGGAGGGAAAAACAGTTTTTAAAGTTGGAGAATGTGTGAAGATCATCTGCTCTGAGAAACATTTTTTATTTACAATTGATACCAGTAAATCATTTACATGCCAAAGTAATGGAAAGTGGGACAGCAAACCTGTTTGTGGTAAGATTTTAGAATAACACTTCAGGATGTGATGCTGAATTTATTGTATATTATCGAAATCATCTGAATTCGTATTTCAGAGATTACATGTGAAGTTCCTCATGACCAGCATGTGAGTGGCCCAGAATATTACTTCAGTGGAAATATGAAATTAGGAGCAAAGAGATCTTACAGTTGTAAGTCTGGATATCGTGAAACAGCAGCAGAGGCCACATGTACATGGATGGACACCAAAACCAATGTAGTGGTATGTTCAGCTGTGGAGTAAATCTTTGCTACTCACATAATATCAATTCTAAAATTATACTGATCTATGTTTTTTGTTTGGTTGTTGTTTTTTTTAGAAATGATGTGTGACCCACCAAGAATACCAAATTCAGAGATTGTGGAAGGTCAGACAAACTACAAAATCGGTTCAAGAATAGAATATAAATGTCGTCCTGGATTTGAACCAGAGCAACCTGTACAAATGAAAAAAAAAAGAATTTCACTCTAAAATCAAACCATTGATCAACTTATGTATCCATGGCCCAATTCAGACACTGTGACACATCAATTAAACTTTACTGTTACATACAAACACACATCCAAAAATGACATGCAATGTTATCCAGTTTGATGTTGTTGTTTTGTTTGTTTGTTTGTTTGTTTTTGTCCTCTACAAGAAAATGAATTGTCGAAAATGTAATTTTAAAATCTTTTATTGTTATTGTTTATTTTCAGATGGTACCTGTCAGGAGCAAGATATTGAAAAAATATTGAAATTTTATTTGGATATCCAAGCGTCACTTCACCTTATAAACCTGGACATATCTTACTTTTCCGATGCACTGATAACCAACATGAGATTTTATGGCCATCATTCAATTCAATGCCAGTCAGATGGGAGGTGGAATTACCTATATCCGCAATGTGGAGGTACTGACATATTCCAACAACTACAAAATTCTATGTTATAGGATTATATGGATAAAATATAAATGTAGAAACATTTCAACCCAGTCTCATAAATAAAGTGTGTCCATGGCAGCATTTTCCCTACACTAAACTTAGTGTGAGCCAAAGCAAATGAAGCAAATATTTAAATTTGCTTCTCAGACAAAATTTCTATGACAAGGAATTTAAAAAGTTGTTGGGAGCACAACCTGTATGAACATATTTTATCTTCGAGGTGCTGGGGTGCGGGGCTAAGGTAGAGGATTTTAGACAAAATACTAATATTAAATAGCCCAAACTAGGCATGTTGCAATAGTCTGTGTTAACGGTTTTAAACCGTCGTTTTGATCTTTTATAGTAATAAAAATCTGCCTGCTGAATGACAGTCGCGCATTAGAGATCAGCGGGAAGAGTCAGATTTCATTTAGTGAGTCGAGCTGACCGACAAGAAGAGTGAGGCGAGACAGACCAGATGCTTTTCAGTTTTTTTTTTTATTTTGTGTAAGTTATTTGTTATTTTAGGTGTAGCCTATATATAGCATGGTGTGTTCTTATTCATTTAGTTAATAAATTAATCATTCTAAGTTTAATATAGGCTGAGTGAGTTCATTCAATCAATTGAGGCCGAATGGCCGCTAATTCAAAAGTGAAAGTAAAATGCAAACCTCCACAAGCTATTGAAAAGCGAAGACTAGAACATACAAATTAACGAAGACAGAGTTTTATGTGAACCAATATTTGTGCTTTTGTGATTTTAGTTCAAGAATTTATTCTTTAATATTTCTAATACTCAAGTTGATTTTACTAAATATTAGCATCGCTGATATTAGAATGATGGAGGGGCACAAGGAAATTAGATCCGACTCTGCAGCGGGGGGAGCTGCAGCACTCTCAGCAAATCCTAGTTCCCGTGACCATGGTTGGGAGTGTTTATTTCGGCTGAAAATGCAGTGAATTATATAGAGTATATCTGTATGTATCTGATTTTTCACAAGAATGTAGGTAGAGTCACATTTTTCCTGGAAGAAATGTTTCTATTAATCAAAATCACAGTATGAATTAAAACATTATTTTACTACCATCTGAACAACTGAACAAATTTTCTATTTAATATGTTTTGCACTGAATTGTTCCTCTAGGAACGTAGCATAATAAATGTAATAAATGTAGACTATGATGCTATTATTTGTTTAGGTAAGATCTGCCCACCTCCCCAGTATCTTGAAAATGGAGACTTCGACATTGTCAGTAAAAATGATAATGTGACTACAGCAGTATCTTACACTTGCCAGCCTTACTTTGTGCTTACCAAGAAACAGGACATTTATAAGTGTGTGGATGGAAAATGGGAGACTCCTCCGAAATGTCTGAGTGAGTCACTTTTGTCAAGTTAATTCATAATTGTTTTGTACTGGTTTTAACGTTATGCCTGTCTCTGTCGTAGAACCTTGTGAAGTTGATGACATTGTCGAGAAGTACAATCTACAGCCTGTCACAGGAAAGGTCTTTATAAGGCATGCTGAAAAGTACAGACTTAATTGTTAAGATGGATGGAATACTGGAAGTGAGATGAAAGCGTATGTGGACGTGTCGTGTTCCAGCGGGAACCTACAGATTGGCAAAAGTTGTGAGTATAGTCTTGCTTTTAGAACCTGAATTAGTCATATTTTTGGTCTGTACAATTATTGATTTATTATTTATTTGGTTGTTTCTTTAGGTGATACACAAAATCATTGAAAATAAACCAGATTGGTAACTGAGGTTCCCCAAATCAGGTTTAGCTCACTTCTGGTACAAATTTGTACAAGTATTTACATACAAGCTTGTACATATATCCCATTCAGCCTTAATGTAAAAAATAATTTTATATTATCTTGCAGAAATTGTATTTCTTATCTGTTTGACCCTTCTTTCAACAACCCTTTTTAATGAAAATATGTTAATAATAACATTGACTTTGGTGTGGATTTTTGTTCAACATATTGCTCACATTGTATTTTGCATTGTATTTTATTAAGCCAAAACTTATTTTGCTCACAATTGTGACAAGAGATCAGAGAGCCAATGAGGTTTGTGTACAGTGTTTTTCTCTTCCTTATATGGTGTTGAGTGTGTTTACTTCAAATTACTTAATATTACATCACTTGCTCAACAATGGATCATCTGAGGTGAATGGGTGCTGCCCATTAAGTAATCCACTGAAAAGCTGAATGTTTGTCAGAAACATAACCATCATAATCATCAAGATATTTTTAAACTTTTTAAAATTTTTAAATTGTTGCTTTCAGCTAAATACGGTTCCTCTATCCATAATATTGCTTTCTCCAGTGAAAAAGTCATCTCATCTGAATCAGGAGAGAAATATGCACAGATCAAGCATTTAAACCCAAGCTACATTCACATATCTCTTATCACACTGCAGTCTGGAACTTTTGTAAATGCTACTCTTGCACCTCAGTTATCAAGTTTAGTGAAAACATTCTCAAAGGACTCAAGTAAATATACTGTTGTAATATTGTTGCAGTTTTTGTTGTGTTGCTAGGTAAATTTTTGTACATTGTAATACACTATATAAGCTGTGAAATGACAAACTTTCAATATTCTGATATTTTAACTAAACAATACACGTGTATTTGGCAAGAGGCCAAACCTTTTGGTCCAAAGCTACTGAAGCACATGAGGCCTAATTTTGCAATTGCAGTTACATGTATATTTTGCAATGGCTGTGTTGTTGCAATGTTTGTAAGCTTGTATATTATGAAACTTTTGTTGATTCTGTTGACTGCATTCTTTAAGTTCAGCCTTCAGCCCTGTTATCCAACCTATGATAACAAATTAATAATTTTCTTAAATTTATAAGAAGTTTATTAAAGCTACTATAGCACCTGAAGCTTAATTTTATGCTAAATGTAAACCCTTGTTGTTCATTCTAGGGTTTTCGATTAATAGAAAACAAAACTTTTCATATAATATTTAGTTTGACATCTAGGATGTCAAAAAGGTGAAATAAGAAAACACTCAAACATTTTGACCCTATTTATTGCATGTGCCAAAACTCAGCA
Organism: Cirrhinus molitorella; assembly: GCA_033026305.1. Lineage (NCBI taxonomy): Eukaryota > Metazoa > Chordata > Actinopteri > Cypriniformes > Cyprinidae > Cirrhinus > Cirrhinus molitorella. The sequence goes on along the minus strand of CM065121.1, from coordinate 24,409,134 downwards.
AACACATGAGAACTATTTATACACAAAGTTAAAGACCTTTGAGTTTAACATTTCAGTGTTTACCAAACATCCACAAGGTAAGATCCAGTAAATGACGTCCAGATTTTACGGGGAAAAATGAACAATAATAATAATAATAATAAATAATAATAATAATAATAATAAACATTTGTTGTAAGATAAGGAGGATCTTGGTCATTTAAGAAACATTTTTTTTTAAGTAACATAACTTTTTTTTTAAGTTTTAAGTATCAAAGTCTTCTATATCTCTATCTCTGTTATTTTTGTTGTTGTTGTTGTTGTTGTTTAGTTTTTACTGCAGTTTTGCAATTGCAGTTACAGATCTATTTTGCAATGGTTGTGTTATTGCAATGTTTGTAAGTATAACACCCTTGTGACTGTTCGTTTGGTTTCTCCCATTTGTCTGCCCATATTTGGTTTTCCTGTCATTATCGTTTATCCCCATCACATGTTTGTATCCCACTAAGGCCCTGTTGCATTCAGTTTGTGTTTCTTTTTCCGGCAGTAAGTTTATTTTGGTTCCTGCCTGTTCTTGTCAGTGGATTACCCTATTGTGGATTTAATTAAAGACTTTGGGTTTCATTCGACGTGCATTTTGTCGATCTCCTTGTACGAACTGTGACAGATTGGCTGACCCAACTACCCATGAATGACCCATCCATCCTCGTCCTCCTGGAGCAGGGGGGATGCTCTCTCAAGGACCACACCAACAATTTTGCGTTCCTGTCCCTAGTACACATGCTTCCCAGATAGCAATTTCTTCTACCTACCATCGTCTAAATCTTGCCACTAAAGTGCTGCTATCCGCTGAGAGAGCCTCCAGTCTTCATCAAATGGGTGCTGGCATCCTGTGGATCACCTATGACCATCAAGATCGTTGTGAAGGACGCCAGCCCCACTCCAGACCAAGTGCCCAGCCTTCCATCACCCCGCAGCGTGGAGAGTCAGGCCGAGCCCACCGTGGATGGTTTGGTTTACACAGGGCACTAGAAGGGTCAGTCGTTCTGACATAACGTTGAACATGACTGACTAAAAGGGAACATCTCGGTTACGTATGTAACCCGTATTCCCTGAAGGATAGAACAGAGACTGACCGGCCACTGGCCGGTTTTCTTACACTCAAAGTCAATTTATGCATTGACTTGAACTCTAATGGTATGTGATAATCGGAATTTTCATGACAAACATTTGTGTTAGCGTGAACAGGCCTTTACTCTAGTTCTGTCACGACAACTCTCTGATGGATTGGCATGATAATGTACATGACAATGTTAATGTATTTGGTCTTGGCAGAATAGATCTGCTACGCTGCAGTTGCTGCTGCGGCAGAGTTAGTACAGAGATTTGCTACTGCAAATACATCCACAACATGCTGCTATAAGCATGTAAGACATACTGCTGTTGCATATATAACATATGAATAACCCCCATAGCATACATGAATCACCTCATAGCAGATCTATACAGGTGGAGCTGAGGAAGGTGGAGGGTTTCTGAAGCATGCTGCAAAACTGCTACATCTAGCACTAGTCATATATTTGAATGTTGAACGTTGCCATGTGATTGTGATGTCATGTTGTCAGATTGAGTTATACCCATCGGACTGCATTCTAGAATTTCATGCCAGAACTGTATTTTTATGCCTTGTACAGAAGTAACTTGTCAGTTTGAGTCAACCATAGCAGGAGTATAAGAAATCAACCCAGAGGGGAAAACTGTTTTCAAATTTGGAAAGAGTGTGGAGATCATCTGCTCTGAAAAGCATTTTTTATTTACAAAAGATACCAGTAAATCATTTGGTAACACTTTATAATAACGTTCAGTTGTAAGTCATTTATAAGTGATTAGTTAATGATGAAATAATCATTTACAAAACATTTAGAAACCATTAATAAATGATATGCTAACAATTTATGTATGTTTTGTTAATGCATTTACAAGTAATTAGTTAATGATGAACCAGTCATTTACAAAACATGACTATGCATTCATAAATGATTAATAAGTGACAAGTTACAAATCTGTCATAAGTTATCTTAAAAAATAGCACATGAAATAATCAAACAGATCCTTAGTAAATGGTTAATAAGTTACTAGTTAATATATTATTAAACAATTATAAATAATTAAAATGTCAGTCATTGAAATGTTTATCCTACATTGAAGATCACAGAATTAATAAATCATTTACAAATCTTTCTGCATCCCCTATTCTAAAGTGTAAACAATTCATCAGTTTGGCACAGTGCACCTGGTGTGATCTTCATTGGAGGGTAAAACTGGTTTACATTATCACTAGATCCAACACACTCCACACAGAACACAAGTCTGTGCTGATGCGAGAAAGGGTTTACACGTTTATTCACTTGACAGCAAATAATTTAGTATTATTTAAAAAATAAAATAGTTTTGGAATAATTGCATTTTGTGCTTTTTAACATAGCACATATTAATCATTTATAAACACATAGTCATGTTTTGTAAATGATTAGTTCATCATTAACTAATTATTTGTAAATAAACTTGTAACTGACTTGTAAATGAATTAACAAAACATACACAAATTGTTAACATATCACTTATTAATCATTTGTGAATGTTTTGTAAAAGATTATTTCATCATTAACTAATCACTTATAAATGATTTACAGCTGAACGTTGTTATAAAGTGTTACCAATCATTTACCTGTTTGTGGTAAGATTATAGAGAAACACTTCAGGATTTGATGCTGAATTTATTGTATATTATCAAAAGCATCTGAATCGTATTTCAGAGATTACATGTGAAGTTCCACAAGACCAGCATGTGAGTTGCCCAGAATATTACTTCCGTGGAAATATGAAATTGGGAGCAAAGAGATCTTACAGCTGTAAGTCATGAAATGGCAGAAGAGGACACATGTACATGAGACGGATGGACACCAAACCCTCTATATGATGGTATGTTCAGCTGTGGAGCAGGGACAGATTAAAGCACAAACCTACCATTGGAGCATTAAAATCTTTACTACGCACATAATATCAAACTCTATGATTATGTTGATGTATGTATGTTTTTTGTTTTTTAGAAATTATGTGTGACCCACCAAAAATCCCAAATGCAGAAATTGCAGGAGGTCAGAAACGTACAAAAAAGTACAAAATCAATTAAAAAAATAGAATATAAATGTTGTCCTGGATTTGAACCAGAGAAGCCTGTAGAAATCACCTGTGATTCCCAGGGCCAACTGACAGGCATACAGCAATGCACTGGTATGTTATGACAACTCTCTGAGGGATTGGCATGGTAATGTACATGAGAATGTACACCACTGAGACAATGTGTTTGGTTTTGGCAGAATGCATCTGCTAGCAGCAGCAGCACAAATGCTGAGACTTGCTACTGCCAATACATCCACAGCATGCTGCTGTGAGCATGTAAGAAATAGTGATGCACATATAACATATATGAAATAACTCCTATATGTAGCATGCATGATCAATGGAAATGTGTTTGTGTTGTAGCATGCCTTAATAAATATTAAATACTTTTAGTGACCTAGTACACTTCTCAACATATAATTATGTATTTGTCATTTTCTCTTGTATTAAGATTTGAAAAACTGTTGAATGCATGAAGAAAATGAAGAAGAGAGACACATGCAATCATGTACATACATGCTTGTACACATAGTCATGCTAGTTATGCAATTGTTATTTTAATAGTATTTCTTCAACCCTTATGATTAAAACATTAGTGATTAATTTTGGTGTTCTTTATTTCAACATGTGTCTTGCATTACATTTATATAAAACATTTCACTCACATCAAAATGAACCCAATCGTAAATGAAGTGACACACAAACTATTAAAACTGCACTATTTCTAGCAAGAGAGTTAATTAATCCACAGGTTTCTACAAGTGGCATCATGATAGCTTCATACTGTTTCTGTTTTGGTGTGCTTTTTTTATGCTCATTGAAGTTTCCCATGTCTTTTTCCTGTGTCACTTCAAATATCACTTTCTATAGTTGTGAAGGGAAAAAAACAATCAGTTGTGGGACTATATTCTGTCCATTCATTCATTGCTGAACTTTCTACCGCCCTTTACTGGAAATGAAAATACTGGTTGATGTATCACAAATGACAAATTTAATCTAGTTTACAAATTCTTGGTTAAGACATAGATGCATGTGGATAAACAACAGGAATTGGAATTGCTTTGAAGTAAATAATGATAAACTAAAGATACTTTAGTAAAAAATATTTCACATTTTACCCAAGGGCTCGCGATTTGCCTATACAGTATCTCACAAAAGTGAGTACACCCCTCATATTTCAGCAATCATTTTAGTATATCTTCTCAAGGGACAATACTATAGAAATGAAACTTGTATATATTTAGAGTAGTCATTGTGCAGCTTGTATAGTAGTATAGATTGACTGTCCTCTGAAAATAGCTCAACATACAGCCATTATTGTCAAAATAGCTGGCAACAAAAGTGAGTAAACCCTTAAGCGATAACAGCAGTATGTTGTTTAGCCATGCAAAGCCACATGTCCTTTTTCTCATGCTCATGTTTTTGTCTGCTTGACAGGACAATACAAAGTTGTGTATCTTGTATAAGAGCAGTTAAAAGTTGTTGCTTTGAGTACAATTCTCTCATACTGACCACTGGATGTTCAAAATACCACCTAATGCAAAAAAAAATCTTATAAATTAGAATTGTTGCTCTCTGCAAAGATGCCCTAGGCTATATGAGGTTCAGTAACACTCTGAAACACAGTTACACAACAGTGGCCAGGGTCATACAGAAGTTTTCCAAGATGGGTTCCATTCGGAATCGACCTCGCAAGGGTCGATCAGCGAAGTTGAGTACTCTTTCTGTGTATCAGGTGCAGAACCTGGCTTCAAAAACAGATGCATGAGTGCTGCCAGCATTGCTTTAGAAGTTGTGGAAGTAGAAGGTCAGCTTGTCAGTGCTCAGACCATACCATTCTAGAAGGAAGCCTCTTCTGAAGCTGGCTCACAAGAAAGCCTGCAAACAGTTTACTGAAGACAGCCTGTCCAACAGCAATACTAGAACCATGTCCTATGGTCTGGTGAGACTAAGATAAACTTGTTTGGCTCAGATGGTGTCCAGCATGTGTGGCGATGCTCTGGAGTGTGGAGTACCAAAAAAATTGTGTCTTGCCTACAGTCAAGCATGGTGCTGGTAGCATGATGGTCGGGGGCTGCGTGAGTGCTGTTGGTACTGTGGAGCTGCAGTTCATTCAGGGAAACATGGATTATATTATGTACTCCACATTCTAAACATAATGCCTTCTCTTTAGAAACTGGTCCAGAAGGCAGTTTTCCACATGATAATGACCCCAAACACACCACCAAGATGACAACTGCCTTGCTGAGATAGCTGATGGTGAAGGTGATGGAGTGGCTAAGTATGCCTCCAGACCTGAACCCTATTAAACAGCTGTGGGGCATCCTCAAGCGGAAGTTGGAGAAGCACCATGTGTCTAACATCCAGCAGCTCTGTGATGTCATTACAGAGGAGTGGAAGAGGATCCCAGCAACAACCTGTGCAGCTCTGGCCAATTCCATGCGCAGGATAATTAAGGCAGTGCTAGATAACAATGATGCTAACACAAAATACTGATACTTTGGACAGAGTTTTGACAAGTCCACTTAGGGTGTACTCACTTTTGTTGCCGGCAATTTTGACAATAATGGTTGTATGTTGAGTTATTTACAGAGGACAGTAAATATTTACTGCTATACAAGCTGCACACTGAATAGAAATAAAAGTGGATATATTTTAGATTATAGTATTGTCCCTTGAGAAGATACACTAGAATGGTTGCTGAAATGTGAGGGCTGTACTCATTTTTTTGAGATACTGTATATACATAGACTTATTCATATACAGTACTAATACGAGCCTACTCATGCATACATATACATGTAAGTTTACTATACATATCTTGGAGACATCTTTAAACTTCAAATACTATAGGTGTCAAACTATTCTTCTGCCTCTATTTTTTGTCAGTTAAAAGGATTGCTCAATTCTACTGGACAAATTGTGCAATGGGAACCAGACTTATTTTGTAATCACAGTACAATTGCAATGTTTGAAAGTTTTAAAGTGTTGTTCATCTTTTTTTTTTCATCTCACTCATTCTAATGGGACATATTCATTAATCACAAAATATTTTTCTTGAATCAATCATAAAGTACATGAACTATCTAACAGGATTAAGCCGTAAACATGGCAATTATTTTGGAACCTGCCCTTTGCTTCCTATTTATGTCACATGCATATGACTCAAGAAGTTTGACTTCTCTACGTTAACTTATCGGTGTATCCAAATGACTGCATCAGATAAGATTTTTATAAGATTGCTGGTGCACAGAGAGGTCTGGTATAAGAACAAGCAGGCATGAGTTTCAGAGAGGTACTTGTGAACTGAGCTCAAAATGAGAGTTCCCGTGAATCTCCTTGGCTTCGGCTTTTGGTTGCTTTTCTTAAATGTTGCCCAATGTCAAGGCAAGTGATTTATTCTTCTTATTCTTTTTCTTCTTATTATTATTATTCTTATTATCTGCAATTTTTTATTTTAATGTCTTGTTCATTAGGTTATTACAGACTTAAAAATCAATGATATATTATATGCAGTTTCCAACACATTTAACTGACCACAGCTTTAGACAGTGTTGACTAATTGTGCATATACTTCAGCTTTTAATATACATGGAACGATTACATCTTTGTTTTATCCAATGTTTGTGCTTCTCAGAATGTCTTCGAGAGAACATTAAATTTGAAAACACAGAACTTCTTGACAAAGTTTCATACCCTGATGGTGAAACAGTGAAAGTGAACTGCATGACAGGTTATACTGGCTTGTATAAATTAAAGTGTGAAAAAGGAGAATGGAAAAATACTTTTGAGCGTCAATGTGCAAGTAAGAAAATTGTAAAAACAATGGCATAATGTTTTGGGTTGTCAAATCAAAATCATTTAAAGTAAAACTTATTTGTTTTCTGCAGAGAAAAAATGTGGTCATCCAGGCGACACACCAAATGGTGATTTCAAACTTACAGAGGGGACAGAGTTTGTATTTGGAGCAACAGTGGTGTATACTTGCAAGAAAGGGTAAATAAGCTTTATGCTTTATTCTCGCTTTTTTTTTTTTTTTTTTACTCATCAGTTTGACAATCCTTGTACTTGTAAAACATTGTTACCAGGTATGAAATGACAAGCAGAATCAGTCAGCGTACCTGCAGAGCTCAAGGATGGGACAATGCTGTCCCTGTCTGTGAGGGTATGATTTTTTGAAAGTCACTTTTTTAAACTCTTTGTTGTTTGATTTCTCTCAGTCATATACTTCTGAACTAATGATTCATAAGCTACTTATACAAGAGAATCATAACAAAATTTAGTTCCTGAGTGATTGGTTTGTTACTTACTTTGTGTGTGTGTGTGTGTGTGTGTGTGTGTGTGTGTGTGTGTGTGTGTGTGTGTGTGTGTTTCATTTTTTTTCATAATCATTGATGGCCTAGTGGTGAAATGTCCAGCTGTTCGCACAAATGGGGATGTATCTGCATCGCGCAACACAGAGGAGGGAAGCTATGGTGATGTTATTCAGTTTGAATGTGTATCTTCTGACAAAATGATAGCCGGAAATAGTCAGATCCACTGTGAAGAGACCGGAAAATGGAGTGACGTTGTTCCAAAATGCAAAGGTTCATTTCCATTTCCGTTTTTTAAATGTATTTATTTATTTATTTATTTTATCTGTATCTTCACCCAATAATCACAGATTTCTGTGCTTTATTCAAAGCACCACTTTAATTATTCTTGTTTCTCTCACTTTTCAAACAGATATAACATGCGAAGCACCTGACATACCAAATGGACGAGTTGTTCAGAAAATATTAGAATACAAGAAAGATGCCATATTGAAATACGAATGCCATCAAGGATTCAGGCCCAAAGAGGGAATCCCCAGGTGCACTAAATTTGGCTGGTCTCTGAAACCAGAATGTGATGGTAATCCACCAGTGTTACATAAATAATTAGACAGTAAAATACTTTCAACCGTATATTTTTCATAATGAAAAAGTAGCATTACATATGAACTGAATTATTCTTTTAAAAAAATAGAATTTAAAAATTTGAATCTGGCTAATTCATGAGTGAATTTGGTTTGAAGTTTCTAAAAAACATCTTAATATGTCAGAATAATTTGCCTCCTGCAAAAGACAATTCAGATCTCTTTTCACAGATTTTTGATGTGTCATCTCTTCTTACCCTTAGTTCTATATAACTATGTCTTGTACCTTGTGTCTTGCAGTAACCTGTGAGCTGACAAACAAATTTGCAGTAAAAAACATCAACCCAAGTGGAAAGACTATTTTCAGACCTGGAGAAAGTATGAAGATCACCTGTATTGAAAAATACTGGATAATTTTTACAAAAGACACCATCAAATCATTTACATGCCTAGAGAACGGGAAGTGGGACCATGAGCCTGTTTGTGAAGGTAAGATTATAGAGAAACATTTCTGGATTTTGGTGATAAATTTGTTGTGTGATATTAAAAGCATGTAAAACTTTTTTCAGAAAGCAGATGTGCAATCCCACATAACCAGCATGTGTATATACCAGACTGGAAAAACCTGAGATTGGACGAAAAACAATCATACCGTTGTGAGTCTGGATACAGTGAAACAGCAGAAGAGGCCAAATGTACAAAAGACGGATTGACACCGCAACCACTGTGTGAGGGTATGTTCTGCTGTGGAGTATTAAATTATTTGCTACTCACATAAGGTCAGTTATATGATTATGTTGTTTGTTTGTTTGTTTGTTTGTTTGTTTGTTTTTAAGAAATTATGTGTGATCCACCAAAACTTTCAAATGCAGAGATTTTGAAAGATAAAAAATCAAGCTACAAAATCAATTCAACAATAAAATATACATGCCATTCTGGATTTGAACCAGAGGAGTACACACATATCACCTGTGGTTCCCAGGGCCAGTGGATGCATGAGCCAAAGAACTGGTATGTTACAGCTGATTGACATTTTGTATTTAATTCCATTAAATGTATTATATACAGTTGTGGTCAAATGTTTACATACACCTTGCAGAATCCGCAAATTGTTAACATTTTTGTTACAAAATCGTGAAAATTGCATTTTTGTTTTTAAATTAGTACTGCTGATGAAGTTATTTCACAAGAGATGTTTGCATAAAGTCTTCAAGACAAAATTATAGCTGAATTTTAAAAAGTGACCCTGTTCAAAAGTTTACATACTTAATATTATCCACGATCATCCATTCGCTCACGGGGCCCCACATGTGCGTAAACACACTATGGTGACACTTTATAATAACTTTCATTAATAAATCATTAACAAACATTATATAATGTTTAACTAACCATTACTTTATATATATATATATATATATATATATATAAAGTAATGGTTTTCTATATATATAAAGTAATGGTTTTATATATATATATATATATATATATATATATGAGATAATGCGCTAGTGAATTTTAATTAATGGTTAACAGATCATTATTTAAAGTAAATTGAAATGCTTACAATTGTCATCAAACTTTCAATTCATATGATCAAGCATTTTTGAAAAAAAATCTTCAAACGATTTTGACATGGTTTACAATGATTAAAGGCTTCATTAATGAATCATTAACAAACATTATATGATGCTTAAAGGGGCATTGGTTAATGTTTATAAATGTCATTAAACTTTTAATGCGTTTTAAAAATCTACAAATAATTTTAACAGAAAATATACAATGATTACAAGTTTATTTGTTAATGTACTTTTGAATGCTTACAAATGTCATTAAACTTCAGTTCACATATTGGCTAATGCTAATTTTTACAATTACAAATGTAGCTTAATATAGCTTTATTAATATAGCTTACTTAGTAATTTTAAGCATTTCAATTATTCATGTTAATATATTCATTAACTCATAATCACAGTCAGTAAAGGTTATATATTACTATCTTAAATAATTTATTAATCATTTGTTAATGTTTTTGCAATTTGAAGTGGAAACTATTCATCAGTTGTAACTGTTTATAAACATTTACTAATCATTAGTACCTTTATGAGCAGTCATTTTGATGAAAAAGTGTCCAAATTGACCGAAATTCACACTATTTTCACATCTTTACAAATCATTTGTTGTTGTTTTTGCAGTACCCAATCTAAAGTCGAGACTATTCATCATTTGTAAATGTTTGTAAACATTTACAGATTTTTATCTTACTTGTATCTTTACTGGCATTGGACTTTTAGCTATTGTAACAACGTTTATGTAAAGGGTGGTTAGTCCAGTTTAGCTGAATGCTTGGTAAACACATAACACACATTGTAACAGGAGAGAGATATAAATAGATTGAATCGTGTTGTCTTATAATAATCAAATTGGCCTTGTACACTGCTGACCCCTTACCCAACCCTTAAACCTACCCTTACCACCAAACCTGTCCCTAACCCTACATATATCACTCAATTACAGCAGAAATATTGTGCATTAACAAAAGCTTTTAATCATTGTAGAACATCTGTTACAATATTTGCAGATTTTCAAGACATGCATGACCATATGAATTAGAAGTTTAATGACATTTGTAAGCATTTTAATTTACATGAAATGTTAATTACTAGTTAATATGTAATACATTTTTTAGTAAACATTAACAAACACATTATTTTATGTTTCTAGAAATGTGAATATATATTAACTAATGATCTGTTTAGCATTACATAGTGTTTGTTAATGATTTATTAATGAAAGTCATGATAAAGTGTTACCCACTCTACTGCTTACAGTCAAATAGAACAAACGTCTGAGGGGATAAGGTAACAATATATTAGATCCGTGTATTATAAACCTGCTGCTGACTGTGTCATTAATGTTAATCAAACCATAAAAGAAAAGAGGGAATCACTCACTGCTTGTGACTGAACAATCTTTGCACCTTTAACAATAATCAGTTTCAGTACAGCCCAGAAAGACATGAATTAGATTTTTTTGTATATATATATATATATATATATATATATATATATATATATATATATATATATATTACACTTTTTACTGATCGTCTCTAGGTTACACATGTAACTATGGTTCCCACAGGGGAATGAGATGCTGTGTCAAAAATGCTTTGGGAATGCCTCTATGCGACTGTGTCCTGAAGCATGTGTGAAATCAGTCTAATGGAATGTCAAGACATTATGAGTGGGGTAATGTAGAGACTAGGAAGTTTAAAAGGTCATCTGAAACCCTAGAAACCTAGAGATGTTTCTCTTCGGGGAATGGCAGTACCCACTCTGCCATACTGACAAATGCCTGTCTAGTGTGAAATCATGCCGAGCACAGCTAAGACTGAAGCACCTGACAGTCTGGAGTGGAACCCATACCTAGATTGTAAAATCTAACAAATTTGAGTGGAAAGGACCAGCCCATTGCATCACACACATCTTGCAGGGAAACCCCTGAGAAAACACTTTAGAAGCCGGCATATTTCTCCTAGCCTCAAAGCACTGCAAAGGAAACAGCAGTGGGTTTCTTCCCACTGACTGACTATCCAAAGGGGCGTGATAAGCAGCTATGGCCACCATGTACAACCTTTTCTTTTGGGGTCAACTTTGCAGAGAACTGCCCTTGCAGGAACTCCAGAACCAGAGTGGATAGTGAGAAGTCTCAAGACGCACACAGATCCACTGCCTTCTCCACATGTCTAAAGTATGTAAGCATTGCCGTAACCTTAATCATGCAAAGCAGGTTGTCCCTCTTGGATAAACACTTGGTCCTAAGCCCCAAAAGTCTCATCATTGTTGAAACCAACACAGAGAAAAGTGGTTCTCTGTACTGGAGAAAGTACACTCTTCTTGGTGTTCCAACTTAACCCCAGGTCTTTCATGTGACTGAGAACGATCCCGAACTGCCAGCTGCTCTGACCGACCAATCAACCAATCATTGATGTAATTCAATACGTGGATCCCCTGGGGTCACAGAGGAGCCACAATTACTTCCATGCACTAGTGAATATGTGGGGTGACAGTGCTAGTCCGAAAGGAGGAATCTAAATATTGGAATGTTTTGCCCCCAAAAGCAAACCTCAGGAACTTCCTGTGTTGGGGAAGAATGTATGCAACATCAGCCCCTCAGAACTGGCGTCTATTGTAGCTGGAGAGTTTAGTTCAACTTCCTGAAGTGGATTAAAGGCAGGGAACGACTGATTTACCTACCGTAGTGCCCTCACTTGAGGGGACGAGCATTCTCATGCTGTTCCTTTGCCAGGCGGCAGCTGAGAACAGTGCTAGAGACCGCTGTGCCCTGAAGCACCAATGTCAAGGCCTTTAGAGATGATCCAGTATTGGGGACAAACAGCCCACAAGCATCTGTCCCACCTTAGGCATCATCCCATAGCCCTGCTCATTCATCCACCTAATGTTAGTATAATTCGCAACATAAGGGCTGAAGAGCCAGACTGAAAATGGTTTAACCCATCATCTCAACACCTCAGTGTGGAGACCAAAGAAAACCAGCAGGTCCCGACATGGAGGTTTTGATTTAGCACACCGGAAGCGTCAACAAACAAAATAGAGCTGTCTTGCCAAACATTAACACACTCCTCTAAATGTGCCAGGCAGGAGCGTGATGCAGACAATCCCCTCAACTATTGCATGTATTTGCACCCATAATAATTAGCGCAGACAGGGAAGAAAACACAGTCTGCTGCATGTTTTTCTTGCTCGCCATATTGTGATTGTTTATGCTTCCTGGTCTCTACATCACCCCGTGTGTGACGTCTTGCAATTCCATTGGACCGATTTCACATATGCTTTAGGACACGGTCATGCAGGGGCTTTTCCAAAGTGTTTCTGATGCAGTGCGAGTTCTCTAAAGGGGGAAATTTGTATTTTACTAGTAACGTTATACAAATAATTTAAGTTAATTGACTTGGTAATTGTTGCTATGATTAATCTCTTGAGGTTCCCCCCATTCGTTTCAGTGTTTTTTATGCTTTCTCAACATGCAGATCCTAATAAATAGATCTGTTTTTAGAAAGCTAAGAATTTTCCCATAAATGTGTCATATATCACTGAAAATTGATGCATTTCATCTTTATATTCAGGATAATTATGGTTCAGACATGCTGCAGTTTTAAAAAGTTGTAGTTTAAGTTGTACATTGTGCTGATGAATGAATAAATGAATAGTATAACACTGACAGTGACATATTGGATTTATTTCAGAGCCCTGTATAGTGATGGTGGAGGAAATGGATAAAAGAGGTATAAAGCTGCCATGGAAGCCAAAGGAAAATATAATCTCAACACATAATGACAGCATCAAATTTGCATGTCAGAGGGGCAACAGTTTAAGAGGCAATCACCCCCTAAGACAAAAGTGTAATAATAGAGTAATGCTTTTGCCTGCGCTTTTGTGATAGTGAGCATAAAACACTGATAATGCATCAGCTGTACTACAAAGCAAAACAAATGGAGCAAATCAAAATAATAATAATAATAAAAAAATACAATTCAGTTTCTCTGTTTTGGATTTTTTTGGGGGGGAGTAAAACTAATGAAATGCTAAAAGCAATATTTTAAATGTGCATGTAAGTGACAACTTTAACCCATTTAATGCCAGCTAAGTTAGCATATGTTTTGCAATGATTACTTTTAACAATTATGAGACAAACCCATGTTTGTTTATATGCATTATGATCATTATTTATATTAGCAATAATACACTAATAATGAACCTTTTACTATTTATATGCATTAAACTGTATTGATATGTTTTCTCTACTTACTTTATGGAGCTCTGACACAGTCATCATCTTCTAGAAGAACAAACTGGAATGCCAGTCATGCAATGTGAGATGTTCACATGAAATAATTTCATTTCATTTTCATTTTTTTGACATGTCTATGTAAAATACATCAGCTCTTTTCAGACTCTTCAATCTTAAAAGCAAAACAGTGTTTTCGCAAACCATAATGAAACACTATATAGACCTGTTTGCTGTATTTGACAATATGTAAAGCTCCTTAATTAGTAAACCAACAATACTGGTTAAATCTAAATATTAGGGATCATACAAAATTCATGTTACTGTTTATTTAGTACTGACCTGAATAAGATATTTCACATAAAAGATGATTACATATAGCCCACAAGAGAAAATAATAGCTGAATTTATACAAAAAAAAAAAAATTACCGATTCTAATACTGTATTCTAATACTACTTGTTCATAAGTTTCTGTTTGTCCTGAACAGTTAAACTGCCCTCTATCCTTCAGAAAAATCCCTCAAGTCCAAATTATTTGGTTTTCCAGCATTTCTGTGCATTTGAACCCTTTCCAACAATGACTGTATGATTTTTAGATCCATTTTTTCATACTATGGACAACTGAGGGACTCATAGGCAACTATTACAGAAGGTTCATTTGCTCACTGATGCTCCAGAAGGAAAAACCATGCATGAAGAGCAAGGGATATATATATATATATATATATATATATATATATATATATATATATATATTAGGGCTGGTAATTTAACGCGTTAATTAGATTAATTAATTACGGTAAAAAATAACGCGTTAAAATTATTAACGCATTTAACGCACTGGCCCCGCCCCAAACCTATGTGGGTCATCTGACATTTCATACAGTTGATTGATGACAAATATGAGGCAGTGCAACAACTCACTGCTTGATGGAGCTTAGATAACGTAGTTAGAATGTCCCTAAAATTTAAGCAAAAAAGTTTTTGTCTCATACTTACATCATATAGTTGTAAAAAAGCAATATCACACAAGCAATCGACTACATCACGAGTGCAAATGTGAGCAGAACTGTTCGTCTCCAAGCAACACACAGACAGTGTATGAAATCAAAGTACTACGAAAGCTATTTCAAAAGCATTTAGAGGCTTTCGTTTTAAATTTTGAGCGTGGGTGTGTGGCTTATGCGCCAGTTCGCTCCGATGCGCGTGCGTTTTGGTCGACGCAGCAACCAACTGTCCTCGTGCCGCGCAAGCCATTGGAATGAATGAGTATCATTGCGCAGCGCCAGGACGGTTGGTTGCTGCGTTGACCAAAGCGCACGCGCAGCGGAGCAAACCACTGATGCGCAAGTCGCGCTTAGAGTTCAAGGTTTGCTTTGTATCTGAAGGGCTACACTGAACCCAGCGGCCAGCGTTTGGTGTTAAAGCCGCTCTCTATAGCTCTTGCAGTACTTTGATGTTACACTCCGATCGATCTAATGCTGATGATGAATCAGCCATTTGAATGAATCAAATGAATTTACCACCACCAACTGGCAGTTTTATTTTATTATTAGAGTATCATTTCATTAAGAAATAATTTCATATTTCCAAAGTAACATTAATAAAATTAATGAAATACATTATTAATAGTTCACCCACCCAAAAATGACAACTGTCATCATTTACTCACCCTCATGGTAAGGTACAAAAGAGCATACATTTTATAAACTAAATATTTACTTTTTGTAATGTCTGTTTGACGCTTTACACAACAATGACTTTAAATTATCTTTTGGGAGTAACTTTTCAGCCAAATTTGATGTGCGATTAATTAGATTAATTAATCGCCACATCATGTAATTAATTAGATTAAAAATTTTAATCACTTAACAGCCCTAATATATATATATATATATATATATATACACACACACACACACACAACAAGAAAGATTTACACATTTTATTATCTTAATCCTGATTTAAGTCAGCCATTTTTTTTCTCTCTCTTTTTTTCTGAATCACACCTCTACATGTGGGAAAGTGATGTCACAAGGAGTACATTACATAAAACCCTAGTATTCAGCTGTTCAATTTTGTAAATTTGCTTTAGTGTTTCATATATTCAGGGTTGTTTACAGTGTTAAAGAGTTGGATTCTCGTGCTAAACATGGCCAAAGTTTAAAAAATAATAATTTGGACAAATGACAGAGAAAAGCGCGTCCGCGGCGCCCGCGATCACGTCAGCCAGACCGTGAGAAAGAGCGCGCCATCAACGTGCTTCATTCGGATGCACTCTGCAAGGGATTCACTCGGGAAGAATGTCTCTAAAGAGGTGTGGTTTTGGTTGTAAGGCAAAGATAACTTTGCTCAGCTTCCCGAAGAACCCAACGTTACGTGAACAGTGGATGCAGTTCCTTTTTCCGGGGCAGCAATGGAGTTTACAAAGTGTGTGTTTCATGAGGACCAGTTTGACGCTGGATTTGCAGAGTGTTTGATACTGAAAGATGGAGCGGTCCCAGCTATAAAAGATCCCGGTAATGATTCAGAACTGCAGATGACGCCATCAAATATCTGTTTTATTGGCAAGTGATCATCGAACTTAGCTCCGCCCACGGCTCGCCTCCAGAAGTTCGGCTTTTCCGGAGAAAATCGGAAAGCAGTTTTTTTTTCTTTCATAAATATAATAAAACTAAAGACTTTTGGAGATATTAAGGATACATTACTACTCTATAGGTACTCAGGATTAACATGAGATTAGGTGAAACTGTGCATGTTGTGCACCTTTTAAACACGCCATCGGCTCATCTGTAGAAACTCTGTGGAATCAGATTTCTGTCAAATAAAACGAACGAAACATTTGCAAAAACGCACAAAGATATATTGATAAATGAGAAAAACAATCTGAAAATAAAAAAAATCAACTATAGCACAAAACGCAACATCGTTTTCAAATAAACGGCATTGTTTTTTGACTTCACTTTCAGCTTTACTTTCGCTAAACGCTGTTTTGAATACGCTGCCAGCCTTTCGTTTTCGCTTTCCAAGTTTTTGTTTGCGCTTCGCAAATTTACTTTCGCCATTCTGACACAAACCTCTCGTGAGGGCGGGCTTAACAGTGGTTCGCTCTTATTGGCTCGTGGGATTTTGATCGACAGCTCACTGAACCGGAAGCAGTGTTTCAGTGGCGCGGGCGCATGTGTGGGACTGCGGAGCTGTAAGTAGCCTAGTAGTTTACACTAATGGTAATAAAAGTAACGTATATGAAGGAACATTAATGATAAAACAGGGATATTTTCCTTATCAGACGAAGAATACTGTTATTTAACAAGAGCAATCGGGAAGCTCACGGAGCATCCTTTTCATCCTCGACAGGACATTCGAGGCAGCCAGAGGTACGTTAAGTTTTTCATAACTAGGATAATAAATATAAAAATCGAGATAAGTTTTATGAAGTTTTATTCCTGTGCAGAATGCAACAGTTGGGTCTTTATTTAGATCGTTAAGTGTTTATGCAGAGTGCAGTTATGTAGTTTGATTCATTACGTTACCTTGATTGCTCTTTATACATTACACTTTATACATTTTGCCCCTTGGAATTATAATTTTCTGAGCAGTTTTGAGATATTGAGTTTTTACATACCACACTCCTTTGTAGATATAACCTTAAAATCACATAATAGTAGAAAATACTAACGTGGATAATGTTAGCTAGATTTTAACAAAAAATGTGAGAAAGAACCTTATAATTTGAAAGGTGATGATATGTAATATAAGATTTAACCTCATTTTATAAAGCCATCATAGTGCTGCGTTTGTGCAAAAACCAATTTACAAATTTACATAAAGTTGTTATTCAAAGATATTTGGCACAGTTTAACTCTTGTCATTCATAGTGTAAATGCCTACATGTGGCACATCTAAAGTTTGGTTAATTGATCATATGCACAGATTTCTTCCTTGTTTAGATAAGCCAGCTCAGTTATTTCCGTTCAACTGTACTGAGCCGTAATAGAAGTGTCCTTTGCTCATTTTCTCTACATAAATCATTCACAATCAAAGAAAATGTTGTTTGTCTAAGAGGACCAAATGTCCATTAATACCATTTCAAGAATGACAAACACGAGTTAAAAAAAATTACACCGGTAAATCTGCTAAATATGCGTGAGTCATTGTTGTGATTGACAGTAATAACCAAACAAATCATCTGACAAGCCCATGTCAAAAACAGAACTGTGCATTAAATAATTCAGACTAAATTCAGAGTAACAAACTACAGCAGTAACAAGTTGGTTAAATATAGGCTATTTAATAGCTTTTACAGTCCAAGAAAAAAACAATGTAGATACAAAATAGTTAATAAATTAAATCTAAAATATTTCAAGTTCATATTGATTCATACTGAATGCATTATTTAATTATTATACAATTAATGTCACTCTGTCAAATAGGCCACTCCAGACTAAGCCATATATTATTAACAACAGATAAAGATCCTCCATTAAATTTGACAGACTGTGATGGCATTAACTTTTCAGTTGACTCTTATGAAGAGATTTTTAATGACGTAAGACAAGATTTAATTTTAGAATATTTATCAAGGATAAATAAAAAAAAAACGTTATAAATGTATGTAGAATTTTTCATCTTTTGTTTTTATTCATGGTTATAGTCAGTGTAGCTGGCATGGCATTAAATTAAATATAGTTATTTGGGATTATGTAAAATCCTTTAGCAATTTATGAAACTAAATTTAGTTCAGGCTTATCTTTTGTGAGTTAAAAGCAGTTAGCATTTTAAAACAACCTAATTGTTTATTTTAATTTTTCAGATGGTGGAGCAACTTTTTCAAGAGGAAATTGTTGACAATGACACAGAGGGTGATGGTGTGGTGGTGCCAGAGATCTTTTGTCCTTTATCAGACCAAAGACTCGCTGTTCTGCATGGATTGATTAATCCTTTGACATCACTATTGAATGACACTAGCTATATCTACAGACACCTGATGTCATTCAAAGGTTTTGTTCTATTAAACATTTGACTTGTGATAGTCATACAGGTTTGAAAGATGGCAAAAGCTGGTTCACAGCTGAACTCTTCCTTTGAAACAATGTCCTACCTGAAATCCTAATGGAGACATCTCTGACTGTTGGGCTTCCCCTCTTATTGTTCGGATTCATCCGCTGTGTTTTTCATGCCAACACCCATTTACCTATCTGAGGAGTCAACGCTGCTTAATGTTTAGGACAAATGCAATGCAAGACATTACATATGTTATTTATCATTGTATGGTTGATTAGATTTGAAAGAATTTTCTGTTTGTTTAAACATCTTTAGCTTTTTTTTTTACCAAGGAGGCACATGATCTAGAAATTGTACTGTCTTCCATTGTCTGTTGTATAATAATTCACTAGAAAATCACATTAAATTGACATTCATTTATTTTGAAGAACTTTTTTGTAAAATAGTGTAACAAAAACACTGAAACCTTTAACCATTCAAAAGCATGTAATATAGGTGTTTAACAGGAATATTCTGTCTAGATATTTGAGTTCATTTCAAAATCTACACTCTGTAAAAACAAGCACCTTGTTGCACTGCTGTTTTCATGATCTCTCTAAACTCATTCAAATCTAACACGTGTAGCGGGAAATGTAATGGTTTGGGTGCAGCCGCTGACAATAGTATAGCAAAGTGTGTAGCTTGGCATTCACTCAACAGTTACTTTAAAGGCTAAGGCTTGTCTCTCCAACAGAAGCAGGTGCCTATGTGCTTGACCACTGCACTGCATCACCTGTGGCACAGAGAGTGCCTCATCCTAAGTATTGCCATCTAGCTAGTTTAACATTAGAACAAACAGTATTAATAAAGCTGTTTCACTTATGCACTTATTGCATTATTTAAAAGTATAGTAAAAACTAATATTGTGGAACACATTCATTTTAAATAATTTCTATTTTAATCATTTTAAAATGTATTTTTTCCGGTGATGGTAGAGCTGAATTCACAGTCCACACATGCGCCCGCGCCGCTGAAACACTGCTTCTGGTTCAGTCGTAGGGATGGGTACCGAACTCGGTACTTTTATAGGCACCGACCGAATTGCGTCGGTACTACCGAGTATCGATTCAGATCAAATCAATCGGTGCTCCATTTCGGTACCTGAGAGAACATGTCTGCGCGCTGCGTGAGTCTGGTACGTAGCGAAAGCGTTCGCGCGAGAGAGACCGTGCTCAAACACACAGGGAAACGGCTAACAGAAAGCGCTGTAATGTGTGGGTTACATTTCACAAAGGTTCATGCAGACAAATGGCTGCAATATTTGTAACAGTAAGTGCAAGGCAGGCAGTGGTAATACCCAACCTGAGGAAGCACTTAGTTAAACAAAACGTGCGTTTAAAAGCGCAGGAGTGCAATTTATTAGATAACCAAACCCAGAGCTGGAAATATTGTGGGACACCGGGGACGTAGTTTGGGGAGTGAATTTCAAGGAAGGACAGCGTTTCAGTTCCAAATGGTCAGTTTTATTTAGAAATGAAAGTTTTTTTCTATATTTTATCCATTCAAAACACTGTGAAAGCGATCTCTGTTCTGCACATAAGCATAGCGCAAGCAGACTAAAAACGTAGCAGACTATGTGTCTATGATTCACACGGCTCACGCCAGACTCACGCTAATTAATCCTCTCTTTATAACAACGCCTGTAGACTTGCCTGTAGAATGCACGTTAAGTGCCGCCAAGAGTTTCATACGATTGTTAAAACGAAACCGAAAGTTTAACGCACACACGCATTCAAAAGCAATTTTAATACCCCGCGTAATTTGCGCGCATTGGGTAGTGCAAATTAGTCTATATAACATTAGGCTGTATAACAGGTCTCTAGCTCTGTATAATATTTCAAAAATTTGGTCTCTATATGCACTTTGAATATTGAGAGAGTATAGCCTACTTTGATTATGGCTACATTTAATACGACTAAGAAAGAGCAGTGTTTTTTATTATTTATTTTATACTGTTTTTATTTTCATGTTCAGTATATATGTCCCCCCACTTTATTTCAATTTAAAAATAAAAAATAGCGTCATGCTTAAAGTTTGAAAACCACTGCATTACACTATGCCCTGGATGTTGTAGGGATTTATTTATTGTAAGGATTGTGTGTATTATTGAACATTTCAAAATAAATAACAAAATGTTGAAAATGAGAGGATTGGGCTTATTATATCCAATGAAAATCACTTAAGTCAAAGTAAAGTATCGAAAAAGGTATCGTTGGGTACCGGTATCGAATTTCGGGTACCGGTACTGGAACCGGTACCGGTAAAAATGTGAACGGTACCCAACCCTAGTTCAGTGAGCTGTCGATCAAAATCCCACGAGCCAATAAGCGCGAACCACTGTTAAGCCCGCCCTCACGAGAGGCGAAGAGCAAACAAAAACTTGGAAAGCGAAAACGAAAATGCTGGCAGTGTATTCAAAACAGCATTTAGTGAAAGTAAAGCTTAAAGTGAAGTCAAAAAACAATGCTGTTTATTTGAAAACGATGTCGCTTTTTGTGCTATAGTTGATTTTTGTATTATTTTTTTTTTCAGATTGTCGGTGGGGGAGTGATTAATCAGCGCTCTCTCCACCCTCAATACCACGACTGAGGTGAGACCCTTGAGCAACCCCCAAAACTGCTCCCCGGGCACCGCAGTGATAGCAATATGGCTGCCCACTGCTCCGGGTATGTAAGACAGTATGTTCACGGTGTGTGTGTGCTCACTACTGTGTGTGTGCACTTGGATGGAGAGCACAAATTCCGAGTATGGGTCACCATACTTGGCCACACGTCACGTCACTTTCACTTTTTCATGTTTTCTTCAACCATGACGAGATTCCCAGTTCCAAACGCACTGAAACATCCCCACAGCATTATACTCCCACCACCATGTTTCACTGTGGGAACGGTGTTCTTGGGTTTGAATGCCTCTCCCTTCTTTCTCCAAACATAGGCAACATCTCTATGGCCAAAAAGCTCTAGTTTTGTCTCATCTGACCAAAGGACACATTTCCAGTATGCATGTGGAGTGGAGTCTTTCTTGGTCGGCAACCTTGCAGTTCATTCTTGTGCAGGGCTCTAGTGACTGTCTTCATTGAGACATCAGTTTCAGACTTGGCTAGGTCATTCACTAGTGTCTTGGCAGTTGTTCTTGGGTCTTTAGAAACCTCTCTCACTAGTTTTCTTTCCAAAGTTTTTGAAATCTTTCGCTTCCTGCCTCTGCTCATCTTGTTCTCCACTGTGTTGGTCTCTTTAAACTTCTTGATAATGCATCTCACTGCAGTTCTTGACACTTGAAATTGCTTTGATAAACGTGTGTATCCTTCTCCATCTCCATCTATGAGCATATACACTGGAGATCAAAATTAGAGAACAATTTATAAACAATTGAACAATTCTGAAATAATGTCATCTTCACTGCTCAACAGTTGAAGGAGTTTTTGTCCTGTCTATACCATGCTACCAGAACACCTTTTCCACAAAATAACTAAGGCATTTCAACAAATAACATTATTTTGCAAAAAAACACAATGATCAAAATTAGAGAACACTTTCAGATACCTCCCAGTTATTGGTGTTAATCTGGCACCTGGTGCTAATTTCCTTGATTATCTGTCAACCCCTATTTAACTGGCAGCCTAACTTCCAGTTTCACTGACTCTGCAAGGTGGTGGCGGTTCTAAAGTGACTGAAAGCCTCCGGCAGCAGGTTGTCCAGATGAAGGCCAAAAGGATGACCCTATCAGCCATAGCAAGACAAGTTGGTCGTTCCAAATCTGTGATTTCAAGAATATTGAATCTTTACAACATCAAACTCATTCAAGTCCCCCAAGAAGGTTGGTCATCCACGGAAGACAAATACAAGAGAGGACAGGATACTGCGGAGGATCTCAATGGGCAATCGTTTCCACACTGCAGCTGGAATTGCTCACCAGTTCAGCGCTGAACAGGGTAAGGATCTGTCTCGTCATGCAGTGTCTCGACGTTTAAGAGCATTTGACTGAAAGCCCACTCTGCAGTGACCAAACAGAAAGAATCAAAAGGCTAGACTAAGCTTTGCTGAGGAGCATGTTTTGTGGACAGAGGAGAACTGGTCCAAAGTTCACTTCAGTGATGAAAGCAAGTTTAATTTATTTGGGTCCGATGGGAAACATTATGTTCGGCGACAAACTGGAGAAAGACTGAACCCAAAGTGTGTAAAGAAGTCAGTGAAAAGTGGAGGAGGAAGTGTCATGGTTTGGGGCATGTTTTCTGCAGCAGGAGTTGGGCCTCTTATACAGCTACATGGCAGAGTGAATGCAAATGTTTATCAGAACCTTCTTCAACAACATATGGTTCCTTCCCTGCGTTCATCACCCAATCAGCCCGCAGTGTTCATGCAGGACAACGCTTCATGTCACACAGCAAAACGGGTAAAGCAGTTCCTTGAAACTGAAAACATTGAAATAATGACATGGCCTGCCCAGAGTCCTGATCTCAAGCCAATAGAGAACCTCTGGAAGATCCTTGGCGGCAAAGTCATGGCCAAGAAACCCACTACAGTCACCGAACTGTGGAGGAGACTGGAAGAAGAGTGGACCAAAATCACACCAGAGCGGTGTGAGAGACTAGTGCTGTCCTGTGGCCGCAGATGTGCTGAAGCCATTCAGAGCAGAGGCCTGTACACTTCCTACTAATTGCTGACTGTTGTAACCTTCAGAAAATTTTGTTGTAATCTTTTTCCATGCTACAGTCATTATTGTTCTCTAATTTTGATCAGTGTGTTTTCTGCAAAATAATGTTTTTTGTTGAAATGCCTTAGTTATTTTGTGGAAAAGGTGTTCTGGTAGCAAGGTATAGACAGAACAAAAACTCCTTCAACTGTTGAGCAGTGAAGATGACATTATTTCAGAATTGTTCAACTGTTTATAAATTGTTCTCTAATTTTGATCTCCAGTGTATATATCGTCGATGTCAGGCAGAAACCTCATATGTCCAAATTTTGTCAATTTCATATTTGTTCACAAATTGATGCTATTGGTCGCTCTCCATGTGGGTCTGTTATTTTTACAAATTATTAACCAATCTAAAGTGTTGAAAATAGCTTGAGAGCAAATCTCTTAACTCCATTGAACACTTCAACTGTCTGAGAAGAGCTCGTATCTCTACCTCTTCTTCACTCCGTGGGAGCTTCGCAGTATATGTCCCCTTCCATCATCTTGTCACAAAGCACCGGCAAAAATAATTAGCAATGAATGTCTCGGGGGGAACAGTAAGGAGATATTTGAATGATCCATTAATAAACTAGTGTATTCTGACATAGTGTCCAAAGACCCAACTCGCAAACTCCTCTTTGGACACAACTTTAGATAGAAATTCATCTTTACGGATTACATAATGAAAGGTTTTTTTTTTTCGATTTGTTTTATTTCTTTAAGTAATAATTTAAAGCTTTCTATTTATTTATTTATTTATCATGTTTGTGAGGCATGTATTCACTGAAAAATGTCAATGTCCTGCAAAGCAGCTTCCCCTCTCCAAAAACGATATTCGTTTTTGGAGAGATTATGTTATAGTTATTGTAGTGCATTATCATCCTTATACATGACACCTTTAGGGTACAATGTCTGAACCATTGGGTGCACATAGTCGACCTTCACACTTTGCTCGTGGAATAAGTGAAGATTGGCCACCAGGCTGCGCAAATATAGCCATGAAACCTCCAACACTATATTGGCCAGTGTTTCAGTTTCATTGTCCAACCCCTGTATATAAGTGTGTGTGTGTGTGTGTGTGTGTGTGTGTGTGTGTGTATGTATGTATATATATATATATATATATATACACTACCAGTCAAAAGTTTGGACACACCCTCTTATTTAATGTTTTATCTTTATTTTCATGACTATTTACATTGTAGATTCTCACTGAAGACATCAAAACTATGAATGAACACATATGGACCCATATGGACTCGAACTTTGCTTTGTTGACAGCGCTGCAAACCCTTGGCCTTCTCTCACTGAGCTTCATGATGTAGTCACCTGAAATTATTTTCACTTCACAAGTGTGCCTTGTCAGGGTTTATTTGTGGAATTTCTTGCCTTCTTAATGGGGTTGGGACCATCAGTTGTGGTGTGCAGAAGTCAGGTTGGTACACAACTGACAGTCCTATTTGACAACTGTTAGAATTCGTATTATGGCAAGAACCCCATCATTAAATCAGTCCATCATTACTTTAAGAACTGAAGGTCGGTCAGACCGGAAAATTGCTAAAACTTTGAATGTGTCCCCAAGTGCAGTTGCAAAAACCATCAAGCACTACAACAAAACTGTCTCACATGAGGACCACCCCAGGAAAGGAAGACCAAGAGTCACCTCTGCTGCTGAGAATAAGTTCATCAGAGTCACCAGCCTCAGAAATCGCAAGTTAACAGCACCTCAGATTATAGCCCAGATTAATGCTACACAGAGTTCTAGTAGCAGACACATCTCTACATCAACTGTTCAGAGGAGACTGCGCGAATCAGGCCTTTATAGTCAAATAGCTGCTAAAAAACACTACTTAGGAAAAGCAACAACCAGAAGAGATTTGTTTGGGCCAAGAAACACAAGGAATGGACATTAGAGCCGTGGAAATCTGTGTTTTGGTCTGATGAGTTCAAATGTGAGATCTTTGGTTCCACCCACCGGAACTACACATGTGTTCATTCATAGTTTTGATGTATCCAGTGATAATCTACAAGGTAAATTCTCATGAAAATAAAGAAAAAGCATTAAATGAGAGGGTGTGTCCAAACTTTTGACTGGTAGTGTGTGTGTGTATGTGTATATACGTTCCCTGGGTAGCAAGAACTGCCACTGCAGTCGGAGAGGGCCTAAAAATGGAGGCATGAATTGGACACTTTCTGCTTCCCGTAGATTAAAATGAAAACATACAAAATTAAGTATTTAAGAAATAATATGGCTAACCACAGTTCATGATTTTATCACGATTCTTTGTCATGTTGGTTTTACTATTTTGCAAGCTGTCTGAGCAGTACAGCCAAACTAATTTTCCTATTTTAAAAACAAAGCCTTACTAGGTAAAAACATCGTGGATGACCTGAGGGTGATTAAGATATCAACGAATTTTCAGTTTTTGGGTGAACTATTCCTTCAAGATCACATGAAAAGGCTTTCTACTAGGCATATCCCAAGCCGATCTCAAGGATTGGGTTTGAAATTGATTAAGCATTTAACTCATTGGTATCCGCTATTCTAAGCCCAATCCTTATTTGATGTCAGCTGTCATGCTGGTGTCATGCAGTTGGTAGCATTATGGACCTTCAAGTGGGTTTGCCAACTGCCTTTAAAAAAGAAAAAGAAGATGATCCAGCTAAAGAAGATGTGCCAGATCCAATGAGGTCTGTTCTAGTGCGTCACACACTTCTGAGATTCTGTATTCAGTGCATTTAATGTGCACTTTTGTAACGATTTGTTTACATGTTAACGAATGTAACTTGTTTATATCAATGTCTTTATACAGTTTAATCAAAAGATTCATGATCCGACTGGAGTGCTTCGAAAAAGTGAATCATTTTAAATGATTTTCAAAAAGCCCTGTTGATAGTGTTTTTTTTTTTTTTTGCTCACTTTCTCTATATAATTTTTTGACAGTTTGAAATGAAATTATTTAAATTAATAGGCCTAACAATTTTTTTATTAAATTGTGATCACGTTGGACAGTTTCATGACATGACACTCATTATTTGGTAATATACTCGCCTAAAAAGATGGGTATATAATGTGCGTTGTTAATAGATTACACTAGCATTAGGTTACTTAGGCTAAAGCCTTACTGGAGTTGGGTCAACCTCTGCCTATGGAGAGAAATCGCACCCTGCTTACCAACATCCATTGCCATGATTTAGCGTGAGAGGGAAAAAAAAAAAATCACATTTTAGTCACATAACATTGGTTAATAGAAATGACATTATTTGAACTTTGAATTATTTGGCATTATTAGAATCAGGGGGCTAGATAAAAATACTATTGAAATATTAATATAGTTTATAGTACTACATTAATGGTATTTTTCTGTTACTGATCATTTTTCATACCTGTTGAATTTACAGTTTGACTAACACCCTAACTAAAATTAACCATGGATCCTAGGTGTATATGATTTCCTTCTTTCAGACAAATACTATCAGAGTTATCTAAAAAAAAATATCCTGGCATTCCCAAGCTTTAGAATAGCAGGCAGTTGTTTCTCTTCATCAGTCCAAAACCAGACAAATAAAGTGCATCCATCTATAATAAATAAACGCCTCACATGGCCTCCTGTAGTGAATCAATGTGGGTTTTTTTGGGGTTTTTTTTTTAACTTTATATTAAAACTTCGGGCGAATTACATTGGATGTCGGTGTTGTGCATACGCTGGTGAGTCTCGTGAAAACCAACGTTTGTTTACAGGAGCAAAGGAAGCAAAGTTTTCTTACTTTAACAAAGGAAAACCAGTCTCATCTTGACGTGACGTCACGTCACGTCACGTCACGTCACGTCACGTTTATATCGAAATCCTAGGATATTTTTGCCCTCTAGTGAAACAATAACACATTTACCAGCCACCGCTTTCATAGTTTGTCTTATGTTGGATTAAAAGATATGTCGAGTTGGAAAATTATGTACACAGTAAACATCAGAATATCTCTCCTCCTGTCTCTTTAATAAACACAGCTTGTGGTATAACAGGCAGGGTCGAGAACAAACAAACAGGAACAACTTAGAGAGCGCAATAGAATGGTCATTGTCTAAGCAATAGGTTGAGGCAGGCTTCTAGCAAACAGGGGTAATCCGATAAACAAGCAAGGGTCAAAAGGTAGCAGAGAACAATCAATAATGGGAAACAAACAAGGGAAATAAATGCTTGGAATTGTAGCCAGGGCAATACAAGTCTTTGCGAAGAACTGAGTGTAATGGTGGCCTATTTATAGTCTGAGTGAAATGAGGGGAAATGGCCAACACCTGTGCAGGTAATCAGCCGGGAAAGGGGTTATGGGAAATTAAATTCGTGAGGAGGAGTTGAGAGTTCCAGTGATGGCTCCCTCTGGTGGCGATCGGAGGGAGCCACAGAGACTTGATTCGTGACAATGCGTCACAAGGCTATTCTAATTAGAATAATTAGAATAATTAGAAATGGACTAACAACCAATTTGCATTTTAACCTACATTCAGTATCAGAATTAAATGGATTCAGTGTGGTGCTGTCTGGATTGAGATGCTTCTACTTTCCGTTTTGTATAGTTTACCTCGGCACTTCAGTTTTTTTATGTTCAGAATAACAGCATGAATAGAGGGGCCCAGATATAGTGAAAGTTGGTAATGGCCTTATTTGCCATAACATACCACTTACTTAGTCTTCTGATTAAAATACTTTCACTGCCTCCCTTAAACAGTCATTCTGCTTTATTTTTGTTTTGTCGAAAAGTAGTATAAAAACCTAAATGCCAGACATTATTTGGATTCTTTTTTCAGCATGACAGAAACAAGAAAAATAATCTCATTAGTGTTGACTCCATTTAGTAAGCTCAACCTTCCAACCGTTACTAAAGCTATTTTGCGAAATAAATAATCAAACAATACGTCCTACAAAACCAAAACAGGTTTGAAAGTTACTACAAATCAATTGCTATAAACTAATGTGATCAATTCTACTCAATAAATGTTATTATATCAAATTTTGGTAACAGGGATTCAAAAACTGCAAACCTTATTGAAAATAAAACGGCTCATATAATATTTAGTATCCCATTTAGTTTTTGGTGTGTGGCAGATTTTTAACAACAAAAACTACAGAGCATGTTTTTGAAAGAGGCCCTATATTGAACATATTTATTAATGGTGCCAAGACTCAGTTAGCACTTGGCAAACATTGGCAAATAAAGCTAAAGACCTTTGAGTTTAACATGTCAGTGTTTACCAAGTCTACACTGTAAGATCCGGTAAATGACATCCAACTTTTATTGTTAAAAACAACAATTTTTCTATTGTAAGAGATAGAGGGGATCAGCAGATCATCTGAGAGACAACAACAATTAAAGCAAAAACAAAGAGGTGTCAAACTATTCTTCTGTCTGTCTTGTGTTTGTCAATTCAATAGATTGCTCAACACATTTCGCAATGACAGTGCAATTTTGCAATGCTTGTACTATTGCAATGTTTGAAGACAGTTTTGTGAATCTTCTTTTATCTCACTCATTTCTAATGGGACAGATCCATTCATCACATACATCAACAACATGTTTTACTTGAATCCATATGAAGTACATAAACCAGTTAAAAACATATAACAGAATTAAGAAATAAACATGCCAATTATTTTGGATCCTGCACTTTGCTTTCTGTTCTTGTCACATACACATGACTCAAGATGATTAACTTCTCTAATTTGTCAATGTGTTAAAATGACAAAACATGAATTGCTGCATCAGATAAGGTCTGGTGTAAGAAAGACGTCTTTTGGCATTGGTAAATAATTAACTTGTTGATCCCCAAGAGGGCAAGAGTTTCAAAGACAGACCAAAAAAGCCAGTTCTGAACTGAGCTCGAAATGAGAGTTCCTGTAAAACTCCTCTGCTTCGGCATTTGGTTGCTTTCCTTACATTGTGCCCAATGTCAAGGTAAGTGATTTTGTTGCTATTTATTTGAATGTCATTTTCATTTAGATTTTTTTTCTAACTTGACTGTAACTTTTGTATATGCAGTTCGCAACCATTGAACTGACCTTATCTAGCTTTAGAAAGTGTCAACTAGTGCATGTACAGCTTTTAATATACATAAGAGTTACATCTTTGTGTTTGTTTGTGCTTCTCAGAATGTCTTCGAGAGAACATTAAATATGAAAACGCAGAACCAGCTGAGAAAGTTTCATATGATGATGGTGAAACACTGAAAGTGAACTGCATGACCGGTTATACTGGCTTTTATAGATTAAAGTGTGAAAAAGGAGAATGGAAGGCATCCATTGAGCGTCAATGTGCAAGTAAGAAAATGGTCAATATGATGATATTTTGGGTTATTAAATCAATGTTACTAAGTAAAGTAAAACTTGTTTAATTTCTGCAGAGAAAAAATGTAGCCATCCAGGCGACACACAAAATGGTGATTTCAAACTTACAGAAGGGACAGAGTTTGTTTTTGGAGCAACAGTGGTGTATACTTGCAAGAAAGGGTAAATGTGCTTTATGCTTTTCATATGTTTTACATTTAGATGACTTTGTCTCACTTTAGAGAGTTAAATTGCACAATGGCAGTGCAATTTTGCAGTCATATGTGTTGACATGAACAGAAATCACAGGGCAGGATCCAAAATAATTGCCATGTTTTTATGAATGTAATGTATACTATCCTTATCAGTTTGACAATCATTGTACTGACATTGTGTTGACAGGTATGAAATGGCAAGCAGAATCAATCAGCGCACCTGCAGAGCTCAAGGATGGGACAATGCTGTCCCTCTCTGTGAGGGTATGATTTCTTTAACAAAGTCGCCGTTTTAATTTCTCTCACAAGCTAGGAGAGAATTATAACTAAAAAGGTTTTTTGATTTATTACTGAGTGATTGGTTTGTTGGTTTCTTTATTTTTGATTTTTTTTTTTTTTTCATATTCATTGATTGCCTAGTGGTGAAATGTCCAGCCATTCGCACAGATGGGGAAGTAACTGCATCAGGCAACACAGAGGAGGGAAGTTATGGCGATGTTATTCACTTTGAGTGTTTATCTTCTGAAAAAATGATATTTGGAAGTAGTGACATTCACTGCACAGAGATGGGCAAATGGAGTGACGATGTTCCA
Source organism: Cirrhinus molitorella (assembly GCA_033026305.1). NCBI lineage: Eukaryota > Metazoa > Chordata > Actinopteri > Cypriniformes > Cyprinidae > Cirrhinus > Cirrhinus molitorella. Next base: position 24,378,421 of record CM065121.1, on the reverse strand, counting down.
AAGTGCAAAGGTCCATTTCCATTTTTTTTACTCATTTATTTATCTGTGTCTTCACCCTATCATCACAGATTTCCCTGTTTTATTCAAAGCACCATTTTTAATTATTTTTGTTTCCCTCATTTTTTATACAGAAATAACATGCACAGCACCTGTAATAAAAAATGGAGAAGTTGTTGACCACATGCCAGAATACCGGAAAGGTGCCATATTGGAATACAAATGCAATGAAAAGTTTAAAAAGAGAGAGGGAATCCCCAAATGTGCTAAATTTGGTTGGACTATTAAACCAGAATGTGATGGTAATCCACCAGTGTTACATAACAAACGATTCACATGGAAAATAATAGTAAAATTATTACTTCTCGTTCTAACCATACATATTTTGTAATGCAAAGACGTCACACGTGCATCGTATATGAACTGAAACAATTAAAAAAAAAAAAACCTTGAATTCAAAAATTCAAAAACAAAATTGCAAATTAACCCTATGTCAAGCTTACCTTGAAAAATGTTGGAGCTTGATGAATGCAATCAACACAGCACTATCTGTAAAACATTGAATGAGATTATTTTACTTGTCTTCCTGTCATGCTGTTGAAAGGGTTTTATGGATGCTGTTTTTAGATTTGAATGATAACAAATTTTTAGTCTTTAACAAATTGTACTTTCATCTTTTTATATTTTATTTTCATATTTTTGATGCTTTAATTATGTGTTTAACAGAAGTAACCTGTAGTCTAGGGTCAACCACATTTGGAATAAAAAATATCAACCCTGAGGGAAAAACTATTTTCAAAGTTGGAGAAATTGTAACAATCACCTGCTCTGAAAAACACTGGCTCATTTTAACAAAAGAAACCAGCAGATCATTTACATGCCAAGCTAATGGAGACTGGGATCATACACCCGTTTGTGCAGGTAAGATTATGGAGAAATGCTTCTGGATTTAGTGATGAACTCACTGCATGTTACTAAAAGTATGTGAATTTTGTTTCAGAGATTAAATGTGAATTTCCACGTAACCAGCATGTGAGAAGACTAGAATATTCCTGGGAAGAACCAAAACTTGGAAAAATACTAAATTACTATTGCGAGAATGGATATGACAAAATGGCAGATAGTGCCACATGTACAAAAAACGGATGGACACCAAACCCATTGTGTGCTAGTATGTTTTGCTATTAAATCTCACAATACGTGCAAATGATTCTTCATATAATATGAATTAGTCATTTGTACGATGCATGATTGTTTACAGAAACGTGTGCAGCACCCAACATCCCAAATGCAGAGATTGTGAGAGGCTTGGAATCAAAATATGTAATTTCTTCAAGAATAGAATATCAGTGTAATCCTGGATTTAAACCAGAGGAGCCTGTAGAAATCATTTGTAATTCCCGTCAACAATGGACAGGCTATCAGAAATGCACTGGTATGTCACAGTTTACAGTAATTTTGCATCTAACCCATTTAAACCCATTTTTTTCTATATCCAATCAAATTATTATATGTCTGTGCATTGATGAATGCTAATTGGTATGATGCATGTTTGTTTTACAGAAAAAGTGTGTGCAGCACCCAACATCCCAAATGCAAACATTGGGGAAAATCAGCAACAAAACTACAGAATCAATGCAAAAATACATTATCAATGCAATCCTGGATTTGAACCAAAGCAGCCTGTAACAATCACCTGCGATTCCAAGGCTCAGTGGACAGGCATACAGCAGTGCACTGGTATGTTACAGATTACTATGTAACAGACAGAACGTTTTCCAATATCCAATCAAATCTACATGGTAAGAGCTCAACAACATATGAAGTCAGAATTTAAAGAGTTTTGAAACCCTTTCCTCACAGTAAAAACTTGCCTTGATCCTTCTGTGGAAAATGGTTGGTTCATATACAACCATCCGTCCAATAAGGAACAAATTGTTTACTCCTGCGACACGCATTATAAACCTTTCACTGGGAACTGGTGGGATATGGTGACATGCAGCGACGGATCATGGTCTGAAAAGCCTCGCTGTATCCGTGAGTTTTATTATTGCCAGTCTCAGATGTTTAACAAATGATAATGTTCTGAAATGTGCTTTCTGTCGTTTGTCTTTACAGCCAAGGAAGAATGTGGTGCTCTTCCCAGTGCTGATCATGGAAAACCACAGCAATTTACAAAGACCTTTCTTGATGGACAAACAACAAAATTTGCATGTGATCCAGGATTCAAATCAAAAGATATAAAATGCATCCATGGTACATGGGAGAAACCAGTTTGTAAGGGTGAGCCTCTCATTACATGTTTGTGAGAAGCAGCAACTGCATCCAGTGGGCTGGACAATAGAATCTATCAGTGACATTAATCTTAAGGCCTGTTCACACCAAGAACGATAGCGATAACTATAAATACAGCAATAACTATATCTGCATCCACACCAGTGAACGAGTCTGTTTTTGTTGCAATTACAAGACTTCAATCAGTAGATGTCCTCAGCACACACGTTTCAAGTGCATCTAAACCAGTGGTATTCAAACCTGTCCTGGAGGCACCCCTGCTCTGCACATTTTGCATGTCTCGCTTATCTAACACATCTGATTCAAATCATCACATCATTAGTGGAGACTCCAAGAATTGATTTGGGCATGTCTAATAAGGGAGACATACAAAATGTGCAGGACAGGGGTGCCTCCAGGACAGGTTTGAAAACCACTGATCTAAACAGTGAATAGCGTAAACCAGGGGTGTCAAACTCAGTTCCTGTAGGGCCGCAGCCCTGCAGAGTTTTGTTCCAACCCTGCTCCAACACACATAATACGCAGTTTTCAATTAAGTCTGAAGGACCTGATTAGTTGGAGCAGGTGTGTTTAATTATGGTTGCATCGAAACTCTGCAGGGCTCCGGCCCTCCAGGAATTGAGTTTGACACCCCTGGCGTAAACTATCTGATCTGTAATGTAGTGCACTGCAAAAAATGCTTTTCTTACTTAGATTTCTTGTTTCCAGCCAAAATACCTGAAAATTCTTAAATCAAGAAGGAATTTCTAGACAAGTAAAAATGATTGAGTAAGCAAAATAATCTTGTTTTCAGCTTTATTATTTTGCTTACCCCATTGATTTAAGGTTTTTTTTTTTGATATTTTGGCTGTAAACAAGACAAAAAAAAGCTAAGAAAAGCATTTTTTGCAGTGTGGAATAAAAACGATACAAACTCTTTTCTACTGCACCTTCAAAGGAGGCAAAAAAAATGTTGTCCAACTCTGCGCTGAACTGCTGAGGTAATTTTATGTTACTCCGTTTGCTGTGCAATGTGTGTTTGCTTTTCTACAATGCTGCCTGCTATTTCAAATGTGCAAGCCCTTTAAATTTGAATGAAGTCTGATTAGCTGTCAGTGTTTTATGGTTTAGAAGCTGTTAAAAAAAAAAAAAAAAAAAAAAAAAAACTTTTCACAACTGAAAGTGATCCCAACTACTGCCCTGTATAGCTATTGTTATAGTTGTGGTGTGAACCATTGTCTTACATTTGAAACAATTTTTAGAACGTTATCTTTATAGTTATCGTTATTGTTTTTGGCGTTAACGGGCCTTTAGTCTTACTAAAGTTTATGAATTTCAATTCAATTCTACAATTTCTTTTTTTTTCAGAGGATGTGCGTTGTTACATTCCTCCAAAGGTGGAAAATGCAGTCATAACATCTAAACCTGAAGACTTTTATGTAGATGGATCTAATGTAACATACAAATGCCGAAGTTCATTCTCAATAAATGGGGACAGTACAGTTTTCTGCCACAATGGAAATTGGACCGAAACGCCAACATGTGGAGGTGAGGTCTTTGTTGGTCTGTCTTTTAAAATTAATTGTATTTTAAAACATCCTAAAGGTTATAAAATACCCAGATGATTAGTGCTGCCAATAATTACACCAGTTTTGGCACTTTTAGTTTATCTGTGTGCTTAATATGCTAATATATGGCTAAACATTACCTGAAACCATTATGCTTGTTGTATTGTGCTAGTTAAGATATTTCAAATGATATACAACACAAGACTAGATGTTATTTATGATGTTTAACAGATCACATTTTCAAGTAAAGTCACATTTTTATTGCTGTCTTAAATTGGGTGAAATACCTGTGAGTTAACCACGGCGCTGCTTCTCGTCTGGTGCATGACTACATTCTGCCCATGTATTAAATGCGCGTCCTTGAAAGCGCGCAGAACATAGCCTATTTAACTTCTTAGGTAATCTCATTGGTTTCAGATGCGTCCGAAATTACAAAAAACATAGAGACCTACATTTATTTATTTATTTATTTATTTACTTATTTATTTATTTATTTATTTATTTATTTATTTTTTCGAGCAAAATTATTGCTAGGGACAGTTTGGCAGTAGCTGGATATTGGGAGGGACACGTCCCGTCCGTCGCCCCCTAATTCTACGCCCCTGCATTAAAACATCAATGGAAAAACATTTTCTACATTTTGTACGTACTTGTTCTATTAGCAAGGAGTCACAAATCAAATGAGAATTTATTGATGCTGTTAAATGACAGAGATCTGTAGAACAACAACAAAACAATCAAGTAAGATGCAAGTTCTTTGGGGCATACAATGAAATTATAGAAAGACAATGAATTAAAAAAAAAAAAAAAAAAAAAAAAAGGAAAATGGAGTGGTAGGTTTGTCTTACCCTGTGCGTAACAACTGAAAGGATCCATCATGAATCAGTTTTTCTGTTGTGAACCTCTCAAATTCAATACATGTTTGTGAGAAGCAGCGATACCTTATATGTTGGGCTCTGCTAGCAGCTAATTTAACTCAAGAAAATTAGGCATTTATACACCATAAACATGTTATTGTAATTTTTTATCGGTGTCCTAGTTTTGGTATCAAAATATGTAATTTCCATACCAAAACAGATTGATCATGAACACAGCTAAAGTGTTTCCTACCATAGTGGCCATCCTTCACAAAACTAATATCTACCACAGTTATATCACTGGTAGAGTGCAAAATGTTACTTTCAGTCGAAAGTAATTTTTGCAGTATTTCAAACTTTTAACACACCAGAGAAAATTAACCCGACGCAGCAGTTTAAAATCAGCCCAATTCCGTGGAGAAAATGCGGGATTTGGCAAGCCTACATCCAACACGATTTAAATACTATGCATATTGAAAGCGACTTCGTGATGCGCAAAATTATATTTAATATTAGAATGTTTGCGGGAGCGGGATTAAGAAAACAGTCCCGCGCAAGGCTTTAATACAAAAACGCACACAATGAATGGCCACTGTAAAAAGCAAAATTAAATTTTGGGCGATTTAGGAATCCCATTCCCAACGGGACGGTTTTTTTTTTTTTTTTTAGCTTCTAGCAGTTGTTTGTTTTTAGTTTATTTCTCACTTTCCTTCAGTTTTAAAAACTTGTAAAAGCATTGTGCGCAGTTTACTTTCACTTTAGAAATTAGCTGCAATTTGGCATTTTTACAAGCAGTTGTTTGTTTTTATTTTGTTTGAGTTTTCCCTCTTTTTCTCATTTCTGTTCACTTTTAAATAACTTGTAAAAGCGCCTTGGGCATTTTACTTTCACTTTTAAATTAGTGGCATTAACATAATGGAACAAACGTAATAATTTACACAACGTTTAAATATGTATACAAACTGAAATCAGTAAACACTGTGGAACCAAATAAGAAATGTTTATTAGCTAAACTAATAAGAAAGCTTGGAAGCACAGAATACACCTTGATGGAATATAAAATGTAAAAAATCTTCGGTTTAAATAAAAATCAGCAAACACAGTGGAACCAAATAAATACGAAACTTCCACTGTCACCTTAGGCAAATGGCAGAAGTTAATAGGCTTTTTAAAATGATCTATTGATGTGATAAATTAAACCTGTGATGCGACTGTCGTTTGGCAAACTGCATTGAGAAAAAAAAACATGGTGGGGGAGCTGCTACGGTGAGCGAATGACGAAACCGGTGTTGAGGCTTCACACTGGTATCACTATCAACACCGACTATTGCAGCAAGCCTAGACCAGACCCCATCTCGAGACCTGCTTTAAAACCCTCTTAAAAACCATGAGGGGGCATGCCTTCCACTAGTGACCACTTCACCTGCTACACAAAGCTATAAGCAAATCTTATGTTTCTCACTCGGTCTCTCTGAGCATATATTTTCTAAGGAAAATCTGGGCACATTTACATACAGTCAGTGCATTCTAAAATGTATGGCACAAATGCTAACTCTTTACATTTTGCATTTACTTCAGCACAATGTCAGAAACCACGTAAGAATTTTATGAAGCTGGCAAATGAGAAGGATGTCTACGATAATGAAGAAATCCTGAACTACAAATGCATTGAGCCGTACAATGAAATTCCAGAAGGACGATTTATCTGTAAAAATGGAAAATGGAGAGGGAATTTTGACTGCACAAGTGAGTCACTTGAAACGTTCTCTTTCTATTATCACATTTATTCACCTAGCCTGTGAAAATAAACTGGATCCATGATGAAATCAACTGAGAATGCTTAGAAAACAAGCAGGAAAAATCTCTTTGTATTTTGTTTTATTTATTTATTTATTTATATCACATACTCATATTTAATAAATAGTCATAATGATTAAGTAGATACTAAAACACTGCATAAAATGGACTGAATACTGATACTGTTATTTGTTTAGGTAAGACCTGCCCACCACCTCCTTATGTTGAAAATGGAGATTATATCATCCGAGATCGGGATGGTAAAGTGATTACAGAGGTGCAATACACCTGCAAGTCTCACTATGTGCTGAGCAAGCAAAAGCAGTATTATAAGTGTGTGAATGGGATGTGGGAAACTCCTCCAACATGTCTGAGTGAGTCATGATTTTCCAAATGGTTCTCTTGAATAACTCCGAAAATGTAGGGTTTTGCGTGTACAGTAGTATGTTGTCACTGTCACAACGCCAGTGAAATAAGAATCTGAGCTTTGGGACTTTTTAGTTTATCTGCGTTAACTTAAATATGCTAATGTAATGTGTAGCATTATCAGTTTTAGCTGTTCTATGCTTTTTGAAATTACCTTGTAGTTCTTTTTTGGGAAAACATCTTAAATATTGATAACTCATCCTGTGCTGCACAGATTTTCAGTGGGGGGTGGGGGGGCTTCTATGATATTAGACAGCCTATAATAAAAGATAATGAATTTCAAACCTGAACCAAACATATTTTTATTCAAAGATCAACAGTCTGTCATTAGTCTTTAGTCTGCCACAAAAAAACATCATGAACTCAAATGTCATTGTGAAAAGAAAAAAAAACAATGACTGTTGTAAGTAACAGTGCGTAAATCAGACCTTTCTGTATAGCCTAACGCCAATAAGCTTAAACGAAAATAACGAAATAATTGTGTAGTGAAGTATTTTTTTGTACACAGTGCCGCGAACAAGCAATCACTCCTTTACGCGTGCATCACACTGTCCTCCTCGCGGCTGCAGCAACTTGCGCTCTCTTCATCAAGGCTTAAAACAAAAAGGGGACAAAAAGGTCGTATTGTCTTTGTGCATAGATTAAATGAAAATTAGCTTATCAATGCATATCTAAATTCGCGCCTAGCCGCCTACGGTATTTTTTTAGAAATTAGAAATAATATGCTGCAGCCAATGAGCAGCCGGCGGGGGGCGGGGGCTGCTGCAGGACGACTCATCCTCCGCAGACAGTTTTTAATGTTTATCAGACAATAGCTACTCAAGATTTTGCTTTAGTATAATTTTCGGGACAGTTAGGGCCAGATTCGGGACAACAGTTTAGATTTCGGGACTGTCCCGAATTTTTCGGGACGTCTGGTCACCCTGTTCCTACCTCAGTGGCAATCCTTCACAAAACTAATATCTACCACACTTATATGACTGGTAGAATGCAAAATGTTTCAATACAAGCATTTCAGTCAAACCAAATTTTTGAAAACTTTTAACCCACGGGAGAAAATTAACCCGTCGCAGCAGTTTAAAGTCAGCTCAATTCTGTGGAGAAAATGCGGATTTGGCAACCCTACATCCAACAAAAGCTGCATCCAAAGCGCTTTAAATACTCTGCATATCGAGAGCGACTTTGTGATGCGCAAAATTATATTTAATATAATGTTTCAACAGTCCCGCGCAAGGCTTTAATACAAAAATACACACAATGAATGGCGACTGTAGAAAGCAAAATTACATTTTGGGCGATTTAGGAATCCCATTCCCAGCTGGACGCACTTTTTTTTTTTTTTTTTTTTATCTCCAATTGTTTGTTTTTAGTTTGTTCCTCACTTTCCTTCGGTTTTAAAAACTTGTAAAAGCATTGTGCTGTTTACTTTCACTTTTAAATTAGTGGCATTAACATAATGTATTTATTAACAAACGAATAAAAATGCACCATATGCCTAATATAAAATAACAAATATCACAAAGTTTAAATATGTATACAAAACTGAATCAGTAAACACTGTGGAACCAAATAAGAAATGTTTAGTAGCTAAACAAATAAGAAAGCTTGGAAGCACAGCATACACTTTGATAGAATATAAAAAAATTAATAAATAAATAAAAATCCACGGTTTAAATAAATAAAAATCAGCAGTGGAACCAAATAAATATGAAACTTCCACTGTCACCTTAGGTAAATGGCAGAAGTTAATGGGCTTTTTAAAATTATCTCTTGATGTGATAAATTAAATCTGACCTGTGATGCGACTTTCGTTTGGCAAACTGCATTGAGGAAAAAAAAAAAACATGGTGGGGGAGGTGCCACGGTGAGCAAATGAGAAACCGTTGTTGCGGCTTCACACTGGTATCACTATCAACACCGACTATTGCAATGTATTCTAAAATGTATGGCACAAATGCTAAATCTTTACATTTTGCATTTACTTGATCCTTCAGCACAATGTCAGAAACCACATAAAAATTTTATGCAGCTGGTAAATGAGAAAGATGTCTACAACAACGAAGAAATCCTGAACTACAAATGCATTGAGCCGTACAATGAAATTCCAGAAGGACGATTGATCTGTAAAAATGGAAATTGGAGTGGAAATTTTGACTGCACAAGTGAGTCACTTGAAACGTTCTTTCTATTATCACATTTATTCACCTAGCCTGTGAAAATAAACTGGATCCATGATGAAATCAGCTGAGAATGATTAGAAAACAAGCAGGAAAAATGTCTACTGTCTAAACGAATGAAAAATGTCTAAACTGCATAAAATGGACTGAAATGTGTCTGATACTGTTATTTGTTTAGGTAAGATCTGCCCACCACCTCCTTATGTTGAAAATGGAGATTATATCATCAGGGATCGGGATGGTGAAGTGATTACGGAGGTGCAATACAACTGCAAGTCTTACTATGTGCTGAGCACGCAACAGCAATATTATAAGTGTGAGAATGGGATATGGGAAACTCCTCCAACATGTCTGAGTGGGTATTGATGATTTTTTTTTTTTTTTTTTTTGTTCTCTTGAATCACTCCCAAAATGTAGGGTTTTGAAGTCTGTGTACAGTAATCTGTTGTATTTTGTCACCGTCACAGAGCCGTGTGAAATTACACCTGAAATTTTTGAAGTACACAATTTGTATCCCATCCAACAAAAGGATTATTTAAAGTATGGTGAGAGACGTGAAGTTTACTGCAAACAAATTCTTGGGATTTGGACACAAGCATCTATAACATGTTCTAATGGGAAGCTGAATGTTGGACCATGTGAGTCCATGTGTTCATGCATTTTTTTTTTTTTTTTTTTTTTTTTTATTCTTATGTGAATTAATCGAGATCATCAGATGTGCCTGCATCAATTTAATGTGTTCTTGTTTATTTAAAACACAAATCTTACTGACAAACTTTTGAATGTTACAGAATATAAACAATTTAATCTTTAGGATAAACACTGATATTTGGTGTCTGAAAAGAAGATGTTTAGTTAATAGCTATATGAATTTGGTGAAATGTAACTATTTTATTTATTGTTTATTTGTTTTCTTCAGGTAGACGATACCAGTAGGTTGAACAGAAGTAGACTGAAACACTGAGGTATGAAACTATGAAAGATTTTGACACCAACTAATAGCAACTACATTAAACTGATACAAAAAACATCATTAAAGAGGTCATGAAATGGTGAATCAAAATGTTCCTCATATTTACACATATTAGAGGTTTATAAACTCCCTAGTTTAAAATATGAATTATTCTTTTTCACCCTTCTGAAACACCCAGATTTGAAAAACATAGTTTTCCTAAAGAGTATTAGAAATGCAAGGCTGAAGTTTATGCACACATGTAGAACATGACAATAATAGTACTTTTAAAACTGTATAGCGGGCTAAAACGTATACGGCTCTATCGCAGTGCTTACATCTTGAGTATCAAAACACACAACATGCTGTAAAGGAAGGCATGGATACAGCATGATGAAGTTAGCCAATAACAGCAGTGGACATTCACTTTCATTTCTGCACAAAGCCCCTTTCATGTCTCTGTTTTCCAAAGAGAGTTAATATAAGGGTGGAAAGTTATACTTTTTGGTCAAAAACTTCATAAAGTAACCTCAAAAAATATAATATAAAAAATCTGAAGCTGCATTTCATGACTTCTTTAGCCTGTATCTCTGCATTAATCATAGTTTTCTGTATAAAGATCTGATGATCCGTCAGATGTGAATGAAGATGGAGAAACGCTGATGCAGGAGCAACACATTCATACATGGACACACACACTTGCTTGATACTTCAGTTTGCTTGCTTATATTACAGTAATATGACAATGTGTCGTCACTGCACCGAATAAAGCTTGACATTCAAACTATCACACTGAGTTTGATTTCTGTTTACCTTGGGGTTCTTTTTACTTTTACTCTAGCTATTTCCTCCCATTTTATTTACATATGTGTTTTACCAAGTTAAAAGAGTTAAGCTCAATACATTACCACATTCATAGCAAACATCAAAGTAAACAAACTCCAAGGGCACTGTGCCTTTAACCGAGTGTCTATTTACACTAAGTTCAAATAGCCCGCCTTGTTGGTAGTGGCTATTTACACTAACTCCACCCACCAATGTGTGAAACATCTAAGATTCCGAGAATAAAGTCGAAATGTTTCGAGAATAAAGTCGAAATGTTCCGAAATACTTCCGTGCAGAAACAAAGGCCATTGTGACGGTGACCTGCTTGATTTATTAGCCTAATGTTTATTTGATGTCTGTTTTTAAAAGCACGGAAGAAAATTTGTGCTGTTCTACTTATGCATTTAGAAACGGAACATAACAAAACATAACGTTTAGATATTGTTTCAGCTATTAAAACAGTTCCGTTTTGTATGTATGGCATTTCGTTTCTGTTTTAACCCAGGAAGCAATTTTTGGTTTAAAAGACGTCTATTAGACATTGAAACACAGCCCTGACGTCTAGGCTAAAACATGGCAAAAAATGGGCTGTCAGTGAAAAGTTAATAGACGTCTAACCATAGCCCAATAATAGACTAGACATCAGTTAGACCACTATTGAACGACTACATGTATATGTCTAATAGACAGTGAATATGGGTCTAGGCTAAAACAAGACTGAATTTGGGCTGTCAGTGAAAAGTTAATAGACGTCTAACCATAGCCCAAGACTAAACTAGTCATCAAATAGACAGCTAATGAACGCCTACATATATACATCTAATAGACAACAAAATGACAATCCATTTGTATAAACAAATATACAGCATTTAATTAAGAAAAATAATTGTAACAACTTTAGACAATACAAATGCATAAAAATTCTAAAGAATTATTGACAAAATAAAATGTTATAAATATAATACACGTAAATATAAATATTATGATAGGGAATGTACCAACTAATGTTAGCAAAAACATAAAAATGAAAAAAAAAATTTAAATAAATAAATCTAATACAAATCAAGAGCATATTATAACACTTAACATTAAAACATTATGGATGAATGACAATGTAAAAAAATAACCCTTTTGTTGGTTTAACAAATAAAACAACCATAGTGAACAGAAATGATTAATTATTGTTTTTATATCTTTTATAAAATGCTTCCCAACTGCATTCCCCAAGTCCAACTCTGTTGCTGCCGGGAAGTTGGTCATCACAGCATCTGCCAAATAAGAAAAAAAAATAGCATAAGAAAAGCTTTTTTGACATAATTTTTGACACTTTTATTAACACAAATTGTGACAGAAAACAAAATTAAATGTTTTACTTTACATGTGGGGAATCTAGAATATATGAAACTTTCATTTTTTGAAAAAAGTTACAATAAAATAATAAACCTTTTCATGATATTCTAACTTCTTGAGCTGCGCCTGTATATTGTGTATCACCAGTGTGTAAAAAAGAGAGAAGCTCTCTGGTAAATGTTGTGTGTTGTATATACATACCTATAATGACCGAGAACAGTGCAGTCTTTTCAAATGCCTCCTTCTGCAGCAGACCACCCTCCTTCATGTTAAATTGAAAACCCTCAAATATAATACAGATTGAGGTGGTTAATAATTGCAGACAAAGTTTGACATTTCCAAATGACCAGTAAAGGATTTTTAAATTTCTGAATTGCATTGTAGCTTATTAAGTATTGACACCACAATATTTGATTAATGTGGCATGTTTTAAAGACTTTACCTGTCCAGAATCCTTCTGGTGCTGTCTTTGAGGTTTCTCCCTTCAATTCTGCACAACTGTGACACCTGAATAACAAATGTCAGGAAGGTAGTATTACATGTGTCAGTGAACAAGTGTCCAAATTGTCTGGCACAACTGATTTCATAACAACACAGTGATAAATAAATAAAAAGTAGCCTAGTACACACATTAAACTCCAATATACATGGAATAATAAATTCACCCCTGCAGTTTTTAATTATGTTTTCTGATTGAACTGTTTAGTTTTTAATGCTGCATTGCACATCTTAGCTATCTGCACTATTTTAATACTGCTGTAAACTTTTTTTTATAATTGATAATAATTTTAAATCATTCATATTTTTAAGCTTTAGTATCAATTTGGCTTCTAACTAAATCGTATTGTACTTGTAGAATGACAGATATTCAGTTAGCTCATGCTCTCTGTATGTAACAAGCCATTGTTCAGTCATAAATTCTATTCAGTATAGTTACAATAAATGATTGTTGAAACTCCTATTCAGTTTCTTTCTATTCATTCAGTGTGTTCACTCTATAATTTAATAGATTAATCTTTGTCAACGATGTGTTTGTTCTGTTGTTTACTCTTTCACCTCTTTCGTTTTTTTTTTTTCGTTTGTCTATAAATACACCGTGCGCTGTCATAGACATGAAAATAAAACTGAATGCCTCATGATTTATGAATTCAGGTGACGGCGTCCTCCTGGCCGAAATAATGTTTTAATCATTGATAGGCTACTTTTAATTGTATAATGCATCGCTCAGAAAGTTGGACACTTAGAAGATTGAAACTGGTGTAATTTTCATCAGCTTGATTTGTGATTTTTTTTTTTTTTTTTTTACGGCAACCCGTAAAACCCGTTTTTTAAACCCCTTCGTAAGTCCGCCAGGAAGGAATGTGAAAGATAGGTGTTATATATCAATAAACACGCAGGCTTCTCGAATACAAAAACATTGTTTTTATGTCAAACCGGATTTGTGAAAAGTTTTTTATAGCTTGTGTTTGCACTGCTCCCATTTTCTTGTATCATAATGTTTGCCATTCCAGTGAATAACGGTTTCCAAGCCATTAGATGTATCATACCCAGCTCTGATAGACTGATAGACTATTGTGACTATCGTGATTTGTATTTTGATTGCGACCTTCCACAGTTTGATTGTTATACCTTTCCTTGAGTCCTTGGGTTCTATTTTCTGATAAAGGTTTTAAAGTATAATTTTGTCAGTTAACCCTTTCCTGTGTCACTAACATCACTATTCTGATCTGTAAAAACTCACAGTTAAATGTTTATCTAAGATAGTGGAATTTTCATATTTATTTGGTTCCACAGTGTTTGTATTTATTAAAACGATATACGATAGGCTATACGTTATTTTATTTTATATTAGTCTACATCAAGGTGTATTCCTTGTAAATAACAAATGCATGTGTCGGAGGGTAAGGGGATATTTGAATTATTTATGAATAAACTAGTGTATTCTGAATCAGTGTCGCAAATATCCTGACTAGAAATCTCCACTTTGAAATGCATCTTTACAGATTATGAAAGAGTTTTTGGTTTTGATTTGTTTTAATTCGTTAAGCAATAATTTAAAGTTCTCCATATATGTATTTATCATGCCTGTAAGGCATGTATTGTTTTGATGGATATACTTTTAAATTGTTTCCACTGGAAAAAAAGTGCAAGTGACGGCGCTGGCGCCTGCATGCCAATAGCTTCCACTCTCCGCACAAACGAATGGATATGCGCCTAGAACACGATATTTAACGTTTAAACCAACAGCAGCTGTTCGTTACTTAAAAAAAAAAACATTTATATTTGACAAATAAAAAATCCTCCCAACAACATTCCAACTTAATAAAAACAGAAACGAAATCACTTTGCCATACAAAGCGGAACTGTTTTAATAGCTGATGTTATGTTCCGTTTCTAAATGCATAAACAGAACAGCACATTCTCTTCCGTGCTTTTAAAAACAGACATCAAATAAACATTAGGCTAAAAAATCAAGCAGGTCACCGTCACAACGGCCTTTGTTTTTTTTAACATGGCACTAAAACGCCGTCGTAGTAATGGCGATAGTCAACACTACAAAAGATGACCGTCAGTTGTCAGATCCAGTGGCGAAGTGGTAAAAGCATGCAGATAAATCTTTTCGACACGGACGACCCGGGTTCAATTTCACCTTATGGCGATCTTTTTTTTCATCCTTTTTAAATCTCATATAATATCGGAAAAAGCATAGATTTTCAATAAAAATTAAGGAAATAATCAAAAATTGTAAAATAAAGTATCGGTTAGGGTTAGGGTAGGTGTGTAGGCCAGGGAGAGCTTATTGTCCCACTAAGGGACACACTAATCCATTTATTGTCACACTAATCCATTTAATAAATTGAATTAAAGCGTTAATTTACACTCAATGCATTACTGAATACTGTTTTAATATAATACAATAGTAATGACTGCATCTATTTGCAATAAGTTTTATAAATAGCAGAAAATTAAGTGTAAATAGAACCCATTGCTATTTGCACTTAGTGTAAATAGCCGCTGCCTAATTTTATTGCTGTATTATTTTTCTCTGAAAAATTCTGCTTTAGAATGATATCTGGAATAAAATCACCACACATATAAATTTGAATTGAAAGTGTTTGTTTTATTATTAGCATTGCTATAAACATAATTTTCATTTTCTCTAAACTCTACAAAACCACAAAACATGCACACAACATGCAAATCATTACTGCAAAAGCAAACACTCAAATGATTAGCCATTCACACTCTAATCTACGCATAGATATGACAAATGTAAAACACAGGGTTGTCATACGCAAAATTGGAATATCACATTAAATATTTGCGAATAAGCACCATTTCCATCCATCAAGGATGGCATTTCAGAATGACCATAACAACATTTCAGATGCTGTGAAATGGTTCCCTCTCAAGGGAACATCGAACTGCGTCCTCTAGGGGGCGCTAGGGGAACGCCGTCAGCGTGACTCATGTCTGAAGCATACATCCAAAACTACAAGCGGTGGCCGGCGACAGCCTATGACGTCAGTCTCGGCACGACTCGTCGCCGCCGGCGCGTCACTACCAGGCGCGACCATAGCATAAAAGGCCGCCGGTAGAACACATCATCAGACATCCCAAGTCTCCCGGAAGTTCCGGGAGTCTCCCGTATATTGATAGTGGCTCCCTGATGCCCGCGAATTGAATAAAATATCCCGGAATCTAGACCAAGCGGGCAAGGGCGTGCACGCGAGACATCGTGAATCTTATAATGCGCATCTTAGAATGACGGAGTGAACAAGAGATAACGAGAGGGAGTGAGAGAGACCGTGCTGCTTGTGGAACTGTGTGTGTGCTGATCTGGCTGGCGCTAGACAGAGCATCCTGATTGGTAGGGCCCTATGATTTCCGCGATGCGGAAAATGCGGACGAAATCGCGTAAAACGGAATGTTTATTAAACGCGGAATGTCACGGAATTTGTCTAAGTTTGGAAGGACTAATCAAAAGTACGTCATCAAGTTAAATCAAATCGCGTTTTGAACTAGCATGTGTAAATATTAAGCCACAAAAAGACTATTTACACATGAATCCTGGATGTTCAGCTTGTTTCTGTTTTTATGAATGGAGCAGATGCGCGAGTTTGTTTACTATACATAGTGACGCATGCGTATCGCTCGCGTGGTGGTGGTGGTGGGGGGCGGAGGCGGGGTCTCCCTGAAATGAGTTTGTGTAGGTTGGGATGTCTGCATCATTCTCTTAAGCATAAACTTATCTCAGAAGCAGTGTTTCAGTTCCTGCATAATACAGGACTGTATGTAAGAATATAGTGTAAACTTTGTCCTGTGGAGGACAGTAATACGCCAAGCAGCGTCTAAACTGCTGGAAAGAAAGAAGAAGAAGAAGAAGAAGAACATCATTCTCTTCTTCGTCTTCAGTGATTATTTTGTTTGAAGGCACGCATCTTTGGTAAGCTTTATCTATTCTTACCTCTTCTTTTGGCAAGCACAAGCCAGACGTTTTAGAAGTGTGTTTTAATCCGTGTCTTCTCATTTTTTGACACTTGATGATATACACTCTCTTTAACGCCATATCACACATGCACGCAATATCCCCCGGTTGGGACTGTTGTGTGCATTTTTGAGGAAGGAAAGGCAACTATCTGCTCCCTGCAAGTCGCATCTTGCCGTTGCTGAGGCACGAAAGAGGGTGAATTTGCGGGGATTTCTGATGAGGTTGGCTGATGGGCTTCACTTAGGGGGGCTTAGGAGGTGTTTCCTGTGGGAATCTCTCCAGAGCTGGCCCAAGGGAGTGCTCTTTAGGGTTTAAGTAGCAGTCATTTTGAGCTCTGCCTGGATAGTGCTGTCTTCCCCTTAGGGTTTATAATTAGACAGCCCACTACTGGTGGTCTTGGGAACTGCAGAGGTCCCCTTTCCTAGTGCATAGCTTTCTGAGGGAAGCTATGAGCTAGTTTGATGATCGCCCCCCTTCCTAGGTTTAAATTGCCATCTCTTTTCACAGCCCACTCTCTGTACTCAGGTAGTCCTTCCTATACTCATAGCTATCTGAGAATATCTACGTGTTAAGTTCAGTGACTGTCTAAGTATACTCCTTATTTAGACAGTGCTGTCTCCCCTTCATGGTGAGCCTGGTGTTGCAGTATGTATGGCTGTTGTTGTGTTCTTCCTGTGTTTCAGGCTTAGAGCCTCGTCAGTCTCTCTCTGTGGGATATGGGACCCTTGCCTCTGGAGTCTCCTGCTAAAGCACTTGAAGATAGTCTCCCTGGTTACTGGGCCCCTGGTACATGACTGCAACCCCTGAACTGCTGTGGTCCCTCTATGCAGGTAGATGCATCATTTGATGTTGCTCCAAGGAACTGCCTGTTTTTGGGCGGGTGAGTACGACCCTTTTTTGTGTGTCCTGCCTCCTTTGCTATGTTTCGGGGACCTTTTTCTGTTGTGCTTTATTTACTTCTCGGTAGGTCCTCAACGAGTATCCCCCTCTGGTCTGCTGACTATGGTTTTGGCTTGCTCGTTTACTCTGGATCTGCTGTTACCTGCCTCAGATCCCTGTGGAACCTTCTGGCTTCCAGGTCCCCTATTAAAGCATGGTATCCTAGGACTCGTAGTCCTTCGTTTATGTAAGCTTTCTGGATGTCTTTCTTCATAGAATGCGCCTGGACATCGCTGGCAGGACACCCTGCCTTAGAGGTCCGTCTTCTAGCCACCCAGCCTTCTCTAGTGGATTTATAATCATCCCTCTGCGGAGTGGGTTTGATTATGAGGTGTTTTTGTGAAAACCCCTCCTGAACTGTTGGCTCAGAGGAGCGACATTTCTCCAGGCTTCTGGCTCTTCTAGACTCTGCGGGGTCTGGTCGAGTCAGAAGTCCATGCTTCTGTAGAGACAAAGCATGATCCACTTTGGGTTAGTTATAACCAATGTCCCTCGATACTAACCCCTACAGCTTGAGGGCAGGGGATGCTGCGTCTATGCAGGCATGTCGAGTGGAATATCTTGGTCCCTTTCTCAGGCCTCTTCGGTAAGGTATGGCATGCTCCCCTCTCCACGGAAGGGTTTCTTAAGAGCTCGCCACCCAGTGGCGGAGCTAGAATTTTTTACTTGGGGTGTTCAGGGGGTGGCCACTGCCAATTCAGGGGGTCCACACGCACTGTACTCAAAGTTGAAATAATAAATTAAGGAATTAATTGAAAAGTTTTATTTGCAAAAACAATGCTGAGTTTATTTACAAAAACATTAGCATAAAGAAAAATTAGACATAGCGGACATCAAACGGACCTGGATTTGAAAAGGAAAACAAAACACAGTTTTAGTGTAGGCTAATCAGTTACAAACTTATCCTAGGTATGTTTAAAACAACATAATTGTGCGGTTCTGGTGTGAGCTGGCAAAATGCTTCACAAATTCGTTTTGTGAGGAGAAATTTGGGTGGGCCGACTAAAAAAACGAAAGCACTCGTTTATCAATATATTATTAAAATGTTAATGCAGTCTACTTATTGTTTTTCCCTGACGCATTTGTAATCATTACATCTGCGGTGCGCTGTGGCAAGCTTTATGTGTGCTTGAGCGCTTATTAGGATATGTAGGCAATTAAAGGCTCATTATAATGATCTAAATGTTTTATTAATAAACATACGATTAGTCGACTAATGCTTAAAATAAACGACTACTAGTCGACCAGAGAAATCCTTAGTCGAGGGCAGCCCTACTTACCTATATCATATGTTATTTACAATATTTTTCCATTTTTTTTCTACCGCAGTATGTTTGTTTCTTTGTGTGTGCTGTTGCACCTACTAATTTTGATTTTCCGTGAATCGCTGCACGAGCCTCAACTGACGCAACCTTGATACTGTCCGTTTTCAGTCGCCGTTTACTTTACTTTTACGTTATTTATTGTTTGTTATTGATGTTTTAATCGGGTTACTTGTCCGGTCGGGCAAGTCAAATTTTCTTTCACTTGCCCTTTCACAAAATCCACAAGCGGACAAGCGTTAATGTCAAGCCCTGTCATTTCAACTATTTTTGAAGTATCTTCATGCAGCTTTTTTTATACAATGTCATTTCAAAGCTGTCATGCCCCAAAAAGGACAAACACACTTTAAAAATGCATTTGAAGTAGTCCATGTTCCATGTCATGCGATATACAATAGTGAGGAACAGACTTAAACGTAGGTTGTTTTTCCACTCCTTTTCGGGGCTTGACAGCTACGGTCAGTTAAAGCTGTGCAGAAACTGTGCAACATGTTTGGGTGAATTATTCCATAGGAGACACTTACCTTCCTCTGCTTCTCTCTCTTATCTCTGTATGAGCTGTTGTTCTGGAGGTAGCGCCTGCTGCAGCAGCTGCATGTAAAATTCGTTCTCTTTCTGCACTTCCTTTTGTTTCCGCAGACGCATCTTATAACTTACATAACACATAACAAAAACCAAAGCCCAGCGTCACCACTGGATACCCGATACTGTGAACACCAAAAGAAATAGGATGGAATATGATTAGCATTGTTGGGGAGAAAAGCATCACAAAAACACTTAAGACACAAGAAAGGTGTGTAACTTCATGCTTTGGTTCAAGTAACCTGTTCTACACTTAAAGGAACACTCCACTTTTTTGAAAAAAGGCTCATTTTTCAGATGAGTTTGACCATTTTTGAATCCATTCAGCCGATCTCCGGGTCTGATGGGTGCAGCAGGCGCAATGATATTACGCAGCGTCTGAAAATAGTCCCCAGCTAGGTAACTTAGCACAAAGCTAATAGTAAAATAGCTGGGGACTATTTTCAGGCGCTGCGTAATATCATTGTGTCCGCAAAGTTCCCTGATTATTACGCTGGAATGAGAGTATAGTTCCTATCCATATCAGGTATTTTAGTACACAATGTAACTACAGAAGAGTCAAGTTTTAAATAAAATAAATATCTAAAATCTTTGATCATTTTTGAATGAGATGCTAATGGTCTAATCTGATTCAATGATTTATGCTAAGGTATGGTAAAAGTGCTAACGCCAGTCACAGAGATCAGCTGAATGGATTCAAAAACGGTGAAACTCATCCGTTTATCTCTAGGGGAGTTGGAAAATGAGTTAGGAACCTGTTCCTATCCATTCCTGGTGGGACACCACGCCTTGGAGGCCTGTCTCTGAGAACCCGCCCCAAGGGGCTTCCTTTTAGCTATCCACTAGTGGTTTTTCTGTTACCCCTCTGTGGAGTGGGTCTGATTTTGAGGTATTTTTGCGAAAGCCCCTCTAGGAATGCTGGCTCTGAGGAACCAGGTCATTTCTTCAGGCTTCTGTCGAGACAGAAAACCTAATCCACTGGTTGGTTATAGCTATGTCTCTCATTCTCAGGCCTCTCTGGCTGTGTATGGCTATGCTCCCCTCTCTGCAGAGGGGTTTCCTAAGAGCTCGCCACCCTGTGAAGCTCAAGATATCTCGCTCCATGGCAGTATTACCAGTCGGCTAGCAGCTTGAGAGCTACCTGTCCTGGTTGGGTGTAGCAATGCTCCCCTCGCCTGAGGGTTACCTATAGATAGCCCTTACTGCCCGTCACTCGGAGCCCTGTTGAGTGTGACCTCCCTGGCACACAATATCTAAAATCCATTAGTGGTAGGTGTGCACGCAAGTCTTTGCGCACCTTTCTAAAATCCACATGAGTGGTAAGTGCGCACGCATGTGCACTTTTCTAAAATCCTTTATGGTATGGGCTACGCGCTAGACTTCGTTCCCATTTTTTGAGTAGGTCACGCCCCGGTTACCTTGGGCACCTCTCTATTTATGTATCCTAGCAGATACCTCTTGAGTTTCCGCTACCTAGGATTTGCCGAGGCATTCCTTGGTTAACCTCCCCTAAGTAACGGTTCTTCAAATCCATGTTCATGGTAAGTGTGCACGCAAGTCTCTGGGCACTTCTCTAAAATCCACCTGAGTGGTAAGTGCGCATGCAGGTCTTTGTGCACTTTTCTAAATCCTATATGGTATGGATTACGCGCTAGACTTCGTTCCCATTCTTGAGTTGGTTACGCCCCGGACTCCTTGGACTCCGCTCCACCCTAGTATCTTCTGATACCTCTTAGCTCTAGGACTTGCTGCGGCATTCCTAGGCTTAGACCGCCCTCTGAACAGGGTATTGCTACCTGTGTTCTGTAAGTCGGCTCCTGAGGGAGCAGACCTTTCGGAACTACTCGTAGCTCCTACTAGACAAGCAGGCCCAGTTTTCACTGGGCTCTTGCTGTATCCCCCTTAAAGGAGTCTGCTCGATTCCAAGCCTGAGCTCTATCCTTCTGCCCCCTTTCAGGTAGTCAGGTGGTGGCTCAGGCCTCTGGCCGAAGGGGGTAATGTCTCGACAGCCGTCACTTAACGTCTCTGGGGCAATTCTCTTAAAGATAAGTGAATTGGTACTTAGTGCTCACCTCATTAGCATGCACTCCCCTCAGTATGGCAGCGTGGGCATAACGCGCTATATATATATATATATATATATATATATATATATATATATATATATCCCTTGTGCGACCTTATGGACATTTTTGCCCATTTCAGTTTTGTTTTTTGTTATAAGTGTACCTGTGTTAATGCCAACTGCATAGATTTTGGCTCAGGTGTGTATTTTATTGGAAGTTTAATATTTCACCCTCATTTCCTTCAAAAAAAAATCAGTTTTACCCTCCGTACAAAAAATACTCACAACCAGGGCCTTAAGGACAAAAATGTCAACATTGAAACCCATTAAAACTGCAATTTTTTAACCCAGGGCCATTTGACTATAAAATGATGCAATATTTCCTAATAGGCATTCACTCTATCGGCAAGGCTTAAAATTTTACATTTTTTACCAATTTTTACTAGATTGTGCCATTTTTTTTTTCAAATTTGGCATATAAAAGAAATACTTGCTTTATTTGTGTTTTCTGCTTATGCATATTACAGTCTATTATAGTCAATTGGAAAAATAATGCAGCTATAATTGTGTGGGTATGTTGGTAAGGATGTCAGAGTGTGGTTTGCATGTGTTCACTGAAAATTCAATGTGTGTAATTAGCAAGAAATGATATTGTACTGGCAATCAAAAATCCCGCTCCATGTATTTGAGTCACACCCTTGGCAGGGTCATAGGGCCATATGAAAACTATGAATAAGGTCAAAGAAGGTAAATGAGCTTTGAGGATTTTTCTTTTTCACTCAAACACACATCTTAATCCTTGATTGCACTTTTTCATTTGTTATTGTTTTTGTACAGAGATAAAAGGTGATCTTGAATTTGATGTAGAAGTTCAGAAGCCCCTAAACGCATTGTTTTTGTTTTCACCACAAGAAAATGCTGATTGTTTAGTCTGGTAGATTTTATACAAACTCAAACAGTTGACACAGGTGTTCTCAAAGCCAAACCTGTAAATATGTGGTGCTTGAGGGCTTGGTCATTTCATTGCTTGCAAGATGAAGAGACGTTACTCAGCAGAGGAAGCTCTGGAACTTATGTTGCCCACTGACAGTGAACACACAGGGGCATTAGAAGCTGAGGATGAAAGAAACCAGCTTTTAAAGCGTTAAAATTCTGAAAATTAATGAATGTTTGGTAATTATGAATAGAAGAGATGCTGATTTAAAAAAAAAAAATCTGTGAAATTGGAAAAAAAAAATTAATATATAACATTTCTATGACAGTTTTTTGACATGGACGTTTTTGTCCATTATGGACCTAAGTGTTAGGTTTTTTTTTAATCTGACACTACATACAAAATATAAAAGCCTCAAAATTAATGCTGTTGTTATTCACTGACACACCCAAGAATCTAATATGCAAAGAAAAAAAATCTTATTTCTAAAAATTTCTAAAAAAAATATTATGTAAACAAACCAGCATTTATAGGGTTACAATTCTGAAAATTATTGAATGTTTGGTATGGGTAGAACAGATGCTGGTTAAAAAACATCGCATAAAAAATATTAATAAATCATATTTTTATGACATCAACATTTTTGTCCATTTTGCACTTATGTGTAACTTTTTTTTTAATTGCACAAGGGATATATATATATATATGATGTGAACAGCAGAAGGTCCTAGTAAATGATTTCATTTGGTCCACAGCTTTGCCTCATCCACCTTCAAAAACATCAATTCCAGTATTTTTGATCTCATTGATCTCTCCCATACAAAGAGCACTTCATGTTTGCACAGAGTATTTGCTTTGCTGTGGTTCAATTTGCTGATTATGTAGAATGTGAGTAAAATTTGCTTGTCGAGCCACTCCCCCTACATAAGGATAAATAGTGTCCATCTACTCATTCAGGTTTATGATGAGGTTTATGATCTCTATCTGTCAGTCACTACGAGTTACGTCTTGGTGACATTGGGGGTACTATGGAAAGTGCTACAACCACTAAAAGCTTTTACAGCCTGTCTCACTGTAAATATCAACAGGCCACAGCATATTTTACAGCTTTTACAGCTAGGCTATATGGAAACATTAGCTAGGCTATATGGAAAGCCTGTTACAGAGACAACATCCTGCCCGTTGGAAGGTGACATGTCGAAATACTGATGTGAACTGACATAAGGGGGCAGTGCTACATATGAAATAGGTCTCTGAGGCAGGTCCTACCTAGGAGTAGGGATAGAACTACTGCCAGCAAAGACTGACAGAGCAGGTCTGTCAAAGGGATAACATGTTTACCATGAGGAAAACCTTACTGCAGAAGAATACACATGTGGGTTTGCCCACAGTGAATCACTCCATATGGGACTCTGCTAAGCCCAGGAGGAGGCTCCACTCCAGGTAGCGTGAGCCCTCACCCCCAGGGGGCATGGTGGATGCCATCATCTTGGTTTAGTAATCCCTATGCCAAGATGGTGGCATGGTTTCCACTATCCAGGCGTCCACTACATCGTGATGTGCTGTGATAGCAGCGACATACACTTTCAAGATGGAGGGTGACAGCATACGCTCCAACCTTTCTTGCAGAAAAAACAGCATGACTGTTATTGGCAAGAAGAACACCAGTCAGCGAGCAAACTCCACCTGAAGGCATAAGCTTGCCTGGTAGAGTGATAGTGTCTGCCATTACCGGTGGTAACGTGTCACATCCTGGAGAAACACATGAAGGTTCCACAGATCAGGACATGGGTGCCATAAGGTGCGCTGTTCCTGAGAAAGAAGGTCCTTCCTCAGGGGAATCCGCCAGGGATGAGGAGCATGAGTACCAAAAACCAGGTCCAGGTGGGCAAGTAAGGCGCAACTAGCAAGACCTGTTCCTCGGCAGGTCCTCAGGCAGTTCAGAACTTATTGGGCATCCTCGTTGGAAAGACGTGCCGTCATGTTGACCAAGTCCAACTCCATAACAAGAAAAGTGATTCTCTGCACACGGGGAGAGCTTGCTCTTTTCTCAGTTGACCCGAAACCCCAACCAGAGAAGCCAGAGCACCAGGTCCCTGTTCTCACGATAGGGCCATGATGAGCCAGTTGTCGAGATTCTGATGCCCACTTCCTGTAACTGGGCAAGGGCATTCTCCCCAACTCAAACTGAAGAAACGTCTGTGCTGAGAAAAAATCAAATACTTGTCCATCAGGTTGATTGCTGCAAACCAATCCTGGGGTTGGATGCATCTGACAATGCACTTTAATAGTACCGGGCACCCGCCCATGATGTCACAGGCTACGTGGATAGGGTAGGAGTTTTTCATATGTGCTTCAGACACCGGTCCTGCTGGTACCAATCTCCGAAGTGTCCAGTAGAAGATACAGCACAAGTTCTCTAGAAAGGGAACTAAATAAACAC
The DNA here is from genome assembly GCA_033026305.1 of Cirrhinus molitorella. Classification (NCBI taxonomy): domain Eukaryota; kingdom Metazoa; phylum Chordata; class Actinopteri; order Cypriniformes; family Cyprinidae; genus Cirrhinus; species Cirrhinus molitorella. The sequence goes on along the minus strand of CM065121.1, from coordinate 24,353,421 downwards.
TAAAAGTAATGTTTAAAATGTTTATGTATGAAAATTACATGAATCTGCTTAATGCAAAAAAAGGACATTTTGTTCACAAATGAAAATTATTATTATTTTTATTATTATTTGTGTTAATATTAGTGCAAATATAAATTAGTTAAAATTAGTGCATCTTTTGGAAAACAGGTAATCAGATTTTTTCATCAGTACTAATTCATGTTTAACACTAAAGAAATATTTGCATTGATTTGTGTTAAATAAGGAAAGTGAATTAGCCTTTAAATACTAGATATATTTGGTAGGTGATTCAGTCAATAATGTTTAGTAGCTTTGTAAACTAGACTAAGACATCTGTCATGTTTTAAAATGAAAGATTGTAAGAGATTTCCCTTTCTTTTATTAATGATCATGGATGTCTCAACAAATGCTCATAGTGACATAATGAAACAGAACGGTTTAATGTCCAATTGCCTGGTTTCGCAGACAAGGCTTAAGCCTAGTCCCAAACTAAACTGCATGTTTGAGATGTCCTAATTAAAAGAAACTTGTACTGTCATGTCTTAAAATCAGTCCAAGATAATAATAATTTAATTAATTAATAAATAACAATATCATGTTTGTATGTTTATATATTTATTTATATACTCGTTTTTAATTGTCTTACATGAAAGCGCATGGACTGTAAAATCCAAACGTGGGTCTAAAATTATACTCAAAATTATAAAATGATAAAACTACAACAGCTATCTTTTTATAATGATTATTTTATAATTATTTCTTCATCTACAGAAGTTACCTGTGAGGGCAAACAACTCATCAATGTTGACATTTTAACTGGACATCCAGATATTGTTTCCCCCTTTATAAACCTGGACATATTTTAGTTTTCCGATGCAGATGTGAACCTGAAGATGCACGGGCAACAAACAATTGAATGCCAGTCAGATGGAAAATTGGATTACCCATTTCCAAAATGTGGTTTGAAGATACTGCAGTAATATATTATATTGAATTATTATTTTGTATATAATGTATGTAATGTATAAAAATATATAAAGTGCAATCTTAATACATCTACATAAACCCTGTTCCAAACTGGCAATTACTTCATCTTTTTGTTCACTGTCTTTCTTTATCTTTTATGCACTACATGATTTTCAAAGTCACTGGATCACTGTTTTTTTCTCACTACACAACTGTTTTGGGCATCATGAAGTTTCTGTGTTTTGCTACAAGACAGATCAGCAACTTGAAGTTTCTCATGAATGGGAATATAAGTCCAGTTGGACTTATATACACTGCAATGTCCCGTATTTTGTCTGTCTAGATGTAACATGTCCTCTATACACAACAAAGAACAACATCAAAATAGAGCGATTCCCTGATCTTGAGGGTCCAATCAAACCTGGATATAATTTAACATTTTCATGTAATGAACAAGGACTGATTTTAAAAGGTCAGAGAGAAATCACCTGCCAGTTAAATGAAGAATGGAACAACCCATTCCCTAAATGTGAAGGTAAACACACAGAAGGTAAAAGCATTGAATTAGACGTCCACTCTTGATTTGAGACAAGAACCAACACATGCTACTAATGCAGCAGCATGTTTTGCATGAATAAATATCACTCTAGAGTGATCTAGATTTTGTTAATATTTTATAGAAAAATCCAGCCCAGACACCTAAAACTATAATTTGTTAAAGACTTCTTCCAGTGTGAGCCAGCAGTTCTTCAGAAACTTCAGAAACATTCCAACAATGGCATTTCCTTTAACACCATGAATACTGACTATTTTGTTTAATAACATTCTACGGTTTGACCGTGTCAAAAACAAATGTTTTTTTTTTCTTTCTTGGAAATACATCTGAAAAAACATGTCAATACACCCACAACTATAGATGTGCCAAGAAATACGTAATGCAATGTTTGTTGGTAATGTTAGAACAATGCAATTGAAAAGAAAAAGACAAGCTTACAGCAGCATGAGTCTTGACTGTCATGTTAGCTTGATGAAACCAAACTTCCTGCAAGCATTTCCTGGTGCATTTTACCGTTTTACCTTTTGTTTGACATTTTACCATACTTTCAAAACAAAAACTAAAACAGAAAAAATATGCAATATGAAAATAATTTAAGAATGTTTTTTTTTCTTAATAAATCACAATATATGGTTTTCAAAACCCCTTTTTCCAAAAGGTACATCTTGAAAAAGGGGGGTTATCTGTAACACTTTATAATAACTTTCATTAATAAATCACAAACATTATATAATGTTTAACTAACCATTACTAAATATATATTCGTCTATCTAGAAATATGAGATAATGTGCTTGTTAATGTTGCAAATGAACTTATGAAACATTACCAGATGATTAACAGATCATTATTTAATGTACACTGAAATGCTTACAAATGTCATCAAACTTTCAAATCATACGATCATGCATTAAAAAAACAATAATAATATTTTGACATGGCTTATAATGTTTAAAAGCTTCATTAATGAATCATTAACAAACATTATATCATGCTTAATGGATTATTAGTTAATGTTTACAAATGTCATTAAACTTTCGATGTGTTTGAAAAATCTACAAATAATTTTATACAAGTTTATTTGTTAATGTACTTTTGAATGCTTAAAAATGTCATTGAACTTCAGTTCACATATTAGCTAATGCTCATTTTTACATTCACAAATGTTGTAAAAATATGGCCTAATTAGTCACTTTAGTGGATTACTTAGTCACTGTTACAGATTACTCTTGTGCCTTGCCCGTGTTATACCTGTTTGCCATTATACCCTGCCTGTTATGACCATGTATTTTAATAAAAGCTTGCACTTGGATCCGCTGTTTATTAACCTTTAATAATCATTAGTACCTTTATGAGCAGTGATTCTGATTGCAAAACATGTCCCAAATGACCGTAATTCACGCTATTTTCACATCTTTACAAATCATTTATTAATCATTTGTTAGTGTTTTTGCAGTACCCAATCTAAAGTTGAGACTATTCAACATTTTTTTGTTTTTTTGTATCTTTATTGGTACTGGACTTTTAGCTAGTGTAACAACATTTATGTAAAGGGTGTTTAGTTCAGTTTAGCTGAATGCTTGGTAAGCACATAACACACGTAATTTGAGTGCAAAACATGTTTTATTACCTCTTATTAACACTATAAGTATTTTGTATCATTAAGAATATTCCTTGAATCATACATCAACAAAAATGCATGTTACTAAAAGCATGTGAATCTTGTTTCAGAGACTAGATGTGAAGTTCCATGTGACCAGAATGTGAGAAGCCCAGAATATTACTTCTGGGGAGATATAAAACTGGGAACAAAACTAAATTACTATGGGTATGACAAAATGGCAGATAAGGCCACATGTACAAAATACGCCAAAGCCACTGTGTGCTAGTATGTTCTGCTACTAAATCCCACAATATATGCATATGATCCTTCATATAATATCAATTAGTAATTTATATGGTCAATTATTGTTTTACAGAAATGTGTGCAGCACCCAATATTCCAAATGCAGAGATTGTGGAGGGCTGGAAATCAAAATAGAATATAAATGTCATCCTGGATTTGAACCAGAGCAGCCTGTACCAATGAACCTGTAAATCCGAGGGCCAATGGACAGGCTTACAGCAAAGTATGTTACAGTTACACATGTTACAGATTCTTTCCCAATCAAACCGTTACATATCTGCACAATAATTGCTCAAAAACCTATGTAATCTGAATTTTGAGAAGTTTTGAACTCTCAAAGCGAAGCAAGAGCATTGCCTGGAACTTTGTCCAATCAGACAGTGTCTAGAATCAAATTCAAAATGGACCTCAGTGCCAATGTGCTATACTTTTTATCCCTCCTATAAAAGGTCTTCTCATCTGCTTCAAGCCTGCTTAAAATATAAACATGTTTTTTTTTTTTTTTTTTCAAGAAACTAATCAACATCTAAACGAAAAATGAATAAAATTTCTTTGAGACAGGAGAAAAACACTACTCTCCTTATTTTTTTAATGTAGAAGTGGGCTAATTTTAACTTGAACTTGTGAGGCTTCCTGTTTCATCCACTTCCATTTTTTTACCTAGACATTTAAAAAAAATGGTCCTAATGTACATTTCTGTTAAATTATACGTGTAAAAGAAGCCCTTCGGTTAATAAAACTGGCATTTTTTCTCAGTGTAGTTTGAAATAAACCAGACAACAGCTTAAACTCTGTTAATAAACCTCAGTATTTTGTGTCCAAATGAAACATGCTTAAGTAAGAGTTTGGTGAAACTTAACTTTTTTTAAATTGATTTTATTGAAAATTTGTTTGTTTGTGTTTTCTTGCTTTTCTTCAGGTCAATAATACATACAAGCTAAAAACAAGCTGGAGTGAAAGAAGTCACTTCTGCTCTCTTCTGCGCCTGCATTTTGATTCAAAGTACAGTAAAAAGTCACATTTTGAAATATTTTTACTATTTACTATAAAACAGGCATAAAGTAACTGCTTTCTATTTTAATATATTTTGAAATGTAATTTATTGTGATTTCAAAGATGAATTTTTAGCATTATTACTACAGTCACGTGATGCTTCAGAAATCATTCTAATATTATCATTTGCTACTAAAAAAAACAGCAGTAGAATTTTTTTTAAGGTTTCTTTGATGAATAGGAAGATCGGAAAAACAGCATTCAACTGAAATAAAAATCTTTTGTACCATTAGAACTATTTTTATCATCAATTTTGATAGATTATATATATATATATATATATATATATATATATGATAGAAATATATTTAATTAAAAAATTATACTGACTCCAAGCTTTTGAATGGTATAGTCACAGTTCTGTTGTGTCCGTGTTTTTTGACCTAGTTTTCTCGGCCCTTCGACCCTCAGACTCCACCGTGGGCTTCCTTCTTGTCTTTGCTGTGGTGGTCCACCAGCTGTCTCCTTCTGCTCTGGCCCACCATTCATCTCTGGCTCCTTCCTCCTTCGTAGCCTCCATGGTCCTGCCTGCTACATCCTCCTTCCTTTCACTGTCTCCTATCTTCTCTCTGCCCACTCCTGTCTTCCACACTAGACTCTTTGGATCTTTCTATTCATCAAAGTATCCTGAAAAAAATTAATTATTCAACTGTTTTAAATATTGAGCAGTAAATCAGCATATTAGAATGATTTCTGAAGGATCATGTGACACTGAAAACTGGACTAATGATGCTGAAAATTTAGCTTTGATCACAGGAATAAATTACATTTTAAAATATACTGTTTTTGCGCTACTCTGGATCAATTAAATGCAGGCTTGGTGAGCAGAACAGACTTCTTAAAAAACATAAAAAATCTTACTGTTCAAAAACTTGTGTCCTACTCTATGTGCTATACTATCAAACATATTTATTTCTTTTCAAAATGCCATGCTGACAGACAAACAGGAGAGAAAATATTTAATTGAATCATAAACAATTTCATATAATCTACTTCAGATTTGTTGAACAACAAGACATAAACAAATTGTTGCGTTAATCCATACAAATGATTTTATGTGGTCCACAGTTTTGCCTCATCCACCTTCAAAAACATCAATTCCAGTATTTTTGTATTTGATCTTCCCATACAAAGAGCACTTCATGTTTACACAGAGTATTTGCTTTGCAATAGTTCAGTCTGCTGAGTAGTTCAAATGTGTTACGACAGCAGCTCCAACTGACCAAAGCTCACATTCATCAATGTTTTGAGGTTTTATATATGTGTGTCTATGTGTACAGTGCACAGCATAAATGATTACAGCCCCTCTGAATAAATATAAAATATATATTTCACATTAATGATCACTAATATAATTCATGGAAAGGTGGCAAAATTGAAATGTATTAATATATCATTAATGTATTAATACTTGATTAAAAACAACAAAATATATGCCAATATTTTCTGTAAAATAGATTTAGCTAGATTTAGTTATTTAGTTCAGCAAATGTATAATATCCTAGAACTTAGTATGCCCTCCAGAACATTCTGAATACTGCTCTGACCCTCTTTGTACAAGTTCATGACAAATTTTATTGTCTGTCCTGTTTAACTCTTCTGGAGAACCTCCTTAAATGCCTTGGTCTTTAATGGGGAGTGTCTCTTCAGAATCCTCGAGAGCCATTCAAGAGCATTAAGACTGAGTGAAATACATGTCCACTGAAGGATTTTCACCTTGGGAGAATCAATATCTTCATTGTCATGCTGAAAAAAATGGCCAATAATGCAGGGAATGAGGAAAGGGTAGCATCTTCAGTTTGAGTAGTGTGTGAATTCATGACAGCATTGATAAAGCACAACTCCCTCACACTTTCAGCATTCATACACCCCTATATAAGAGCTTTACTAGCACTAAACGTCACTGTAGGAACCACACTTTTTACTGTACTCCTTCTTTAGCAACACCAGAACATTTTAGATGCTGTTGGATCCAAAATTATTGACTTGGTCTCTTGAGACCAGAGTATGGATTCCCAAAAGTCTATATTTTGTTAATATGGGCCTTAAGTTTATTGTGCCTTGGTACAGTAGGTAGTTCTGGTGTGGATAAACAACCATGCATGTCACTTCTAGATGCTAAATGCTACTCTGTGACATACAATGTCACTCTTTTAATAGCTTTTGCCAGCTCTGAGACCATGCATGATATTTCTACAGCTTTTTTCTAGCAAAAATTCACTTGTCACTAAATAAAAACTTAACTTAAAGCGAAGACTTGATTATTTCAGGAGCCTTGTCACATGTCCATTGTTTTTGAATGTTGGTGCTACTTCTGCTACATTTTCACACTTAAAACAATAAGCTGGCATTCCTCTTGTACACTGTAAAAAAACAAATTGTTGAGTCAATTAAAAATAATTTGTTTCCTGGCTGCCTTAAAATTTTAAGTTCAGTCAACTTGAAAAAAGTTTAGTCAATTTGACATGTTATGTTTTACTAAGTGACAGCTTAGATATTTGAGTTGATTCAACTTAAAATTTTAAGGCAGTAGAGTAACAAACACAGCTGTTAAGTTTAATTATTTTTTTGTCTAGTCAACTTGAATATGTAAGTTGTCACTTAGTACAACTTAACATTTTGACTTGAACTATCTTATTTGAGTTGACTGAACTTAAAATTTTGAGGCAGCAGGGTAACAAATTATTTTAAGTTGACTCAAAGGTATTTTTTGTTTTGTTTTTTAGAGTGTACTATTGTCCTCTTTTATGCTAAGAAATAAGTCACCTGACAGTTCTCTCCTAAGTGGTTTGGGTGGTAACTTTGTGGAAGGTATACTCATTTTTGAAACACAACATTTTAGCACTCTGATAAGAAAATCTTATTTTCCTGAATAATTTTGACATTCTTCTTTGGTAATTGGTCAAGCAGGCTTGTTGGAACCTTATATCTCAAAGAACCCAAACATGTCTTCTAAGTAAAGAGTAATTGCTGAATTTGTTTTAGAGTTTCCCAAAATAAACATCATGCAGCATACGAAAGTCCTGCCCAGAACTGGCAAATATTAACTAAGTTAAAGACTATGCTTGGTAGGTTTCTTCATCTCCCAGTGTGAGCAAACTAACAGATTGGGGAAAATGAAATCAAGTCTTGCTTTTTTATGTCTCTGGATATGCGTCATTGTTGATGTTTCTAAATCAGATGGTAAGGCATTTTGTTTTGAAAACAAATTCTAAATGAATTGCCTACAAATATTATAGAAATGTTATTGTTATGTACTTGTCTTTTAGGTTGCTCTGAGATTCCAGAGGTAGAGAATGCAGAAGTTGCTGAAAGCACCACGAAAGACACTTACTCTGATGGTGATAAACTTGAATACACTTGCCTACCTGGCTATGCCTCTCAGATAAAAATCATCTACAAGTGTAGCAAAAATAATTGGACTAGATGGCGTGGTGAAAAATGTTTACGTGGGTATACAAAACACACACACAATTTCTAAATCAGTGGACTGCTGTAAAATACTTTTAAATCTAGTTGTTTGCATTTGAAGATAACCTAGCATATAATAATTTCAATTGTCTTCAAAATCTGAATTCTCAGAATTATACCTTTTGCTTCTGATTCATCTTCAGCCAAACGCTGCGAGTCACCTGAGGATATTCCAAATGGTCGTTACGCTATTGAGAGTGGAAGCAGCTTTGTTTTTGGAACGATGATCAAGTATATCTGCAATGAAGGGTGAGTATGTAAGTTCATATTTAGACAGAGTTATTTGAAAAAGTATTAATATTATAAGTATTAACCTTATAAGATATATTTTTCAAGCTACCAGATGGTGAGTCGATTTGACACCAGAACCTGTCGAGATGGTGGATGGGACAATCAATTACCTGCATGTGAAGGTATACTGAAAAACCACCGAAACAGAAATATAAGGTCCAAAGGGGGGGGGGGGGCGGGGGGTGGGGGGGGGGTGATGCCATAGAAGAACCATTCTGAATTCCCCAAAGAATCATTAATCCTAATGTGAAGAATGTTTTAATAATCTAAAGAGCATTTTTCCACCATAAGAAATCTTAATGTAATGGAAAGGTTCTTCATGCAAATAAACCATTTTTTAAGAATGTAAATGGTACATTTAGCCCTATACTTTCCACAAACTGCAGGTAACATCAGATTACATTGTAAATATCCTGGGTGGCCTGATATTACCATTATTGTGGTTATCTGAGCTCCTGAAACTTTTTTCTTTAGAGGTATCATGTGAACGAAACACCACAGAGGAAAACATCAGTGTGGAGGGACTCCCTGAATTCTCAGAGGACTTGATCCGATATGGACACAGGTTGACGTTTTCATGTGTTGGTCAGGGACTGATGATAAAAGGACAGAAAGAAATCACCTGCCAGTCAAATGGAGAATGGAGCAGCCCATTTCCTAAATGTGTTGGTAAGTTCACAGATAACACTCTCATATGTGACTAAATTTCACGTTAGGCGACAAAACATCTATCTTTTGAGGAATTAAATGTTAGATTTAATTTACCAGTGACTGAGTTAGAGGCTAAAAATAAGTTTAGCAACTTGAACACTGATACAGAAATACAGAATGACCAATAAGGTGTTAAGCATTACAACAATACAAAATAATTATTGATTGACTGATGCTTTCAATTGTACTGAAGCACAATACTATTTTGCATATTGCTTCAAAAATGTTTTAAATAATGTTACATTTTATACTATATTATTTTATTAAATATTTATTTGATAACATTTTACTACTAAATATGTTGTATAATATTGTTCATATTTTATAATATACATTCTGTTTTGTAATATGCCATATTTTGATGCAATTTGTTTATCGTTAATTTTATTATAATACTAGTGTACTGCTAGATAAAATGCAGCACAGTAATCAAATTAACTGGTTCACATAAATGAATCAAATGTTGTAATTTTTCCATGAACAGCCATTTATATGTAACTGCATTCGGATGAAATAAAACCTTCCTACTGAATTTTCTGTGAGGTTGTGAGGGATAGAGTATGCTTTAACTACATTTTTCTGGTTGTAACGCTGCTTGTCCAATATCGTATGACTCTGAGAGGATAAATATGGGACCAATTGTCTGCTTTCTCTAGAGGCAACATGCTCTCATCAGTGGAACACAACACTGGAAGACTTAAACATTGAGGGACTTCCTGAAACTGGGGGTCCAATCAAACCTGGACATAAGATAACTTTTTCATGCATTGGAGAAGGGCTGAAAATAAACGGACAGAGAGAAATAACCTGCCAGTCAGATGGACAGTGGAGCAGCCCTTTTCCTAAATGTGAAGGTAAACACACAGAAAGTGAAAGTTTCTGATTGGCTAAAGATAGATCTGTGGTTCATATGAAGTATGCTAATTAAATGTTAGATTTAATTTAGAGGAAAAAAATATGTTTAGCAACTTGAACACTGATACAGAAATACAGAATGACCAATAAGGTGTTAAGCATCACAACAATACAAAATAATTCTTGATTGATTGATGCTTTCAGTTGCACATGAAGTATGCTTGCCTAACCAGATCTATCTGCACTTTAGAGGCAAAATGTGTTGCAGACCTCACAGCAAACATGAGATTGGATGGACACATGCAGTCTAAGGTTTCAGTTAGACCAGGACACATGTTAACTCTTTCATGTGTTGGGAGGGGATTTAGACTAAAAGGACAGAGCAAAATCACCTGCCTGCCTAATGGAGAATGGAGCAGCCTTTTTCCTAAATGTGAAGGTAAGGCAGTCTCTGACTGAACAGAGAATCTGTGTTTCACATACAGGATGGCTGACCAGATCTTTCTAATTTTTTTTTTTTTTTTTTTTTAGTGTTGGCTAATATCTAACTAATACTGAGATTTATTAATGCCACATTTTCTTGATGACAGTCTCAGAGAAATGCGAGAAACCCCCACAAGTGAGCAATGCAGATACGACGGAAATCACAAGAAATGAATACAACCAAGGGGAGAAAGTTGAATACATGTGTTTTAATAAATACATATTGGATGAACACCCACCTTTCTCCAAATACTTGACCTGCAAGCAAGGCCAATGGACTGGGAATATTAGGTGTTTAAGTAAGTATGAAGGCACTTCACCATTTATATCATGTATTTACATCATGATGTAATTTTGTAGTTTAAGTTGTAGGTTGTGATGATTAGTTAATGAATGTACTGTATATTGAGACACTGATATTGACATATTGGGTTTATTTCAGAGCCCTGTTCAGTGACTCTGGACATAATGAATAAAAGAGGTATAGAGCTGCGGTGGGTTGAAAATCAAAAGATGTTCGCAGAACACAACGATCACATCACCTTTAGGTGTCAGGTGCACAAACGTTCAGTAGGTATTAACCTAAGACAAATGTGTAATGACGGAGATATGACTTTACCTATGTGTGTGTGACAGTGGAAATAAAACATTGCTGTACTACCAATTAATAACAAATGGAGCAGATCAAAATTAGTCATTTTTTCCCTAATTCAGTTTCTTTATTTTGGGTTTCTTGCTAGTAAAAAAGAAATGCTAAAAGCAACATTTAAACATTAAACCATTTACAATTTTTCTCGAATGCCAACACACAACTCATGAAACAATTCACTATTTTCTCAAAACTATAAACATAATCTCAAAACTACACACCAACTTGTGCAAACTTCAAACTTCCAGATCGAAGTCAAACATTTTAGTCAAAACTTCTCTTTTGGCAGACTCAGATGACACACAAACCTGACTATTTTCCTGCTAGAGAACACTAGTGAAATCAATTCAAAGCAGAGAGGTTCACAAGTCTTTAACTTGCAGTCCGAGAAAAGTCTGAAGTCTTTGTCGCTGGAGACTTGGAGTCAAGTCTTGAGTCTTTGGTCACGAGTCTCAAGTAATTTAGTAGCTCACTAAAAAAAATACTATTCAGAATCCTGATGTATTGAAATCTTCCTATTTACAAAGCTGTTTTTAGGCTCTAGAGAAAATATATGATCTATGATCTGCTTTTTTTTTTTTTTTTTTTTTTTTTTTTTTTTTAAAGAGGTGATGCAGCCAGTCCAGCCTGCTACTTATATGTTTTAATCCATTACCATGTTTAAAACAGTTTTTCTGTAACCAAATTAAATAATAAGGGTCATATCTACAAATGACACTCAAGGAAATATGTGACACAGATATATATAACAAATAAAGTATTTCTTTCTGATATAAGTCAGAAGTACTCAGTTATAGTTCATAAGGCACAACCTCAATATTTTCTTCCAAGCAGAGAAGAAAGAAAAAAAAATTACATATTTTTACATTTAGACACATGCAAGTCCATGTGACTGTTTCAAAGTATAATGTTTCTGTTCAAGGTTTTCCTCCTGCTGTTTTAATATTTAAAAAAAAATGTCTACAATAAACATTCTCATCTTGAGCAGAAAAGAAAGACCAGTAGTTTCAAAGTTTAAGTTCTATCCTAGCCATCTAACAACAGTTTTCCCAAATATAATTACATTATTCTTTTGAAATGTCCTTAGCCTTCAGATTAATCGTGTTAAATGTAGATGAGGAATGCCTTGTTACATCTGGTTTTGATCTGGTTTGGTTATCGATAGATAAATAGATAGAATAATAACTAGATTTGCAGCATTTTTTTTTCTGCTGTGCTTAAGTAAAAGTAATCTATCTGCTCACAGTGTTTCTGTTTCTGTTGTTGTTGTTATTGTTGTTAAAATAATCGCGTCATCTACCGCTTTTAAACTTGGCTCCGGTGCGTGTCCGGATGGATGTCTTATTTCATTCTTTATCAGATATGGTTTCTATGGTCCCATGTACCTCTTTTACAGAGCAAATTTTCAAATTTAACATTACTGTATGCAAGATGTCATTTTTACGTAATTGCTTTTGTGGTTTTAATGTTGTTAATAGCTACTCATTATGCTCATAATGCCAGCCAGGCAGTTCTGTACTTTCAGAGCCGACTATGTAAAATACATCAAGTCTTTTTAGCCTCTTCAAAATAATAATCAGCTAATATTAGTGCACAAACATGGACTAAATGTTTCAACCATTGTCAGCAGAATAAACAGGAACATGAATTTGTGAAGAAGAGAGGTGTCAGGTTTTCAACAAATCGTTTTTTGGGGTGTGGAGCTGAGTCCTGTTTGATGGGGCAGAGAGAAGAGATCGGCTGCTTTTTATCTACATTACAGAGTTCAGAGATTCATCTCACCACTGCTCCTAAAACTGTCCATGAATATATCTTTTGGAAAACCAGTAATCTGAGTTTTTCATCAGTACTTATTTATGACAGAAATCTTTGCAATAATTTGTGTTAAATAAGGAAAGTAAAGCAGCCTCTAATGGCTAAATATTCGGTAGCTGATTCAGTCAAGACTGCTCATACAGTTTATTAGCTTTGTATTAGTGTACATCTGTCATGTTTTGCAGCTTACAGTTTTTTTTTCAAATTGCTAACAAGCATTGTTCAATCCCGAAGCCACATTTTCAAAACAGACTGCATTACCAAACACATTTCTTGGCCAAACAGTTGATCTTACCACCAAAACTCACTCAGACCAACAAAACACTTCATATATGTCTCAAAATAAGCTTGTTTCACCAGAACACTGGCAACAATTCAGAAAACATACATTTCATTCATAACACACTTATCTAACAAATGCTAACAGCAGGGAGCATCACATAAATGAACTTTTATTGTTTAAGTCTGAATGATTTTGCACATAAGTATTTTATTATAGGATATAAATAACATCTTTTAGCTTTACTGACTGTATTACAGCACAACGAATGAATGAGAAAAGCAACATTTCCACCCTATTTCTTTGCATACAAAAAACAAAAACCCTATTTACAAAATTTACTTGTGAAGAACAAATAATAATAATAATAAAAGCTGAGAAAATATATATAAAAAAGAATAATTTCCTGAAGCAAAAAGAAAGAAAGAAAGAAAGAAAGAAGTCTAGTAGGCCTTTAATGCAGTATTGGAGTCCCAGCTGCAGGAGACCTTTTGTTTGTATGTTCTCTTCATGCTGATGTTGGTTTCTTCTGGGTTTCTCAATAAATCCAAATACAAACAGGTGAACTGGAGACTGCAAGTGAGTGTGAATATGAATGTGTGTGTTTGTCATCCCTGTAATGGACTGGCCATCTGTCCAGGAGGGGTTTTCCTGGAAAATGTGCTTTGGAAAATGTATGGAATAGATGGATGGATGTTCAGCACTGTTAGTCCTCCTTCTCTCTGCCGCTCTTTTTTCAAACTGACATCAGAAACTTGATGTCCATTTTACATCCGCACACTCATGCCCTTTTTAATGTCCATTCAAAATCCCACACAAAGCTTTCTCTGCTGTTTAACACCATACCTGTAGATGGCACTATGCTAGCAGTGACAGGGGAGCCTCTGGGAGCCTCAAAGCATTGACAATGAGCCTTTTTCACGCTCCGCGTTCGAAAACCGGAACCGTCGAATAGTTGGGTAAAATAACTTCCGCCGTAGCCTGTATGAATGGCAATGCCCATAGCACGGGATGGTTGTGATTTATTAATGAACACTTCATCATAGGTGTTTATCAAAATATATTAAATCACAGTTTCCAATCATTATTCGGGTATGACGAAATGAGGAAAAATGTTGTCATAATATTCTGACGAACATATAATGATTTAAATGGAAGCGCAAGCCCTGCTGCATATATGTATGCACAATACTTCAGAGACAGACCAGCTTTTTATTTAAAAAATGCAATAATACATATCACATTAAAGAGCAACAAAATCAGACAAGCTTATACATCTCATAAAACAGTAGAAAAAAGCTAGACTGTACAAATTAAACTCTATAATTAGCATTGCTTTAGTGCACTTACTTTACTTGGCGATATACAACCGTCAGGTAGTGCAAATGGAGTTGTAAATGTATATTTTTCATCCCAGAGTTATTAAAAAATAACTGGTTTTACCATCTTAAACGTGACATATCCTCCGGGTCTGAGCGCAGTGAATGAATAGCAATATAGCCTAATAGAAAACATTGGAGACGAAGCATAATCACACACACACACACACACATACATATATGTATATATATATATATTATATATTCAGAGTATTTCTTCAGCAGTAACCTGTGCATCCGCGGACAGATTCCACCAACAGTGCTTACAAACGGCTCGCTTACAATGCTTCACGTTAAAATGGAAAATTACACATATGGTAAGGTATCGTCTAAGGTTAAATAGATTATTTTAATATTTAATCTGCCCACGACTGCATGTTACTGCTGGGGAACTACTCGGAATATATACTGTTTTCATTTTATTTTTAATGTTATTGTTTTTATTATTGCGCGATGTAATATTTGTTATCATAATAAACACCTGTTGAATGCCGAATTTTATTGCTCTTTAATGTGATATGCTGTTTGTATGCTGTTCTTGCGATTTTTTTTATAAAAAGGTGCGGCTGTCTCTGAAGTAGGCGCATACGCAGGCTTGTGCGCTTCCATTTAAATCATGAATTGTGGGTCGGGATATCATGACAACATTTTTCGTCGTTTCGTCATACCCGAATAATGATTGGAAACTGTGATTTAATATATTTTGATAAACATCTATGATGAATTGTTCATTAATAAATCACAACCATCTTTTGCTATGGGCATTGCCATTCATACAGGCTACGGCGGAAGTTATTTTACCCAACTACTCGATGCTTCCGGTTTTCGAACGCGGAGCGTGAAAAAGGCCTATCCTAAAACGAACCATGAAGTTGTGTCCAGCTCACGTTCTCACTTTCTCAGGTTGGTACAAATCATCTTGGGTAATGTTTAATACTTACAAGAATGTGTTTCAACAAAATATGACTTGTGACTATTTCGGGTATTTTTGGTGCATATTCATCTCCAGCCCGAAGCTCTTGGCAGCCCAGAGGAGCATGGCCCACTCAGCCTCCGACTCCAACTGAGCAGCCACAGAGTCTTTATGACCCACCGAACTGGGCTATATAGAGCCGGAGGGAAGTCTAATTATAAATGAGAACCCTGACCTCATGGACATGCGCTCACAATGTGGGCACGAGCCATCCACCTTCTCAGCATGCTTGTGGCCCAGACAGGTGAGACAGCAACCGTGACTGTCGTCAGAGGCACACGGTCTGAAAGACATCTCAAAAGACACTCTCAACGACCATGGTTGCTGTAGGAATTTGCTCTTTTATAGTTTTCCAGCACAGCAAGGGCGATCTCTCCACTGAAATGCAAGAAGGGGGTTTCACGCAGGCGAGAAACTCAGATGAAAGCGATGAAAGGTTTTCTTCTATTTTATCTTCATAGTGCAGCTAGTGTTTTCTCTTCACATGGCAGCTCACAAATCGATCGGCTCAGAAGCGAAAAATCTGAATGAGTGGATGCACGCTTCCATCTAATATACCCGTATGTAAAATTTGTTTTTCGATTTGTTCAAAATGAAAGAATCATTCATGATGACATATCACTAGAGTACACACAAACAAAAACAGGAGTGGATAGAGGACTGAGTTGATACTGGAACTGTACTTTGTGCCATAACTTTGTGCTCTGGGTTTCCTGTTGATTTCAATTTGACCACTGAAATGCTTATACAGTTGTGCTCAAAAGTTTACATACCCCTTGCAGAATCCGCAAAATGTTAATTCTTTTAGCAAAATAAAAGGGATCATACAAAATGCATGTAATTTTTTATTTAGTATTGACCTGAATAAGATATTTTGCATAAAAGACATTTAGTCC
The DNA here is from genome assembly GCA_033026305.1 of Cirrhinus molitorella. Lineage (NCBI taxonomy): Eukaryota > Metazoa > Chordata > Actinopteri > Cypriniformes > Cyprinidae > Cirrhinus > Cirrhinus molitorella. The sequence continues at coordinate 24,337,139 of CM065121.1, read as the reverse complement.
ACAAGAGAAAACAATAGTTGAATTTATAAAAATGACCCTGTTAAAAAGTTTACACACCCTTGATTCTTAATACTGTGTAAATGTCTTTTATGTAAAATATCTTATTCAGGTCAATACTAAATAAAAAATAACATGCATTTTGTATGATCCCTCTTATTTTGCTAAAAGAATTAACATTTTGAAGATTCTGCAAGGGGTATGTAAACTTTTGAGCACAACTGTATGTATAATGATCATGCTTTATATGACAGAGTAAAATACATAAACAATTGACCTTTTAATATGTATATGAATAAAGCCATATTGACATGTTTTCTGTGCTTACTTTGTGGAGACTTGAAACAGTTATAATTTTTTAAAAGAACAAACTGGAATGCCAGCCAGTCTATATAAAATGTTTTGCAATTTCAGAGCCAGCTAATCTATGTAAAATACATCGTCTTTTTAGACTCTTAAATATAAAAATGTCAGCTAATATTAGTGAACAAACACAGACAAAACATGGACTAAATATTTAAACCAGCGTCGATAAGAACTGGAACATGAATTTGTGAAGAAGAAGGCTGCCAAGTTTTCAACAGATTTTTTTTTGGGGGGCGTGGAGATGAGTTGTGTTTGTTAAGGCAGAGGGAAGAGGCTGGGTGCTTTTTAATCTACATTACACAGACTTCAGAGATTCATATCAACGACATTCTTAAAAGTTCAAGAATACATCTTTTGGAAAACAGGTAGTTTTTCATCAGTACTCATTCATGTTTAACACTAAAGAAATCTTTGCACTGATTTGTGTTAAATAAGGAAAGTGAAGCAACCTTTAAAGACTAAATATTTGGTAGGTGATTCAGTCAATGCTATTTATACATTTTATTAGCTTTTTAAACTGAACATCTGTTATGTTTTACAGCTTAAAATGAAATATTTTAAGATATTTATCATTCTTCTATCCACGATTATAGATGTCTCAACAAATGCTCAAGGTAACAACACACAGAGTGGACAATATGTTGTTCAACATATATCAATATAATTGTTAATATTACATTTATTTATCATGCCTGTCTAAAGTTATATATATATATTTTTGTTCATTTTCCATGAAAGTTCATGGACTATAAAACCCAAATGTGGGTCTAATTTGGGTATAGTTAGCTGTTGTTAAACTGCTCTGCTCTCTTTTATTCCAGTAAAACTATAACAGCTTTTAATTATTAACTGAAACCTATTTTTCATCTACAAAAGTTACCTGTGAGGGGGAACAACTCATCAATGTTGACATTTTAATTGGACATCCAAGTATCAATTCATCCTACAAACCTGGACATATTTTAGTTTTTCAATGCACAGATGTGAAACTGAAGATGTTCGGCCAACGAACAATTGAATGCCTGTCAAATGGAAAATGGGATTACCCATATCCCAAATGTGGAGGTATGAAGAAATACTGTCATAATGTATTTATTTTAAATAAAAGTAGTTTTTACAAAATGATAAAATTATGTTGAATGTACATAAGATATATAGAAATAATTTTTTGAAGTTCTATGCACAAATTGACACAAATTATCAGGCAAAAGTCTATCTTGATTTCATAAGAACAACATTTGTTATGAACCAGTAATGTGGCAGCGGGTTTTGCATGAATTAAACACGACTCAGTAATTTTTAAATCTGTTTAATATATATTCTAGAAAAATATAATATCAGACCAGACAACTAAAAATAAGTTAAAGACTCAAAAGCACAGAATGTAATTTATATGTATAAATACAACATAATTATATCTTGTACAGAAGTAACTTGTGAGCTGAAGTCAACCACATTTGAAAAGATCAACCCAGAGGGAAAAAATATTTTTAGACCTGGAGAAAGTGTGGAGATCACCTGCTCTGAAAATCACTGGCTCTTTTTCGCAAAAGCAACCAGCAGATCATTTACATGCAAAGATAATGGGGATTGGGATTATATTCCTGGTTGCGAAGGTAATAGTAAAGAGAAATATTTCCAGATTTGGTGATGAATTTACTGAATGTTATAAAAAATAATGTGAATCATGTTTCAGAGCCTAGATGTGAATTTCCACTTAACCAGCATGTGTATAGACCATGCGATTACTTCAGTGGAGATAAGAAACTGGGAGCAAAACAACACTACTATTGCATGTCTGGGTATGATAAAATGGCAGAAGAGGCCACATGTACACAAGATGGATGGACACCAAAACCACTGTGTGCTAGTATGTTCTGAAATTAAATGTCACATGTGCAAATGAATTAAATCAGGAGAAGAAAGAATTTATAAAATTAATGGTTGTTTATTTTAACAGTGAGAGACACAATAACAACAACAACAAAAAATCCAGAAAAAAATCAGTTTCAAAAAGTTATAAAGTGAAATAAGTATTTGATCCTCTATCAGTCAACAAGATTTCTGGCTCCCAGGTTTCTTTTATACAGGTAACTATAGGCGAGTGCTCCTAATCTCAGCTTGTTACCTGTATAAAAGGCACCTGTCCACAGAAGCAATCAATCAGATTCCAAACAAAGAGCTGTCCAAGGATGTCAGGGACAAGATTGTAGACCTACACAAGGCTGGAACAGGCTACAAGATCATCGCCAAGCAGCTTGGTGGGAAGGTGACAACAGTTGGTGTGATTATTCGCAAATGGAAAAAAACACAAAATAACTGTCAATCTCCCTCGGTCTGGGGCTCCATGCAGGATCTGGAGTTTTAATGATCATGAACGGTGAGGAATCAACCCAGAACTATACAGAAGGATCTTGTCAATGATCTCAAGGCAGCTGGGACCATAGTCACAAAGAAAACAATTGGTAACACACTATGCTGTGAAGGAAAGAAATCCTACAGCGCCCGCAAGGTCCTCCAGCTCAAGAAAGCACATGTACAGGCCCATCTGAAGTTTGGCAATGAACACCTGAATGATTCTGAGGAGAACTGAGTGAAAGTGTTGTGGTCAGATGAGACCAAAATCAAGCTCTTTGGCATCAAGTCAACTCGGCATATTTGGATGAGGGGGAATGTTGCCCATGACCCCAAGAACACCGTCCCCACTGTCAAACATGGAGGTGGAAACATTAATGCTTTGGGGTTGTCTTTCTGCTTTTGAGACAGGACAACTGCACCGAATCAAAGGGATAATGGATGGGGCCATGTGCCATCAAATCTTGGGTGAGAACCTCCTTCCCTCTTCCCTGAAAATGGGTTGTGGATGGGTATTCCAGTGTGACAATGAGCCAAAACACACGGCCAAGGCAACAAAGTAGTGGCTCAAGAAGATACACATTAAGGTCCTTGAGTGGCCTAGCCAGTCTCCAGAAAATCTGTAGAGGGAGCTGAAGGTTCGAGTTGCCAAACGTCGCCTCGAAACTTGGAGACTTGGAGAGGAGTGGAACAAAATCCCTTCTGCGATATGTGCAAACCTGGTGGACAACTACAAGAAACGTCTGACCTCTGTGATTGCCAACAAGGGTTTTGCTAAGTCATGTGTTGCGAAGGGTTCAAATACTTATTTCACTCATTAAAATGCACATTTTCTGGATTGTTTTGTTGTTATTCTGACTCTCACTGTTCAAATAAACCTACCATTAAAATTATAGACTGATAATCTCTTCAAATGTACAAAATCAGCAGGGGATCAAAAAATAATAATTCCCTCACTGTATATAACATAATATTTTTTAGAATATCTCTATAAACTTTAAAAAAATAAAATAAAATCCCTTATTCTCATATCAGAGATTTACTAATGCCACATTTTTGGGTGATGACAGTCTTAAGGAAATGTGGGCCACCACCACATGTGAATGATGCAGATACAAAAGATTTGACAAAAAAGGAATACAACACAGGGGAGAGAGTTGAATACATGTGTTTTAATAAATACACTTTGGATGAACGTCCCCCTTTCTCCAAATACTTTACCTGCGATCAAGGCCAATGGAGTGGAAATATTAAGTGTTTAAGTAAGTATGAGCACACTTTGCCATATATATCATGTATATACATTGTGATCTTGGTGTTTTAAGTTGTAGGTTGTGATGATTAGTTAATGAATGTATATTATAATACTGATTTTGGGTTTATTTCAGAGCCCTGTACTGTGACAGTGGAGATAATGGATGAAAAAGGTATAGAGTTGGCTGATGCTGATCAGCAAAAGTTATTCGCACAACATACTAATCACATCACCTTTATGTGTCAGAGGGGCAAAGTTTCAGTAGGTATTGCCCTAAGACAACAGTGTAATGATGGAGTGATGACTTTACCTAAGTGTGTGTGACAGTGGAATAAATCATTGCTGAAGTGTCAGATATATTCCTAATTAAAAACAAATTTAACAGATAAAAATAAATCATTTTTCCCCAATTTTGTTTCTTTATTTTGGATTTTTTGCAAGTAAGACAAAAGAAATGTTAAAAGCAACATTTAAAGCATGTTTTTGAGCATGTTTAAATATGACATTAAACCATTTAATGTCAGCCAAGGAAGCATATGATTTGTTAAAGAGTACAATGAACTTGTGTCATAATGTGCTATGGGTTTCTGCTGATTAAACTGCATTGACATGTTTTGTGTGTTTATTTTATGGCAATTTGACTCAGTCATCATTTATATCATCTATGTCTAAGTATTTTAGACAGCCAATATTAGTGCACAAACATGAACAAAACATGGATTAAATATTTAAACCAGTGTCAGTAAGTTGAACTGGAACATGATTTTGTGAAGGAGAGGGCTGTCAGGTTTTGAACTAATCATTTTTGGGGGTGGAGCTGAAGTCCTGTTTGGTGAAGTGAAGGGAAGGGGACGGTTGCTTTTTATCTATATTACAAAAACTTCAGAGATTAATATCACCACCACTCTTAAGAGTACATGAATACATCTTTTGGAAAACAGGAAAACAGGTACTATCCTGATATTCATGTTGAGGACTAAAGAAATCTTTGCATTGATTTGTGTTAAAAAAGGATAGTGAATCAGACTTTAAAGACTACATATTCGGTAGGTGATTTTGTCAGTACTGTTTACACAGTTTATTAGCTTTGTAAACTGAACATCTGTTATGTTTTACAGCTTAAAATGAAATACTGTAAGATATTTATCTTTCTTCTATTAATGATCATGGATGTCTCAACAAATGCTCAAGGTAACACAATGAAACACAGAGTAGTCAGCATGATGTACAATACATCATAATATCATTGTCGAATATCACATTTATTTGTCTGAATTTATGTATATATTTTTTTTAATTTTCCATGAAAGCTCATGAACCATAAAACCCAAATGTGGGTCTAAATTTGATAAAGTTAGCTGTCATTAAACTGCTCTGTACTCTGTTTACTCCAGTAAGCTATAACAGCTATAACATAAATTAATTTTATCTCTTCATCTGCAGAAGTTACCTGTGAGGCTGAACAACTCATCAATGTTGTCATCTTAATTGGACATCCAAGTACTGCTCCACCTTATAAACCTGGACATATTTTAGTTTTTCGATGCACAGAAGTGAACCTGAAGATGTTCGGCCAACGAACAATTGAATGCCTGTCAACTGGAAAATGGAATCATCCATATCCAAAATGTGAAGGTATGAAGCAATACTGTAATAATGTATTTGCTTTAAATATTAAAGAATTGTTTTAACAAAATGTTGAAGTGTTTATTATGTATAACATCTAAAAATTATATTCTTGATACAAAAAAGTGAAATAAGTTAAATTACAAAAGGTAATGACAATGTTAACATCTATGCATTATTCATTACAACATCTATCATTCAGACATTCACACATGAACTCTGTCCCAAACTGGCAATGACTTTTTTTGTTTGCTGTCTTTCTGCTAACAGCTGACTTGCCCTAGCAAACAACATGACTTGCTGATGCAAAGTTAATTTTGTAAACTGATATGATTTAATTTAGATTTAATACCTGACCTTAAATATTAAGAAATGGCTACTTCTTATGAATGGATAAATAAGTTCAGATAAATAGTTCCAGACACTGCAATGACCAGTATTTCTTCTTTCTATAGACGTAACATGTCATCTAAATGCAACAGAAAACAACATCAAAATAGAGCGATTCCCTGATTTTGAAGGTCCAGTCAAACCTGGATATAATTTAACATTTTCATGCAATGGACAAGGACTAATTTTAAAAGGACAGAGAGAAATCACCTGTCAGTCAAATGGAGAATGGAGCAGCCCATTCCCTAAATGTGAAGGTAAATAGACGGTAAAAACATTGATTTGTCTGTATATTATTATCTCAAGCATCACTTTTGCTCATTAAAATATATGTGCAAATTGGCACACAACTTATTAGATCTTAAGTCTTTCTGTCTATTATATCCCTCAGACTTACTTGTTTTTAAAAGATAATGTTATGTTCTCAGGTTGGATGCTATTCAAAAAAGAAAACTTTGATTTTTTTTTAGTTCACTTCAAAATAAATTGTTTATCTAAACACTTTTCTCTAACACGTAAAACTAAAACCTTCAAACAAAAGGGGAAAAAAGTGTGTAATAAATAAATAAAGTGTAATTGATAACATCTTGTATAGAAATAACTTGTGAGTTGAAGTCAACCACATTTGGAATAAAAAAGATCAACCCAGAGGGAAAAACTATCTTCAGAGCTGGAGAAAGTGTGGAGATCACCTGCTCTGTAAAACACTGGCTCATTCTTACAAAAGAAACCAGGAAATCCTTTACATGCCAAGAAAGTGGGAAATGGGACTCTGAGCCTGTTTGTGAAGGTAAGATTATAGAAAAACACTTCTGGATTTTCTAATATATTTATTGTATGCTGTAAAAATAATCTGAATCTTGTTTCAGAGACTAAATGTGAAGTCCCACATGACCAGCATGTCTACAGATCATATGATTACTTCAGTGGAGATTTGAAACTGGGAGCAAAAAAATACTACAATTGTGAATATGGGTATGATAAAATTGCAGAAGAGGCCACATGTACACAAGACGGATGGACACCAAAACCACTGTGTGCTGGTATGTTCTGCTATTAAACCTCACATGTGCAAATGAATGAAATTGGGAGAAGAAAAAAATGTACAGCTGTAACTATAATGTATATAACATTATAAATAAAAAAAACGTAAACACTTTACTGAAATGACCACATTAGAGATTTACTAATGGCATGTTTTTTGGTCATGACAGTCTCAAGGAAATGTGGGCCACCACCACATGTGAACAATGCAGATACAAAAGACATGACAAAAAAGGAATACAATCTAGGAGAGAGAGTTGAATACATGTGTTTTAATAAATACACATTGAATGAACATCCCCCTTTCTCCAAATACTTGACCTGCGTGCAAGGCCAATGGAGTGGGAATATTAAGTGTTTAAGTAAGTATGAGCACACTTCACCATATATATCATGTATTTACATCGTGATCTTGGTGTTTTAAGTTGTAGGTTGTGATGATTAGTTAATGAATAAATATTGTAACACTGACATATTGGGTTTATTTCAGAGCCCTGTTCAGTGACGGTGGAGATAATGAATGAAAGAGGCATAGAGCTGCGGTGGGTTGGACAGCAAAAGATGTTCATACAACATTATGATCATATCACCTTTATGTGTCAGAGGGGCAAAGTTTCAGTAGGTACTGACTTAAGACCTAAGTGTAATGATGGAGTGTTGACTTTACCTGAGTGTGTGTGACAGTGGGAATAAAACAAATGGAGCAGATCAAAATAAATTGTTTTTTCTCCCAACTCAGTTCCCATATTTTGGATATCTTACAAGTAAAACTAAAGAAATGCATTTAAAATGAGCATGTTTGAAAATGACATTAAACCATTTAATGCCAGCCAAGTGAGCTGATAATAATTGATTGATAACTGATTGATAATAATGTATAATTTTTAGGGCTGCCCTCAACTAAGGATTTTTCTGGTTGACTAGTAGTCTTTCATTATATGATTAATTGACTATTAGTCGCACGTTTATTGATAAACCATTCAAATCATAATACTGAGCCTTTAATTGCTCACATAGCCTAGTAAGCACTCAAGTGCATGCATAATGCTTGCCATAGCACAGAATTAATGATTATGAACGTGTCATGGCACGTTCTTTTTTTTTTTTTTGGACACACTCAAGTTCACAGAGACCGAGACAGCAGAAACTGCTTCCTGATTGCTTTCATTATTTTACAAAAGTGTAGTTTTAATTGTTTACAGATTCAAAATTACTCTTGTATGACCTAAAAAGACAGAGTATTTTTAAGAGATAGTGACCGCACCGGCGTCTCAATCTGTCGTGCAGTAAGCGAGATACTATTCAGCTTCCACACTCTGCACAGACACTTCATAGCGCACATGTTTCTAGGTTAGCATTAGATTGAGCGACCATTTAAACTGGATTTTTAAACTTTTTTTTTCTGTGACTAAGCAGCTAATAAAATTTAGATCGACCAATCCTCTTCTCGCCGACTAACAGCTAGTCACAATTAGGGGGCAGCCCTAAATTTTTTTACTATTTTACTATTTTTTTACTTTCTATTTACTTTGTGCCATAATGTGCGTCTGCGTTTTCTGCTGATTACAAATTTGACCACTGACATGCTTATATGTATTATGATCATGATTTATACATGATACAGAGCAGTCATACATAAATAATTGAACCTTCAATATGTATATGCATTAAACTGTTTTGGCATGTTTTGTGTGTTCATTGTATGGAGATTTGACTCAGTCATCATCTTTTAGAAGAACAAACTTGAAATCTAGACAGGCTGTTCTTTACTTTCAGAGCCAAATAGTCAATGTGATGTAAAACACAAGTCCTTTTAGCCGCTTCAAAAAAATAAATAAATAAATAAATAAATAATAGTGCACAAACATGGACAAAACATGGACTAGGTGTTTAAACCAGTGTCAGCAGATTGAACTGAAACATGAATTTGTGAAGAAGAGGGGTGTCAGGTTTTCAGCTAATCGTTTTTGGGGGTGTGGAGCTCCTGTTTGATGGGGCAGAGAGAAGAGGAACGGTTGTTTTATATTACATAGCTCAGAGATTAATCTCAACACTGCTCCTAAAAGTGTTAATGAATATATCTTTTGGAAAACAGGTAATCTGAGTTTTTCATTAGACATTGTTTTATATTTCCAAGTGTCAACATTCAGAACTCAGAAACTTCTCAAAAATGCTTCGAACAGATTGTCATTTCCTTTAAGCACATTCATAACGAGTGTTTAATTAATAACATGTTCTGTAATTTAATAGCAAAAAAAAAAAAAAAAACACTTAATTTTTAGTTGGACATCACAATTACATTGGTTGAACCATATGCTTTGCTTAAGTATCTGGTGAATATTGAGATTTATTAATGCCATATTTTCTTAATGCCAGTGGTGACAGAGAAACGTGGGCCAGCGCCACCGGTAAATGATGCAGATACAAAATACAAAATACAATAAAAAAAAGGAATACAACACAGGAGAGAGAGCTGAATACACAAAATAAATCTGTTTTAGTAAATACACAATGGATCTGCGTTCACCTTTCTCCAATTAGGCCAACGGAGAGGGAATATTAAGTGTTTAAGTATGAACACACTTCACCATATATATCATGTATATACATCATGATTTAATCTTGTAGTTCAAGTCATAGGTTGTGATGATTATAGTTAATGAATGTACTGTATACTATGACACTGATAGTGACATGCCGGGTTTATTTCAGAGCCCTGTTCAGCAAAAGATGTTCGCATTACATAATGATCACATCACATTTAAGTGTCAGAGCGGCAAGGTTTCAGTAGGTTTTCCCCTAAGACATTGGTGTAATGATGGAGTGATAACTTTACCTAAGTGTGTGTCATAATGGAAATAAAACATTGCTGAAGTGCCAGCTGCACTACTAAGCTAAAAAATACTGGAGCAAATCAAAAAAAAAAAAATTGCCCAAACCATTTTCTTTTTTTGGATTTCTACAATTTATATAAACTTTCAGTCATACAGTATATGGAGGGAAAGTAAATGCATGTTATTAAACTTTCATTTTTACTTAATGTGCAATAATTAATGAATCCCGCTGATTCCAATTTTGACCACTATGTGTTTGTATGTATTGTGAACTTGATTTATATGAAACAGAGCAATATTAATATACATAATGGAGCTTTTAATATTTATGTGCATGAAACTGTATTGACATGTTTTCTGTGCCTATTTTAAGGAACTTTAACCCAGTCAAACTGGAATGCCAGCCATGCCATATGAAATGTAGTACAATCGAGTCTGTTTAGATTCTTCAAAATCAGCTAATATTAGTGCTCAAACATGGACTAAATGTTTAAACCAAAGTCAGCAGATTGAACTGGAACATGATTTTGTGAAGAAGAGGGCTGTCAGATTTTCAACTAATCATTTTTGGGGGTGGAGCTGAAGTCCTGTTTGGTGGGGCAGAGGGAAGAGGACGATTCCTTTTTATCTACATTACACAGAATTAAGAGATTTATATCACCACCGCTTTTAAGAGTTTGTAAATACATCCTTTGGACAACAGGTAATCAGATTTTAATCAGTACTCATTCATGTTTCACGTTAAAAAGGAAAATGAAGCAGACTTTAAAGACTAAATCTTTGGTAGGTGATTCTGTCAGTACTGTTTATTAGCTTTGTAAACTGAGCATCTGTTATGTTTTACAGCTTAAAATGAAATATTGTAAGATATTTCTCTTTCTTCTATTAATGATCGTAGATGTCTCAACAAATGCTCAAGGTAACACAATGATACACAGAGTAACTGACCGATAAACATCCAATATGTTGTACAGTATATGATAGCATCATGTTTGCATATCACAATCTGAATTTAAATACTGTTTTTATTCATTTGCCATTAACTTTCCCTGACTATAAAGCCCAAATGTGTGTCTAAATTTGAAGTAAATAAAGCTGCTCTGTTTTGCTTTATTCCGGTAAAACTATACCAGCTTTCTTTTAATAATGATTGAATTGTATTTCTTCATCTGCAGAAGTTACCTGTGAGGCTGAACAACTCATCAATGTTGACATTTTAATTGGACATCCAAGTATCTCTTCACCCTATAAACCTGGACACATTTTAGTTTTTCGATGCACAGATGTGAAGCTGAAGATGGACGGACAAAGAACAATTGAATGCCTGTCAAATGGAAAATGGAATCACCCTTTTCCCAAATGTGAAGGTATGAAGCAAAGCTGTAATAATGTATTTGCTTTAAATATTTAAGAATTGTTTTTTTTTTCCAAATATTGAAATGTTTATTCTGTATATTGTATTATATACAGTATATCCATTAAAAATATGGCAAAGTTGATTTTGTGAACTTATATGATTTTCACCTATAAAAATGTATAATTTTATCTTGACCTAGTATAAGAGAAGTGACAGAAGTTTCTTATGAATGGATAAATAACCAGTATTTTGTTTCCCTAGAAGTAACATGTAATCTAAACACAAGAGAAAACAACATCAAAATTGAGCAATTCCCTGATTTTGAGTGTCCAGTCAAACCTGGATATAATTTAACGTTTTCATGCAATGGACAAGGATTGGTTTTAAAAGGACAGAGAGAAATCACCTGCCAGTCAAATGGAGAATGGAGCGGCCCATTCCCTTCATGTGAAGGTAAACGCACAGAAGGTAAAAGCATTGATTTAGTTGTCAGTATATTAAGCCACATTTGCTTGTCTAAAAATAAAATGTGGGCCACCATGAGAATGCAGAAACAAAATGAAAAATAAATACAGTACATATTACATATTACATATCCATAATACATGGGAAAACAGCAAAAATACTGATGACTTATCCTGTGCTATACATTTTTTGTCCAATCAGATGCTCTCTAGAATTAAAATCAATGTAGTGTTTTAGTGTCATTGTGCTGTACACTCGCTCCCAAAAAACACAAGAATGAGAAAACATTAGGAAATGTTGGCCACATTTACACATACATTATAAAGATTCCATAACACTATTTTGTAGTAATGTTCTCATTATAATTTTATGTCGCCCATATGATGGACTTGCCCTGCACATGTTGCATGTGACTGTGTCTTTCTTTTTGAAGTGATTCCAATCATATTTCAAGCAATGCAACAACATCACTGTGAACAGAGAGCATCTGAAGTGTCTCTGAAAGAAAATGACACATTATTTATCTGCTTTACTATATCGGGTTTAATATATTAGCCGGGTCAATAATGATAACAGTAAAAAGAAAACACAAAAATGCAAGTAGCGATACAAATGTTATTAAAGTATTAAAAATCTGTTTGTATAATTCAGTTATTTAAAAATTGCAAACAACCCCTGCTTTACTTCAGAGATCAAATGAGATCAGGCATGACCAGCGATCTACCAAACCATCCACAATATTTGTGTCTGCATTAAAACAAAAACCTGAATATAGTGAAACCAAGCTACATAATCTGAAATGAAAAAAGACTAATAAACAGTCACTTAGCCCACCTGCTCACACAGGTCATGTCCATGCAAAATCAAGCTAGGACAGCACATTTTAATGCAAAAGACCAGACCCCATCTTGAGACCTCTTTTCAGGCACCTGCTTAAAAACCCTCTAATTGCCAGAGGAGGCATGCCCTCCACTAGTGATCACTTCCCCTGCTACACAAAGCTATAACAAGCAAATCTTATGTTTCTCACTCGGTCTCTCTGAACATATATTTTCTTAGGAAAATATGGGTACATTTACATACAGTCAATGTATTCTAAAATGTATGGCACAAATGCTAAATCTTTAAATTGTGCATTTACTTGATCCTTCAGCACAATGTCACAAACCACGTGAGAATTTTATGAAGCTGGTAAATGAGAAAGATGTCTACGAAAATGAAGAAATCCTGAACTACAAATGCATTGAGCCGTACAATGAAATTCCAGAAGGACGATTTATCTGTGAAAATGGAAAATGGAGAGGAAATTTTGACTGCACAAGTGAGTCACTTGAAATGTTATCTTTCTATTATCACATTTATTCACCTAGCCGGTGAAAATAAACTGGATGCATGATGAAATCAGTTGAGAACGATTAGAAAACAAGCAGCAAAAATGTCTTTGTATTTTGTTTTATTTATTTATATCACAAACAACTCATATTTAATAAATGGTCACAATGATTAAGTAGATACTATAAAACACTGCATAAAATGGACTGAAATGCATCTGATACTGTTATTTGTTTAGGTAAGACCTGCCCACCTCCTCCTTATGTTGAAAATGGAGATTATATCACCGTGGATCGGGATGGTGAAGTGATTACAAAGGTGCAATACACCTGCAAGACTTACTATGTGCTGAACAAGCAAAAGCAATATTATAAGTGTGTGAATGGGATATGGGAAACTCCTCCAACATGTCTGAGTGAGTCATGCTTTTCCAAATGATTCTTAAGAATCACTCCCATCATGTTTTGAAGTCTGTGTGTACAGTAATCAGTTGTATTTTATCACTGTCACAGAACCGTGTGAAATGACACCTGAAATTGCTGAAGAACACAATCTTGAACCCATCCGAGAAAAGCTCTATGTAAGCCATGGTAAAGGTGATCAAGTTTACTGCAAATATAGCGATGCGATTGGTTGGAAAGTTGCATATATAACATGTTCTGATGGGAAGCTGACTATTGAACCATGTGAGTCCATGTGTTTGTGTATTTTCATTTTAATGTGAATTTAATTAAGGTCATCAAATGCAACTGCAGCTGATCTACATTAGAAATGTCTTTACTGTCACTTTTGATCAATTTAATGTGTTCTTGTTTAATTAAAACAAAATCTTACTGAAACCAAACTTTTGAATGTTACAGTATATAAACCAGGCAACAATTTAATCTCTAGGATAAACTTTGGTATTTGGTGTCTGAAAAGAACATGTTTAGTTATTGCTGTATCCACTTAATAAAATGTAACCATTTTATTAACTTTTTTTTTTTTTTCTTCAGGTAAAAGATTCAGTTATGGTTGAACAGAAATGGAGTGAAACACTGGGGTATGAAACTATGAAAGATTTTGACACCAACTGATAGCAACTACATTAAACTGATACTAAAAACATCATTAAAGAGGTCATGAAATGGTGAATCAAAGTTCATGATATTTACACATACTAGAGGTTTCAACTAACTCACTAGTTTTGTTTTGTTTTTTCACCCCTCTGAAACATCCAGATTTGAAAACGGTGAATGTAAAGAAACCACAACCCCAAAAACTTAGTAGTTTTCCTCAAGAGTATTAGAAATGCAAGGCTGAAGTTCATGTATACATGCAGAATATGACAATAATAATACTTTAAAACTATATAGTGAGCTCAATCACAGTGCTTACATCTCGAGTATCAAAACACACAACATGCTGTAAAGGAAGGCATGGATACAATATGATGTTGAATTTAGCCAATAACAGCAGTGGACATTCACTTCCATTTCTGCACGAAGCCCCTTTCACGTCTCTGTTTTCCAAAGAGAGTAAATATGTTAAAATTATACTTTTTTACAATATTGCACCTTTTGGTGAAAAACTTCATAAACTAACCTCAAGAAACATAATATAAAAAACTGAAACTGCATTTCATGACCTCTTTAACATTCACTAGCCTGTACCTCTGCGTTAAGTTTTCTGTCTTAGGATCTGATGATCCATCAGATGTGAATGAAGATGGAGAAACACGCTGATGTAGGAGCAACACATTCATACATGCGCACACACACTTGCGTGATACTTAAATTTACTTGCTTATGTTACAGTAATATGACATTGTGTCGTCACTGCTCTGGAATAAAGCTTGACATTCAAACTATCACACTGAGTTTGATTTCTGTTTACCTTGGGGTTCTTTTTACTTTTACTCTAACCATTTCTTCCCATTTTATATACATATATGTGTTTTACCAACTTAAAAGAGTTTAAACTGAATACATTACCACCTTTAACCTAATATATTCATTGCATAAATCAAGGCAAGTAAACTCCATGGGCACTGTAATTTTTTCACTGTAAATTACACTGTACACTGATTACATTATAGAAACTATGACTCCTTTTCTCTAAACTCTACACACAAAACCACAAAACATGCACACAACATGCTAAACATTATGCATCCCTTGCAAAAGCAAACACTTAAATGATTAGCCATTCACACTCTAATCTACACATAGATATGACAAATGTAATACACAGGGTTGTTATGTGCAAAATTGGAATATCACATAAAATATTTGCGAATAAGCACCATTTCCATCCAATGAGTCAAATAAATATCACTAAGTGGCAGAATCCACTAAATCTAATCATTTTCATATAGAATAATTTCCCCTTGTATGTTTAGATAGCACAAATAGTGTACCTTATAGCCTTCATTTAGAAAAGTGAGCACAGCTCAAATGTTCATGCACCTGTGCCTATAACAGACTGTCATCAGACTCCTCCTCTTTAGTAACTTCATCATCCAGTAAATCGTCCATTATAGCATCGTTTAGGGCACTGACATCACCAAGATTGAGAAGACTGAAATGAGTAAGATCGTTTAAGTGAGCAGCTACAGTACTTCTGACTGAGTTGTTCTGCTTGCTGCAATTAATCGCTATTTTCTGCACTAAACAAGGGAATTTTGCAAAGATATTTTCAGAGATGATAGACCAGATGTTATAGAATAATAATCGAATGAAAACCTAATTTTGACATTTGACCTATTTTTCGAATTTCCTGAAAATGTCCCAGTGTGACATCCAACAGGTTTTCCCAGATCGCATCACACGTACTGTAAACAGAAACAAAAAATGAATTTGTTTTTCAAAATAAAAAATCTGTTTTCTGATCAAATTAGGTGCAAGAAATGCAAGGTGTAAAAATAATTTACAGATTTGTTTATCATCTGATGACTGTGTGCAGTGACTATGCAAAACAAAAACAAACAAAAAAAAAATATATATATATATATATATATATATATATATGTAAGAATTAAATTTGGGATTTCCAAACAATATTTTGATTGCTGTGACTTTAGTACAGTGACAATATATATAGACAGTTACTAAAATCTGGCTTTTAATGTTGAATTTTTCAGTCCATCAAGACTGCATTTATTTTTATAAAAAAATACAGGGTTAAAAAAATTAACATTGTAAAATCTTATTGCATTTACAAATAACGGTTTTCTGTTCCAATATAATTTCAAATATAATTTATTCCTTTGATGCAAAGCTGAATTTTCAGGATCTTCATTACTCCGGTCTTCAGTGTCACATGACCCTTTAGAAATCATTCTAATATGGTGATTCATTATCAATGTTGAAACTGTGCTGCTTAATATTTTTTTGGAACCTGTGATACTTTTTCCAGAATTGACTTGCTCCATTAGCAAAATGTCGCAAACTAAACAAGAATTTTATGACGCTGTTAACTAAAAAAGATGTGTACGAATATGAAGAAATTCTGAAATACAAACGCATTCAGCCATACAATGACATTCCAGAAGGACAATGGATCTGAAAATGGAAATTTTTGTGAGTGCTAGTAAATCTGAAGGAAACTGAGAGATTGAAACTGGTGTCAAACTAGAGAGAAATTGTCATTTAATTGTTGAAAAAAAAAAAAACAGCAGAAGGCAGAAACATGTGAACAGCAGAAGGTCCTAGCAAATAATTTCATTTGGTCCACAGCTTTGCCTCATCCACCTTCAAAAACATCAATTCCAGTATTTTTGTATTTGATCTTCCCATACAAAGAGCACTTCATGTTTGCACAGAGTATTTGCTTTGCTGTGATTCAGTTTGCTGAGTATGGCTGTGTTCGAAATGCCATACTATAATACTACTCTTACTATTTCTTTAGTATACAGTATGTATACTGTGCATAGTATGCACATTTTCTGTATGCATGGAATACCAGGAATACTACTATATTTGCCAGAATCTGCTAAATATAAAAATAAATTTGCTAAAATTTGATGTATGCTTCTGAAGACACTGTATGGGATACTGTTTCCCAGAATGCAGTTTGCACCATGTGACGTTTCATCTTCAAATGAGTGAACTGGAGGCAGGGAATAGTGATTATAAATGCAACACTTGTATATGTACATATATACACATACATGTAAACTACAAACTATTGCTGTTTATCTAAAAAAATATATATATAAGTAAGGAATAATTGACGACGGGCCACTGAATTCCTAGAAAATAATGCACACCCGAGGTGGTGATGCGGCCATGACGCGAAGTGGAGTGTAACTGCCAAAAATATAATTGTTCAGTTAAAGACAGCTCAGTGTTAATTCAGTTCTTTCCAATTTGTTCATCAATTATGATATGAGTTCAGTTGGACAATGTAGCATTGTTTACTAGTATGTATCCTTAGTAACAAGGCTTTGTAAAAAGAACCTCCAAAGCTGTGCTGAATTAATGATCAGTGTTTGTCATGTGACACTTAAGCATACGTATCACTTTACCTTCTACTCTCTAACTTATTGTATACTGTTTCACACACTATTCTTTAAAAATAGAAGGCAGTATGAACTGTGTACTGGGCAGTAAGCAGTAAGCAAGTATGCCATTTCGAACACAGCCTCTGTAAGATGTGTTACGACAGCAGTTCCAACTGACCTAAGCTCACATTCATCAATGTTTTGAAGCTCGACTTTCAAATAGGTTTCCACAAACAAAAGTTGCTTTAATAAAACAAACTCAGGTAATCCACATGCAAGAAGACAATGTAATGTCACTGATGGAGGGAAAGGAGATGTTGTGCTGTGACGACATTAGAGGCCTTACTTGGGCCTTAAACTGAAACTTAAAATACGCATTATGTGATTGAAAATGCTGTATAGTTGTGATATATGCGAAGCGCTGAGCACGTCTGTATATGGCTCAGTTCCAGAAAAAGCATGGAAGCAAATTTGAATTTAGCAGTTGATCACGACATGCTGAACGTTTTAATCACATGTCATCGTACGCTTCAGAAACCAAACTAGAGTGATCACACCTATGTGATCGTACATGTTAAAGAGTTAAAAAGGAAAGGCCAATGTGAATTGGTGAGCAGAATTTGCATGTTGAGCCACTCCCCCTACATGAGGTAACAGCGTCTATCCACTCATTCAGGTTTATGATGAGGAGGGAAGACGTGTCCTGGCATTCAGCGAGTGGTTAAGGGTTGTGGCAAGGCGACATAATGTCTCCGTTCACTTCATCAGGGTCCTTCAGCAGAATCCAAAGTGTCCACTAGAGGACACAGCGCAAGTTACCTAGAAAGGGAACTAAATAAACACTAAAAGTTTAAAATGTTCATGTATAAAAATTACATGAACCTGCTTCAGATTTTTGCTTCAGAGCCAATCCGCTGCTGTGCAAGCTTTCACAGAGGAAAAAGAAGATAGAAGAAGAAAAAAGCCGCTCTCAGCTACGCGGAGAAAAGAACATAACTCACCTGCAATCCAGCAAAGTTCCTGCCTGAGTGCCGCGGTCCTTCCCTGGGCAACCAGCCTAAAAGAGCACATTTCTTACACAATCATTGAGAGTGTCTTCTGGGATGACTTTCGTGATGAGGCTTCTCTTGTCTGATACTCATGCCAGTTCGGCATGCTCTAAGAGCTCCTCAGCTGCCCTGGTTAAAAGCAAGGGAGACCTGAGGATTACAGTTCCGATTATTCAGCCGGGTAAACCCACACAGAAGTCTTCCTCCTCATTCATAGCCCCTTGGAGCTTCCGAAAGATGGAGCACACTCGTCCCATGGCAAGCCTTCCGTCTCTCTTGGTGCTCTAGAGGAAGACAGGATTTCTGCCACAGCATTAAAGAATGGGCTTTCGTCTGCAAAGGCTGTCGATTTTGCTGAGCAGCCCCCACCGTGGCAGCTCACCAAGACGTGGAGGGCTCTGGCTGTTCTTGTTTGGGCTCTTTCCTACTCACTACCCTCGATGGTGGCACAGCCAGGGGGTGCACTGACATTCCTCAGGTGGACTGTGCGGTGCATTATGCCTGCAATTAGGCACCACCTGATGGAACAGTTCATGCCTCACGTTCAAAGCCTGTAAGTTGTTGTCAGCTTTCACTGCCAAGGCTAGCAGTGCTGCAGACAAGGCTGCAGGGCACGCCACAACCATAGATGGGCATGGCACCGTGGCACACTCCAGGTTGGCATTACCCCACATCATTGCCGCCTCTTCAGCCCTGGTCAGACCCTACCTCCCTACGGACAGAAGTGCCCCTAGGACAGGTGTTGACACGTGGTAATCAACACAAATGCCTCCAAAACTGGCTAGGTGCTGTATGCAACAGGCAGGCAGCTTTGGGCTCCTGGACAGGACCTAGACTGCAGTGGCATATCAGTTGCCTTAAGTTGCTAGCAGTGCTTCTTGTTTTATCTCGAGACAGACGCATGTTAGTCCGCACGGATAATACTGCGGCCATACTGTACATCATCCTTCAGGCTGGTCTACGCTCCCGTCGCATGTCGCAACATGCCCACCATCTTCTCCTTTGGAGTCAGACGTGGCTCAAATCACTGTGGGCTGTTCTCATTCCAGGAGAGCCTATTTATGCAGCCGACATGCTTTCACGACAGCTCACTTTTCCTGGAGAACCGTGACTCCAACCCAGGTGGTTAGACCTGGCTGCTTCCCCAGACTCTTTCCAGCTCTTCTACTCCCTGACCAAGGCCCCCTTCAACAGGGGCGCGCTGACCCCGGGGTCTCCTCAAGTACACCTTTTCCCCAGTGAGCCTCCTTGCACAGACCCTGTGCAAGTTCAGGGAGGACAAGGAGCGGGTTCTGCTGGTTGCACCTTACTGGAACCTGGTTTGCTCATGCTTCTTGTGACAGCCCCTCCCTGGAAGGAATTCTTCTCAGGGGATGGGCACCATCTGGCACCCGGGCCCCAATCTTGGAACCTACATGTGTGGCTTCTGGACAGGACGTGGTAGACCTCACTGACCTTTCCCAGGCCACAAAGGCTCTATCACTCAGGCTAGAGCCCTCTCTACACTCTACGAGGCAGCTTACATTTTAAAGTAGGGTCTGTTTATGAAATGGTGCTCCTCTCCCCGAGAGGACCCACAGAGCTGCTTACTTCTGCATTAAATTTGGAGCGGAGATCGTTCCCTTCCACTTTGTACGTGTATCTTGCGGCTGTTATGGCATTCGCATTCTCGGTCTAAGATACGTGCCTTGAGTTTGGTCCGGATGTTTTACGTGATGAGCCCGTGTCCTCCCGTGTGTTAGGGTAACATCAGGTAATTTGTGGGAGGACAGCTCAGTGTCTGCTTGCTGCGCCATTCCTCATGGATCCATGCGCCATTTCCCCAGTTGCTCACTCCTCTTTTACTTCCCACATGATTTATCTCCTATGTTTGTGACATGATTCACTTCCACAAACATGTTCTGACTTTGATATGTCCCTGATCTTTGAATAAAACAGGTCACGTACTGAGCAGTGTTGGGGATAACGCATTGCAAGTAACGCAAATTACGGAATAATATTACTTTTTTCAAGTAACTAGAAAAGTAACACATTACTTTTTAATTTCCAAGAAAATATCTGAGTTACTTCTTATTTCCT
Organism: Cirrhinus molitorella; assembly: GCA_033026305.1. Lineage (NCBI taxonomy): Eukaryota > Metazoa > Chordata > Actinopteri > Cypriniformes > Cyprinidae > Cirrhinus > Cirrhinus molitorella. The sequence goes on along the minus strand of CM065121.1, from coordinate 24,316,507 downwards.
TTTATTATTATTATGTATTTAATCCCATTTTATTAACCAATGACTTTGCTGCTGACCTTTGTTGATACAATTCAACCGTACACTGCAACATACTTTTCTTACTTAGATTTTTTGTCTTGTTTCCAGCCAAAATATAAATAAATTCTTAAATCAAGAAGGATTTTCTAGAAGTAAATAATTATTTTGCTCGTTTCAAGCAAAAACACACTTAATTTTGGAAAAAAAACAAGACAGTAATTTTTACTTGTCTAAAAAAATCTTTGATTTAAGAATTTTTAGATATTTTGTCTGGAAACAAAAAATCTAAGCAAGAAAAGCTTTTTTTTTTTTTGCAGTGTACTCTAATTCTACCTTTAAATTAACTGCTAATCAAGAGATTCACATTCTTTTGCAACACACATATGTAACACTGGATACTTTTCTCAATAAATAAATGACAAGAAAATTATTTTCTTTCACTTCTCTTTTAGGACACTTTCTACTTTTAGGACTTTAACCTTTTGTCAATGAAAATCTGATGATGTTTTGGGTCATATTCATGCAGACATACAGAAATACCTAAAAGGTTCGCAAACTTTCAAACAGCACTGTATGCGCAAATTGGGACACAACTCAAAAGGTTGTAAGTCTTTCTTGGTTCAGGAAGCAACCAATAAAAACAAGTCAGCAACCACAAAGTTATGAACTAGTGTGGCAGCATGTTTTACTGGAGTAACACAGTTAGATTTTCTCAGATTTTCCTCATTTAATATAATATATTATAGAAAATATATTGGCTCAGACAACTAAATATAAGTTTGTTTTTCACCTCTGTGTGTGATCCAGCCACTCTTCAGAAATATTCCAAAAATGCTTCAACATAATGTAATTTTTTAAGCACATTAATAATGAGTATTTCATTAATAATATGTTCTATGGTTAAGCAGCATTAAAAATACATCTGGCTAATACTGAGAATATGAACCATGAGAATGCAGAAACAAAATAAAGAATGAATATAATACAGAGAATACAAATCTTGAAAACCAGCAAATACTGATTACTATAGAACTTGACTAGAAATGCTATAGAAATGACTAGAATGCTATAGAATTTTTGCTCTAATAAGATGCTCTAGAATTAAAACCTATTGAGTATTTTTGTGCCATTGTGCTATATACACTCCTTCCCATAAGACACAAGATTTAGTTAAATTAAATTTAGTTTAAAATCCAGCCCATAGAAAAAACACAGAGAAAACATAATGTTGTAAAAGACATTGTCTTACATCTACCTACAACTCAGAGCCCTGTTCAGTGACAAGGGAGGGAATGGACAGAAGTGGTCGCATCACATAATGATCACATTTAAGTGTCAGAGCGGCAAGGTTTCAGTAGGTTTTCCTCTAAGACAACAGTGAACCATGTTGATGGAGTGATAACTTTACCTAAATGTGTGTCACAGTGGAAATAAAACTGAAGTGTCCTCTGTACTACTAAGCAAAAACTAATGGAGCAGATAAAAAAAAAAAAAACACTTTCAAAAAAACCCTTTTTTTTTAGGATTTCTAAAACTAAAGAAATGTAAAAGCAACATTCAAAATGAGCGTGTTTGGTAATGACATTAAACCATTTATTATCAGCTGAAATGTAAAGTGAAATTTTAAAATATGAAATATAAAAATGAAGTTTAAAAATATATATATATATTTTATTTTTTATTTTAAAGAAGTACATTTTAATTTTTTTTTTCATTTTTACTTAATGTGCAATAATTAATGAATCCTGCTGATTCCAAGTTTGACCACTATGTGTTTGTATGTATTGTGAACTTGATTTATATGAAACAGAGCAATATTAATATACATAATGGAACTTTTAATGTTTTTGTGCATGAAACTGTATTGACATGTTTTCTGTGCCTATTTTAAGGAACTTTAACCCAGTCAAACTGGAATGCCAGCCATGCCATATGAAATGTAGTACAATCGAGTCTGTTTAGATTCTTCAAAATCAGCTAATATTAGTGCTCAAACATGGACTAAATGTTTAAAGCAAAGTCAGCAGATTGAACTGGAACATGATTTTGTGAAGAAGAGGGCCGTCAGTTTTTCAACTAATTATTTTTGGGGGTGGAGCTGAAGTCCTGTTTGGTGGGGCAGAGGGAAGAGCACGATTCCTTTTTATCTACATTACACAGAATCAAGGGATTTATATCACCACCGCTCTTAAGAGTTCGTGAATACATCCTTTGGAAAACAGGTAATCAGAGATTTTAATCAGTACTCATTCATGTTTCACATTAAAAAGGAAAATGAAGCAGACTTTAAAGACTAACTATTTGGTAGGTTATTCTGTCAATACTGTTTTTACAGTTTATTAGCTTTGTAAACTTAACATCTGTTATGTTTTACAGCTTAAAATGAAATATTGTAAGATATTTCTCTTTCTTCTATTAATGATCATAGATGTCTCAACAAATGCTCAAGGTAACACAATGATACACAGAGTAACTGACCGATAAACATCCAATATGTTGTACAGTATATGATAGCATCATGTTTGTATATCACATTTATTTATAATGCCTGTCTGAATTAATACACTGTTTTTATTCATTTTCCATTTACTTTCACTTACTATAAAATCCAAATAGGTTCTAAATTTGAAGTAAAGTTAGCTGCTCTGCTTCATTATTTTGCATTTTTCTAGAAAAAAATTTACCAGATTTCTTTTAATAATGAATGAATTGTATTTCCTCATCTGCAGAAGTTACCTGTGAGGCTGAACAACTCATCAATGTTGACATTTTATTTGGACATCCAAGTATCTCTTCACCCTATAAACCTGGAAACATTTTAGTTTTTCGATGCACAGATGTGAAGCTGAAGATGCACGGACAACGGACAATTGAATGCCTGTCAACTGGAAAATGGAATCACCCATATCCTAAATGTGGAGGTATGAAACAATACTGTAATAATATATTTGCTTTAAATATTTAAGAATTGTTTTTTCCACATATTGAAATGTTTATCATGTTTAATGTATTATATACAGTATATCTATTAAAACATCTCATTCACACATGAACCCTGTCCCAAACTGGCAATTACTTTTTTTTTAAGATTTAGTTTGCTATCTTTCTTCATCTCTTAGTGAGTTGATTAACAGCTGACTAGCCCCAGTCTCCACTATACAGCAATAAATAAAAATATAACATGCTACAGTTGGGCAAAGTTGATTTTGTGAACTTTCACCTATAAAAATGTATAATTTTATCTTGACCTAGTATAAGATAAGTGACAGTTTCTTATGAATGGAATAACCAGTATTTTGTCTCTCTAGACGTAACATGTAATCTAAACACAAGAGAAACAAACATCAAAATTGAGCAATTCCCTGATTTTGAGTGTCCAGTCAAACCTGGATATAATTTAACGTTTTCATGCAATGGACAAGGATTGATTTTAAAAGGACAGAGAGAAATCACCTGTCAGTCAAATGGAGAATGGAGCAGCCCATTCCCTTCATGTGAAGATAAACGCACAGAAGGTAAAAGCATTGATTTAGTTGACTGTATATTAAGCCACATTTGCTTGTCTAAAAATAAATGTGGGCCACCATGAGAATGCAGATACAAAATGAAAAATTAATACAATACATATTACATACCCATAATACGTGGGAAAACAACAAAAATACTGATGACTTATTAGGAAATGTTGGCCACATTTACACATACTACATTATGACATATATGGCACATATTCTACATTTTTACATTTTGTACTTGTTTTAATTTCTTGTTCTACAACAACAAATAAACTCTGAGATACAAGAGCTTTGAGATGAGGAATGAAAATCTGAAAAGGCAATGCAACACAACCATTACTTGCAAATTGCCACATAAATCAGCACCCACGTTTCTTTTGACCCGACTTGCAGCAGCTTTTGCATAAACAGCATTCAAATTGTCTTCAGAAAATAAGGATCAAGTTATTGTGTTAAAGAAAAATTCAGTCCATATTGAATAAAAAGACACAAGAAAAATAATGTTGTTTAGGACGTTGTCTTTCATCTCCCAGTGTGAATCAGGGACTTGTCAACAGAATGCCATTTTCTCTAAGCACACCAATTATTTTCACCAGTATTTCATTATAAACATATTCTGTGGTTTATCAGCAAAAGTAATTTGGCTAATATTAAAATTTTTAATGTCATGTTTTCTTGGTGACAGTCTCAAGGAAATGTGGAAAACCACCACTTGTGAACAATGCAGATACAAAAGAAATCACAAGAAATGAATACAACACAGAGGAGAGAGTTGAATACAAGTGTTTTGATAAATACATATTGGATGAACATCCCCCTTTCTCCAAATACTTGACCTGCAAGCAAGGTCAATGGAATGGAAATATTAAGTGTTTAAGTAAGTATGAATACACTTCACCATATATATCATGTATTTACATCATGATGTAATCTTGTAGTTTAAGTTGTAGGTTGTGATGATTAGTTAATGAATGTATATTGAGACACTGATAGTGTCATATTTGTTTTATTTCAGAGCCCTGTACTGTGACAGTGGAGATAATGGATAAAAGAGGTATAGAGTTGCAGTGGGTTGAAAAGCGAAATGTGTTCGCAGAACACAACGATTACATCACCTTTAAGTGTCAGGAGCACAAAGTTTCAGTAGATATTGCCCTAAGACAAAAGTGTAATGACGGAGATATGACTTTACCTATGTGTGTGTGACAGTGGAAATAAAACATTGCTGAAGCGTCAGCTGTACTACCAATTAAAAAACAAAATGCAGATCAAAGTGAACATTTTTTCCCCCAAAGTTTTTTTTTGTCTTTTGGATTTCTTGCAAGAAAAATTACATTAACCCTTTAAACCCCACATTTCTCTTAGATACTGCAAGTCAGTTTACTCATTGAACAGCCCAATAAAAAAAACATTTATTACATTTATAATATGAAGTTGCTAATTTATTGTTTAGAGAGTCAAACAGTAATGAAATAGCTCTGGTTAGATGATTATTTACACCAGCCATGTAAAATGTTCACTTGAAATCAAGACAGTTTGCACATAATTTCTAGTAAATCAAATAAATTAATTAACTCTTTTTATACTCTACAACCCTGAAGTACACATTCTTCACATGTGTTATCAATGGCATCAAATAGATTCAACTGTGTAACTTTAGCTAATATTAGCACACAAACATGGAAAAAGCATCAGGGTCAAACAGGCACAAAAGTCCTCTGTGTTTGGTGGGGCGGAGGAAAGGGGAAGGTTGGATTTAGCAAAACAGGCTTCACAAATTCATATCACAACTTCTGAAGTGTGTTTATGACTACATATTTTGAAGAAACAGGTAATTGGAGTTTTTCATCAGTACTAATTTAACACTAAATAAATCTTTTTATTGATTTGTGTTAAATAAGTCTTATAAGACTATTATAAAATTATTATATTATTATTATAATTATAAAACTATTTAGTAGGTGATTTATATGTGAAATATTTATCTTTCTTCAATTAATGATCATGGATGTCTCAGCAAAAGGTAAACTAAAGCAGATGACTCAAACATCCATTAATATGCTGTAGAAGAAATCTTATAAAAACATTATTTTTGTATAAAACAGTTGATCATTTACAAGCTTTATTTAGGCCTGTCTGAAAACAGTAGGCATTGCTTGTTTTTCATTAAAGCTTATGTACCATAAAATCCAAATGTGGGTCTAAATCTGAAGTAAAATATTATTTTATTAATAGTATACTAGCATGGCATACACCTTAGTATAGGTTCAGTGTATTGAACTTAGTTTTCTCTCTATTGAATAATATCAGCTGCCAATAAACTGATCTTTATTGCAGTAAAACTATGACAGATATATTTTTCTATAAATATACAGTATCTCACAGAAGTGAGTAGACCCCTCACATTTTTGTAAATATTTTATTATATATTTTCATGTGACAACACTGAAGAAATGACTATTTGCTACAATGTAGAGAGTGTACAGCTTGTATAACAGTGTAAATTTGCTGTCTCCTCAAAATAACTCAACACAAAGCCATTAATGTCTAAACCGCTGACCAGAAAAGTGAGTACACCCCTAAGTGAAAATGTCCAAATTGGGCCCAATTAGACATTTTCTCTCCCCGGTGTCAAGTGACTCATTAGTGTTACGAGGTCTCAGGTGTGAATGGGGAGCAGGTGTGTTAAATTTAGTGTTGTCGCTCTCTCATACTGGTCACTGGAAGTTCAACATGGCACTTCATGGCAAAGAACTCTCTGAGAATCTGAAAAAAGAAATGTTGCTCTACATAAAGATGGTGTAGGCCAGGGATCGGCAACCCGCGGCTCTTTCACCCATCTGCAGTTACTCTCTGTAGCTTGGGTATACGACTTTTAATAAAGCCTAAACTCTTCCTCTGAACTTCTTTTCGGGCAAGTGTGTTCGCATAGTGATTTTCAAGGGCCAATGTGAATAAATCTCGATTCAAATTAAAAGAGACAAGATAGTCACGTCATTTTGGATACATTTTATTCTTATCCAAAACGATGTCGGAGCGCTGAACACTCTCATGCAGTGTATAGCCCCTTTCGCACCGGAGGAACCTTTTCATAGTTCCTAGAACTATTTGCGGAAGTACACGGATGTTCGCGTGTTCGTACCGCAGGAACTAGGAACGATTTTAGTTCTAGGAACTCCTTTTACGGGAACTAAATTAGCTCCTACTTTGGAGTAGGGTCTAAACCAGTTCTATAGGAACTACCAGTGACGTAAGTGTACGCTGATTGGTCGAACGCATGTGCGCAAACGCAGGCAACGTAACTTATATGTCTACATTCTATTTCCATTATCACAAAACCCAGTATATACATTAAAAACACAGCTCCGATCACAATGTCCGCCATCCTTTCGTTGTTTAGATTGTTGAATGCAGCGCTTAAATGACGTAGCTTTCCGTCGGCTTACGTCACTTCTGAGTTCCTATTGGCGGTGCGAATGCAACCAGGAAAACGGCTCGGGGGAACCTAAAGTTACCAAGGGATGTAATGTTTGATGCTATGTTTCATTCATACTCCGGAGGGCGCTCACCCGTAAAAAGTCCAAAACGGACTTATACAGCGGGGAAAATAAGTATTTGACATATCAGCATGTTTATCAGTAAGGGGATTTCTAAGTGGGCTATTAACACAAAATTTCCACCAGATGTAGCCATCAAGCCAAATATTGAATTCATACAAAGAAATCAGAACATTTCAGTATACAAGTTGAGTCATAATAAATAAAGTGAAATGACACAGGGAATAAGTATTGAACACACTTTATTTAATACTTTGTAGAAAAGCCTTTTTTGGTGATTACAGCTTCTAGACTCCTCTTGTATGGAGAGACCAGTTGTCTGCATTGCTCAGGAGTGATTCTGGCCCATTCTTCCACACAAACGGTCTTTAAATCTTGAAGGTTCCTTGGGCCTCTTTTATGGTCTTTGATCTTCAGTTCTCTCCATAGATTTTCTATGGGATTTAGGTCAGGTGATTGACTGGGCCATTCAAGCAACTTGATTTTCTTTCTTTGAAACTACCTCATTGTTTCCTTGGCCTTGTGTTTGGGATCATTCAGCTTTCTGGTAGATGGCAGCAGATTTTTATCCAGAATGTCCCGATACATTTCTCCATTCATCCTACCTTCAATAATATGAAGTCTGCCAGTACCCTTTGCTGAAAAGCAGCCCCAAACCATGATGCTTCCACCCCCAAACTTAACTGTTGGTATGGTGTTCTTGGGGTGGTGGGCAGTGCCATTTCTTCTCCAAACATGGTGTGTAGAATGACTGCCAAAAAGTTCAATTTTGCTTTCATCTGACCATACTATAGTCTCCCAATAATCCAAAGGCTTCTCCAAATGCTGTTTCGCAAACTTCAACATGCTTTTTGTTCAGCAATGGAGTCTTGCGTGGTGAGCGTGCATGGATGCCATGGCGGTTCAGTGCATTGCTTATAGTTTTCTTTGAAACAACAGTACCTGCTGATGCAAGGTCTTCCCTGAAGTTCTGCCCGAGTGGTTCTTGGCTCTTGGAGAACTCTCCTGATTATTCTTTGGACTCCTCGGACAGGGATCTGCTCTTTCCATTTCCGGATAATGGCCCCCACAGTGCTCACAGGAACATTCAGCATTCTGGAAATGCATTCTGATGTGTCAAATACTTATTTTCCCCGCTGTATAACAGAAGTAATAACTTTGAAGTGCTAGGAAAACCCTTATATGGACAAAGGCATCCAGCTATTGCTGTAGCTAAGGTGAATAACAAGCATAAACCTTTAACTGATGAAATGTGAAGACAATAAACGACTGCGACAATATATGGTTTATGTGTGTTTTTCAAGTTTTCTCCAGGTAATGATTAAAGTATATGAATGATATATATATACGCCAAAAATATTATAGGAAACAAAAACAAATTATCAGTTATTGTCCAGTAGTTTATTTTATTTCTTAGCCAATTAAAAGAGATTTTATTAGTTTTTATTATTTATTTTTTTATCTTTTTTGTCAATTAGACATAAATAATATAATAATTATTATTATTATTATTATTATTATTATTATATTAAATTTGACATTTCTGTCCCCCACACTTCTGAAATGATTGCTACTCCCCTGCCCTGTAACATAACTGAATATAAAACTTTAGCTATATGCCGCGTTTATCTTTATTTGGGGATCAAATATTTTGCGGCTCCACATGAATTTTCTTCGGCGAGAAAGGGCAAGACCTTGAAACTGAGCCGCAGCACTGTGGTTTAACAGGGCAGGTTCCACTCAGACCAGGCCTCACCATGGTCAACCAAAGAAGTTGAGTGCACATGCTCAGCATCATATCTAGAGGTTGTGTTTGGGAAATAGACATATGAATGTTGCTAGCATTGCTGCAGAGGTTGAAAGGGTGGGGGGTCAGCCTGTCAGTGCTCAGACCATACGCCACACATTGCATCAAATTTGTCTGCATGTCTGTCGTCCCAGAAGGAAGCTTCTTCTAAAGATGATGCACAAGAAAGCTCGCAAGCAGTTTGCTGAAGACAAGCAGACTAAGGACATGGATTACTGGAACCATGTCCTGTGGTCTGATGAGACCAAGATAAACTTATTTGGTTCAGATGGTGTCAAACGTGTGTGGCGGCAACCAGGTGAGGAGTACAAAGACAAGTGTGTCTTGCCTACAGTCCATTGAACCCTATTGAGCATCTGTGGGGCATCTTCAAACAGAAGGTGGAGGAGTGCAAGGTCTCTAACATCCACCAGCTCTGTGATGCTGTCCTGGAGAAGTGAAAGAGGACTCCAGTGGCAACCTGTGAAGCTCTGGTGAACTTCATGCCCAAGACAATTAAGACATTTTCACTTAGGGGTGTACTCACTTTTGTGGCCAGTGGTTTAGACATTAATGGCTGTATGTTATGTATGTTATTTTAACTGTATGTTATTTTGAGGGGACAGCAAATTTACACTGTTATACAAGCTGTACACTCATTTCTCATTTCTTCAGTGTTGTCACATGAAAAGATAAAATGGAAAATGGGATTACCCATATCCAAAATGTGGAGGTATGTTTATGTAGTAGTACAAAAGTGAAATTCCAGACCAGAACAGGTACAAAGCTGTGAATTTTTAGTTTTAAGTTAGTACACAGGGTTTTCTCTAACTGATATTGTTACTCTATCAGTTTAAACTAATTTAGATCTAACTTAGATCATTGTCCTCTGAACACAACAGAGCAAAACATAAAAATTAAGCGATTTCCAGATCTTGAGAGTCCAGTCAAACCTGGACATAATTTAACATTTTCATGCAGTGGACAAGGACTGATTTTAAAAGGACAGAGAGAAATCACTTGCCAGTCAAATGGAGAATGGAGCAGGCCCTTTCCTAAATGCGAATGTAAGTAGCTTTTAATTGGATAAGTTGTTTTCATGTGAAGGAAGCTAAATAAACCAGATTTTTTTTAGAGGCAGCTTGTGTTGCGAACCTCACAGGGAATATGCTCATAGAGTCTGAAGTTTCAATCATACCTGGACACAAATTAAAACTTGCATGTGATGGACAAGGTTTGATTTTGAAAGGAAAGAGAGAAATCAACTGCCAGTCAAATGGAGAATGGAGCAGCCCATTTCCAAAAGTCCACAGATGGAAAATCCCTATAAATAAAACTTATATAAAAAAATTATATTTTATATTAGACATGCTTTCTCATATTGGTATTAGGTTCTTTAACAAAATGTTAACCCTACATTTCAACTTAAGGCCTCTCATAGTACACTACACTGATCATGTATTTTTGTAGTATAACACCATACTGAGAATTAAATATTGATTTACAGTCAACTGTTTAAAATAAAAAAAAAAATTGTCTTTGCCTTTAGTGAGAACTGAATGTGGGCGACCACCACACCAGGAAAATGCAGACACAGTAGAAATCACAAAAAAAATCAATATAGTTATGGGGAGAAAGTCAAATACATGTGCTGTAATAAATTTACAATGGAAGGCTACCCTTAGTAAGTATGGACACTTACCTGTTTTGTATGTCTTCATCTTGTAGTTTATGTTGTAGGTTGTGTGGATAAATAAATAAATGTTATTGTATCATTTATATGTTGGGTTTGTTTCGTAGCCGGTGACGGTGGAGGAAATGGATAAAAGGGGTATAGAGTTGCAGTGGGGTGGACGGCAAAAAAATATTCTCACCACATGAGGACATCATCTCCTTTGATGAAACCTCCTTAAGACAAACATGTACAAATGGAGTGATGCTTCTGCCTTGGTGTGCATAACATAAACATTTCATTATCAACATGATGTAAAAGAAAGATAATTTGTCCAAAAACAAAACAAACAAAAAAAATCCCAAATGCATTGATAAAATAAGTACACTATATGTGTGTTAGATACTTGTCAGTGTTGTAGGTCTCATGCATTTTGTAGACACAAAAATTTAAGTCACTGACACTTTATAAGCTACATACATGTTTGTATAAAACACACCTTTTGTTAGTGCTGGGTGGCATATCAAGTTTGTATGATATATTGAGATATTCTTCCTAAGCAATATATATTGATATAGTGAGGAAAAAAAAATGGATCCCCTGCTGATTTTGTACGTTTGCCCACTGACAAAGAAATTATTGGTTTATAATTTTAATGGTAGATTTATTTGAACAGTGAGAGAACAAAAAAAAAAAAAGTATAAACTGATTTGCATTTTAATGAGCAAAATAAGTATTTGATCCCCTATCAATCAGCAATATTTGTCTCCCTGCATGAGCTATACGTAAAAAAGCTGGGTGTAAGCCCTACGCAGGGCTTCGCAAGGTCCAGCTTTACAATAAATATATATTTACACCTATTGCACCAACTAAAACTACTATCAGGCGCAACTACGCCCGGAGTAGACGATGCGCATCCACGCTGACACATTCTCCCGCAAAGATAGCTGAGACGACATTCACGCTGCTATTTCTACAACTACTAATATAAAACTGAATTGCTCAAGATATCATAACAAGCAAGAAACCGCGCCATGATTTTGTTGAGTAAACATTTCCTACAAGTCTGCGTTTTTATATATGAAATCTCCCTGCACATTCCAATGACAAATTTCTTCAGACAAACATTAAAAATTAAGGCGACAGGTTAATGAATATAATGCTTCTCTGTATAGACTTACTTTTTTCTAGCTGACTAACGAATTTACGTACAATGAATGTCTTTCCTGAACAGGCTAAATGTGACATTGCTCACATATTTTATTGTTGGTTTTTGTGGCTAAGAATCCACATTTGTTATGCGATCTAGGAAAACCCGTCGGATGTCGCTCTGTGATGTTTTCAGGAAAAATAGGTTGAATGTCAATTTTGTTGTCAAAATTAGGTTTTCATTCAATGATTATTTTATAACATCTTGTCGATCGTCTCTGAAAATATCTTGGCAAAATTCACTTGTTTAGTGCAGTAAAATTGCAATTTATTGCAGCAAGTAGAAATTCTTTCTCTAATGTTAAGAACGTGCTGCGGAGGTGCTATCTCTAAACACCACAAAACATTAACCTGTCAAGATAAACCAGGTAACATATTTAATAAAGGTGTATCAATGCACATCCCACCAGTCCTGTGTAAACTACGGCAAGCAAAGTTGTATTTATTTATTTATTTATTTATTGATTGATAGCGTGAGAAGGCGGAGCGCAAGAGAACAAATGCAGTCGCAAGAAGCTGCTCACTCAAAACAATCTAACTTGCCTCAATCTACTCAATCCTGGTGATGTCAGTACCCTAAACGATGTTATAATGGACTATTTCATATACAGAGATGAAGGATCGGATGATGAAGTTACAAGAGGAGGAGTCTCTTATATAAACAGTGTGTGAACAGTTATGCTGCGCTCGTGTTTCTACATGTAAACTACAACTACAAGGTACATTATTTGTGCTATTTAAACATACAAGATGTGGTCAAAAGTTCAGGAGATTATACCCATTATAAACAACGGAAAACAGACGTTAGTCTGTTTGTGTAATAATTCAGTATAGCACTCCTGACAGCTCTCGAAGTGAAGTAAACCCGTTTTTCTCAAAATTCCATTCCTAAAAATAATAGCCATCAGCCACTTCAGATAGCTATAACTTTTGTTACGTTCAAGCTATGGACAAAATAGCAGTTTTGGAAAGGGCTTGAACCCAGCTTTCATATGGTATCAAAGCCTAAAAGAGGTCATATTTCACCATGTGTTGGATTTTCCCAGATCGCATCACATTTATACTTTGTATATTGTGATAAAATTGACAGAATTTGAATGCTGATACTTTATTTCTGATTAATAGTAACAAAGCACATCTTACTGCAATTACTGGATGCATGCACACTACAAATAATGAATGGACGTTTAAGTTTTTTTAATAATCCCAGATAATATGTAATATTTAAGTGCATATTACATGCTGTACATAAATATATTTGTATTAGGTCAATTACTGAGCACTAATCCTGCTCAAAGACCATAAACATTACAGTTCACGTCTGCAGTAATAATTCATTATGGAGGAGAAGGAATGCAACCTATGACCCCCAAGAACACCGTCCCCACCATCAAACATGGAGGTGGAAACATTATGCTTTTGGGTTGTCTTTCTGCTTTTGGGACAGGACAACAGCACTGCATCAAAGGGACGATGGACGGGGCCATGTACCGTCAAATCTTGGGTGAGAACCTTCTTCCCTCAGCCAGGGCACTGAAAATGGGTTGTGGATTGCCAACAAGAGTTTTGCTCATTAAAATGCAAATCAATTTATAACTTTTTTAAATGTGTTTTTGTGTGATTCTATGGGGTAACCAAAATATCCTAACAACTCTGCTTTTGTTCTTATTTATTTTCATTTTTAGTTTAGTGAATTTAATTCTGATTTAAAAAGCATCAGACTGAAATGTGATTTTAACCCTTTTTTGCACATTACATATAGGCTTACATGATATCTAGGGCTGTCAGTCAAGTTTTTAATCTAATTATTACATGATGTTTTGATTAATTAATCTAATTAATTGCAAAATAAATTTGAATGAAAATACCCACAAAAGATTATTTAAAACTATTTTTGTGTTCAACAGGAAAGTATCAAGTAGACATTAAAAATTGTAGCTTTAGAAAGACATATTATATTTAATTCAACATAAAAAATTATTAGACAAACATTTAGGCTGCAACGACCTAACATAATCTATGGTAGGCCTACATAAAAGAAGATAATTTGAGAAACATCTCAGTATTGTTTGTTCATACATTGTTTGTAACAAAGCTGTTTTGACTACCAATGACTTTCAGTCTTCAAAATACCTTCTTTTATGTTCCATAATCTCCTTTGTTCGTGACATGATTCTCTTCCACACATGATCAGACTTTGATAGATCCCTGTTCTTTGAATTCTGAAAACACATATGCAGAGATGGACTTTTTTTTTTTTTATTTACTTCACCTTTAAATGAACTGCTAATCCAAGAGATCCACATACTTCTGCAATGCACAGATATGTAACACTGGATCATTTTTCTCAATAAATAAATGACAAAGAAAATATTTTTCTCTCACTTGTTGGATTGGGTTCTCATCGTCTGCTTTCAGGATTTAAATAAAAATCTGATGAAGTTTCGGGTCATATTAATGCAGAAATATAGAAAATTGTAAAGGGTTCACAAACTTTCAAGCGACACTGTATATTAAATTAAATACAGATCGTTTTTTGTGGTATTTTTTAAAAATAACACAAAATAGCAGCTCATCACCGGCTTAGATTTCAGCAACACAGACACAAAACTTAGAACTATTTTGATGAAAAGTGATTACAGAGAACGGTTAAAAACACATTTTTATTTCTAAAATGTTTGTTATTTAAATGTATGCAATATTGTAAACTATGCTGTATTGACCCAAACAAATTAAACGTTTGTCAATAGGTGTTCTTGCCTAAATATTTATATTTTATTGCGGTTGCCTCGTTCATTTTGCTTAACGAGATTAAAGATCAAAGTCAAAAAAATTGATCAAAAAATAATAATAATAATAAAAAATAAAAATAAAGATCAAAGTCAAAGCTGGAATACACTACACCACGTTTAAAATGATCCGAACCTCCTACCACTAATACTATTTTATACAAACGTTCATTCTTCCTTTTATTACAAGGCTACTTGACCTTGAAATAATGAATTAGCCTACTACTTTATCTTACCTGTAGAGACCGCGAAGACGAGACTAACATGGCTGTGTAGAAATCTCTTTTCCGGGTCATAGCGTTGACACGGACGATAAGAACATAATGGCCTTTGAAAACCTGGGATACGTATAGTAAAGAGAAAACTATTTTCCCGCCAATTGCACTTAGCAGCACAACAGCAATAGTGTTTCTCAAGTTAAAGGTAAGTTCTTAAATTACCTCAGGTTGTCCAAAAGTCTCATAAAGCCGGTCCACACGCCCAATCCCTGCATTTTAATTTCAACCTACTTTAAGTAAGGTTACCTACACAGAACATCATCGTTGACCTTGTAAAAACATTTACAGCCAATCACAATCCACCTTTTAGGAGCTCTTACATTTAAAGCAACAGACTACATAACTGCACAATCAAAATAAAAAGTACGTTTTTCTCTCAGATGCTAATATAGATTTTTTTTTTTTTTGGGGTGTGTAATGCCAGATGTGCACACAAAACAACACCACCACATTAGCTCACTCATGTTTTAATTACTTCAGTCAAGAACGGCACCAGAACACAGAGAGCAGTGCTTCTTTTTAATATTCAATTACAGCACTTTAAAAGAACTCAATTCCAAACTGTACTTGTATTTACAGAATCGCAGAGCTAACGTGCCATTTTATAGCACAGACCGAATATGCGCCAATAAACCCAGTAATCCACAACATTTTGCTAAAACAAAGTCATAAAAATATATACACAATACAAAAATACAAAATATTTACAAAGGTGCACAATTCTGAGCAACAAACACTTTGGCGGCACACAGGTTTATAACTTTTTTCTTGCTGCGATATTTTTAAGGCACAATAGCCAGAGCATTAGCCAGCATCTGAATGGCACGAAGAGGATCCACGATGTCCTTCAGTTTGTCACGCCGAAGAACCCAGTCTGGAGCAAACCTGAGAGAAATCAGAAGGTTGGTGGGATTAGTGTTTTCATTACAATGATGTAGTATCTATGACAAGACATTTTATAGATAGATAATTGCATACCTGGCCACTGGTTTTGATTTTCGAGGGGTGGCTTGGAGGAGGAAACTTCCATTGAGAGAGGTGTTCATTTTCTGTTTGACTTTGTTTCTCTCAGCATCCATCTTGTACTTTCGAAGCGTGAGTCGGTAGATGCTGCGAATGCGATCCGAAACCTTTGAAAGCTTTCGAACCTCCTGTTTCAAAAGGACATTTAAACAATGAATTGCTTTCATGACATTAAAACTGCTAAAGTCAGGTAAAGGAATGCTACAGGTTCAATACAAGTGTCGTTATCACTTTTATCGAACCTAGTTGCTTGAAAGAAACACCCACCATTGCTCTCCTTTCATCCTGGACCAAGAGGACCAAGAGAAAACAAGCCTTGGTAAAGATGCTGCCTCCCTTGTCTGCAACCTTATCTCCAGCCTTCTCCCGGTAGATCTGCAGAAGATCCAGGAGGGTTTCTACAGAGTTGTCCACATCATAAACTGCATCAATAGTTTGGTTGTACTGAAAAATATATTGAAGAAAGCAAAAATCAGCATTGTTATATGCAATTAATTAATCAGCATACAAAGTGATTTTTTTGTGACCAGCAACCCTTATTTCTTAATTATGAGGCAACATACTTTTGATAAGTTGAGAAGAACTTGGATGGATAATGTGATGATTTCCATTGAAGGCACGCTTCTGTTGCAGCTCCTTATTAAAGTGAAGATGGTATGTGTTGCTCCACTTTCAACAAGACGTTCACAGCACTCTGGTGAAAGTCTGGTGGCAGTTTCTTTAAAACCATGACAAAAAGATAACATTAGCTATCATTTTATGAAACAGACAAAGTCTTAACTATAAAAACAAGGTCTTACCCAAATGCTTCAAGGCTGCAAGAATGTAAGCATAATTTTGAAGTCCAAGCAGGTAGCTTAGCGCTGTTGTGGTCTTGTTACACAACTTGTCCTCTTCCTTCACTCTTCGATTTACTTCCCTGAGACGGCACCTCATGGAAATGACTTTGCTGGTGTCATGACGTTTTCTTGAACAATGACCCCTCCAGAGTGCCTTAAAACAATTAATCCCATTAGACAAATTCTAATAAAGCTGTTCACCCAAATTTGAAAACACTTTCAAAACTTACATACTTAACATACGATCTCTTGTGGTCTAAATAAGTAAAAAAAAAAAAAAAAAAAGGTAATTGCTAAATATTAAGTGCATAACTAAGGCTTTTACATTAAGTACCTGTTTTTGCTCCATTTTGTCAATGAAAATACATTCAAACAAAGCCACAGCCTATGGAGGGATCAAAAAGCACTTGGATTTCATAAAAAATAAAAAAAAAATCTTAAAATTGTGTTTCGAAGATGAAAGGTCTTGGCCGTTTGGAACAACATTAAGCCGAGTAATTAAAGGGATAGTTCACTTTGAAATTAAATTTTGATGTGTTTTAGCTTACCCCAAGGGCATCCAAGATGTAGGTGTCTTTGTTTTCCCAGTAGTTTCAATTTTGATATTTTTAGGTCCAATTTTTGTCTGTCAGTCATATAATGCATGCCTATGGTCACCTCAAAGAAAATGCACAGATTCAAATTAAATAGTCCAAATTAAACAATTCCCCTTCGTAAGTACACATTGATGGCCTAAGACACGAAACGAGCGGTTTGTGTGAGAAAACGAACAGTATTTATATCGTTTTTTTACCTATTGTACACCACCACGTCCAAGTTATCTGAGGGCACGCACTTCCTGGTGTGTGGCCGCGTTCTGGCTTATTGATTTATTAATTGAACAGAGAACACAGAACAGAGATTGTAGGTAAGACGGCTAACAGAAATGGTACTAGTTTGCGCTTATCCGGGATGTTTAAACCGTCGAAAAAGAAAAGAATTGCGTATGCTCGCGAGAGATCACTAAATCAATAAGCCAGAACTCGGCCACACACCAGGAAGCGCGCGCCCTCAGATAATTTGGACGTGGTGGTGTACAAGAGGTAAAAAAATTATATAAATACTGTTAGTTTTCTCACACAAACCGCTCGTTTCGTGTCTTAGGCCATCAATGTGTACTTACGATGGGGAATTGTTTAATTTGAATCTGTGCATTTTCTTTGATGAGGTGACCATAGGCATGCATTATATGACTGACAGACAAGAACGGTTGGACCTAAAAATATCAAAATTGAAACTACTGCGAAAACAAAGACACCTACATCTTGGATGCCCTTGGGGTAAGCTAAAACATATCAAAATTTAATTTCAAAGTGAACCATCCTTTTAAATGACAATTTTTATTTTGGGGTGAACCCTGTAAGTCAGTTCTTGTTTAAGAAAAGTGCATTTAAGACAACATACCTGTGCCTTTATTATTCCACATTGTAGCTTTTCCTTGCGGCGCCTCAGAAGGAGTTTCCTAACTCCATGCTGAATAGTAGTGGCAGCTTTGTTGCGACGATGTAACCAAGTTCTCACTGCCCTCTGGGTCTTGATGATGTCGTCTCTGTCTTTAAGGTATCCCTTTCTCTGAAGCTTTGCCCTAAAACATTGCTAGAAAAGTGGGGCAAAGAAAGAGAAATACTGAAATACTTTTTTTTAATAAAGGGGGTAATTCAATAGTGGCAATATGGGGTTTTATTAAAAGTTAGCTCTATATGCACTAACAAGATTATTTTGTGTATGAAATGGGTGCTACATGACTAGAGAAAAGAGAAAAATCACTGGGGTGAAAACTTCAACAAACTTCAAAAACAAAAACATGCAATTCCATCTATGGAACTGAGAAGTTATTTTCTTTTGATAATTAAACGTACCTGGATGTATAGGACTGATGAGATCTTCTTCTTGGCGGATTTAAGAGCCCAGTGCGCTCGCACAGCTCTCTGAATCCTTATCGCACAGAGATGATGGTACACAGCAGCTGTGAAACGGTGGCGCCTTGCAGCACAAACCATTTCTTTTACCTATAAAAGGTAGCAGGTTAATGAATTAAAACATTATTAACTTAGCACATTCAGTCCCCTCCGTTTACTAAAGAATCCTGAATGGTTGCTGAACTATAAATTAAATAGTCAATTACTTATGCACAGCTTCAGGATTAACATTACTCATATATATTAAAACAACTTGCCTGTTGTCTTGCAAGCCAACCACGCCACAAAGCCTGAAGATAGACAGTGGCATTGTGCCGTCTTCTTCGATTTTCTTCTTTAATTCTGGCCAGCCGTAAGACTTGGAAATGGCGCTGTAGAATTATGGCAGCATCTCTTTGTTGGTGATAACAACGTCTTTGGCTAAAGCCTCTGAAAGCTGACTGTATCTTCACAGCAGCTCTTATTTGCTGTGAAACAATAGACTGAAGGTTAAAAAAAAATTTGCTAAACTTTTGTGTCAAAATACATTTGAGATTAATAATATTTCTGCAGCTTCAGCGGTTCTTTGGAAGTCAAAGCAAACGTTTCACATACACACTAACAGGGCAACTGGCCCAATTACTACAACAAGGCCTAACAGACCAAAATAAATATTCGGCAACAAAAACAAAATTACACAGGATAATGTCAACAATCCCAAAATAAAAGAATGGACTTTGATGACAGTTTCCCTGAAAAGTTTTTATCTGCAAATCCAAACTTTACTTAGACACTGTGTATTTACTAAGCAACGTCATCCTTGCACAAAGTCTATTTTGCTTACCGGAATTTATACAAACTGGTGACAAAACAGTGTGACATTTCAAAGCAAAGTCCACCAACATTTAAAGGTGTGCTCAATCTTTTTTTTCTTCTTACTAAAAAGTGTCACCTCATGATAACTTAAACAGCCAAATACCACTATTACTACCAACTATTATCTCAGTAATCTTATATTATTAAATACTTTCATTTATGGGATATGCTCAATGAATGTGTCAATGCTTGTGTGTAATGCTGTTTCCACACAACTAAGTGTCAGTGTAAGTCAAACACGACCACCGTGATCAAGCACAACAGACAACAATTACTGAGTGCACCATTGAGGACAAAATATATAAGCAAATCCTATACTAAATGTTGATTTCCTCAAAAAGAACAAGTACCTTCTGAATGGAATCTCTCACTCTTTGACCTCTCCATAACGCCTGGATGCATATAACAGACTTTCTAATCCTTAGGAAGTCAGAATGCTGTTTTCTGGCAATCAGTGTTTCCCTCCATCTTTTCTGAATGACTCTGACACTGTTCAGGACTGCTAGAAATCTTTGAAGAGAGGAAAAATGATCAATTTGTGATTTCTTGTGAGACAATTTCATAGCAAAAGAGAATAAAATATCCTTTATTTGTTACCTTGAACGCTGGCGTCTTGTCTGAATACACCGACTAATGGTTGCAACAGCAGCTCGTTTTAAAATGTAGTTTCGTCTAGCTACGCGTCCTCGGAACCAGGCCTGAATTTTTTGCGCAGCCTGTGCTCGCAAAGCATGTTGTCTTGTTCGATAAGCCCTGAATGCTGTCTGAGGTAAACCAGAGACAAACCAAACATTAAAATCAAATATACACACTTAAATCCAAAATCTCAAAAGTTCGTAGTTATAAAGACTTGTATAGCTTAATAGAACTTTACTGAAATACATGGTGAAAAACCCATGAAAGATTTACGTTATTTAAAAAAAAAATCCATATCGTTTTATACATGTTTTGGACATTATTTCAATTACGTGAAACAGTTGCACTTGATGAGCTACTGGCACTACCTGTTGCTATTTTTACCGCAACACAACTCTGAAAATAAAACACTAATACAGGGCCACATTGTGCAACTTTTTTAATTTTCAGTTGAAATGCAACAGGAGTAACGACACAAGTCTTCACTGCTTTCCTAGCGATAAGAAGAGTAGAAAAGAATGGGAAGACCCTAAAGACCCACGTCTTTGTTTTCTCCACGTTAGCCCTGATGCCTTTGAGGCTTCTAGTAGACCACAAGTATTGAAAGAACTTACAAACGGCAGAGACGAGAAATGCTAGATACCATCCTGACAGGATGTAAACATGCCAACACTTGTCATAACGCCACAGCCACTGAAGAAGTTTCTCAGAACAAATTTGACTCAATATTCAGGGGCGCTTAGACTTCTTTGCGGTGAAAAATCTATGGCATGGCATTTCGTTTAAACCTACGATGTGGTCAACATACGTTTATTTTATTTTCTGAGTTCTGTTGCAGTAAAAATAGTAGCTCACAGAGTGCAACCATTTTACGTCATTGAAATAATGGTGCCCCGTAGTCCAAAATATGTACATATCTTTTTTTGTTTTCTACTACGCATTTCATTAAGAGACACTATTTACATTATATTAAGCCATACAAGTCTTAATACCCAGGTTCCCTTCAAATAGACAAAAAGCATGATTTTTGCAGTAACAGTAGCTAGTGGTTCAGTTGTTACATGCTTACTTGTATCACAACAGCTGACTTTCGCAGTTGAAGAAACTGTGCACGCTCTCTTTGGCAGAGACGGAAAGCTCTGTAATGGTTCTGTATAACCAAAGCAGACTCCTTGAGTTGCTGAAACCTGCGCCTCTCAATCATCCCTCGATGATGTGCCTGTTTGAGGGTAAAAAAAAAAAAAAAAAAAAAAATTTTTGCCTTCCCATTTAAGCCTAGTCACTTATGAATTTCCAAGACAAGACTACAAGTACAGAGAATTACATACCTGAATTGTGATGGCACTTGCACGCAATCTCTGAAATCTTCTGTACTCAATGTGTCCACGCACTCTGGCCTGAAGTATCTTAATGTTCTGGAGTGTCTTCAGATAACTGCTCCTCTGCTCCACTGTTGCCCTATGAGCTCTGTAATGCTTTTGGAGAGTAACAGTCGCTCCCTGCAATCTGCGGTATCTTCTCTGGGCCACAAACATTCTACAATGAGCTTGCAGCTTCAGAACACTTGAGCGGAGTGTCACGTAGTGCTTGCGGTGTACCTGCATGCGCATCACAGACTGAATCTTGATTGCAGCCCGCCATCTTTTTGCAAGCCTCCTTGCTAGCATTCCACGCAAGGCAGATTGCAAGGTAAGTGTAGCTTTCTTAAGAGCAACAAAACTATTCCGATCTTTCTGGACCAGTTTAAGTGATCTGTACCACTTTTGGATGAGAGCTGCGCTTGCTTGCGTCCTAGCGTGCTGAACTCTGGCACAATGGCCTCTGTACGCAGACTGAATTGCAATTGCTGCAGCCTTTTCTCTTAAGAAACGCTGTCGTTGGATTGTCATCCTTACGTAGGACTGGATGGCTCTTGCAGCCTTGGTCCTTCTGGCTAATTCTCTCCCCTTCATCCCTCTGAAGGACTTCTGCAAGCATACAGTGGCATTTTTCACCTGCTGGTATTCACGCATCTGCTTGTCTCGAAGTTTCAAAGCTCTAAATCTCTGTTGAAGAACCCTAGCAGCCCAGCGCTGTTGCTTAAATGCTGACCTTTGTTGGTACATCCGAAAGGCAGATTGTATGATGATGGACGCTTCTTGTTTTTTCGCCAGTTGTCTCCTTAGAGAATGTCCTCGAAATGTTGCTTGAATGACAATGGCGGACTCTCTTAAACGTAGGTAGTTCTCCCGATCTGCTTTAGTCTGGATGTATGACCTATAATAGCTCTGGATTATGATAGCCGACAACCTCATGGCTTTGTACTTGACCATCTCCTTGTGTCTCCTAAAACAAGACTGAATCAAGACAGCTGCTTGACGCTGTCGTAGTAGTTTCTTTCTAACTTTAAGACCTCTATAGCATGCTTGAAGAATAAGTGCACTTTGGCACATTTTAAGAAAATGCTTTCTCTGCTGTTTCGCTGCATTTGTGGCACGGTACCTTTGCTGAATAACAATGGCAGCGTATTTCATGGCTAAATACCGTTTATGAGCACTGTACGCTCTGAAAGTGGCCTGAACCACGGTTGCAGCCAAATGCATTTGCTTCAAATTCTGTCTGGACTTCATGCCACGAAAGGCTGCTTGCAGAATCAAGGCGGCACTCTTCTGTTCCTGCAGTGCTGCCATCTCCCGTCTCATAATATTGTTAGCTCTGAAACGTTGCTGAACAGTACAGACTGCCCACCGAAGTTTATGGAAGCGCAACTTGAGGATGTGCTTTCTCACATGGGACTGAATGATTGTTGCAGCTTCATGCTGTCTTTGAATCTGTCGCCGGACCTGCATTCCTCTGAAAGTTGCCTGGATTGCAACAACAGCTCGCCGTTTGGCAAAATAATCTCTCCGATCGCGCCTTGCTACCAAAATGGATCGATAGCGTCGTTGACAGAATTGAACAGCAGCTCTGATGGACAAAAAGCACTTTCTTTGTTTGTAGGCAAGGTACTTCCGTTGAATGACTGTGGCTGCAAAATTCATTTTAGCAATGTCACGGCGTGTACGGTTTCCTCTGTAAATTGCCTGAATTGCAGTCACACTACGCCGTAGCTTCAAAAAGTTCTCTCTTGCCTCTTTTCTCAGTAGATGGCACCTATATTGCCGCTGTATGACCAACACAGCCAGCTTCATTGCTTGGAATCGCACTCTAGTTCTGTACATTTTGTACATCGCCTGAATCACAGTGGCCCCTTTATTCCGTTTATCAATTTCTTTTCTTACTCTCACCCCTCGGTACGTAGACTGCAAAGTGATGGCGGCTGCTCTCAAAGAGCAATATCTTTTACGTTGTTTCCTTGCACTTACAATTGCTCTGTACTGTTGCTGAATACAGACAGTGGCATTTCTGAGAGTAAGGTAATCACAACGCGCCTTGTACGCTCTGTATGTCTTCTGGATCATTTTTGCAGATTTGTGCCTTTCTGCAATTTGCTTTCGTACCATCATTCCACGGAAAGCTGACTGAATACATATAGTGGCTGTCTTTATGGCAACATATTGCTTCATGACAGCATTTTTAGTCATCATTGCCCTGAATCGCTGCTGTAAAACTGATGCGGCCCACTGTTGTCTCTGGTACTTTTTGAGTTGGGAATGTCCACGGAAATGTGCCTGAATCACCGTAGCAGCTTGGTGAGATTTTCTTAAATAGTTGCGTGCTTTCATTCCCCTGAATGCTGACTGGATACATATGGTGGCTGTTTTTATGGCTGCATATTGCTTCATGACAGCATTTTTAGTCATTATTGCCCTATATCGCTGCTGTAAAACTGATGCAGCCCACTGTTGTCTCTGGTACTTCTTAACTTGGGAATGTCCACGGAAATGTGCCTGAATCACTGTTGCAGCTTGGTGAGATTTTCTTAAACAGTTGCGTGCTTTCATTCCCCTGAATGCTGACTGGATACATACGGCGGCTATTTTTATGGCTGCATATTGCTTCATGACAGCATTTTTAGTCATCATTGCCCTGAATCGCTGCTGTAAAACTGATGCGGCCCACTGTTGTCTCTGGTACTTTTTGAGTTGGGAATGTCCACGGAAATGTGCCTGAATCACTGTAGCAGCTTGGTGAGATTTTCTTAAATAGTTGCGTGCTTTCATTCCCCTGAATGCTGACTGGATACATATGGTGGCTGTTTTTATGGCTGCATATTGCTTCATGACAGCATTTTTAGTCATTATTGCCCTATATCGCTGCTGTAAAACTGATGCGGCCCACTGTTGTCTCTGGTACTTTTTGAGTTGGGAATGTCCACGGAAATGTGCCTGAATCACTGTAGCAGCTTGGTGAGATTTTCTTAAATAGTTGCGAACTTTCATTCCCCTGAATGCTGACTGAATAACTATAGCGGCATGTTTGATTTGCAAGTAAGTAGCTTGCATGCATTTGCCAACTCTGTAGGCTTTGTAACGCTGCTGTATGATGATAGCTGCGCACTTGGCAGCAAGGAAGGCAGTGTGTACCTTATGCATTCGGAATTGAGCTTGAATGATAGTAGCAGCTTGATGCTCTCGTTTTAGATTTTCCCTCACTTTGGAACCACGATATATGGCCTGTAGATTTATAACTGCCTGCCTCAAATGGACGTAATGGCTTCTTTCCAACCGTCCAAGTGCGAAAGCCCGATGACGTTGCTGAATGACAACAGCAGCACGTTTTAGAGTCAAAAACCTCTGATGCCATCTATGTGCTCTTAACACAGACTGAATCAAAGTTGCTGCTTTGTTTTTCTTTTGCAGTTCTCGCCTTGCTCTCTTGCCACGATAAGCACTCTGTAGCACAATGGTCGCTCTTTTAAGTTCAGTGAATTCCGTGTACACTTTCTGTCCCTCTCTGAAGGCTCTGTATTGTCTTTGAATGACTACAGCAGCCCGTTTCATTTCCAAAAATCGTGTCCGTGCCGCATATCTACGGTAATTTGACTGAATGACTCCAGCAAATCTGTGGAGTTGACTGATCCTCCTCCTCTCAGCTTGTCCTCGCCAAATAGCTTGAATGGTCACTGAAGCAAGTTTAAGAGATATATACTCTTGTCGTAACTTGTCTCCAAGTACTTTAGCTCTGAATCTCTGTTGCAGAACAATGGCCGATCTTTTTAAAGATAAATACTGCCTTTGAGCCATAAACCGCCTGAAAGCAGTTTGAATAAGAAGTGCAGCTAGGTGGCACCGAGCCACAGAACGTCGGACCTTCCAGCCACGGAAAGCTGCTTGCAGAGTGAGAACTGCCGATTTAATCTTAAAATATTTCTTCTGTTCTGCTTTCCTTAGCATGCAGGCTCGAAACCACCTCTGAATCAAGACTGCATTCTGCTTCATTTTAGATATGCGTTGTCTGACGAGGTAGGCCCTGAATGCACTCTGAATGACAATTGAGGCATCACGCCTTTTCTTTAAAGTCTGAAACTTGCATCTTTGAAGGTGACCTCTAAACCATGCTTGAACACAAATGGCTTTCCTTTTTATATCCAGGTATTGGGTTTTACAACACTGCATTCTGTACCATGCCTGAATGCGCAAGGCTGCAGCATTTTTTTCCAGCATTTTTTTTGCATGCCACTTGCGGAAAACAGCTTGGATCACAGAGGCGGCATGGTTTTTCTTTAGGAGACTTTGAATCCTCCAAGCTTTGTATGTTCTCTACGAGAGGACAAGAAAACTCAAATGAATACAGGTGTGTCCATAACTGTCCCATTAACTAACTTCTAAAATATGAAAAAATTATATTACAAGCACAGCAGTACTGCACATTTTCTTCATTCTGAACATACCTGTATTACAGTTGCTGCTGCATTTTGAAGAGCAAACTGTTTCTCTTTTTTCAGCACTCTCAACTTTTCCCGTGCAACGTATCCTCTCCAGAATGCCTGGATCATGATGGCTGCCTTATTCTGTCGGATCATTCTTCTTCTCAAGATGAACTTCCGCACAAGTGCTTGGATTTTAGTGGCAGCCAGGTTCTTTTGCTGTGCATGTAGAGCATATTCGATATAAGGCAAAAAAAATTCTAAACAAAGCAAGTTTCTAAGCATCTTAAAGTAGATCCTTACCTGAATAAGCTCAATGTCCTTCTGTAGCTTGTATCTCCGCCAGGCGCCCTGGATGACCCGGGCTGCTCTAGTTTCATTGTGGAGATCCAAAAGACGGGCACAGAGGAAGGAAAGGTAGCATGTGACAACCTGTATTTAAAAAATATAAAAATAGTAAGTCACAATTTATCAATAAGCATTAGGCCTGCTCGAGTTCGGCAAAAAATCGTAAATCACAATTATTTTGGTTAATATTGTAATCATGATTATGAGTGGGTACGGAATATATAGGCTATTTAATTATTTCAGCCCATTTTTTGCACCGGCAAAAATAAACAACAATAAATGTGTCGGGGGGGAAATAGTAAGGAGATATTTGAATTATGTATAAGCTAGTGTATTCTGAGTCAGTGTCGCAAAGATCCCGACTCGCAATCTCTTTGACGCGCCTTAAATGCTAAATCTTTACATAATGAAAGTTTTTGTTTTCGATTTGTTTTATTTCGTTAAGTAATAACCTAAAGCTTTCTATACATGCACTTATGTCTGAAAAAAAAAAAAAAGTGATCGTGCTGGCGCCTTTATGTCCTGTAAAGCTGCTTTAGCATTCACTCTCTGCACAAACGATTGGATATGCGCCTAATAGTGCACATTTATCTAGGTTTGACGTTTAAATCAACAGTGTTTTATTTTATATCTATAGATTTTATTGTAGGTTGTGATGATTTGAGAAGGCACATTGATCATACACAGACTATGAACAGTCTTCTGCTGGCTGTGGTTTGTTACTTAATAAATGAAAACTTATATTTAACAAACAAAAAATAAATCCTCCCAAAAATTTTCAAAATTAACTTAAAAAAGCTAAACGAAGTCTAATCGCATTGCCATTACATACAAAACGTTACTATTTTAATAGCTACTAAACGTTCATTTTACTTGTCTGTGCTCTGTTCCGTCTCTGAGCGCATACACAGAACAGCTCAAATTCTCTTTCGTGCTTTTAAAAACACAACATCAAATAGACATTAATAAATCAAGCATGTCCCATTTTATGCAAGTCATGTTACATGATTTTACTGATTTGCATGTGCAATTGGGCTTTTATGAAGGAGCAAAAGCACACCAAAGGAGACGGAATAGGGAGCAATAATCGTTTTGTCTTGATTATTCCATTTTCATAATCGTTTAAAGCTGAAATCGAAATTAATTTGATTAACTGCACAGCCCTAATAAGCATTAAATAAACATTCATTTGAAAAGTATTTCTACACAACCATGACATTTTCTCAACAAGCATGTCTTGCTTCTAACCCAAAATGCAGAAGGAGACTACAATCATTTTTACCTTTTCATTTGGGATAGTGTTAGACATATCCTCGGGATTTATCATAGCAGGCACCCCTCCAAGATAAGACACTGCAGTGTTCACCAGTTGAAAGTTACTTCTTTCATTCTCAAGTAGCTCTCTGAAGTCCACCGATGGGGATTCTGAACCCAAGGCAAAAGAGCAAACATTTGAGTCATTTACATTGTTAAAAATGTACAAATGACCACATTATTATGAGAATCATTCTAACTGTCATTTACTCCATTAGTACCAGTTTGTATTGTGGGCAAGTTTTCAAAAGAGCAGTCCGAGTCACTCGAGGAATTATTGAGCTCTACTCTGCCACGATGGCCACATTCAATGGTCTGCGTTGTTTTCTGTTGAATCCCCTTGGCAGGGAGATGACCAGGATGGTAATGATGAATGAGGTAGCACAGGATACGACCATCTGAGAATGACACTGTGAAGTTTTCAGCCTAGAAAAATAATGGAGAATTATTGTTAAAAAAAAAAAAAGTATTGATTGGGATTGTTAATCCAAAATGAAAAATTACCCCATCATTTAGCAGAAGCTAGAGATTACAGCTTACTACCTTTCTTATACAAACACATTGATCCACTTCAGAAGGCCTTTATTAACCCCTGAAGCCGTGTGGACTACTTTTTATGATGGATGAATGGGTAGATGCAGTTTTTAGGACTTTAAAATTTCAACAGCCATTCACTGCCATTATAGACCTTGGCCGGGGCATTTTTAATATAACTTTGATTGTATTTGTCTAAAAGAAGAAAGTCATGTACACCTAGAATGGCTTGAGGGTGAGTACATAATGGGGTAATTTTCATTTTTGGATGAACTACACCTTTAATCATACATTTGGATCAACAATCCTGTATTGACTGAATAAATGAGCAAACTATTTCTTAATGTGACTCACCTTTAAACTGTAGAACTCACAAACAGCGTTGACCCAGTCCATAAGCAGCGTCACTTTTTGGCTGGGATGTTCAAATGCTCGTCTCGCTTTCATCCTTGACACTACAGCACCACTGTTAGCCATTAATGAGGCCAGCTTCTGTTTTGTCCTCCACGTTTTCCTGAGGAAACTTATTTCTTCTTTGAGCTGATTCTCATCAAGTAGCACTTCCACCTATGAAGGAAAAAGTATGCAAGGTCAATAATTTACCTAAAACAGTCATGCATACAATATCAGAAAATATAAAATATGCAGTCATACAAATGATTTATCCAAAAAAGGGGACTGGAAAATGTTACCTGGAAGGCAAATATGATCTTCCACAGGAGGTTAAGGGTCTTCTCCCTGTGTCCATCCACAATGTCTCTGGAGTCAATGTTCGCTCCTTCAAGATAATGAAGGCCAATTCAGAGAGAGTTTTTTTTTTTTACCAAATTATAAAAGACATTACTAGCTATTTACTGTCATGAAACTCACCATGCTCATCTTTAAGGTCAACACCTTTGTCTTTTAGAACCTGTAGCGCGACATCAACATTGTGCACTTTCTGCAGGCGACTAATAGCGGGTATCCGCAACTTTCTAGACAAAGTCCAGTCCAAAGTGAAGAGCTCCATGACCCGTCTGAAGATGAATATAGAAACATGTAGTGAATAATTTAGAGGGTTTCTAAATGTCAAGTCTATTGATTATTGACTTAGGTAACAACCAGTGTTGGGGAAAAGTTACTTTTAAAAGTAATGCAGTACAATATTGCGTTACTCCCTGAAAAAGTAACTAATTATGTTACCTAGTTACATTTTTATGGAAAGTAATGTTACATTACTTTTGGATTACCTTTTAAATCTGGGCAGGGCTTGCTTGTTTGTTTTTAATATAAAAAAAAAAAAAAAGTTTGATTCTTAGCAAATGTAAAAGCCCTTTCACACCAAAATGAAATGAATAAGGCTTAGGCTAAAGGAAAATTAAATTCATGTCTGTACAGTAGAACTGTAGGAAAAGAAAGTTCAACACTCTACAGCAATGAGAAAAAAAAAAACAAACAAAACAAAAAAAACAAATGTTTGTTAATATAAAGTAAGTCTTGATCATTAAGTATGTAATTAATCTCCCAATGGGGTAAACAAAATAATCTTGTTTTCTGTTTGAAATAAGATTTTTTGCTGCTTACCCCATTGGCAGATTATTTTGCTTGTTCTAAGCAAAAACTCACTTAAATTTGAGTTGTTTTTCTGAAAACAAGAAAATAATTATTTACTCGTTTAAAAAATCCTCCTTGATTTAAGATTTTTTTGATTGGAAACAATACAAAAAAAAAATCTAAGTAAAAAAAGTATTTTTGCGGTGTACGGTTGATTTGGATCAACAAATGTCAGCAGCAAAGTCATTGGTTAATAAAATGGGATTAAACTGGTGTTACTTTTTTGAAAAAGTAACTCAGATATTTTCTTGGAAATGAAAAAGTAATGCATCACTTTACTAGTTACTTGAAAAAAGTAATATTATTACATAACTTGCGTTACTTGTAATGCGTTATCCCCAACACTGGTAACAACAGATATAAAATTTTATTATAATACATAAACAAACATGCAAAAAATAAAAATGTTTAAATCAAACATACACCAAACGAATTCCACATCTCAAGTCAACAGCAAGATTCTTCACGGCAAAGTTGAATTCATCCAGCGGAGTCTGTACATGGGACACTGCAAGACCCAAGTGGCTGAGATGCCGCGACAAAATGCCTTCTCCACTGAGGAAGTCCCGAGAGAACGCCAGTAGCAGATCTTTGCTTGACTGTAGGGAAAAGATAAATAAAAGATAATTTAAAAAAAAAAAAAACAGTGTACTGTTGTGAAATTCCTTATTGTGTTTTAACCGCCTGTATGCTACCTTTTTTTCCCCTGTTTAATATATACACAAACACACACACCTTAAATTCAGCATCCATGCAGAACAAACAGGGATCATGTTCGATCAGTCTGGACTCTTTGGCTTTATCCAGAAAGCAGACCAGCAGGATTAGTTTTTTTAGAGTGAAGCGAGAGAGCGCCTCCTCGTGGCCTATTGATTGAAAGAAAAAAATAAAAAAAGAATCTGTTATAACAGACACATTGTTTGCAAAAGTAATAAAGACTATGTATAGTTTGCAAAAAATAAAAAAAACACAATAAATTCTATTACCATCTCTGTACAAATGAGGAACTTTAGAGTGTCTGAACTCAGCGGCTATGTCTGGGTTCCATAGCAGACGTCCAAGAATAAACATGGCCAGTCCCATGACATCATTGTTGCCTTCCAGTGGTATTAGCTCTCCAAAGATTGTCTGAAAAATAAAATAAAATAATGGGTTAATATTAAACAATTTTCATTAAACAGATAAATGAACAATATACTTTTACAAAGAATAGTAAATACCTCAAGTCCGATTCGCAACCAAAGTGGATTGTACGATATCAGCCAGTTAAGAACTTTCTGACGTTCACCTGAGAAACAGAAAAGGTCATAAAATTAGTCATGACATTTATGGTGTTACAAAAGATTTCTCTCCATTTATCAAAAAACAACTCGTGGATTCCACAGAAATATTAATCAACACAACTGTTTTCAACATTGATAATAAAATACTAGGGATGCACAATATTCGGAATCGGACGATAATGGCTTTAAATGTAAATATCGGCATCAGCTCTGTATTAGGTTTTTTTCAATAATAAATGTTTTTTGAGCAGCAAATCAGAATATTAGAATGATTTCTGAAGGGTCATGTGACTGGAGTAATGATGCTAAAAATTCAGCTTTGAAATCACAGGGACAAACTAAAAATGTTTAGGTTATTGTAAATAAAAACTACTTTCAAATTTGAATGTTTTTGCTGTATTTCAGATAAAAAAAATGCAGGCTTGGTGAGCAGAAGAGGCTTCTTTAAAAAAAAAAAACAACATTAAAAATCTGTTGAATAGTAGTGTATATTAAAGTAAAAAAAAAAAAAAAAAAGTGACATTTCACAAAATGACACTGTATTTTTGATTAAATAAATGCACTTTCTGAACATAAGAAACTTTTTCAAAACCATTACAACAATCAATCAGATGTGCAAAGCATAATTCACAATAACAAAACATATTTCTCATACCTATGTCCTTCCAGAGATGTCTGTCCTTTCGCACAAGGAGCCTCTTGGCTTCTACTTCCAGCTCCAGTCTCTGAATGGCCTTAACCATGGTTTCTGACGTAAAAAGCTTGCAAGCTGCTCGCCGAAGGCGGTTTAGCCGTTGACGGGCCGTGTAGGTTCTAAAAGACATCTCTTCTTTCGTTGGTGCTTTGGGTATGTTGAATTTCTCATTCCCCATAGTTAATGACAAGGCATTCACTAAGACACAATAAAAGAAAAGATGTTACAAAAATGCCTGCTGAAAAAGCAAAAGATTAAAAATCGAAAAACACTCACCTTTGGTAACTTCAGTAGCAACTTTAAAGTCATCAGGAGTGAGAAAATAATTCATCCACCAAGTGAAGCCCCGCTCCTGCTTCTCAATCCATCGCTCATCATAAAACATGTTCTTCGCAGCAAATGGCAGTGGATGCCTTGGTATAGCTGTCAGGATTGTACAACAAAAGCAATTAAGCCATTTAAAGCACAACAAAAATGAGAAGGTAGCTGTAAAAACATACCAGTCTGTGTTGGCTTTATAAAGTTCAGTTTGGCCTGTGCTACAGCCACTATCCTTGCAGGCTTTCGACTCGAGCTGATCATTGATTTCACAGACCGGCCATCTATATCAGTGAAATACATTTTAAAAAGTATCATTAGTCATAGCAAACGTCTGG
The DNA here is from genome assembly GCA_033026305.1 of Cirrhinus molitorella. Classification (NCBI taxonomy): domain Eukaryota; kingdom Metazoa; phylum Chordata; class Actinopteri; order Cypriniformes; family Cyprinidae; genus Cirrhinus; species Cirrhinus molitorella. The sequence goes on along the minus strand of CM065121.1, from coordinate 24,284,162 downwards.
TATGTTAGTCAAAGTTAATTTCAAGACAATGTATTCTTACCTTTTTGAGTTGTTTTTGGAGATGATTTCTTTGGTGGAGGTTTTGTGAACTTTCTTGAGCTTGGTGGAGCTTTGGGGAAATTTTTTTTTTTTTATTTTAGGTTCTTAAATTTCTGGTTAAAAATAGATTTGTTTTATGACATGCACAATAAGTACACTTGACTTACGTATAGCTTTTAGTTGCTGTCCAGATGTGGACCTTGAAGTGAAGGTTCTTTCTTGGCTTGGTTTCTCTGTCGCGTGTGCTGGAGCACGGGACTTTTTTGCTTGGATGTTTGACTTGTCTGAGTGACCTCTCAAAAACTCATCACTTTTTCTCTTTTTACTCTGCACAGATGTCCTGCATTTCACAGGAAACTGGTCCTGAAAAAGACCTGGTTCCACTTCGTGGGAGACGTTACCAGCTGCCACCTCCAGACCGCCTGACGGACTGCTACTAACAGAAGGCAAAACTTGAGGTCGTATGGGAGATATAGAGGACAAAAGCTCCTCAGGAGGAGATAACTTTGAGGTTGGCTTCTCTTTTGTAACCTGCGTTGAAGTCACAGCAAATTTGGGCTCTAGTGCCACATCTGGACTTGAATCTGAGCTGATGACAGGTAAAGCGGAGAAGCTATCAGGAGAGCTTGTGTTAGATTCTGCATTACTAGGTTCTGAGAGCTCCAAGGTCTTCTCCAAGAGCCTGCGTCGGGAGGTTTTCTTCTTACGCAAGCCTGGATTCTCAACAGAGGCTTCTAGTTTGCCTTTAGTCACTGTGGTAGAATTCACAGGAAACTTCTTGGGATCATCAGGAACAAGGGAATCATCCACTTTATTTGACTTGGTCACTGTGGCAGTGCTAAAAGTTAGTGTCTTGAGCCTAAATGCATCGTGATTTGATTCGATGCCTATGACTTTGTTGGGTTTCACACAGTAAGTCAACCTTGGATGAGCGACTTCAACTGGTGGTGAAATGACAGTTGCTCTAAATGATGTTTGCGGACCTGTTTTTTCAGACTCAAGAGAATCAGAAAAATCAAAGCTTGAGCAAGCATTAGGCGGACTCACCGCATGCGACAGATCTGATCCTATAACGTCCAGAGCATCTTTTACAGACAGAGACGGTTTCTCTAGCTCTCGACTTTGATCTTGTGCAAATTGTCCAATCACGGGAAGTGGACTCTGAAAGCACAGTGGGTTTCCAAACCTCTCTGGGGTTCTGGCAGGAGAGAGTGTTTTATTTAAAACCCTTGTGATTTCTCTGCACTCTGCTTTACGTGAAAAAGGCCCATCCTTGTTTCCAGGTGTATCCAGCAATCTCTCTGCTGGTAATAAGACGACCACTGGCGAGTTCTTTTGCAAATGCACATCATCAAACTTTTCCGTTACAAAAGCAGGCTTTGGCATCTCAGGAGTGGAGGATGGTGCATTCAGCCTAATAGCACTGGAGCCATAGGCAGACCGTTCCTGGTTTAATGGCGACAGTGGGTTGGATGTTCTCTCTCTGCTGTACTGCGACTGGCGTGAGACATGAAACGTCTTATTTGTAGCCTTTATCGGCATTGAAGACACTTTCTTCTCTTTTGAGGGCGCCGAGACACCCTTCTTGGATTTAATTGAATCCCATAAGGTTTTCTGCAAAGCAAGAATTTGTAAGCACTCAAGATTTATTTATTTTTTTAAAATAAAACAGAGACAGAAAGATAGATTACCTTCTTCTTCTTTGTCGCTTCTGCTTTCCCAAGCAAAATCGCCTGATGTTTGACAATTCCATTTGCAACAAAGCTAAGGAGTTCTCGAACTCCACCTTCTTCCACTGGTGTCCAAGTGACAGTTAAAATAATGCTGTCTTCAGGCTGGAAAATAGAGAACGCACTTTTAAGTAACTTTCCTTCAAACTTATGACTTTCTTTTTTCAGTGGAGCTCAAAATTAGATACAGCTTTAGTCAAAAGTTTAAATACACCTTGCAGAAACTGCAAAATGTTACTTTACCAAAATAAGAGTGATCATACAAAATGCATGTTATTTTATTTTATTTTTTTTTAGTACTGACCTGAATAAGATATTTCAAATAAATATTTACATATAGTCCACAAGAGAAAATAGTAGTTGAATTTATAAAAATGCCCGCCGTTCATAAGCTTACATACACTTGATTCTTAATACTGTGTTGTTACCTGAATGATCCACAACTGTGTTTTTTTTTATGAGTCCCTTGTTTGTCCCGAACAGTTAAACTGCCCACTGTTCGGGTTGTTTATTTTTTGTATTTGAACCCTTTCTAACAATGATTGTACAATTTTGAGATCCATCTTTTCACACCAAGGACAACTAAGGGACTCATATGCAACTATTACAGAAGGTTCAAATGCTCACTGGTGCTTCAGAAAGAAACACGATGCATTAAGAGCCGGGGGGTGAAAAGTTTTTGAATTAGAAAATCAGGATAAATGTAACTTATTTTGTCTTTAGGGAAACATGCAAGTAACATAAGCAAATGAAAACTAAAAAAAAATAATTTTATATATATATGATATTTAGGCAAAATAAGAAAAATCTACACAGACATTTTCAAAAATTAGTTAGCACAAATAATATTTGAAAGCTATGCTGGAGGGGGTTTCAGAGAATAATGACTTTCAGTAAATAATAACGAAACAAAAACATAAGCATATTGTTTCAGAACACTTATATCCAAGTTATAGGAGTACTGGTTTTGGTACTGTTCATGAGTTTAAGAGCTTGACAGCTGCACTCCCAAACATCTCATTTGTGTTTCACACAGACAGAAGTAAGAAATTTAAACTGATATACGTGACATAATAACAATTTTCAAGTTTTGGCGAGCCATTTCTTTACATGGCCTACTGAAAAATAGCTTCGTGCATGTGTAAATTCTGTAATATGAATGAACCCTATTAAATGTATACATAAATAAATGTCTCATCCCCCAGTACGACATTTATTTTACTTTAACACAACTGTAATATGCACCAAACCTTTTTTAACCAGTTATAAAACGTATTTGTTTTGTTTAGCTGGAAAGCTCAGTTTAAACACATATTGTTCACTCTTACTTGTATTGTAAAAGACGTCTGATCAACCGAAAAGCCTTTGGATGCTGGAATTTTATCCACAATGACTGTCGTTGTTGCATCCTCGGTGGGATTTTCAATTCGTAGAGGCTGCGATTTTGATGATCCCAACTTGATCGTACCAAATGACACGAAAGGAGACCTAGAGAACTGAAGCAAACTCAACACAGGAATTGACGTTTTGTTTTCTTTGCCAGGTTTATCGCGACTACAATGAGAATCAAATGTTGGACTAAAGTCCAAACACTCTGCTTTTGCGATTTTAAACGACATGGTTATAACTCAACTAAATGAACGACGATTCAGTACATCCATGACGATTCGATACATCCAGCGAAATACCGTTTAAAACCAGAGTGCGTAGTCGGACGTTTGAATTTGAGTACAGACAGGGCGGCCAATCAGCTCGTCGCAGCTGATAGAATTGTCCAATCACTGGAAAGAAAAGCAAACTGAACCAATCAAAGTCTTGGATTTCTTTAAAAATCTGTAAACACGCCCACAATGCAGGAAGCTGCTTCATGCACGTTGAAATGTTGTTCAGAGACGCTGTTCAGGGTTTGACTGGCATTTGTTGCATGTAATTTGTAGTTTGAAGAGTCAAGACGCCCAGCCAGCATATTTTGTGCGTTAAAACAAGTAATAAGACGCTCAAAATGAAACAATTCTAGTAGCTGTTAGCGTTACGTTATTAGTGTTTTTTAAGTGTTTTGAGGGGTTGTAATATACACAAACTGGTTATGTATGCGTATATTCGTGTCTATGTAGGCTATTTTCATGAAATGTATACGTCAAAGTTTACGTACCTTGCGGAATCTGCAAAATGTTAATTATTTTTTACCAAAATAAGAGGGCTCATACAAAATGCATGTTATTTTTATTTAATACTGACTTGAATAAAATATTTCACATAAAAGACACAAGAGAAAATAATAGTTGAATTTATAAAAAAAAAAAAATTACACTGTTCAAAAGTTTACATACACTTAATGTGGTGTTACCTGAATTATCCACAGTTGTTCTTTTTCTTTTGTTTTTTTGTTTAGTGATATTTGTTCGTGAGTACCTTATTTGTCCTGCACAGTTAAACTGCCCGCTGTTCTTCAGAAAAATCCTTCAGGTCCTACAAATTATTTGGCTTTTCAGCATTTTTGTGTATTTGAACCCTTTCCAACAATGACTGTATGATTTTGAGATCCAACTTTTCACACTGAGGACAACTAAAAGACTCATATGAAACTATTACAGAAGGTTCAAATGCTCACTGATGTTTTAATAAGAAATTGCATTAAGATGGGGGTGAGAACTTTCTGAATTTGAAGATCAGGGTAAATTTAACTTATTTTGTCTTCTGGGAAACATGTTAGTATCTTCTGTAGCTTCCAAAGGGCAGTACTAAATAAAAAAAAAATATGATATTTAGGCACAATAAGAAAAATGTACACATCTTCATTCTGTTCAAAATGCATCGCATTTGAACCTTCTATAATAGTTGCATATGTGTCCCTCAGTTGTCCTCAGTGTGATTTATATTAAGATTATCTTTTATATTAAGTATCTTATTCTAATCAGTGCTAAATAAAACATAACATGCACTTTGTATGATTGTTCTTATTGTGGTAAAATAATTAACATTTTTCAGATTTTCTGCAAGGTGTATGTAAACTTCAACTGTAACTCAAGTCGATTTTTAAATTATTATTATTATTATAGTAATATAATAATATATATTATTATTATAGTCTATTTCTTTTGTTTTTCTTTTGCAGTTGGAAACTCCAAACTCCAATTTATTTATTTGTTTATTTAAGGAAATTATGATATCTTATATTCACATCTTATTTTTATATTTATTTAGACTAGGACTATGGAAGTGTAGAATTGCATTATTATTATTATTATTATTATTATTATTATTATTATTATTATTGCCTATTTCATAACAGTCCAAAATGGACAAATCGATTCAATTTGTTCTGTTTAATGAAATTATTTTTTATTTTAGCCCTCACCATTTTAAATAAATAAAAGGTGCAGGGATTTTTTTTTTTTTTTTTTTTTTAAAGCTGAAAAAAAAGAAATTAAGCAAAAGATATATACAAAAAAAACAAAACAAATGAAATGACAGATTTACCAATGCACAAGATTGGAGAATCAAATGAGCTAGTTGTTTAAACTCTTACCCATGAATCCTGACAGATGGCATAGTCTATTTTGCATTAAATTAACCTTAAGAGCTTTTTGAGAGAAGTCATTAGACTGAAGTGGAAATAGAAGGCCGTGATTGCAAGAGGGTGAAAAGTACTGCGTAGCATCATTTTGTCATCTGTTCCTTATTTAATATCCAATGTGATCATCCGCTGCTAATTACAATTCAGACAGCATGCTTGATGGCCCCTCTCTCTGTTCAAGTCTTCACCAATCCCCAGAGGCCTCTTTGTATTGAGGATACAGAGAGTTGCGCCTCATTGGTGCGCATGTGAATGAGAGCAATGCTAAGACTCAGAGAGCCACAAACAGACAGACACACTGGAGGATGCTTAAGTAACACACCATGATCATGCCAGCCTGTCCACTATCACAATGACATCTAAGTATGGATATGGATCTTACGGTTTTGGCTTCAGCGTGGCTTAGATTAGTTGTATGTGTCTTGTTTCTTCCTCTGCAGTGGACAGAAAGTAAGTAGTGCAACCTGTTGCTTTATGCAGTAATGACGTAACTGTTAGTCCACTTGTTGGATAGTGTTCTAGTCTCTAGTGTACTTATTTTATTTTAGTAGAATCCATATTGACCTGCAACTAGTACATAGTGTTCATTCAGGTGATTTAAAAATTTAAAATGTAAGAAGTCTTCCAAACACTCCATGATGGTTTATACTTTTTTGTGTGTGTATAAATGCAAATGTTCTTCTTTTATGAATGGAAAAGCCTAGCCGATAGCTTGATATTATTCCCTTTTGCTTTGAAACGGCTCCGCATGAGTGTGGCCAGGGGTATCGTAACCCTGGACGCATCAGCCGCAGTGGCACTTAAGAACATAAAAGGCTTTGCATCAAAGACACTTAAAAACAGAGCTGCGCTTTTCATTTTCTAGACACCAGGCAGATTTAAAAGGATTGGGGATTGCTTTCATCACAACGAAAATGGCATTTAAATGTGTGCATTTTTACCATATTATAACATTTGGGTTTGATGCTACTCAAGTGGTTTTTAAATGAACATATGGTTTGACATCCTCATGCTGAGCACTAGTCTAGACTTCCTATAAGCTGATCTAACCGAAATCCCCCAAAACAGACAATTTGGGTCCCAACTGGTGAACAAGTTAAAATATAGACATTTGATTTGAAAGTAAAAGAAATGCAGTGTTCAAAACGCTTAAAATGTTTCAATCACCCTGTTTTTTTATGCGCATTTTCAAGTATCCCATTAGAAATGACTGATGGAAACGCTAAATTCCGAATAAAAATCACTTAATTTGCAAAAAAAATTTAACGCCAGCTTATGGTGTTTAATGAAAATAATGGGAGATGGAAACGCATTTCCTGAATAAATCCCTTCTTGCACATCAAAAAGTCATGTGATTTTGCACTGTTATAAATTAAAACTATTATATTCAGTGGCTTCTCCTACTTTTCTTAGTGATATTTAGTGCTAGTTTATCAGGAAGTGACGATTTTATTCTCTTTAACTTGTTGGATGGAAACAGAGCTTATTTGCCAATCTTTTATGCAATATTTCATTTCAGCGGATAAGTTAAATTTGCAACAACTGACTACATAGCTTTTAATACTTTTAGATGCTGTAAACCTACATTTCAGCAAATATCTACAAGGATTTTCTCTCTATGGCATGTGAATGTGAGGCAATCCTGATAACGACATTGCCAAATTGCGCTCATGATTGCTTGCGCTATTAGCCTTTGTCTCAATGCACAGTCTGTAATAAAAAGACACTGCAGACTGCAGGGTTTGAATGGGGTTTCTAGACACCCCCTAAATGACTGACTTATGTCTATTGCCGGTAACCATAGCAACCCCTGCTAAAGGAAAGCTGGAAGTGTGGAATTGGTTGCTATGGGGACATAATTTGATGCTTTGTTGAGACTCCAAAGTTTGCAAACGTCCTTGCACTATGAGCGCCGTGAATAGAGCTCTCTCAGAGGTTAAGCCATTTTTTTGGTAGATAACAGGGCATTGTTTCCTCTGGCATTTCCGAGAATGACCAGCTGAATACAGGAAGGAGGCTTTTATATATGTGCTTTATCTAAAGCTGCAGGTCCTGCGGTGTGTAGGTGTGACAAGTCAGGCATTTGAGACGTTCGCAATCAAGACGTTCAAGGCCTAGAAAGCTAGCAAGGACATCAATAAAATAGTCCATGTGACATCAGTGGTTCAACCATAATGTTACGAATCTACGAGAATACTTTTTGTGCGCAAAGAAAACAAAAATAAGGACTTTATTCAAAAATGTCTTCTCTTCCGTGTCAGTCTTCGACGTGTGAAGGCTGCACAAGCTTTTTCATAGACCTCATTAGGTGCATTTCCATTACAGATTTACGCAAAACTTGTGCAATATTTTATGAATGTCAATAAAAAATTATTGCCAAATGGCGGCATTTCCATTAACCGATGTTATGCGACTAAAATGTAATTTTTTCCTCTCACGAGAAGTCATGACAACTGATGTTGGTAGGTTTATATATATCAAAGCCACCTCACTAGCTATTATTTTTAATCAAAGGAGATGTAGACGTGTATCTTTAGCAAAGCAGCGTGTCAGAGCTGTAATACTCTGCAGACTTGTGCAGTGTAAATAAGGGGTTATTCAAGCATTAATGGCAAGGAAAGACCCTTATACTTGTGAGAGACCACGTATGAGTTGTTTCTTGGAGGTTATAGTGCGTTAAAGAATGATCATGTGACTTTTAGGTACGCCAAGTGAAAAATGCAAATGCGAAACCCAGATAGAACACGTATGTCTGCAAGATGTCTGTTAAAGATCACTTGATCTGGAAAGCATCTGCTGTGTACATACATCTGACAGATATCTGAAAGATGTCAGTTTTACATCCATTCTAAATCATAAACATCTTAAAGACATCTAATAGACATCTATTTGACATCTGATAGGAAATGTCCTATAGACATCTCTGTGATGTATGTGTGCTATCAGGGAAGTATTGTGAAAAATTGCTTTTTCGAATTCGCTGAAAAACCACCTCATATGAGCGTACTTTTTTGCAATATATGTGCTTTTTGGCAAAGTTGATTTGTTTCCATTGGGCATATTTCCAATTCACAATTACAATTTGCACAATTTTAAAGGTAATGGAAATGCAGCTGTTTTGAAATGTTAATTTTAAAATGAAACTGAATGAATTGACCGCATCTAGTTGAAGTATGTTGTCGGGCTTTGGCTTCTGTTTTAATATAATTATCACTCTGCTGTCATTTAGAGGTTCATCCTATGCACTATGCAGTAACATGAACCCCATGATGTGATTAGTTGTGCTCATAGCACATATTCATAATTGTAACAAAGTGTCTATTTACACTAAGTGCAGATAGCCTGCCTTACTGTCAGAGGCTATGTACATGAACGTGTGGTTGGGCTGGTCAACAAAAGACACCTGCTAAATAACAGCTCCATTGGTGTAGAATCCTTTGGTAACAATAAATATTAGAATTTGAGAAGTTTAAAGCGCAACAATGACGCGATTGACCAAAGTTATTTTCCTTTTCACTTCACATATCAGATCGGAAAGGCATTTATTTCCAATAAAATGAAGGAAATAGTAAAAAAGTGTAAACTGTCTTATGAGCCTTAAGGTTAATCCCAATAAGGCGGCATTGATTTAATAATTTTATTAGAAGTGATCATTTACACTAAATACATTATTATTGCATACTGTTTTATAATGTACTACTGAGGTGCAAATATCTGCCACTTGCACTAAGTAGTATCAATAGAATCAAACTATTATAGCAAAGAAGGTAGAATATATCGCTATTTTCACTTAGTGTAAATAGCATCTATCGCAAATAGCCGCTGACTAATTGTAAATATACACAACAAAGCACAAGATCGTCAACATGATTCCAGCATGGCCACTGGCCAGTATGGATATTAGCAGTCATTTAGGGCATGTGATTATCAAATCTCTGCTCAAATCCACTAGTGACACCAGTGGAAGAATGACTATCACACTATTTTAGGATGGGTCAAGCACAGTGCAGGCCAAAGGCTCCATCACCTGATGTTTGATTGGCTCTGAAGTCCAGTTGGCTCATTAGTCAATTCATCTAAGGCTTATTGGTCTTTTGTTCCAATGCTTGCTGGCCGTATGTTATCTGTTTGAAGGACATTACACAAGGACAGCGAGACAATACATTTAACTACTAGCATCCTGAAATCTTGTTGTTAAGCGTCATCATGGTTTAAAAACTTCTTTCAAAAATAACCACTTAAAGACAAGAATGGATTCATATAATAATAATAAATGACCTTGTTCTTATTATATGTGAAAGCAAGTAATTAAAAGATAGCTTACACTACCTGTCAAAAGTTTTTGTTTTTACAAGAAGTCTCTTCTGCTCACCAACAGTGTTGGGGGTAACGCATTACAAGTAATGTCAGTTACGTAATCAGATTACTTTTTTCAAGTAACTAGTTAAGTAATGCATTGCTTTTTCATTTACAATTAAAGAGTTTTTCAAATAAGATTGAAAGCTCTCCTGTCCTCATGTTAAGAGAAATCAAGAGTAAGATGTTACTTTAGTTCTAGAACAAATATGAACCTGCATTAATAAATCTCAGTCTCAAAAAAAAAACAGATCAGTATATTCCTCAAAATGAATAAAAACACTGAAATGCAGTTTAGAATATGACACAAACCTGCAATAATTATGTTAAATAGCACAAATATGCTTTACGTATTTAATCCCATTTTATTAACCAGTGTTTTTGCTGCTGTCCTTCGAAGATCTAATTCAAACATATGTATTAATAAGCAATGACTTAATAAACTAAATATTACTGATAAACTGTGGTGTGAAAGGGCTTTTACATTTGCTAAAAATTGAACTTTTTATATTAAAAACAAATAAGCAAGCCCTGCCCAGATTTAAAAAGTAACGCAAAAGTAACATAACACATTATTTTCCATAAAAAGTAACTAAGTAACATAATTAGGGAGTAACACAACATTGCAATGCATTACTTTTAAAAGTAACTTTCCCCAACACTGCTCACCAAGTCTGCATTTATTTGATCCAAAATGCAAAAGCAGTAATATTGTGAAATATTTTTACTATTCAAAATAGCTGCTTTCTATTTGAATATATTTTAAAATGTAATTTATTTCTGTGATCACTTTAGTGATGATAAATACATTTATACTAATGATATAAAAAAAATTCTATTTCAGATAAATGCTGTTCTTCTGAATTTTCTATTCATCAAAGAAACCTGAAAAAATGTTTTGTTTTTTTTTAAACATAACAATAAATGTTTTTTTGAGCAGCAAATAAAGATATAAATATAAAGATATTAGAATGATTTCTGAAAGATCATGTGACTGGAGTAATGATGCTAAAAATTCAGCTTTGAAATCACAGGAATAAATGACATTTTAAAATATATTCAGATAGAAAACAGTTATTTTAAATATTAAACATATTTCAGAATCTAAACTGTTTTTCTGTTGTACGTTGGATCAAATAAAAACAGGCTTGGTGAGCAGAAGATGTTTCTTTAAAAAAACATTAAAAATCTAACTGTTCGAAAACGTTTGACTAATAGTGTACTTGTTAACTGTGAGCTAATCCATGCAGTACTGGACAACAGTTAATTTGAGTGCACAAGGTTTTTTGCTAATTGACCATGTGACTGTTAGCAAGCATGCTACGCTACATGAAATTCTGACTTTTTGGCCTTCTAAGGCAGTATCACACAACTCTGTACAACTCTTTATCATATTAGTTGATAAAAATAAGTAAAAATTTCAAATTCAGGTAGTTAAACTACCTAGTCACTAGCAAACGACTGCAATTTCCATGCCTACAAACACTGGATACTTATGTTTGTACATACAATCAAATTAAGTATAGGAAAGCTTATGCTTATGCTAAGCATAAAAAGCAATATACTATTACTTTATCCACCTCATTTTTGCTGTAAGAGCACACACGTTCATTAGTATTAGTTAGTATTTTATGGATCTGGCTTCCGGTCTCATCTGCATCCAGCTATTTTTAGCTGTAACAGCTCGTTTTGCTGCTTCATGTTGCAGATTGGTGTATCCATATGTTACCATATTATTTTAATGTATTATCTTAATTACGAACACACTGGTTTGTAGTGCAAACTGTTTCCTGCACGTTATTCTTCTAATGAACTAATGAACTGGAAGTCCCGCCCATAGGCTTATCTCAGGGTTGAAGAAAAAGGTATACAGCAAAGTTGCTACATAGCAAATCTGAATTGCCTTTTTCAAATTGCACACTGTTATCATCAGGCAAGATTTCCAAAGCCTCTGTAACTGTTATTGCATTTTGTCCCTGTGACATTAGGGAAGCAGGGAAAATGTCCAACACATGTATAAGTATTTTTTTTTTTTTGTAAATCCTTGCAGGTTTAACACTTCTCCAGACCTCAGCGCTGTGCCAGGACAAGCCTTGCCAAAACAGGGCAGTGTGCAGGGAAGCCCCGTCTGACTTCCTTTGCCAGTGTCAGTTGCCTGCGCCAGTCCTGCCCAGCACGCGTTGCGATTCTTCCAATGCGCTCTGCCAACTGTCCATCTGCCAGGGCAATGCAACGTGTCAGCCCACCGGTGCCCACCCGGGGGAACTAGTTTGCCAGTGTGAGCCTGGCTTGCTGGGGCAGGACTGTCATTCCAGTGCCCAGGTCTGCGCTAAGGGGCTGTGCGGAGACAGTGCCCAATGTCTGGCAGTGCAAGACAGGAGCCCGGGGTACGCATGCATCTGTCAAGAGGGTTACACCGGGAGTTCTTGTGAGAAAAAGGTGGACCATTGCTCCCCCAACCCCTGCCGAAACCGCGCCATCTGCCGCAGCAGAAGGGACGGCCCCACCTGCTTCTGTGTGCCGGGATTCCAGGGTAAACACTGCGAGATCGAGGTGAATGAATGCGTGTCGTGGCCCTGCAGGAACGGAGCCACCTGTCTGGACAAGATCGGGCACTACATCTGTCTCTGCAGGCCTGGATACACAGGTAAGCGAAGGGAGGAAGGAAGGGTCGGCTGCACTGTTGCCATGTGCGAATTACCTGTTAGACTGACATGTGGAATGTCGAGTAGTGCCAAATGCATTCACTGCCATCTTGTGGCTGAATGGTGGTATTGCAGCCTGAAACGCAACCCTGGAGATGGAAGCAATGTAACACTGTTATGGAAGACTGTTGACATTAGTTTTTTTTTTCTTTGATGACATAATGAGTAAGGGAGAGAGTGGTTTGTTTGCTACTATATTTCTCGGTGGATGAGTCCATTTTTGTTTCGAAACATAACTTTACGGATTAGTTCACTTTCAGAACAAAAATTCACAGATAATGTACTCACCCCCTTGTCATCCAAGATGTTCATGTCTTTTTTTTTTTCTGTCGTAAAGAAATTATGTTTTTGAGGAAAACATTTCAGGATTTCTCTCCATATAATGGACTTCTATGGTGCCCCCAAGTTTGCACTTCCACAATGCAGTTTAAATCCAGCATCAAAGGCCTCGTTTCACTAGATAGGACCCTTCTTTTTCGGCTGGTATCATTTAGAGCCCTTTGAAGCTGGATTTAAACTGCATTTTGGAAGCTCAAATAAAAAATTCCTGATCGTTTACGCATCCCCATGTCATCCAAGATGTAACATCTTGCTTTCTTCAGTCGAAAAGAAAAGTAAAAAAAAATAAATAAACCATTCCTGGATTTTTCTCAATATAGTGGACTTTAATGGGGATCAGTGGGTTGAAGGTCCAAATTGTAGTTTCAGTGCAGCTTCAAAAGGCTCTGGATGAGCCAAGAAATAAGGGTCTTATATAGCGAAACAATTGGTCATTTTCCAAAAAAAAAACAAATAAAAATATATACACATTTTAACCACAAATTCTGGTCTTGCATTAGCTCTGCGATGCACAGTACATAATCACATTGGAAAGGTCATGCGTGGTTAGTTCAAGGTCTGATAGTCTCTGATTCAGAGAAAAAAATCCATCTCATTTTCTCCTCAAACTTCAAAATCGTCTAACATCGTTTTACCTTTTTTATAAATTTGACTTTCTTTGCACATTCGCTTTGTAGACGCTGGGTCAGTATGACCTTTCCAGTGTGACTAATATGTGAAGTCAAAATGGTGCAAGATGTGACCAGTCGTTTCACTAGATAAGACCCTTATTCCTCGCCTGGGATCACATAGAGCTCTTTGAAGCTGCACTGAAACTGCAATTTGGACCTTCAACCAATTGGCCACCATTGAAGTCTACTATATGGAGAAAAATCCTGGAATGTTTTCTTTCTTTTCGACTGAAGAAAGAAAGAGATGAATATCTTGGATGACATGGAGGTGAATACAGTTTATTCAGGAAGTGAACAAATCCTTTGATGTCTTTACTACAAAAAAATTGACTTTGATTTTCTTTATTTTTCAGGAAAAATATTGCAAAAATGTTATCATAGTGGAATGTTTATTGACACTTATTTGAGAATGTTATAATTGAATAGGGTTACACTGTGCTTACCGTAGGGTTAGGGTTTGGTTTAGATTTAGTTTAACTGTTATTACTATAGTACGTACATGTAAGGTGTGACTATGTCACATTAAAATGACGTGTTACCTTAAATAATGATTAAAATATGATATCAGCATTTTAGTTTAAAGAACAAAATCCATGAAAACTAAGTTTTGAACTAGGTGTTTGAAAAAATGACTGCAAGAGAAAACAAGCATTGTTTAAGCCCCAGTCTCTTAAAACCTAATGTCAAAATTTGCTATTCAAATCTGCTTAAAAACATTTTTGATCAAGTGAAGGAAAAGCTGTGGGCAGCATATCAATAACCCTAAAGACTGACTGGAAGCTTCCAGTTACAGTCTGTTTGATCCAGGATGAGGCCTGTCCAGATGGCATGTGTAATAAGCCATGCAGAGATCTCGACAAAAAGCGGATTGGCATCTTTGCACTCAACACCACTGTCTCTGATGTTCCAGGTAGCAGCTGTGAGCTTCAGATTGATGAGTGTCAATCACAGCCCTGTCTCCATGGCGGCAGTTGCCATGACCACATCAATGGCTTCTCGTGTACCTGCCTGGCGGGCTTCCAGGGGGAGCGCTGTGAAACGAACATCGATGAATGCAGTGACCAGCCATGCCAAAATGGGGCTCTGTGTGTGGATGAAATAAACAGGTACAATACATTTCTATGTTAGGAAATAACTGACACTTAATTCTTTTTTCAATCTATCTTAACCTATGCTGTATAATATATGTATGCTCAATCGTTTTGTGAATATACCCAAAATGAAATAACCTACATACATATTTATTCTGAAATAATCTTGTAGCTACCGCTGTGACTGCTCACAAACTAACTTTACTGGTGTTCACTGTGAGATCCCACCTCCTCCCTGCTGGTCTCAACCTTGCCTCAATGGCGCCCTCTGTGAGGATAAAAATGGGAACTACACCTGCAGTTGCTGGCCAGGTGACTTATATAGAGCTAATTTGTGTAAACTACAATATAATAGAGTTAATGGACCAATTCACAATGAAATATGTGACCCTGGACCACAAAACCAGTCATAAGGGTCAATTTTGTGAAAAATCTGGAATCTAAGGGTTCAAAAAAATTCAAATGTTGAGAATATTGCCTTTAAAGTTGTCCAAATGAAGTTCCTAGCAATGCATATTACTAATCAAAAATGAAGCCTATAAGTTAAGATATATTTACGGTGGAAAATTTACAAAATATCTTCATGGAACATAAACTTTACTTAATATCCTAATGATTTTTGGCATTTAAAAAAAAAAAATAAAAAAAAGATATTGACCCATACAATGTATTTTTGGCTATTGCTACAAATATACCTGCGCTTTGACTGGTTTTGTGGTCCAGGCACACATATGGTGACTGTGTACTTGACTATGCACATGATTAATAGATGTATTTATAATGTATCATCTACAATGTATTTGTAATCATGGTAAACTAAGACACTAAACTTCATTAAGTTGTCTCTCATATCTGTGTACCAGGGTTCGAGGGTCGTAACTGTGAGACAGATGTCAGTGAGTGTGATAGCAGTCCTTGTGTGAATGAAGGCACTTGCATTGAGCTCTCCTGGAAGACACTTTATGGGACAGAGTCCCTGCTTCCTACTCGATACAACCCCAGGCATGCTTCTGGCTTCATCTGCAAGTGTCCACCAGGATTTTCAGGTATCTGCAAACTCACAGCCTGAGTTATACTTTTGTTCTACACTTTTATTTACCAGGTATGAAACGGTATAAACTTAGGATCAAGATAAATTGCAGGTTTTCTTCAGAGGTTTGTGTTAGTGCCACACATGTATCTCAACATTTTCTTATATACACAAGTTTTCCAGAGCAGAGCCTGCAATATTTTGACAAACTAAAGTTAATACGTGGTAAAGATGCGAACAAGCAGTTTTAAGATATTTAAATGATAAACACGAAGATAAACACGAAACGTCTTGGGCTTCTATCCGGTTTGCATAATCAAAACCAAATCATTCATTATACAACACATCTTTCAGCACAAATTCACTCTACAGTTTCTGAGACTAAACGACTAATCATATAGCTGCCAAATGATTTTTAATTTTTAGATTATGCAAAAGTGTCTGTCTCTGAACGTCAGGTTACCAGCTCAGGACATGACTCAGGACATGCGGAGGCTATAATTGGGCTTCGCCATTGTAAGGTGCTCAGGTTGCATTAAGCTAATCCCCCGGGAGCTGGCTTTGATGGGGGCCTAGTGTTGCACTCCACAGTTTTTCTTGAAGGAAGGAATGCACACTGACGGCTATCTGTTAGGATAGCCTTTGCCATAGATGGACCCACCAAAAAGCAATGTGACTGAACAGAAGTGTGGCAGCTGAATGGTAGACTTCTAATACCATGGGAATTGTAGTTTGGATTTGGAGTGTTCTGTTGCTCATTTCAGGTAAATTTTTACTTCATTTGGTAAGATTTCATTTTGGTTGTATGATCAGTCTCAGTGAGAATTCAGTGGAGAAATAAGTTGTGTTGGGGGAATTAAAAACCAAATGTCTTTTTTTTTTTTTTTTTTGCGTAAAACACAATGAGCTTGCAGTGACTTTAGGTCAACAGTATAGCTGTTTTTGCTCCTTAATGTTTTATCCAGGCATTTTAAACTCTTTCAGTAACTAAATTCTCATTCGGTTAAAATTTCAGAAAATAAGAAAACTCTGTTGGCAGTCACCCTGGCAAGAAGTTGCATGAGTGTTATGCAACCAGCTTTGCATATTTGTTGTCCTGAGGGATTATTAACTAAAACGTGCCCACGTTATCCCCGGCATGAGCTACTCTTTAGTTACAGACACAATTTTGGCACAAATGCAGCAAATAGTTTTAAGGATAAACTCTTATAAAAACAACAGGAACTTGTTTTATAACTGCAGTGAGAAAAGTTAATTCTTGGGTAACAACTACAATTTACTCTGGGCTCTCCCCTTTTAGGTGCCTTGTGCGAGCAAAATACTACTGCTTGTACCACCAACCCGTGTCATAATGGAGCCACATGCGAGGACTTCCTGGGCAGCTACAAGTGCATCTGCCTGTCTGAAAGCCAAGTCCTCTACGGTGGCCGCAACTGTAGTGAGCCCCTGGTGGGTTGCGAGGGCCACGAGTGCCAGAACGGGGCGGCCTGCATGCCCTTCCTGAGTGAAGGTGTACATGGCTACAGTTGCATCTGTCAGCCAGGCTACACCGGCTCTTACTGCCAGACGTCCACCGTATTCTCCTTCGAGACAATTGGAGGATTCCTGCACCTGCAGACCCCGCTGCTGGGTGCGGAAACATACTTTAATATCACACTAAGCTTTCGCACAGTGCTGGAGAACACAGTGCTCTTTCAGAGGGGCAGCGAAGGGGTCACACTCAGCCTGGAGCTGCAGGAGACACACCTGCTTCTTGATCTTAGGAGTGACCCTCAGCCAAACGCAACCAGCTGGACTCTGACACTGCCTCAGGATGTATCTGATGGCGAATGGCACACGGTAGAGGCCGTGCTTGGAGAGGGTACCCTGCTGCTACAACTACTGGAGCCATGCCAGGATGGAGAAAACTGTAGTTCAATAGCCCAAGTAGAGACCAGTGCCCTTGAGCTGGAGTCAGCCCTGCAAAGCACCTTTGTTGGAGGATCAGATGAGGGAGGGGGCTCTGGCTCATTCATCGGCTGCATGAGGGACTTGTTTGTGGACTCGCAGCTCATGGTACCGGAGGACTGGTTGAGCAGCTCAGTTGTAAATGTCGTGCAAGGCTGCAGCCATCATGACCGATGCCTTTCTGGTCCATGCGAGAACCATGGAAAGTGTGTTAACCTTTGGCAAGGTTACCAGTGCTTGTGTCCTCGACCGTATGTGGGTCAAAACTGTGCTGAGGGTAAGAACACCAGGGACTGACTTCCCATTAACCATGCCCCATGCTATAGATACTTTTACTGTATTGATAGCCTTGCAATAAATATAGAACATCAGAGGATAAACCTTGGGAGGTGCTTTATGTTTTCTCTAAGGGTCCAAGTTGCAATAGCAAAACTAGAATAGTTCTAGAAACTTTTTAAGAGTTGTATGTCTTCTCTTTCTCACACAGAGTATGTTACTGCTAGATTTGGCCAGGAAGACTCTGCGAGCTATGCTGTCTTCACCATCACCGACCAACTGGAATCAGACACATTCTATCTGTCCATGTTCTTGCGTACACGGAAAGAGTCTGGTCTGTTAGTGCTGCTTGCCAACAGCACCACTGAGTACTTGCAGATGTGGCTGGAAAAGGGAAAACTCATGGTACAAGTTAACAACTTGAAGACTTTAATGGGTAAAAGTTTGGTTAACGACGGTGAAATCCATTTTGTCTGCATTACCGTTAAGGAGGGTACGATGACTCTGCAGGAGTCAGATCATGAATTCGGAGCAACAGATGTTCAACCTGTTTCTGTTCAGTTTGAAGATGTGCTCTATGTTGGCGGACTGCTTGATGGCACAGAGACTGCCTTCGGAGGTTATTTTAAAGGGTGCTTACAAGACTTGCGGCTTAATGAGAGGAAGCTCGAATTTTTCCCACGTGATGCTTCTGGGATGTCATACAGACCTGACAACATGGTTGACGTAACCCCAGGCTGCACCAGTGGTGACTCTTGCTCTGTAAGTTACTATGTTTCATGAGTGTCATGAGCTCTCAACTGCAACAGGACAATAATAGGTTATACCAGATCTGGCAGATATGTGGACAAAACCTACTTATCTCATTTGGCTTGTATCTTCTTTGGCCTAGATCAGGGATCCTCAAATTTGGCTCACAATATCCACTTTCCAGCAGTTTTTCCAGAGTTTAACTCCAACCCTGATCTAGCTAACGCACCTGTGATTTTCTAATGATCCTGAAGGCATTGCTTAGCATGCTCAGGTGTGTTTGATTAAGGTTAGAGCTAAACTTTGTGGGAAAGTGAATCTTGCGAGCTAGATTTGAGGATCCCTGGCCTCAATTAATGTTTACATTCATTTTCAACTGCTAATTGAAAACATGCTTAATGGAAAAAACTCCCATATATCACATAAACGTTTTTACTCTTACATGATTTTTTTTTTTTTCAGGCAATTCAAAAAAGGAATATTTCACAATGGAAGCGGCTTTTATTACATTTACAGGTTGCATACATAAGAGTCACATGATCATTCTTTATTGTACTATAACCTCAAAGAAAAAAAACACCTCATAAGTGGCCGCTTACACAAGCATTGACTATACAATGCGTGAATTAGAGGCTTTAATTGCCATTAAAGCTTGGATAACTCCTTATTTACACTGCACAAGTCAATGCTTGTGTTTATACCAGGCGCTAATGGCTTGTTTCATTTTTTTAAAGAATCCCAGAAGCTGCTGTCTGCACTGTTTCTGTACAGATAGATACATCTCCTATGATTACAATTAATAGCTAGTGCGGTGGTGACATACGTAAACCTACCAACATCAATCGGCATGCCATATCGCAAAAGAAACGCTGTCATTTCGCAATAGTTCTTTTTGACATTTATAAAACATTGCAAAAGTTTTATGCAAATCTGTAATGGAAACATACCTACTATATACAGGTCCTTCTCAAAAAATTAGCATATTGTGATAAAGTTCATTATTTTCTGTAATGTACTGATAAACATTAGACTTTCATATATTTTAGATTCATTACACACAACTGAAGTAGTTCAAGCCTTTTTTTTGTTTTAATATTGATGATTTTGGCATACAGCTCATGAAAACCCAAAATTCCTATCTAAAAAAATTAGCATATTTCATCCGACCAATAAAAGAAAAGTGTTTTTAATACAAAAAAAGTCAACCTTCAAATAATTATGTTCAGTTATGCACTCAATACTTGGTCGGGAATCCTTTTGCAGAAATGACTGCTTCAATGCGGCGTGGCATGGAGGCAATCAGCCTGTGGCACTGCTGAGGTGTTATGGAGGCCCAGGATGCTTGGATAGAGGCCTTAAGCTCATCCAGAGTGTTGGGTCTTGCGTCTCTCAACTTTCTCTTCACAATATCCCACAGATTCTCTATGGGGTTCAGGTCAGGAGAGTTGGCAGGCCAATTGAGCACAGTAATACCATGGTCAGTAAACCATTTACCAGTGGTTTTGGCACTGTGAGCAGGTGCCAGGTCGTGCTGAAAAATGAAATCTTCATCTCCATAAAGCTTTTCAGCAGATGGAAGCATGAAGTGCTCCAAAATCTCCTGATAGCTAGCTGCATTGACCCTGCCCTTGATAAAACACAGTGGACCAACACCAGCAGCTGACATGGCACCCCAGACCATCACTGACTGTGGGTACTTGACACTGGACTTCAGGCATTTTGGCATTTCCCTCTCCCCAGTCTTCCTCCAGACTCTGGCACCTTGATTTCCGAATGACATGCAAAATTTGCTTTCATCCGAAAAA
The DNA here is from genome assembly GCA_033026305.1 of Cirrhinus molitorella. Lineage (NCBI taxonomy): Eukaryota > Metazoa > Chordata > Actinopteri > Cypriniformes > Cyprinidae > Cirrhinus > Cirrhinus molitorella. The sequence continues at coordinate 24,263,846 of CM065121.1, read as the reverse complement.
AGTACTTAGGACCACTGAGCAACAGTCCAGTGCTGCTTCTCTGTAGCCCAGGTCAGGCGCTTCTGCCGCTGTTTCTGGTTCAAAAGTGGCTTGACCTGGGGAATGCGGCACCTGTAGCCCATTTCCTGCACACGCCTGTACACGGTGGCTCTGGATGTTTCTACTCCAGACTCAGTCCACTGCTTCCGCAGGTCCCCCTCTCGTTGTGCAGCGTTTTCTGCCACACTTTTTCCTTCCCACAGATTTCCCACTGAGGTGCCTTGATACAGCACTCTGGGAACAGCCTATTCGTTCAGAAATTTGTTTCTGTGTCTTACCCTCTTGCTTGAGGGTGTCAATGATGGCCTTCTGGACAGCAGTCAGGTCGGCAGTCTTACCCATGATTGCGGTTTTGAGTAATGAACCAGGCTGGGAGTTTTTAAAAGCCTCAGGAATCTTTTGCAGGTGTTTAGAGTTAATTAGTTGATTCAGATGATTAGGTTAATAGCTCGTTTAGAGAACCTTTTCATGATATGCTAATTTTTTGAGATAGGAATTTTGGGTTTTCATGAGCTGTATGCCAAAATCATCAATATTAAAACAAAAAAAAGGCTTGAACTACTTCAGTTGTGTGTAATGAATCTAAAATATATGAAAGTCTAATGTTTATCAGTACATTACAGAAAATAATGAACTTTATCACAATATGCTAATTTTTTGAGAAGGACCTGTAGTTGATCATGTATAAATTAGTGTTAATTGTAGAAATACTTTCATATGACATAGCAATAATGTAGTTAGCTGCCTTTTGTTAGCAACTAGTAGTCTAAAATGTTTAAAGGGTAGCTTGACATTAGTTTTAACAAGTGGGGAAAAGCTTTACAAGCTACGAGCTATTCCTAATTCCTAACACTTTTTTATCTTTAATAAATAAATAAATACGATGTATTAAAAAAAAAATCAATGGATCATTGAATTCACAGTTTTGTGTGTCATTTTTGTCTTTCCATTCCAGAAAAGTCCTTGCCAGAATGGTGGCATGTGCTTCTCTCTATGGGATGACTTCACGTGCAACTGCCCTCCTAACACAACAGGGCAGCACTGTGAGGAGGTGAGATGGTGCGAACTCGACCCCTGTCCACCACAGGCAACATGCCGGGCCCTCAACCAAGGCTATGAATGTGAGCATTTTAGAACATCTGACCTCAGAAGTATAAAACACAATATTCAATAAAATTAAATATTTATTTGAATACTATGTCAAAACAAATGGTTACAGAATTCAAATAAAATTAAGTATTTTGGATTAATACCATTCCAGATTTTCCAGAAGTTGAAAGAGACTTGAGGGACTTTTCCGCTGTGTGTGTGTACTTTGGCTCAGTTTGCTTTTCACTGGAGTTTAATACCACTTCAAAGTAGGTGGGATTATAGATGATCGTTATAGTTGCACCGCCACATCATCTGCTGACAATGATACAGCTATTTTTTTTTCAAGTTACATGTGACAGTCGTTTAAAAAAGTTATACAAACATATTATACTTTCTGACAATTTAAATCTAGCGGGTTGGTGTCTTGTGTCACAAATCCAATGCCCAAGTAGTGACAATTCGATATTTTAGGATCAGTAGGGTGCGCTTGGAACCTTAAACGAGGTGGTACTTAAAAAAGTATCAGGTACTAGGTACTGTACACAGTGGAAAGCCCCTCAAAGGTGAACCATACTAAGCCGTACCATGCAGTGGAAAAGTGCCATTGCTGAGAGCATCTAGCAGACTTTGAGATTGTTTTGCCAATAAGTCTAAATCCTGGAAGTGTTACATAAACTATGTCTGGCTTTATTCTACATAGGCATTTCTAATGTGACTTTTCAAGACAACACCACTCTTGTATATCATGGGAATGGGCTGATCTCCCGCCACCTGACCAGCATAGTTTTCAGTATCCGAACACGTAAACACAACGCAGCAGTGTTACATGCGGAGAGTGGGTCCGACTTTGTGACGGTATCCATTCAAGATGGCTTTCTGGTGCTTGAGCTTCTAAGTGGACTTCCTTCATCATCATCTTTGTCACCGGTAACCCTGCACAGCCCAAGACCAGTGGCTGATGGAGAGTGGCATGTAGTAGAGCTGTTAATGGCCCGTCCTTGGGCTAACAGCTCGCAGTGGATCATGGTCCCTCTTGATGAAAACGATGAGCCTACTATATCTGACTCCATGACTGGAAATCTAGACTTTCTCCGAGAAGGCGTCGATATCCTTTTAGGAGGACTTGGCCCGGAGTCTGATTGTAATCTGATTGGTTGTCTGAGCAATGTTGAGATTGGTGGTATCGTGCTTCCGTATTATGGTCCTACCGAGGTTAGATTCCCACGTATACAGGAAGAGAAGTTCAATAAGATATCAGAGGAACCTGTCCAAACTGGCTGTGTTGGTAAGGTGGTGTGTGAATCCAACCCCTGTCTACATGGGGGCATCTGTGACGATCACTTCAACCTTTTCCAGTGCTTCTGTCTACCAGGCTGGGGCGGTGAGCGCTGCGAGCTGAATACAAACACCTGTGCCTCCAATCCCTGTCAACATGGATACTGCAGTGTGCAGGACCTTTCATACAGCTGCACATGCGAGAGTGGCTACACCGGCACCAACTGCGAGGTGAAAGTGAACATATGTGCCGGTCACGAGTGTGCTAATGGTGGGACCTGCTTGCATGGCTTCAACAGCTACTCCTGCCTCTGTCCCGACAGATTTACTGGGCCATATTGCAAGTGAGTCTATTCTAATGTGTGTCATGCAGTTAACTTGTTCACTTGGACATACTTGGGTTTAGAGCATGGGTGTTCAAACCTGCTCCTGGAGGGCCACTGTCCTGCAGAGTTTAGCTCCAACCTCAACATACCTGAACCAGCTATTCAAGGTCTTCAGACTAATTAGAAACTTCCAGGCAGTAGTGTTGGAGCTACACTCTGCAGGATGTTGGCCCTCCAGGAGCAGGATTGGACACAACTAGTTTAGAGATTTGAACAAACCCTTAACTCAGGGTTCCTCAAATCTTCAGTGACCCGCAGTTTAGCTCAAACCCTATTCCTGGAATCCTCAAATCTGGCACACGAGATCCACTTTCCTGTAGAGTTTAGCTCTAACCCTAATAAAACGCACCTAGCATGCTAATCAATGTCTTCTGGATCATTAGAAAATCACAGGTAGGTGGGTTTGATCATAATTGGAGCTAAACTGTGCAATGCATTGGGCCCTACATTGCAAGATTTGAGGAACCCTGCCCTAATTCAGTGGTTCTCAATTCCAGTCCTGCAGGACACTGGCCCTCCAGGACAGAGTTTGGGCACCCCTGGAGCAAGTTAATGAGATCTTCAGAATTACAAGTAGTTTAATTAGGGCAGTGGTTCTCAATTCCAGTACCGGGGGATCCCTGCTCTGCACATTTGCACGTCTCCCTTATTTAACACATCTGATTGAGATCATCAGCTTGTTCATTTAGTTTATGGATCTCCTTTTTTAATGAGCTGATGATCTCAATCAGGTGTGTTAAATAAGGGAAACATACAAAATGTGCAGAGCAGGGGTCCCCCAGTACTGGAATTGAGAACCACTGCTCTAATTAAACTACATGTAATTCTGAAGAACTTCATTAGCTTGCTCCAGGGGTGCCCAACTCAGTCCTGGAGAGCTGGTGCCCTTCTGAGTTTAGCTCCAACCCCAATTAGACACACCTGAACCGGCTAAATAAGCTCTTACTAGGAATACCCAAAACTTCCCTGCAGGTGTGCTGAGGCAAGTTGGAGCTAAACTCTTCAGGACACCAGCCCTCCAGGACCAATTTTGGGCCACCCTGAGCTAAACTCAGAGGCCCTCCAGTGCCAGATTTGTGGTATTCTGCTCTAACCCTAAATCAGGGGTGCTCAACTCTGGCTTGCGAGATCCATTTTCCTTCAGAGTTAAGCTCCAACCTTGATCAAACTCACCTGCCTGTAGCTTTCTAGTGATCCTAAAACCTTGATTAACTTGTTCAGGTGTGTTTGATTACGGTTGGAGTTGAACTCTGCAGGAAAATGGATCTCACAGGTCAGAGTTAAGAACCCCTGCCCTAAGTATTAAACCAGGGATAGGCAAGGTTGGTCCTGGAGTGCCGCTGTCCTGCAGAATTTAGCTCCAACCCTAATCAAACACACCTGAACAAGCTAATCAAGGTCCTCAGAATTACTAGGGCTACAGGCAGGTAAGGTTTTTTCTCTGTGTTGGAACTAAACTCTGCAGGGCTTCAGCACTCCAGGACTGACATTGCCTATCCCTGTATTAAACTTTGACTTGTAACTCGTTCCATAGTTCCCTTGATGTGGTACAATCATGTGGTTAAAAACAATAAAAGTGAAAGCACCAGGACTTGACAGGTGGATAATTAAACAGATGAAACAATTTCATAGGCTTACCCTAAAAAGTAACCCGAGGCATATCTAGGGATCAAAATATCTTTGAGAATTGAGGATGAGCTCTTCTGACTTTGTCTTGTAAGCTACCACTGAAATCACCCTAGCACTGCGACTGTGAATTTTGTGAGAAAACCACTGCTTTCTTCAATGTAAGAATCTAGTTGACTAAGATGATTTAGGAGTTACCGTCTAACTTTAGCAGATTTTGTGGAGGCTGTGTACATACAAAGACCTGATTTAAGGCTTCTACACCAAGGCAATTCACAGATATGTCTGCAAGGAATACTGTTTGTCCCTTTTGCAAAACATTGATCCAAGTCAAGAAGAGACTTGCCTTAGATATGAAATCAACCTGGTGTTAAAAAGCCATAGCTCCACTTTTCAAAAGGAAAAAGAATGCAAAACAGAATGTAGACTTTGTACATGGAAACAGGCCACAAACCTCACACAATGATTCCCATCAAAGCAAGCAAGCAACCTGAATGAATCAAGACCCCTAAGAGACTGATTTGTTGTAAAGGTAATGCAAATCATATAATTGCTTTTATAGTGTTGTTTATGCTGCAGAGATGCGTCTGTTGCCATACGTGTCATTTGAAAGCGGTAATGGTAATAATAGTCTCTGTCGAGAGTGCCCATCCTCCAGTGGTTGCGTTAGGCCTTCAGGGTGGCATCTAAGGCAAGTCTGCAGCCATTTATCTCATAAACATGTTTTGTTGCCAGACTGCTTCATAGCACTCCTTTGAAACTGCCTTGCAGGCAGCCGGGAGACATAATAGATCTATCTTTTCCCCACTGCAGAGTTAGAGAGATCTTTGGTGTAAAGTTTTGCTCCTTAAAAAAAATAGAATGACGCTTGCTGTTTGTTTGTCTCTTTCCTGTTCCCTCTGTCTCACAACAGCACTCGGATTGAAGAGGCTCCGTGGTACGTAGTTGTCAGGAGCGTGTAAGTGCCGTTTTACTATTGACTTGTTTCTAGATTTATCTTCTTTTTTTATGTTTCCTACTTATTTTCTTCCCTTCCTTCCTTGTACTTCCTTTTTTACTATCAATCCCCTTTTCTTGCCATCCTTATTTTCCTCACTTCCTTTTTTTCTTGTCCTTTACTTTCTCTCCATATCTATCTATCTATCTATCTATCTATCTATCTATCTATCTATCTATCTATCTATCCTCCCCATAGTTTCCTTTTATTATCTTTTCTTTCTTTCTTTCCATTCTTTCATCCATCCATCCATCCTTTCTTTCTTGTCCTTCCTTCCTTCATTTTCTTTTTCTCTTTTTCTGTTTAATCTTTATTTCTTTCTCTTTCTTTACGTTTTCTTTCTTCCTTCTTTTTCCTTTCTTTCTTTCTTTCTTTCTTTCTTTCTTTCTTTCTTTTTCTTCTTCTTTCTCCCTCCCTTGATTATTCTTTATTTCCACTCAATTTCTTTCTTCCTTCCTTCCTTTTTTCTTTCTTTCTTTCTTTTGTTTGTTTCTTTTTTCTTTCTCCCTCCCTTGATTATCCTTTATTTCCTCTCCATATTTATCTTTCTTTCTTTCTTTCTTTCTATTCCTGTTATTTTCTTTCTGTCTTTCTTTTTCATTTCATTCTTTCTTTTGTTTCTTTCCTTTTTCTTCCTTCCTTTTCTTTTTCTCTTTTTTCTTTAAATTTCTTTCTTTCTCTTTCTTTCGTTTCATTCTTTCTTTTGTTTGTTTGTTTCTCCCTCCCTTGATTATCCTTAACTTCCTCTCCATATTCTTTTGTTTTATCTACTCTTTCATTATTTTCTGTCCTTTTGTTGTCTTTTCCCTGTTTTTCTTTTTCTTTCCCTCCTTCCTAATTCCTTTCTTTCTTTTTCTTTCTTTCTTTTCTCCCTATATGTTCCTTTTATTCATTCCTATATTGCCTTTGCTGTTCATTACTTTCTCTCTATACCTTTTTGTACTATTTCTTTCTTTAAATTTTTTTTTTCCATTTTCTTCCTTTCTACTTCCACCTGTGCTTCTTTTTGTCTTTTTTTTTTGTCTTTTATCTTTTTTTTTTTAATTATCCCTTCTTAGTAAAAGTAAAGTAAAAGAATACCACAATAAGTAACACCTCTGTTCCTATAATTCCTTATTTGTCATATCATATATGTGTCCACACCGAATAACAATAGGGGGGTCTTCATATTAGCTGTATTTTAATCCCCATATAAGATGACGGTTTATTGTATCCTCTTTGTCTTGTGGTCAGAGGTCCATTCACATGCTAATGTCATTATTCTAATAGTGGGCTAATCCTCTTTTGTGCGGGACAAAGCAGTGGGGGGTAGTAGGTAGTAGCCCCTAACATGCTCTCAAGGGTAGAGGATAGATTCTTCATCATCTGTTATGTTTCTTTCTTTTCCCTCATCCTCCCCATCCCCAGACCGCCCAAGCTCCCGGTGTCCATCTGTGGTGATGAACAGCAGAACTACACATGTTTCAATGGGGGGAACTGCTCTGACACCAACATGATGTGTGACTGCCTCCCTGGGTTTTCGGGTCACTGGTGATTATTCCTACTCTTTCTTTGTTCACATGATCTCATATGTACATGTTAATGAATTTCAGGGTAGTAATTATGCCATGCTGTTCCGCAGTTATAGAATGTACAGAATATTCATATTCAGAACCACATATTAACAACAACAATAATGGTAATATTTAAGTTGGCAATAATACAGGTTTGTTTTCACTATACGTTTGTCACTTAGGTGTGAACTAGATCTTGATGAATGTAAATCCAACCCTTGCTTGAATGGCGGCTACTGCCAGAACATGGTCAACAAGTTCCAGTGTGTCTGTGAAATGACCTTCGCCGGCGAGACCTGTGAAGTCGACGTAAGCGACATTTACTTTTACATGGCGGCTTTGTTTTGGCAAAACCTCTTCCAGTTTCTTTCCTACCTCATTCTGCGCTTAGACGATGAACCAGAGGTAGACTGGGGTGACAATGAGTAAACATGTCTTTGGTGGAGGCTAGGAAAAGAGCTAGCAATTGTTTTTTTACACAGGTTTCAAAAGCTGGAATGGAATACTGATTCCATTGAAATTATTTAATAAAGGTCTGTTGAAATTAATATATATATATATATATATATATATATATATATATATATAATATGTGACCCTGGACCACAAAAGCAATAGCAATAGCCAAAAATACATTGTATGGGTCAAAATTATCGATTTTTCTTTTATGCCAAAAATCATTAAGCTATTAGCTAAAGATCATGTTCCATTAAGATATTTTGTGAACTTCCTACCATAAATATATCAAAACAAAAACTTTGATTAGGAATATGCATTGCTAAGAATTTTACTTGGACAACTTTAAAGGCGATTTTCTCAATATTTATTTATTTTTTTTATTTAATTTTTTCTTGCATACTCAGATTCTAGATTAAAAAACGAATTGACCCTTATGACTGGTTTTGTGGCCCAGGGTCACATATAATTGAAGTTTTTATCAAATAAGTACATTTATTTGTAAATATGAATTTGTTAACCACAGACACTATTGTTTGTTGGTTAGGGAAAAATAATGTGCAAGGGCTCAAATATTTACTGGATCAGGCCCTTAGATGACATCTCAGTAAAAAAACACTTAGTGCCTTAAGATGACTTGGTCTTAATAAACAAAACTGTATCTAACCCAAAGGTCCTTTTTTAGTGTATTTTATGCAGTTTAAGTAAGAATCATAGACTGATTTCAGGGAAAGTAATTATGAGAATACATTACGAATCAAGTGTTTTTGAATGGTAAGGTTTGGATGTTTTTAAAAGAAGTCAAGCTTGCATTTATTTGATCCAAAGTACAGCAAAAACTGTACTGTACAAAACTGTACGATTTTGAAATAATTTGACTATTTTAAATAACTGCTTTCTATTTGAATATATTTTAAAATGTAATTTATTCCTAGGATTTCAAAGCTGAATTTTAGCATCATTATGAATGGTATAGTGTAAAATGTTACAAAAGCTTTTTATTTTAGATACATGCAGATCTTTGGTTCTTTCTGATCATCAGTGTATCCTGGAAAAAAATTTACTCCACTTTTTTTTTTTTTTTTTTTTAATATTGATGATGATAATAATAATAAATATTTCTTTAACAGCAAATCAGCATATTAGAATGATGTCTGAAGGATCATGTGACACTGAAGACTGGAGTAATGATGCTGAATATTTAGCTTTGATCACAGGAATAAATAAGTTGTATTCGTTCAGCATTTTTTGCAGTATAATAAATGATTAATTTAAAAAATGAAATTCTATTTCGATAACTAAGAGCATACATCTGTTCCTTCAACACATAAAACCAAAGTTTAGTTATTATATAACAAATTTATCATTCAGTTCTTAAAGGCACACAACCCAAAAATAACTTTTAGCATAGAATACATCTCATTTCATCTGGTATTTAAATTCATAATTTTTCTTTCTATGTTCGGAACTGATTTATATTCATCAAAATCCCGCTATTGATCAACTCATCGCTCTTTTGTATCTTAAAATCATTTGTAACTACTTTTCTGTAATTCTTACAGTACATTTCAAACTGTCAATGTCACACTCATCAATTCAGTAGTTTATAGTTATGTGTTCATCTGTCTGTTGATCTCTGTTAGCCTTCATGACCAGATTGTGTACGTTGTGTCTCTCACATTCTGTCTTTAGATGACTGTCTTCAAATAAAACATTTCTCTCCATCCCATCCATCATCAATCTGTTGTTTGTCCTTTGTCACTTTTGTTTAGCTGTCTCTCTACTGTCATTACACATCCAGAGACTGTGCCAGTGGCACATCATGCAGGTTTTGAAGAATGTTGCCACAGATTTTGATAGACAGAGCCACTGAACTAGGGGCGGCAGGCACATCAAAGATGCAGCGCCACTGTAAAACCTATGGCAGGTGTGTTGACTCAGCACTTTTTGTGTAATCCTGACACCGTACGATGTTGAGACCACGCAAAAGTGTGTACTGTGCAAGTTTGAAACAAGTTGGATTTTTTTCCAGATGCAACTTACAGTATATCAGTTGTTGTGACAGCTTTACTCTGAGTTAAGGGTACATCGGATACACTGGCGACTGCAGGGAAATCACAATGATTTGGTTTACAGTTTCAAACCTGTAAGACCTTTGTTCATCTTTGTAATACAAATTAAAATATTTCTGATGAAATCTGAGAGCTTTCTGACCCTGCATAGACAGCAATGCAACTACCACATTCAAGGCCCAAAAAGTAAGGAAGGACATTGTTGAAGAAATTGTTGCATAAAGTTATTTTTGTTTTCTTTGTGCACAAAAAGTATTCTCATAGTCTCATAAAATTACAGTTAAACCACTGATGTCAAATGGGCTATTTAAGCGATGTCTATACTACCTTTCTGGGACTTGAACATGTCAGTTTCATTGCTGTCTATGCAGGGTCAGAAAGCACATCTTAAATTGCTGAAACATTACAAAGATTAATTAATTTCTGTTTCAAAGTTGAATGAAGGTCTTATGAGTTTGGAAGGACACAAGGGTGAGTAATTAATGACAGAATTTTCATTTTGGGGTGAACTATCCCTTTAAACGCTGTCAGAATGCGCAAAAAAGCCCAGGTAAGTTTGACCTCCTCAAGATGGCCTTATATTCATCTTGTGAGCAGAGTGCAGGTTAAAGACAGCCATGCTCCACTTCTTTAATCCTGTCTAACGGGATAGATGAGGGTGAGAGGATCTTATCTCACGCTAAGAGTCACAGTTACAGCCTCGCTTTGAGCTTTGGTGTTTTCTTAAGGACCGCATTAAATCAAATGTGGCTTTTAGTTCACGTCTGTTAGTTTTGAAGCCATCTATATGTGTACTTATTAAACTACTTTTAATAGACAAACATTTATAGTGTTTTTTGCTACCTGATCTCATGATAAAAATGTACCTGTGGGAACCTTTTCTGCAAGACGTGAAATATAACCAATAAGTACATATCACTTCAGTTTCCAACAGAAATTAACACTACAGGCGGTAGCACTTGTAATCATTTTCATACACAGTTATAATTACAGCTGCATATGTTTCGCTTTCCGTATCAGATGGCATGGAATTGGACTTAGGATGTGCAATCCTTGGTATGAATCTTGTGAAAAACATGACTCATGATGAAAGAGTTCGAAAAACAAGCTAAAACGGCATGCTTGCAATTGCATTTTTACATCACATTCGCTTTTGTTCATACTATTGGGTAGGTTTAGGTGTAGTGTAGAAGTTTACATACACATCTGCAAAATATTAGTTCTTTTAGCAAAGTAAGAGGGATCATACAAAATGCATGTTATTTTTTATTTAGTACTGACCTGAATAAGATATTTCACATAAAAGATATTTACATATAGTCCACAAGAGAAAATAATAGTTGAATTTATAAAAATCATCCTGTTCAAAAGTTTACATCCCCTTGATTCTAATACTGTGTTGTTACCTGAATGATCCACAGCTGTGTTTTTTGTTTAGTGATAGTTGTTCATATGTTCCTTTGTTTGTCCTGAACAGTTAAACTGTCTGCTGTTCTTCAGAAAAAATCATTCAGCTCCCACAAATTCTTTGGTTTTTCCAGCATTTTTTTGTATTTGAACTCTTTCCAACAATGACTGTATGATTTTAAGATCCATCTTTTCACACCCACACTACCCATTTTGAACAGAATGGAAATGTGTACATTTTGCTCATTTTGCCTAAATATCATATATTTTTTTCATATATTTCATATATTTTCATTTAGTACTGACCTTCAGAGGCAACAGAAGATACTCACATGTTTAAACCTTCTGTAATAGTTGCATATGAGTCCCTCAGTTGTCCTCAGTGTGAAAAGATGGATCTCAAAATCATACAGCCATTGTTGGAAAGGGTTCAAATACACAAAAACGATAAACCTGAAGGATTTTTTTTCTGAAGAACAGCAGGCATTTAACTGTTCAAGATAAACAAGGGACTCATGAACAACTATCACTAAACAAACAAACAAACAAACAAACAAACAAACAAAACACAGCTGTGGATCATTCAGGTAACAACACAGTATTAAGAATCAAGGGTACGTAAACTTTTGAACAGGATGATTTTTATAAATTCAACTGTTGTATTTTCTTGTGGACTATATGTGAACATCTTTTATTTGAAATATCTTATTTAGGTCAGATAACAATAAAAAAAAATAACATGCATTGTGCATAATCCCTCTTATTTTGCTAAAATTAATTAACATTTTGCACATTCTGCACGGTGTATGAAAACTTCAACTGTATGTTATTTTAAAACATCACAAAGCATTATAGAAGACTCTTTTAGAAATTGTTAAAATAATCCATGTGACATCAGCGGTTCAACCGCATTAATGTATTTGTATTTCAATCACATTAAAAACACTTTTTGAAATACCATAAAAATAACAGCATTCAATCGCGTTGTTCTAACATTACCGACAAACGTTACATTACGTATTTCTTGGCACACTCGTTTTATGCGGATTTGGCGCCACCTATATTTGTGGGTGTATTATTGACATATCACTCTAGAGTGTAGATATAAGACGTGTTTTTTTCCAGATGTATTTCCAAGAAAAAACAAACAACTTAATTCAACAATTTCTTCCGTGTAAATCTTCGACACATGTTCACAGGTTAGGAAAGATGTGGGTGAGTAGCCTAATTAATGACAGAATTTAAATTTTCGGGTGAACTATCCCTTAAATATTAGTGCAGTCTTTCTACATAGAGTTTCATGTTTAATTCAACGTTTATGTGTTGTTTCATTGTAATTAAAGGGGTAATAAAACAGTTTTCTCGTGTTCATCTCGAGTAGGCTACCTATAGAGTAGTACTGCATCTTTCATATATCTAAAAGTCTTTAGTTTTAGCAGATTTACAAAAGAAAGATACAGCTTTACTATTCTCTCCGAAAACAGCCGAGCTCCTGGATGCAGGCCGTGGGCGGAGCTAAAGATTGACGAGCACTTGGCAAAAAAAAAAAAAAAAACATACATTTGATGCTGTTTCACTTACCAACTGCAGTTCTGAATCATGACCGGGATCTTTTATAGCTGGGACCGCTTCTTCTTTCAGTACCAAACGATGTGTAAATCCAGCGTCGAATTGGGCCTCATTTATAAAACCTTCCTCAAAAAACACTTGCAAAACTCAGTTTCTTCCCTGGAAAGCGTAACGCTGGATTATTCGGGAAGCTGAGCAAGGTTATCTTTGCCTTACAACCAAAACCAAACTTCTTTAGAGACACGTTTCCCGACCGAGTCCGCGCAGCAATTGAGCCGAACGAAGCTCGTCGATGGGCGCGCTCTGGTCGATATGTGCGCGGGCGCGGTCTTCCGGGAGAAATGCCCATACAAGGAGTCTAGAACGTCACGAAGAGCCTTGATCGAAAAAACCTTTCCGAAACTTGTTAGAAAGCCGGAAGTGTGTATTGTAACTCTGTTGTAAGTCCAAATCGTTTTTTGTTTGTTTGTTTGTTTTGTCATGTTTATCATGACAATCCATCTCTTTACCAGTGTAAATAATAATAGTTTTAAAGCAAATCAAACACTTTTTTCCCCAGTGTACCTAAAGTTAGAGTGTCGCTACTCCACAACATGCCTATTTAAATAAATAAATAAGTGTCCTACCTCAACTTCTTGTTTGAATAGGAAATGTGTCAACTGTTGCAAAAATTAAATGTCCCTGTAGTGTTGTATCAGGTGTTAGCAAAGGTATTAGCTGACGACAAACTGGTTTCGCAGGATAACTGTATCTAGGTTATTCTAAATCATTTAAAATATTTCATACAGTTACATTACTAATGCAATACATTTAAAAAAACTTAAAAATAGATCATTTATGCAGAGGCAAGGCGACAGGGAAGCAAGCGCAGCTCTTGAGAGCTAGTGTTTTTTTGACTGCTGAAGCATAAATGTGTCTCAGTGTGAGGAATCTGTGGGTCTGTGGTTCTGCTCCACGTCTGCAGAGAAAGTTTGTGTCTTCAGAGTGACAGAATAGTGCTTGGCCAGCAGAAAGGCGCAGCGGCGTTCTGTGTGAAATGCAACTCAGCAGTGCATCGCTGCAGGTCTGAGAAACGAGGGGGAAATATATCGGGAGAAGCTTATCGCTGTGACAGGGTCGTTTGTCTGCTGGAAAGTCTGGCTGTCTCTCTCTTTCCCGCTTTCTCTCACACACATAAAACATCGCCTTCAGAGCAGGTGATGAGCTCAGCTCAGAGTTTCTGTGGCCATGAGCTTCTTGCCTGTCTCTGCTGCTTCAACAGATGGAGCCGAGCATTGGGATGGGAAGGGAAGGGTTGGGTTGGATGATCTAATTTTGGTCCTGAAGATCAGTCCATCTACTCTACAGTAGAAAGTGTGTGAGAAGCAGCCTTTGGTGGTGTGTACTGATTCTTAAATCTTGGCACTATATGCAATCATTTTTATAGCATATCTATGATATAATAAAACATAATCATTTGTAGATTTATGAATATAACACGCTGTTATTGATATAATACTGATATAATAAATGTTATGCCAGTAGGTGGAGACAAGTGACTGTACATTTGTTTGAGCACTGATGCAATCAGAAACAAAACAAGTGACTCACTGAATGTTAGTCAACAGATTTGTTCAAAAATAGTAATTGATTTGGAAACAACAGTCAATAAATCATTTACATTTGTTCAAAAACAGTTAATGATTCAGGAACCAAATAATATAAGTCATTAAATCACTAATTTAATTGCTTAGTTCAATTGTTTAGTTCAAACTAAAAAGACTAATTAGTCAACCGATTTGTTTAAAAACAGTAGTGATCCATCAAATCAACAAAACCAAAAAGTGAGTCATTGAATCATTCATTCAACTGATTCATTTAAAATGTCAAAAATCAGTCAACTGATTTATTATAGAAAATAAATAAATTAATCATTCAGGAATTAAATTAATGAGTCATTTAGCAGATTCTTTTAAAACACTGACATATTTAGGAGCATATGAGTTAGTCACTAAATCATTAAATCAACATATTTGTTTAATTACAGTGATTGATTCAGGAACCAAACAATATGAGTGACTGAAACAGACTAGTGAGTCACTAAATCGTTTAGTCAACAGATTTGTTCAAAAACACTGATTGATTTCAGTAACAAAATAATAGAAGTGATTAATTAAATCAACAAAACCAAAAAAAGTGAGTCGTTGAATCATTCCAATAGTTTAAAAAAAACACTGATTTATTCAGGAACGAAACAAAATTAGTGAATTATTCAACATTAATTTGTAACACTGACATACTTAGGAATGTCTGAGTTCGTCGCTGAATCATTTAGTCAACATATTTGATCAATTAATTCACTGAATTTTCAACTGCGTGGTTCAATATTCAGGAACAAAACAGACTAGTGAGACATTAAATCACTCAGTCGACAGATTTGCTGAAAAACACTGATTGATTTTTGGAGCATTAGGATTTATTAAATCATTTATTTAACCAATCTGTTCAGTTGATTTAGGAATAAAACAAAAAAAAAAATTGTTGAATCATTTATTCAACCTATTAGTTTAAAACAGTTTTCAGGAACAAACCAAGTGACTCTAATTTATTGAATTGTTCAGTCAACTGATTAATTTATTCAGGAACTAAATGCAATAGATTCTTTCAAAACACTGACGTTTAGAAATGTTTGAGTTCTTTATCAGTTTTGATCAAAAACACTGATTGATTCAGGAACCAAACAATATGAGTGAGTCATTGAATCACTCATTCATCTGCTTAGTTAAATAATCAGACACATTCGGGAACAAAACTAGTGAGTCATTGAATCATTTAGTCAACAGATTTGTTTGGGAACAAAGCAATATGAGTGATTCATTAAGTCATTCATTCAACCAATCTGTTTAAAAACACAGACTGAATAATTCGTTCAACCGATTAGTTTAAAAATACTGTTTTCAGGAACAAACCAAGTGACTCTCTATTTTAGTGAGTTACTGAATCGTTCAGTCAAATAATTTATTTACAAAACCTGATTAATTCAGGAACAAAATTAATCATTCAGTCAACAAATTTGTTTATTTGTTCAATATGTCATTGAATCACTTATTCAACTGATATGTTCAATATTCAGACATTTTCAGGAACAAAACAGACTATTGATTCATTGAATCATTCAGGTGACAGATTTGTTCAAAAACACTGATTTCAGGAGCAAAACAATATGAGTGATTCATTGAATCATTCATTCAAACAATCTGTTCAAAAACACAGATTGATTCAGGAACAAAATTAAAAGTGAATCGTTGAATCATTTATTCAACCGATTTGTTTAAAACGCTGTTTTCATAAACAAAACAAGTGACTGTTGAGTCACTGAATCAAATAGTCAACTGATTTATTCATTCAGGAATTAAACCATATAAGGTATAAATTAGTCATTCAGGCAACTGATTTGTTCAAAAACACTAAACTGAAAACAACTGATTTGTTCAAAAAAGATCTGAAGAGAGTAACTCACCTTACAAAATACTTTTTTCTGGCATGCCAGCTTACATAGACTGAGCCAGGAGAATCTTAATGTGTGTAGCCTATGTGAAGCGTTTTAGTGTCTAACATCTTTTTTATAATATTGAAAACATTACATTTGCTGACTTCTCATTGCTGACTTTGCCCCATCTTCTTTTCCCCCAGCTAAATGCAGAGAATGTGTCATCTGACCTGTTGCTGTCCATCAGCCTGGTGTCCGTGCTTCTGTTGTTGGTTCTTTTCGGCGTAGCCACGGCTTTGGTCGTCACACTGAACCGACGGGCCACACGAGGCACGTACAGCCCCAGTCGACAGGAGAAGGAAGGTTCAAGAGTGGAGATGTGGAACATCGTTCAGCCTCCACCAATGGAGAGACTCATCTGAGCCAATCAACCAACGATCAGCCACTCACGTTGGTTTAACCATGTGGCAGCTATCATCAGCTTGGTAATAGTCTTATAAATGATAATTTTGGTTGGACAATCTTCCTCATAATGGATGTTTAATTTATGTAATGTGTGATAAACACCTCAGAAAAGCTTTATGATTCATTGATTTGTGAATTGTGAAGCATTTTTAATAATAGGCGCATCAAGACAATGCTGCTCAATCACTGCTAATTATGCTGCCTTCACCTGCTATCAGAATTATCGTAAATACAATCAGCCTGATGGGGGCGCTACAGTGATCAAAAGCACAAAAATCGCTCATAATTCCTAAACCATCAGTCGCAGGCTCAAGTGTCTTATGTTGTTGGAATTCTTGTGCTTACACCAGACAAAACACGGTGTGAAAATTTTGGATTTTTTGAAAAACCTTCTTTTGCAAACTAGTCCTAGGTTTTTCGCCCGATCGGAACCAAACCAGTGCAGAATAATTCTATGGATAGTGAATAATTATCAAAAAAAAAAAGTCTAACTTTCAACTCACCGTCACAAAGGGACGGAAAAACGTTTGAACGGGGCAGGGCCACTTTTAGTAAAATGCCTATTACTCCTAAACGGAATGAGATACCTTTGCCAAACTCTTATGTAAAAGCTCAGTCTGAGATAGCAGGACAAAAATCACGGAGCTTGGCCATTTAATAGCGATATAAGAGGGAAAAAACATAATGGCAATACCTATGCAACTATTCGTCCTATCAACATGAAAATCACTGCGCACAGACATGGTCCAAAGTGCCACAGGTGTCTATAAGGACATTTGCATTGGGCCAAAACTCAGTGGGCCTGTTTGACTCACGGCCCCAAAGGTCTGTAAGAAATTTGAAAGAAATTGGCTAACGGGGGGCGATATTAGGGTTTTTCAAGGGTGTAAGCGGTTAAGAATTATCAAAAAATGTTGAAATTTACCCTTTGGGAGGCTATGACGGGGGTCATTTAGAAAAGGGGCCTGTCTATATTTAAGCAAATTCCTACAAAGCCTAAAGGAAAACTCAAAACTTCACAAAACCTGGTGAGCACATGTGACAGGTGATTAACAAGCATGCAAAGTTTTAATGAGTTATAATGGTAATAAACATTACAAAACATAATATTTATATGCTAAATTACCAGTTTTTGCACAAAAAGGCTTGCTACATAATGTCTTTTTTTCATATGTGCTTAAATGCCTTAAAGCACTTGAATCCCGGTAATCGCTGCTTGCATCTATATTTAGTTTTGTTTTTTCAACAACTACATCACCTTGGTTTTGTTGTTGAAGTAGTGGCTATTTATCTATATGAACAATCATTTGAAGCATATTGTATGATTTATAAACCGTGCAATATCCATATATTTGACCTGAAATTCTAGCACAGTGAATGTTTTAGGTTATCACTCAATGGAATATTACAGTTCATTATTTCCCACAGCAAAGCACTTGAATGCGACGAGCTCATAATCACGACTTCATACGTTGAATACAGGTCATTTCCGATAGCACATGAAGGCAGCATTAGAACATATTTAATAAGAGTGTAGACCGATGTGATTTTAGGGTGGGCGGAGCTTATAACAGCTACTTGAGACGTGCAAAAAACTGAATATTTTTGTGCATCGTGCCTGGTCAGAACTTGACACGTTCATGCTGACAGTGCGCTAGAAAAGTAATATTTGCAGGGAAAAAAAAACAACTTCTGCGTAAACCACGAGATTTCCAATTTCTATATTTAGTTTTACTGTGCACGTCTATGTTTTCCGCAAGCGTGTCTCAGAACTGTTTTTCTGCAAATGTTCTCATTTTAGCTCTGTAATAAAGAATTAAAGGAGAAGTTGACTTCCAGAGTGATCACCAAGTTGTTCATGTCTTTCTTTTTTCAGTTGTGAAGAAAACACTTGTTTTTTTTTTTGAGGGAAACTTTCCAGGATTTTTCTCCACATAGTGGACTTCAGTGGAAGGTTGAAGGTCCAAATTGCAGTTTCAGTGCGGCTTCAAAGGGCTTTACCCAATCCCAGATGAGAAATGTGTCTTATCTAGCATAACGATCAGTCATTTTCTTAAAAAAAAAAAAAAAAATGCTTGTCTTGCACTAGTTCTGCAATGCGTGTTTGTGTCTTCCAACATTACGTAATTATGTTGGAAAAAAATTGTGGTCAAGCTAGTGAAATACGAGCATTTGTGGTTAAAAACCACAAACTTATCTCGTTTCACTAGACAAGTCCCTTATTCTCGTTTAGAGCTCTTTGAAGCTGCATTGAAACTGCAATTTGGACCTTCAACGCTGATCCCCATTGAAGTCCAAAATATAGAGAAAAATTCGGAAATCCTGTTTTCCTCAAAAACCTTTATTTCTTTCCGACTGAAGAAAGAAAGACATGAACATGGGGGTGAGTAAATTATCAGGAAATTTTCATTCTGGAAGTGAGCTTCTCCTTGTCGAGTACATTTAATTTTGATCAACATCAACATTTAATGAACTGATAGCATAAAAACAAATGTGGATTTGTTATAATTTAATGTTGTTCTGTAAAGAAAATTGTGTAAATGATTTGTGTCTATTAAAAACAATAGTTTTACTGATCACCTGCTTATTTATACTTTAAGCTCTGGTTTAGTGTTTTAATGAACCTTAAGAATGACAAAGTCAATCACACAAGTTCACGTTAGTGGTGAAATGAAGAGTGAATCAACACAGGTGAGTTGACATATATAATTTATTCAGTTCACAGTGCATACAGTGGTACCAGTAGTTCCTGTAATAATACATCAGACTGACCTAATTTGCACTTGAAAAACGATATAACTGCACTGAGAGAGCATGCGGCGGAGTTCATCTGGCTTCATTCACCCAAAAGCACTTCAACCACCACAAACTAAACCGGTCGCATGGTGATTCCATACGTACGTACCAACAAACATTCAAGAAAATGAAGCATGATTGTGTCTATCACCATATTGAAAAAAATCAGCTGTACAGACCTTTGCGTTGTGTTGAACATTCAGAAGCAGTTTGGAAAGTCCAGTGATTCAGCTACAGCAGCTACTTACTGAATTTACAAAAGAATTCAACAGTAAATCAGAGAGAAAACGAGGAACGTCAAAATACTACAATGTAAAAATGTCACCATTGTCATAAAAGTCAACATCTTATTCTTTGCTGATATAAAGAAGTGTGCTCATGCATCTTTAAAAGAATTCCCAGCGACACAAAATATCAGAATTTACAACAAAAATGCACATCAGTAACAAGAGCATATGTAAACCGGAAAGACGGCGACGAAGAAGAAAACATTTTGGCTAGCACTTTCCTCAATATATGTGGTCACTATCTAGTTTCAAGTAGTGTTCAAATTTAAACAGCTGGTGAACAGTAACAGGTTCAAATTTAATGTAACCAAGTGAAATTGCAAAAATAATGACTGTTTTCATACAGGTTTTCCAAAAGATTACACTTGGTAGTTTCTATGCTACAACATAAACTGTGTACAGATTTCAAATAATGCTAAACAACATTAAATAAAATGACAGCTACTTTAATAACAAATATGTAAATTAGATAGAAAATGGGTTAAATAACTTTTCAAGGCAAAATTTGAGCTATTCTGAATTTTCAGTCAAGAAGTTCAACACAGGGCACAGTTGAAGACGTGGATGACAACATAGAACCAAACCATACATGTTTTCTAAATATACAGCATCAAAAACAAAGACAATATGCAGAGAAAGCAATGTAAAACTGATCACATGGCCATTGTGAGATGCTTTCGGCTGAGATCCTGTGCTTGTTTGGTATTGATCAGGCTGATGGTCTTTCTTGCATCAACCATTTACCCATAAACAGGTTATTAGGCAAAAAACAACTTTTCTAACATTCTCCTAACATTTACTATTATGAAGTATTTCAAGTTTCGATTTGAGTACCAATATTATTTGATTTAGAAACCATAATTCAAAACTAATCACTAAATACTAAATATCTGTAATAAATATGAGCTCAGCATCACATTTGTGACCCTGGACCACAAAACCAGTCTGAAGTAGTACATATTTGTAGCAATAGCCAAAAATACACTGTATGGGTCAAAATTATATATATATATTTTTTTAATCAAAAATCATTAGGATATTAAGTAAAGATCATGTTCCATGAAGATATTTTGTAAATTTCTTACCGTAAATATACTAAAACTTAATTTTGATTAGTAATATGCATTGCTAAGACTTTTATTCTCGCTAAGAATTTTAAAGGCGATTTTCTCAATTCTTAGATATTTTTGCACCCTCAGACTCCAGATTTTTAAATAGTTGTATCTCGACCAAATATTGTCATATCCTAACATATATTTTTTTTTAATATGACTTATGATTGGTTTTATGGTCCAGGATCATATTTACCGTTCTTATGTGAATATGGGCGGCATATTCCAGTCATTTCAACAGCAATCCACACGACTGGGACTTTGACGTGAGGGCGAAAGATTTTCCCGCCCAGATTTCGCAGCTCGATTTGGAAGTGACTAAAGTGAGCTGTGCTTCATACATCACTACACTATTGACAACCGTTAATTTAGCGAATCTGACCGCACTTTTACCGATAAAGAGCTACTGTCTACGTAGAGCGACTCAAATCGCATGTATGAGGTTTCATTTGAGTTAGAAGGCAGCTGCCTATCTAGGGAACATGCAGCCTACTAGTATTTAAAACAGTTATTCAAACAGATGAACTCAGGTAAGGCACAACCTTGCATTTAAATAGGGACGAGGATCGATTTCATTTCAGAAGTTCCCTTAAGTGGCTGATTGTTAAAAGTTGTACACATATATCCTTCCCTTTTACAGGAAATACCTTTGAGCAACGTTAGCAAAAACGATTAGCATATAAAAGTGAAAACAACAGTGTGGACGCTTCATGTTTCCGCCACAGGATTAAAAAAAAAAAAAAAGGTAAGTGCGATTTTTTTTTCTCACATTTCAGATTTTACTTAGAATTGCGAGATAAAGTAGGCCTATCAAATACATGGTATTTATAAATACAGCAAACTATCGATAGACAAGACAGAGCAGGTTACTTTAGGCAAATCCTCAGCATTCAAATTTTGCCATTTTGTAAGAAATGTAAACAAATACCGTTTTGTGGCTCTTTAATGTGTCCTGTCAGATCGCTGTAGCAGCACATAAACCATCGTCTCTTCCGCTTTGCCAATTACAGCGCAAAATAAAAAAAGAAACAACATCAAAGGGTAACTTGTTTCGGAAAGACGTCAATACACAGTTTTTCAAATTCAAATCCACCTACGTTAATCTACTCTCTAGTCTGATTTGTTTGTCGGACAAAATGACAGATTCTGCATTATGATTGGTCATCTCGCCTGTCAATCAATCTCCAGGGGACGGGTCAATGCCGAGTTTACGTTTTCCCTCAGAATTCCGAATGTCTTTTTAAAATAAAGGTAATTCTTGTTCAGTACCATCTAACAGTTCTTTCTCACAAGTTTCCGACAATTACAATTTTCTTCTCAGAACTGGCAGTTTATCTATCTTAATTTTGTGTGTATCTTGCAATTCTCAGAATTGAGGAAAAAGGTGCATTATGAGTGCATTAAAATGTCACACTTACCTTTTTTCTATCATGTGGCGGAAACAAGCTTCCACAGAATAGCTATTCACGCATTTCCCATTTTATTTATTTATTTTTCATATACGTACCATCAGTGTTGACATTGTTACTCCAACAGCATGTCCTGCATGTCTTGTGGGTACCATGCAAAAACTAAACCAAAAAAAAACCTCTCGTTTGTATTTAAATGGGGGGTGTAACCAGTGAATAAATAAATAAATGGCAATTTAATTGCTCTTGATAACACTGATTTGTAATTTGCATAGTTCGTCAGGACATCTGATTTGTTCAAAACCTGAAGCATATATCATTTCAGGCCAGCTTTAAGTTAAACCGCTACGTTTAGCCTAACTTGATTTGAGACAGGGTCCTAAACTTTGAATGCTTTTACAGCCACATCGTTACCCCAGCAGATTACGCAGGAGGGGAGAAGAGAGTCATTAAAGTGTCAGACAGAATGGCACGTGATCTAAATCACTTTGCGCAACAGCCTTAATAATTCATCAGCCACTAAAGAAACAAGTGCTGGATCTAATGACCGCTTCCTGTCTGGTGTAGCAGTACAGCTTTGAAGGTGACGTCCACAGCTGATATGAATGAAATGACTGAAACAGAGGACAAGGCAAACCGCTCTGCAACTAAAACAATCTGCAGGCAGTTCTGTGGCATTTTAACGTGCAAATGTTAGTATTCAAGGAAGCTAGTTATTCAAATGTATAGCTAGCTAAAAGTCGAACGTTTAACTTGTTTAGTGAGCTTCACTTCGAAACACAATTAAAGCGGTTCAGGTCAAAGAGAAAACTGTAGGCAAAACGTACCCAGATTAATCACTACTTCTGGCAATATTTTGAAGTGCACATTCAATGAATGCGTTACTATTACATGAGGCCACAAAAGAGGAGTAAGTTACATGACAAGGACAAAATGGTGGACACAGAACGTTTGGAGTTCATTCGTACTACACACATTCGTACTATAGAGAACAGACTTTTTTGAAGGTTGCAAAGTTCGTCCTTTATAAAACGCAACTAGTTTATGCTAATGCCGCTACAGCACCTCTAGTGGCAACGCTGCAAAAGCAACATGTACTTATGTACTTACGTTATACATTTTTGAGCTGCCACAATAAATGCATTGCAATTTGTGGATCGATTTTCTGAATGCATCGCGATACTCTCTGGAATTGATTTTGAGCTAAGTTTTTAACAGCAGATGGCGTTCTAATCTATTTAACCGCACACTCAAATGTTCACAAAGAAAAGTGCTGAAGAGTCACGTAATTGCACCTCGCTCAGAGTGCCATTATGACACAAGATTAATGTAAACACAGCCCACAAATGAATTCGCCACCTTGTAAAATGCATACGTTTTTTATTTTTTTTTTTTACAAAACTTACAATTTTGTATGTTTTCTCTGAGGGGTGGCTTTAGGGGCAGGGTTAGGGGTGGCCATTCATACGAATTCTTACAAATTTACCATCTCGTAAAACATACGATTTTTCACAAAACGTACAAATTCGCATGACCTCACTTTTACAATTTTGTACGTTTTCTGAGAGGGGTAGTTTAGGAGCGGGGATAGGGCTGGTCATTTATACACACTCCTACGAATTGGCCACCTCGTAAAATACATACGATTTTTCACAAAACATACAAATTCGTACAACCTCACTTCTATGATTTTGTAAATTTTCTGTAGTTTGTTTAAGGGGTGGCCATTCATACCAATTCCTACAAATTTACCACCTCATAAAATACACAAGATTTTTCACAAAACGCACAAATTCGTACAACCTCATTCTTACGATTTTGTATGTTTTCTGAATTTGCCACCTCTTAAAATATGTAAGATTTTAATGGATTAGCCACCTTACAGGATTAGACCGGGTTGGAACACAATTGGAATTAGTTTCAAACTTTTCATTTTATGAATGATTATTTAAGGCCCAAGTGTGCGTAAAGAACCGGAAGCATGCAGAGTACGGCTGCTTCTAAAGCATGCAGTGACAGCTGCTGTCTCAGAATCGATTCGAGAGAGAATTGCATTGCATTCAGAAATTTTTTCGTACTTGTGTAGAGTTTATTTTGGGCCTTTGTACAGAATAAGAGAATAATAAAGGGTTTAAAATGTATATTTATTTATCAGTAACAAGTATTCCTCTTTGCACTGTATTTTCACACTCTGCAAAAAAACAGTTTGCAATTATTTTTGTCTAGGATGAAATTTAAATGCTAACATCTCACCTTGGATAGAAGCATAAACCTGAGAATTGTCTTGAAAAAATATGTTTTTTTTTCAAAAATATATTAAATTGAGAACCAGTTGTCCACCTGGCCTAGATAAATATCTCTTTATAAGACGCGTTGCATGCAAAAAATAGTCATAGTAGTTAGCGAGCTAGCCAGCTACAGTGGCACAGTCAGGAAATACTGTGTAGAAGCAAATTAAATCTGTTTTAAGGCATTATATTAAGCTGAGATTTGATCGCTATTTAAATACTTTCGTACGATTTAGTAAAATATACAGAGAGAAGTCTGTCCCTCATCCACAGTGATTTATCGAAACAGTGATTTGAAACTACGCACGTGCAAACCATCTGCTGAAATAAATAAAACGGGATGACGAATGCTGACATAAATCCCTTTAAACCTAATTTTCGATACCGTTTGTTTCGGACCGAATGTGAGAAATAAGAGGACCGATCATTCACATTAACTACAAAACACCTTTGCGAACACTTCATGTGCTGGTGTGACATCAGAGGACAGCGTGAATATGAAAAAGAGAAAGGTTAGATGTGAGTGTTGTGCCGTTTTCTCAGGATTTGTCCAGGCTGGTGTTGTTTTGGATGTGTGTGAGCTCCTGGTTGCTCTTTATGGCCATGCTAATTCGACACATGGACTCGATCTCCTCTAGCAAGCCTTTCTCCTGAGTCTCCTTCCCTCTTGCTTCCATATCTGTCTCCTTGGGCTGGTTTTCTCTCTCCCAGGGTACGAGGACCGAAGGTTGTCCGCCTGCTGCCTTCTGCTGGGCATGTTCCTGGGACGGCCTCTGGGTTTTTCTAGAAAGGACCTTCTGTCGGGAGAGGCTGCGGCCTGTTGGTTGCTGGTTGTCTGGGCTCAGCTGGGAACTGCTGGGTTGGTCCGTGTTGAAAGGTACAGAGAGTTGAATTGTGGGTGTCTCAGGAAGAGAGTTCTTTGTGTTCTCAGAAAGATCTTCATTGGCGAGGTCTTTGGGAAGCGGAGGACGGACGGGAAGGGAGCGGGAGCTGGGTTGGCGCCGAGGTGAAGGCGGGAGGTGCTTACCGTGGACGGCGCTGTCGTCTTGACCCATATTCCATCCGCCTTGTTCTCCGTTTCCTACTTCACAAACGGCCTGAGCAGGACTACTTCCCAGTGGGGACTTGCAATTTTTCTGGAAACAGTACAAATGACAGGCTCACAAGGCCATGCAGTTGTTCATGCACACATTCATCTACAAAGCACTGAAGTCAACATAAAATGTACCTTACACACTTCTAATAATATCTTCTAAATCTAATAGTAAAATCTAACGTTAACTATGGTTAGTAAAATATTTAAATGTAATGGTAACAATTTTTTTTTTTATTTATCATGAAATAACCAAACACTATATTACATTAAATTAAACCTACCCCTTACAGAAATTCAAGTTTCAACTTAATTTTAAAAGTTTCAAAGATTTGAATACAATTTTAAAAGATTATTTTTGTTTTATAAACATAAAATTAAATTAAATAAAACAAAACAATAAATAAATATAATTAATTACTTACAAAAAGTCATCCATCTAATAATCTAATAGTAAAAGCTTACAAATAGTTAAGTTAAAATAACTATAAAATAAATAAATAAATAAATAATAAAAATAGTAATTAATTTAATAATCTAATAGTAAAATCTTGGAATAATTAAATGAAATGTATAAAAAATAAATACTTATCAAAATTAATAATAAAAATAATCTTAAATAAAAATCATTTTAAAGTAAATATATAATTAGTAATCTATCTAATAATCTAATAGTAAAATCGTGGAATAATGAAAAGAATTAATAAATAAAATATTGCAAATAAATACATTTACATTTTCAAAATAAAAAATTAAAAAATAATTGTAAAATAAATAAGAAAATAAATAATAATCTACCTAATAATCAAATAGTAAAGTACTGGTATAATTATAATCAAAATTATTTAATAAATAAAATAAAACAGATAAATATTTCTAAATTAATAATAAAATAATCTTTAAAAAATAATAAATAAATAATACCAATTATCAATAAATAAAAAAAGGTCAAAATATTTAAATAATTAAAATAACAAAAGAATAAATAAACAAAAGGCATCCCTCACCGTGGAATTGTAGTCCAGGTCTTCCATTGATCTGAAAAAGTCCAGGCTCTTGGCAGCAGACATTCGCCCTTGTTCGATGTGGGACGTACTGAGAGAGTCCAAAATCTCCTCCAGCAGGTTCATCTCGCCCGTCTGACTAACTTCAGACTGAAACTCTAAATCAGAGTCATCACTGTCCTCATTGTATGACGCCACTTCCCCGCTGTCCTCAGAGGATATTCTGCTCACACACACACACACACACACACACACACACACACACACACACACACACACACAGACTATCAACTCAAAGCCATGTGGGAGAAATAAAAAGCACCAGAGGGCAGTGTTGTCTTGACGAATGGATGATATTTACCCATAAAAGGTTTGGAAAACGTAAATGTAATAGACTTCAAACCCTTACCTGCTGGCCGTGTCGTCATTGTTGTCGTTGCTAAAACCGTCCGGTAAACACAGGCTCATGTGTGGAGACGACTTCGGATTTTGATGCTAAAACAGAGGAGCGACACATTAAAATCCCACCTAATCTACAAAAGCAAAACATTTCCTGAAAGAAACGTCTCGTGTTCCCATTACAGAGCGACAACCTTAATTCCTGTCCCCGATGTCGGTGCCCATTCTGCTAATCCCTCGGCTTTTATAACGCACCTGTGTAACACGTTTAATTGCCAAATTAAAGAATTGAAGCATTATAGGGCACAGCTTCACGCTGCGGCCCCAGGCTTTAGGGCTCGCCATTAACTAGCCGTCCACGCCGCGAACGCGCACACGCAAACGCACAGCCACTCACTAAAGTAGCCCATAAACTGCCGTTTGCCACATTATCAAAGCGTGCTACTAAACCAAAGCCCTTTTACGCAGCCCGAGGCGCGAGAAAAACGTCACGCTACGTTGCCGACCGGACGGGGTGGATCAGATCAACCGGTCAAGTCTCGCCATAATGGCTGGACCAAGAAGTATCGCTGCCTGCCGAATGGGTTAACGGCCACCCCGTCCATAAAAATAGCTGAGAGATGCGTGTACCGAACACTTTGCCATTGGAATAAACAGGAACACATGTTGGGCACTGATTGCCCCACTCGCTAGTAGCCGGCAGCTATAATGAAAGCGATTACGGGGGGTTCAGGCCTTGAATCCTCCAAAAGGCTTTAATGGATTCCTGTGTCAGGGCCATAAATCTGGCCGGCAAGCCACTTTGGCTTAAGTGAAGGGGCTGGATGCACCTGCGGAACTGTGTCACATTCATTTGGTGTTTTGTATGTGTGTGTGTTTGCCCTGCAACACTGTTTGCAGTTATGTAGCCCCTTGAGTTGCGGAGCAGGCGGTGCTGTTCAGAGAGCGGCCCCTCTCTGGCGCTTTCTACAAGCGGAGGTGTTTATTAAAACAAGGTGAGCGCTAGCCCTCTGCAGGATGGCAACACCAGGCCTGAATCTCAAACACCTACCGAAACAAGAAAGCAAACTCTCAAAACATACAGAAGAGTCGGGTATATGTACTAAGAAACTGAAGAAATGGCTGGCTAAATGCTAATTATTCAAAATTCCATACCTTCCATTTGTAAATTTTTACGGGTCTGGCTTCCGGTCTCATCCGCATCCAGCTATTATTAGCCATACAAAACAGCTAGTTTTACTGCTTTATAGTGCAAATTGATTCGTTTCACATATTAATGTATTATCTTATATAATAATTATGAACACACTGGTTTGTAGTGCAAAGTTTTATCGTTTACTGCACGTTGTTATTCTTTTCGTTATTTCCCTATAATGGCTAATCAACTGGAAGTCCCGCCCATAGACTTGACTGTGCACAAATCTTACAGCTACAAGGCTGGAGTTGTTGCTAGGCCACTCATTTGTGGTTGCTAAGGTGTTCTGAATGTGTTTAGCATGTTGCTACAGTTGCTAGTGTGTTTTGGGTAGTTTCTTATGGAATGAAGTAAAATGAAGTACGTATTTAGTTTTATGAGTGTGAAACAATAGTAATGCTAGTCAGGGCTGTACAGTGTGACCATTTAAGTCACATTTGCAACTGAAAACTACTGCGTGCAACTACGAAAAAAATATTTAGGAGCACTATGTGTGACTGACCCAATCAGCATATTTGTGTTTGCGCTGAGAGGAGCATATCAGACATATCTGATGAATTCTTTCATAAACAAAGTATAGAGAGACTGTAAATAAGAGATTCATCATGCAGCGTAGAGAGCTTCGTTGATTATAATGGAACTTTGTGAGATTGCGATGCACTAAGATGAGTGATGGCTTTTAATGATTTTTAGTAAATGAGAGTTTGGGAGTTTGTAAATGAGACATTGATTTAATACAGTTAAATAAACAAGAAGTTAATATTAAGTGACTTACATGGTCTGACTATAACACTATTGCCTGATTGCTCTATTTTGTCATCAAAACAAGTCACAGCTGAGCCACTGCGCATCTCCATTCAAACACAGTGGTGTTTCGTTTATGAAGGAACGTTTGTTTTTAAATGAATCAATGATTCAATTTCCCATTCATGAAGACAGTCATTTGCTTTATTCCTTAATAAATCAGCCATTTGAATGAATCAAATGAATGATATGACTCAGTAGTTAAATCAGTGACTTGCCGCCACCTACTGGCAGATTTAGATTCATTTTTTAAAAGTATTTTTTTAGTTATTTAGCCTAAATCATTTAGTGTTTATGTATTCCAAATGCTATATTTAAAACAATCTCAACATGAATTTATGAATTTGATTGCAGTCATGCCACATATATATATATATATATATATACACACATATATATATCGCAAATGAGAGACCAGTGGGAAGAATGAGTCTAAAACCCTGAAACGGCTAGTTACACTTCAAGACGACACAGCAGAGGATGCTGGGAAGTAGCAATAAGACAAAGTCAGGCCTAAACTTCACCGTCACCTTAGTTATTTAGTTCTTTAAATACATTCAGTAAGCTATATGTACTAAAAAATAAAAAAGGAAGAAGAATTGATTTGTCAGCTAACTGGCTTGCCGCCACATTGCTATACTGGTTACTAGCATGCTGCTATGCAGTTGCTAGTGTTTCTAGGGTAGTTTATTACTAATTCAAGTCAAATGAAGGTTTATACTTCGCATTATGAGTGCGAAACAATAGCAATAGCAGTTCTAGTCTTAGCAAATGGCTAATTACGGTTCAAGACAACACAGCAGAGGATGTTGGGAAGTAGCAATAAGACAAAGTCAGGCCTAAACTTCACTGTCATGTCATTCTTTAGTTCTGTCAACACATTCAGTTAGCTATTTGTACTAAAACAATAAAATAAAACGAAGGATTGATTTGTTAACTGGTTTGCTGCCACACTGCTATACTGGTTGCTAGTTTGCTGATTTATGGTTGCTAAGGTGTTCTGAGTGTTTTTAGCATGCTGCTATGCAGTTGCTAGTGTTTCTAGGGTAGTTTATTACTAATTCAAGTCAAATGAAGGTTTATACTTCGCATTATGAGTGCGAAACAATAGCAATAGCAGTTCTAGTCTTAGCAAATGGCTAATTACGGTTCAAGACAACACAGCAGAGGATGTTGGGAAGTAGCAATAAGACAAAGTCAGGCCTAAACTTCACTGTCATGTCATTCTTTAGTTCTGTCAACACATTCAGTTAGCTATTTGTACTAAAACAATAAAATAAAACGAAGGATTGATTTGTTAACTGGTTTGCTGCCACACTGCTATACTGGTTGCTAGTTTGCTGATTTATGGTTGCTAAGGTGTTCTGAGTGTTTTTAGCATGCTGCTATGCAGTTGCTAGTCTGTTTTGGGTAGTTTCTTACTGAATCAAATCAAATTTGTACTTAGTGTTATGAGTGTGAAACCATATTATGCTAGTCTTAGCAAATCGCTAGTTACACTTCAAGACAAGTCAGGCCTAAACTTTACTGTCACATCATTCTTTAGTTCTCTCAATAGTTAACTGTATGTACTATTTTTTTAGTACATATAGCTAACTGAACGTGTTGAGAGAACTTGAGAATGACTAGCATTGCTGCCACATTGCTATACTGGTTGCAAGTACATAGTTTTTAATGTTTTTAACATGTTGCTATGCAGTTGTACTGTAAAATAAAACAAAATTAAATTAAAACTAATAATATTATAATATTATTATAAAATAATATTCTTAGCTACTTTTTTTTTCTCATTACAATGCAGTGTGTTTGTATTAATTACTACTTTTTTGATAATTTCGAATAAAGTTTTTACTAATTTACTAATAATTTTACATTTTTTCTTGATTTTATTTATTTATTTTTTATTGAGTAATAACGATACCTTCAATGATTATAACTATTATTATTATTATTATTAAATTCATACTGACATCAGTCACAATCTATCTGACCAAATTCTGCAGTCTGCAGCATGCAATCAATCAATCACTCACTCACTAAATAAATTTTAAATCACAATTTTAAATCAGAAAAATAGCACTTAGATCGTTTCTACAATCATAAATAAATAAATAGAATTTTAAATAACTAAACAAATAAATACAATTTTAAATAAAAAATGCATTAGATTGTTTTTTACAATTATAAATAAATACAAATTTAAATAAGAAAAATAGCCCTTAGCTTGTTTCTACAATCGTAAATAACTAAATAAATACATTTTTAATAATAATTCTAAATCAGAAAAATAGCACTTAGATTGTTTCTACAATCATAAATAAATAGAATTTTAAATACATTTTCAATCAAAAAGTTAGCACTTAAGATCGTTTCTACAATCATAAATAGAATTTTAAATACATTTTTTCAATCAGAAAAATTGCATTTAGATGGTTTCTACAATCACAAAGAAATAAATAGAATTGTAAATAAATTTTCAATCAGAAAAATAGCACTTCGATTGTTTCTACAATTGTAATAGCAATGGTATTACGCTCTAGGATGACACAGCAGAGAATGCCGGGAAGTACCATTAAGACAAAGTCAGGCCTAAACATTACCATCACTTCATTCTTTCCAAAGTAAGTCGTGAAGCAAAGTAAAAGTCCAGGAAAAGAATCAGGATATGAAATAGAATAATAAAAGCGGTTCGAGCCACTGTTCCGAGACAGGCCAAAACCACCGATTTGGAAAACAAGCAGACATGTGCCTATTTGCTTCTTTTACGTGTACCCTAAATCAGCACGGACATATTGAGCTGCCACAGGTCAGCGTCTGCTCCCTAAACTGCCTGTTCAAATCCGCACGGAAAATGGGCTGTCTTCAGTCGCAGACATCACGCTCTTCAGCGGAGACTTTAAAACCGTTAAAACTTCATCTCTCTTGTCAGGGCAGGCCGTTTTAAGAGAAAATCCCATTTTGCTTCTAGCGTGGCCAAGTTGTAAGAAGCGGCAACAGGGCTTTACGTTGCAGCCAATCGTCTCGTCGATTTAATAGCCAGGCTTACATTATATATTTCATATGCTATTTCAGACCAGCCACTGATCTCATGCGCTTGGCAGGGTATGGAAAGGGAAGATATGCCTGGAAAATGCAAACAAAACCCCCTGCGCCTCCAAGCCAAAACCTAAGCCAGCATCTGCTGAGCTATTCAAGCAGCTCCCCTTTAAACAAAGCCCAGGACCCCCTTCTCAGGCAACTTCCCTCCAACTGGCTCTGGCTAAAAGCAACTTTCTGAATATCACAGAGCAGGAGAGCGCAAGAAACAGCCTGGATGTGTGTGTCGTCCGCAAGCATCCAGTAGGTGGCACTTTGGTTACAGCCGAGAGGGTTTTCTCTCCCCTCGTGTGAGCTTTGCATCTCCGTCTCATGCAGATGTGCGGCTTCTCTCTTCGTCCACCGGCCCGAAAGCGGTTTCTCTCCATTTGTACGTCAATGTTTTTTGACACCCAACGAATCCATCTCGACGCTGGCAGTCCTCCAGACCTACACAGTTTCACAAAGCTCTCACTGGGAGCTCTATCTCACACGTTCTCACATTCACGCATCCGCACAAACAGCCATGAACCTGCATGAGATGAGTTTAGGAAAAAGAAGCCATATCTAAATATAATTTCATATAGACGCACTTAAGAGAATTTCAAGTAAACATAAAACCCATTTTAGTTCTCCAGCTCATTTTTCGATCAAAAAAGGATATTAAATAGGAAGAAAAACATCTTGTTTCTTGGAAATAATGATGAATAGTGTACAATGTAAACAAGAAAAGGTATTATAAGAATATTATGGGTTCAATCGACAGCACTTGTGTCATATTGTTGATTATACTATCTATTATTTCATAATTGTGACCCGGGTCAATTTTGAAATCATCTGAATAATAAGCTTTCCACTGATGTATGGTTTGTAAGGATAGGACAATATTTAGCCAAGATACAACTATTTGAAAATCTGGAACATGAGGGTGCAAAAAAAATCTAAATATTGAGAAAATCACCTTTAAAGTTGTCCAAATTAAATTTTTAGCAAAGCATATTACTAATCAAAATTAAGTTTTGATATATTTATGGTAGGAAATTTACAGAATATCTTCATGGAACATTTCATGGATCTTTACTTGATATCCTAATGATTTTTGGCACAAAAGAAAAATCAATAATTTTGACACACAATGTATTGTTGGCTATTGCTACAAATATAATTTGTAGTCCAATTTACAAAAAAAAGAAATATGGGTTACAATGAGACACAGTGGAAGTGAAAGGAATCTGTAAACATTAAAATACACATTGTTTCAACAGTAGAGCCACAACATGATTTTAGCGCGACAAAAGCCCACATACTAACATTTTCTGTGCAAAGTTAAATCCAATTTTACTTCATGACAACGGAATTTTGTTTAGTTTTTAGGAACATCGTAAGAACTAAAAAAATAAAATGATATATTTTTTTTTTAACTTTGCAGCTTAAATGATACACAAGTTTTACCAGAAGCATTAATTTAAGAGATTGATAACATTAAAATATTCACAAATCTCCTCAAAAGTATCTCCATTCACTTCCGCCAAGTTCCTCACCACAACCGTGATTTTCTTTTTAGAAAACGGCGAATGAGTCGAAATTACTTTTTACATTTCGCCCACAAATGCAGTCCAACGAGCTTGACTTTGAATGTTTCTTTAAGAAACCAGATTAATTTTGATTTCATGACTTGAGTTCCTTGGCTGTAACGCAATCATGTTTACAGTGGTCACTGCTTAGGGCGGTATGTAAATGAAGGTGGAAGCT
Organism: Cirrhinus molitorella; assembly: GCA_033026305.1. NCBI lineage: Eukaryota > Metazoa > Chordata > Actinopteri > Cypriniformes > Cyprinidae > Cirrhinus > Cirrhinus molitorella. Next base: position 24,230,226 of record CM065121.1, on the reverse strand, counting down.
CATAAGCCGGAGCAGGAAGTGTGTATGAATTATACACAAGTTGAACAGAGCTTTTTGGACTCTTTAATATGCAGCGCTGCTGAACTGGCCACGGCTATAGGGGATCCATCTGCCGGCTTCATCCAGAGAGCGTGTGTGTGTGGAGTCATTCCCCAGAGGCTGTGTGCCACTCAGAGGTGCACACACACACACACACACACACACACACACACACCCATAGCTTCAGTCGCGGGGAATAAGCAGGAGATAGAGATCAGCTCCACTCTGCCCCAGGCCCTGCTACTGACACCCAGTCTGGCTTTCACAGGCCCTCAGGCTCGACCTGAACACCAGCCCCTTATACTGTACGCCGCATGGATTTGACGCAGTGAGCCAGAGCCAGAAAACACAGCTCAACTTTTCTGTGAGTGCAGCAAGTGTTGTTCTAGCATTTTTTGAAACTGCACTGAACTTAAGAAAAATAAAATAATCCAAATATTTGTTTAAACATAATATATTATTATTATTAACAATCAATATTAGCTTTATATATATATATATATATATATATATATATTTTATGAGCATGCACGCACACATACTTGTGTATATATACATATATATATAGAGAGAGAGAGATAGAGAGAGAGTGAGAGATATAAATGTAAAATATTAGATTTTAGATATTTACATTTACATTTGACATTATATTTACAATTATTCATACATTTCATTATTAAAAATAGATTATATACTCATTTTAGTACATATTACAAAGAGTATTAATTACATTTACATTCAAAATAAAAAATCATCAAAATAAAAAAATTAATAAACCTAAAAATAGTATTATAGTCTTAAAAAAAAAAAACTATATATATATATATATATATATATATATATATATATATATATATATATAAGCTGATTGTTAGACATTTATGTACAGATATATATATACAATTTAATTATATTAAAGTATATTAATTTACTATATATTAAAGTAGTATTAAATTATTATTTTTAGATTAGATTTACAATTATTCCATAATTATTAATAATGCATTTTCTTATGTTTGAATCAATATTACAATTAATATTAATTACATATACATTCTATTTAGATTCCTCAAAATAAAAATGTGAAACGTACAAAATAGTATTATATATATATATATATATATATATATATATATATATATATATATATATATATATATATATATATATATGTGTGTGTGTGTGTTTGTGTAATATATAAGTGTAAAAGTAATAATACTTATTTAATTTAAATTACGTACTATTATTTTTTTAGATTACTTTTACAATTATTCATTAATTTCATTATTAATAATACATTTTCTTCCCATGTTTGAATCAAAGAATGTTAATTACATATACATTCTATATAGATAGACCAAAATCATCAAAATAAAAATAAACACACACACACACACACACACACACACACAAATTGTGTTTAAATTGTGATGTAACTAAATTTTAGTTCAGTTTGGCATTTATGTTAAATTATAAAATTAATATACATATTTTCAAATATCCATAATCCATTAATCAAAATAAATATCTACATATTAGATTCTGCAGTCTAAATTGCAATCTATTGCTAAACAGTTTTCGTTTTCCCCAAGCAATTGATTTTCCTCATAGCCGAGCTGGTTTCATTTCTCTTGTGTAACCCTCTCTTTCTTCTCACATAATAAAATAAATTTGACCTAGATCAATATTTCATATCCATTTATTTATTTATAATGTAAAGTCTTTATTGCATTGGGGTCCTGATCACCTTGTCTGAGTCCTAAAAAGGATTGTTTTTTCATTTTTTCCCCCCCTTTTTACTTCACAGATTTATTCTGTTGATAATTATATGTATCCTAAAAATGTTTTAATTAAATACTAAAAAGCAAAACTGAAGCATTTCCACCAGTGTTATAACATTTTTGAACACTAACACAGTTTACAGGATGCTTCAGGTCTCATTATGCTGTAGCATTCTCCCGTTTTAATGAACACCAGCAGAAGTCTGTTAAAGAAAAGAGCGTTGGCCTGGTGATGAGACCCCCGTCACCCGGTGCTCTTTTGTTCTCTGTTAGACGGTAACGATGACTGAACGCTGCAGCGGATTGATTCGCTCATTGATCGCGTGAAGGCTCTTTGTGGCCGCCACGTCCACTCTGGTGCAGAACACGCGCATGTATGTGATGAGTCTAAGAGCTCTGATAAAGCAGAGGGGTTCCTCGGGGACGGATGAGTGGAGGGAGTCGGCCACCACCTTAAGAAAAGCCCTTAATTGGAGAACCTCCGTCTCCACACCTTTTCACGCCGTTCTTTCCAGCTCTCCCCGACAACAAGGATGCAACTAATAGCTGTGCTAATTAAGGGCTGGATGGAAAGTCAGCGGTCACGATGGAGGGATCAAGCTAGTCGTGGCTTTTGTCCAATGCCCTTCTGACACGGGCCGTGGAGGTGTGAGCATGTAAGGGCAATAAAGGCTGGCTGTTCATGCCGGAAGTGTAGCGGAAGTGGGATATTTTTACAGCTAATCAACACTTGCACCATTCAGCTCTGCATTTTTGATCAACATTCGTGTTGCTGAGCTACAGTTGTTGAAAGCCTCAATAGAGGGACTGAATATTAAGCAAAGGCTCTTTCATGATACTTGTGTAGACCACTGATGAATGTCTGTCTGGCTAGGCAATTTATAATTGGCAAGTACCTGGAATTGTATACATGCAGTTGAGGTCAAAAGATTACATCCCCCTTTTAGAATCTGCAAAATGTGAATTATTTTACCAAAATAAAGAGGGATCATATAAAATGCATGTTATTGTTTATTTATTACTGACCTGAATAAGATATTTCACATAAAAGATGTTTACATATAGTCCAAAAGACTTGACCCCATTCAAAAGTTTACATCCCCTTGATTTTTAATACTGTGTTGTTACCTGAATGATCCACAGCTGTTTTTGTTTGTTTGTTTATTTAGTGGTAGTTGTTCATGAGTCCCTTGTTTGTCCTGAACAGTTAAACTGCTTGCTGTTCTTCAGAAAAATCTTTCAGGTCCCACAAATTTTGGTTTTCCAGCATTTTTGTGTATTTGAACCCTTTCCAACAATCACTGTATGATTTTGAGATCCATCTTTTCACACTGAGGACAACTGAGGGACTCATATGCAACTATTACAAATGGTTCAAATGCTCACTGGTGCTTCAGAAGGAAAAAAACGATGTATTAAGACACAGGGGGTGAAAACTTTTGAACAGAATGGTGGTGTGTACATTTTTCTTATTTTGCCTAAATCTCATAGGCTACAGAAGATAATTACATGTCTTCTCAGAAGAGCAAATGAGTTCAATTTACCCTGATCTTCACATTTTAAATGTTTTCACCCCCCAGCTCTTAATGCTGGAAAACCAAAGAATTTGTGGGACCCGAATGATTTTTCTGAAGAACAGGGGGCAGTTTAACTGTTCAGGACAAACAAAGGAACATATTAACAACTATCACTAAACAAAAAAACACAGCTGTGGATCATTCAGGTAAGAATACAGTATTTAGAATCAAAGAGGTATGTAAACTTTTGAACATCATTTTCATAAATTCAGCTATTTTCTCCTGTGGACTGTATGTATCTTATGTGTAAAATATTTTATTCAGGTCTGTATTAAATAGTAACATGCATTTTGTATGATCCCTCTTATTTGGCAAAATAATTAACATTCTGCAGATTCTGAAAGGGGGATGTAAACTTTTGACCTCAACTGTAAAACCAATATGAAAAGTGGAATTGCAGTCTTTAAATCTGCTGTCCAGTCATGCTGGACACTAGTTAACTGCACTTCCTGTTATACTCTGGTAAAATCTTAAAAGTTTCTTGCGAGGCATTTTAGGATATTAGACTGTTTTCTGAAGGATCATGTGACACAGAAGACTGGAGAATGATTCTGAAAATTCAGCTTTGCATCACCGGAATAAATTGCATTTTTACATATATTAAAGTAGAAAACAGCTATTTTAATAATATTTTATAATAATGTTCTAATAATATTTCACATTTTTAATGTTTTTACTGAATTTGTGATGAAAAAAAAATGCAGCCTTGGTGAGCAGTGTTGGGGTAACACATTACAAGCAACGCAAATTATGTAATCAGATTACTTTTTTAAGTATCTAGTAAAGTAACACATTACTTTTTAATTGACAAGGAAATATCTGACTTTGATGTTACTGTAATTCTAGACCAAACGTAAACATGCATTTATTCACCTCTAACAAAAACACATTCAGTATTCCTCAAAAGACATAAAAACAGTGAAATTCAAACGCGAATATGACGCAAACATGCATTAATCAAATGACATATTTGTGTTAGTTTACGTATTTATGTATTCAATCCCATTTTATTAACAAATGTCTTTGCTGCTGACCTTCGACGATCCAATTCAACCATACTAATAAGCAAAAGCGAATTTAAATAAATGTAACATTTGTGCAAAAGTAACGTAATGGATTACTTTCCATAAAAGTAACTAAGTATCGCAATTAGTTACTTTTTTAGAGAGTAATGCTATATTGTAACATATTACTTTTAAAAAGACTTAAAAAAAATCATACTGAGTTTTGAATTGTAAATAAATATATAAATATATATCATTAAATAAATATATAAAATAAAAAATATCAGCAAAATGAATGCAACATGTTCTTTAAGTTTAGACGTCAAATCTCTCATCCAATCAAAACAGAGCTCATTTAAATATCAATCTTAAAGCTGCAGTAGCGACAAAACTGTTAGTTTGGCATGAAAGATCAGATGGAGGATGAAAAACGGTCATGAAACACTAAAATATGCTCAAAGATACAGGATACAGTCTTTTTACCTAACAAAGTTAGCGATACATCAAAACGGCAGCCTCGTTTGCCAGTCCAAAAACTGGTTTTGTGAAACAACCGCGGCCTATTTTGGTTGGAAATGGGAGGCAGGCCAGTGAATGGTATGAATCCAGGCCACCTCCTGCGTCTATGGGGGGCTCACCGCTTCCCTGCCTGGGCTTGGCAACACATCACTGCATCGCACACGCAAGACACACACTACACACGGCCGCTTTAGCCACAGCTGTCAATCAAGACGCCCCACGTCGGCTCGGACTTACTGGTGTGCAAATGGGCGCTTCTTTCAGGAGGCGGACTGTCCGTGAACCCCTTCCCTTCCCTGTGTGTGTGTGTGTGTGTGCGCGTGAAAGAGTGTGTGCGTGCTCACCATGCTCCTCTGAAGTCTCCTGGGTGAGAGGCTTTTAGTGCTGGTGGGAGAACCTTCACAGTACGGGCTTTCCTCCTCTTCAGCGTCCTGTCGAGAGGCAGAAAAGAAAGAGAAACTGAGAAATCATGCATAGTACTTTCTTAATATGTACCCAGTTTTACATTTGAAATGTAATATTTCCAACATTCTTTAAAAGTCTTATTTTAAGAAGAAAAAATTTGATTGTGAATCAAATATTTTTTTTTCCCCATTGTATAAGGTTACGAAAATTTGTGGGTGAAATCCAATGATTTTAAGGAACATTTAGGTTTGGTTTGTGTCAAAGTTAAGAAGTTCTCTACACAGAATTCAATACTGACACAACTGACAATGGGTCTTTTTTGCCCGTGAAATTTCTGAGAAGCTTCCATGAAATTTCCCTATGTGACTGGACCTTTCCTCCACTTTAGTGCTCGCAGCATAAAAAAAAGAGGAAAGCTAAGAAATCACAAACAATACTTTCTTACTACATACTAATTTTTATCATGCACAGTTCGTTAGTGTGCATTATTACAAAAGACATTTGATTTTGTCATTTATTAAGGTGCAATCACATTTAGCATTGCTGTGGCAAAATGAAAGCATTCTGCTAAAAAAAAAGCAAAAAAAAAAAAAAAAAAGAGGAAAACAGAAATCAGTACTTAAGTACTTAATACTTAATAAGTACTTAATATTTAATTTAATACAATAATAATAATAATAATAATAATTTTATATATATATATATATATATATATATATATATATACACACACACACACACACACACATATATACACATATACACACACACATATATTATATATATATATATATATATTTATATTTATTATTATATTTTTTTCCCCCACACATTTATTGCTGCTTGATGAAATTTTACAGGCAAAATCCGTGAAATTTTGTGGGTGAAATCCAGTCAAGTGAGAGTGAAGAAGTTCCCTATATAGATTGCATTAGTATTCAAGTTAAACTTAAAAGTGAAAGGTGACTTCTGTGCAAACGCTGTGCTTTACACACCGATAATGAATTTTTGCCTGTGAAATTTTGCTAAATAGCCCTAATGTGACAACACCTTTCCTCCTTTTAAGCATTCTGCTGAAAAGCAAAAGAAAGAGAGAGAGAGGAAAACACAAAATACTTAATATTTACTCATTTTATTGTGTGCAATTCAGTGTGCATTATTTAAAAAGGTTTCCAACATTTTCCAAAAAATCTTGTGTGTTAAACAAAAAGTAATTTGATTTTGTCATTAATTAAGGTGTGGTCACATTTATTGTTGCTCTGTGAACTTTTGTGGGCAAAATCCAGTCCAATGAAAGCAAAGAAGTTCCCTATGCAAAATGCATTAGTATTCAAGCTAAAGTTTAAAGTTAAAAGTGATTTCTTCAGTGCTTCACAACACTGATAATGATTTTTTTGCCTGTAAAACTTTCCCTTTCTTAAGCATTCTGCTGAAAAGCAAAAAAAAAAAGAGAGAGAGAGATTATTGTGTGCAATTCATTAGTACGCATTATTCAAATTTTTTTTTTAAATATCTTGCGTGTTACATACATAAAAAGGATTTTGATATTGTTATTAATTAAGGTGCGGTCACATTTAGCGCTGCTCTGAGAAATTTTACAGACAAAATCTGTAACATTTTGTGGGCGAAATGCAGTCCAGTGAGAGTGAAGAAGTTCCCTATATAGATTGCATTAGTATACAAGTTAAAGTTAAAAGTGATTTCCGTGCAAATGCTGTGCTTTACGCACAGATGATGATTTTTTTTTGCCTGTGAAATTTTGGCAAAATTGCCCTAATGTGACAACACCTTTCTTCCTCTTAAGCATTCTGCTGAAAAGCAAACAAAAAGAAGAAAACTAAGAAATCACACATAATACTAGTACCCAGTTTTATCGTGTGCAATTTGCTATGTTGCAAGCCCTTGCACCGCACGATTATTTATCCGAACGCACGCACACCCAATAACACCAACTCATTTGAGCGCCGTCTTGTTCAAATCTGTTTTGGTTTAGCTGAAGCCGAGCAGACAGACGCAGCGTATCAACTGTGAGAGGTCTCGTCTCCTCTGGGCCGCCTTTCTGAGCTCCTGGCCTGACAGTTCACGCCACAATTGCCTTATCAAAGACATCAGTGTTATGGAAACATACATCTCGTTACATTAGCTTTGAAGAAATCACTCGCTCACTGATGAAATATGCAAAAAATATGAAAGGTGGTGCCGGGGAGGGGGGGTTTGACATGACAGCCCATCGCCAGAGGCGCACTTGTTAGAAATGTACACTCCCGAACAAAGCGCTAAGCAGGTTTCACAAGCCATTTAAAACCCTGAGCGCGAGCCATGGGTGAACTCACGTGATCCATTTTAAATAGTGTGTGTGCATGAGCCTGTATGAGTGTGAATGTGAACGTGAGAGACGGCGAGCTGCCTACCCAGACAGCATTTCTGGAGATGCTTTCGAACACCCCAAATGTACGTTTTTGACAGACTGAGAACTCTGAAAAACTCACCTTTTGTGTAATCTTGTCCTTCATGTCGCGTATTTTCCGTTTCGCATGATTTTTGGCCTTTCAAATAAGAGAAAATTTTGGAAAATCAAACCATAGCAACAGTTTAAGAAGAGTACAGAAGAGTCAATCATATCAAAGGGATAGTTCAACGGAAAAAGGAAATTCGGCCATTATTTATGCACCCTCATGTCATTTAAAACATGTATGTTGAACATAGTAGAAGATATTAGAAGACAAAAAAAATCAAATCAAGAAAAGCATTTTTTGCAGTGTATACACAAACTGCGTGCATCAGGAAGCTGTTATTAATAAACAGGGCATTAAAGCTGCTTTTGAATGCATGACCGCTTTTTACTTTCACTTTTCGAGATTCACGATCACACAGGTTCTGTGTATACAAGAGCGGCAGTACTTGTTACCACACATTTATACAAAATGATAATAATTTACACAAAAAAATAATAAAAAATGCCAGCTACCGACAGCATTTTTGATCGTTTTCACAAAGTTTCCATGGCCCCCAGAATATTTTATTCAATGAATACACTACCAGTCAAAAGTTTGGACACACCCTCTCATTTAATGCTTTTAAAAAAGTTTCTTATGCTTATCAAGGCTGTTTTCACTTGATCCAAAATACAGGGAAAAAATAATAATATTGTGAATTTTTATTACGATGTAAATCAATGTGTTCCTATATTAATATACATTCAAATTTATTTTAAATCTGTAATTAATGTTGAATTTCCAGAATCATTACTCCAGTCTTCAGTGTCACATGATCCTTCAAAAATTATTCTAATATGCTGATTTATTATCAGTGCTGGAAACAGCTTAATATTTTTTTTTTTTTTTTTTTTTTGAAACCTGTGATACTTTTTTCAGAATTTTTTGATCAATAGAAGTTTAAAAAAGAACAGCATTTATTTAAAATATATATATATTTTTAAAAGAAATTAATACTTTTATTCACCAAGGATGTGTTAAATTAATAAAAAGAGATAGTATAGATTTACATTGTTAGAAAAGATTTATATTTTGAATAAATGCTGTTCTTTTTAACTTGTTATTCAAAGAATCCTGAAAAAATAATCTCAGGTTGCAAAAAAATATTTGGCAGCACAACTGTTTCCAACATTGATAATTCTAATAATAAATCAGCATATTAGAATGATTTCTGAAGGATCACGTGACACTTAAGACTGGAGTAACAGCTGATGAAAATTCAGCTTTGCATCACAGGAATTTTATTGTAGAGTATATTAAAACAAAAAACATTATTTTATATTTTAATAACATTTTGCAATATTACAGTTTTTTTCTGTATTTTTTAACCAAATAAATTTAGCCTTGATGAGCATTAAATGAGAGGGGGTGTCCAAACTTTTGACTGGTAGTGTATATGAACATGCAGTATGTCAAAAGAAAAAATCTTTAAACAAAAGAACCCGTTGTATTCTGGCTTCATGACATTTATTTTTAAAATAAATAAAATAAAATACTACTTTCGGATCAGATTCTGAACGATGATCAAAACAGAAGGAGTTGATCGGTTCCATCCATTCCGATCGCTTGTTTCTGCTTGTTCTTCACTGTGTTTTGATCCAGACATTCCAAACTCTTTCAGAAGATAATAGCGTCTACAGTATAACAGTGGAAAAACTACAATTTTGTTGATAGCTATGTTTCCGTCAACCTGTTTTTTTGTGCACTGTGAAGTATCGCATCAGAAACACCAAAAACAAGGTTTAAAACTCGCTTGAGGTGGTTTTTGATTCAAGTAATTCAGGGTGAAAACACATTTACCGAAAAGTCCTTCATGTGCATCAAAAAAGTCATGTGACTTTGCACTATGGGGTGGCATAACCTGACTAACCAGCGGACTGATCTTATTGCACAACATCTGAAATGTTGTTACAGTCATTCTTAAATGCCCATGCAAAGTCTGTCACCAAAATATTTATGTATAACTGCCTCCGAGAACTGTCTTACACGACTGAGTTCCTAAACACATATTATATATGACAATAATTATATTTAGTGGCCTACTTTTCTAAATTATATTTAGCACCAGTTTATGAGGAAGTGATGATTTTGTTCTCTTTGCCACTTTCAATAGAAACGGTGCTAATTTGCAAATGTATTTTGTAATATTCCAACTTTGCGCACAAGTTAAAAATTCGAAACTTTGGATGGAAGCATTGTCTCCTAAATGAACGAAATATATGTCAGTGGTGGAGAAAGAGTTCATTAATTTGAATTGAATTGTCAGTGGAGTTCTTGGCAACAGCATGCAAGATTTTAGTGAATAGATAAATATAGGCCACTTTTTCCACATTCTACACTGATTTAAAAAGTAAAAACCCATTCATATTCCAACTATTGTGTTTACCAAAATTTGACCCAAGACACAAAATCCTGATTAATGCAGGCAAATGCATGATGTTTTGGAATGACATGAGGGAAAATAAAGCATCTCATATTTGATTATAGCAAAAACATGAAGTTTTTTTCACTGTGAACTTACCATCTGAAAGTTTTTCACAACTGGTTTTGCCCTCTGCCGCTGCGGAGAAGAGAACAGTTTGCTAAGAACACATGAATTTCCAGAGAACATGCCAGCATTTTCCGTAAGAGTTTTGCTGAATACATCTCACATAAAATAAACACACATTTACTGTCACAAATCATTAACGGCTGAATAAACACCTTGTTCCTCAAGTCAAAACGTTTGTTTTGCCCCAAAGCAATGAGAAACACCTTTGCCATTAAAACTAACTATTAAACAGGTCTGGTCCCTTTATACGAGTGTGGCACCAGAGAGAGTGACGCTCATAGCATTGAACGCTGTGTTCTTGTCTGATTTCATCTCTCGTTCCTGGGTAACGTCGGTCTTTAGCAGATGAATGCTGTAAGGCTAACACACTAAACCTCTGAAACGCGGCGAATGCTGCCGAGTTTACATCCCAAAGCCTTGACCGACATGACGGCGCCGCGGCCCTTTCTTATGGATTTGTGTCAGTCAGAGGATGTGAACTTTACACAAAACCTTTTGAAAAAGGCACTCCAGAGAACTAATTCGGCTCCGGCTGACGGATAGAAGGGAGGGAGAGAACGCAAAGAGACAGTCGAAAAGAAAACAGGCGCGAGAGACAGCGCGGAGAGAGGTGAGAGGAAGACAGCAGAGGGAAGGAGAGAAGAAAAGAGGGCTTTTCTTTTGTTCAATCTATCGAGTAATGGCTGTGTTTCCTGCCAGAAGTCTCGTGTCATCTCCGATGACTGGCTGTCACATCATATCAAGCCTGTCTCAACATCTTAACTGTCCCACGCCACAGTTTTCACCATCTTCCCTGGCATCGCATCTTCGCTTTCAAGCGATTCGCTCAACTGGATACGTTTCATCACCTCATAACCAAGAGGAAATAATAACGGCGCTCAGCTGCTTTGGGCTTAATTATTCAACCGAAATTAACATTAAGATTATGAGCAGAAAAACGAATAATTGCCTGCTGCTTACCATCTTGGTGTGAATCCACTGCTGATAAGACCTCGAATTACCTAAAAAACAGTGCCACATGGGAGTGTTAAAATTAATTTCAGAATGAAATATTATTCAGAAAATACATGAGATTAAATGTGATCCCGAACCACAAAACCAGTCTTAAGCAGCGTGGGTATATTTATATTAATAGCCAAAAATACACTGTATGAGACAAAATTATCGATTTCTATTTTATTCCAAAAATCATTAGGATATTAAGTAAAGATAATGTTCCATGAAGATATTTAGTAAACTTCCTACCATAAACATAACAAAACTTAATTTTTGATTAGTATTATGCATTGCTAACAGCTTCATTTGGACAACTTTAAATGCACTTTTTTCAATATTTAGAATTTTTTTGCTCCCTCAGATTATTGATTTTCAAATAGTCGTATCTCAGCCAATTGTTGTCCTATCCTAAAAAAAAAAGCTTATTTATCTTTCAGATGATAAATCGCAATTTCAAAAAAATGACCCTTATGACTGGTTTTGTGATTCAGGGTCTTGTATATATTACAAAAGTTTGGGGCGAGAAAGATTTTTTTTATTATTATTTTTTTTTAATAAGTTGACAGTAAAACAATGTAACAAAATATTTATATTTCCAAAATATGTTGTCTATTAACAGTTATCCTGAAATTAAAATTGACAATAGTAAGATATTTTTTTGAGCACCAAATGAGCATATTAGGTTAATTTATGAAGGATCATATGTGACCCGGGACCACAAACCAGTCATAAGGGTCAAATTTTCGAAATCGAGATTTATGCAACATCTGAAAGCTGAATAAATAAGCTTTCCATTGATATATGGTTTGTTAGGTTCGAGATACAACTATTTGAAAATCTGAAATCTGAGAGTGCAAAAAAATAAAAATACTGAGAAAATCACCTTTAAAGTTGTCCAAATGAAGTTCTTAGCAATGCATATTACTTTTCAAAAATTAAGTTTTGACATGTTTACGGTAGGAAATTTACTGAATATCTTCATGGAACATGATCTTTACTTAATATCCTAATATAAATTTTGGCATAAAAGAAAAACTCACAAATTTTGACCCATACAATATATTTTTGGCTATTGCTAAAAAAAAAAAAAAAAAAAAAAATACCCCAGCGACTTATGACTGGTTTTGTGGTCCAGGGTCACATATGGTAATGAAGTGTAACATGCAGCTTTACAATCACATGGATAAATTACATTTTAAAATATATTAGGAAGTTCTTAATTTCATAATATTAATATTTAACTGTAGTTTTGATCATAATGTTTTATTAAAGTTTATCATAACAACCCAAACTTTTGAACGCCAGTGTATGTATATTCAAAAATACATTATTTAGTTTTTTTTATATATATATATATATATATATATATATATATATATATATATATATATATATATATATATATATATATATACACACACACACACATATATACATACACACACACTACCGAGTCAGTAAATGTTTATTCATTCTTTTTTTTTTTTAAAGAAATTAATACATTGTTACATTAATAAAAAGTGACATAATAGATTTACATTGCTAGAAAAGAGTTATAGTTTGAATAAATGTTGTTCTTGAAAGAAAAAAATACAGGTTTAAAAAAACAAAAAACAAAAAAACAAAAAAAAACACTGGCGGCACAACTGTTTTCAAAACTGATAATTCTACTAATAATTCAGAATATCAGAATGATTTCTGAGAGATCATGTGACACTTAAGCCTGGGAAACTGAGTAACAGCTGATGAAAAATCAGCATTGCATCACAGGAATAAATTGTATTTTAAAGTATATGAAAATAAAAATCATTATTTTCTATTGTAATAACATTTTGTAATATTACCGTTTATTTTCTGTATTTTTGATAAAATAAATGCAGCCTTGACTTCATTAACCCTCTGGGGTCGAAGACCGCGCCGGCGCGTTTTGGTGCGTTTTTTTAAAAAGCCCTCTATATAAACTTAAATTACTTCGTCAGTTTTGATCGTACAGATAAGATAAATACATCAATCGAATCTGTAAAGGGTCTACTTTTATTTGCACAGACACATAATAACAGTGAAACGGTGAGTTTTTGACAAATAAAGAAAATATACAGGGAGTGCTGTGTGCCGCGTTGGTCTCTCTGCTCTTCATTTTGAAACGCGTCACTTAAATGATCAAATACTCGGCGAAAACAGCACATGGAGACATTATACACATACCTGGAAAAGGTTGATATTTCTACTCTTAAACGATGTAAATCTTATCGAAAACAAATATTCTGTGATGAAGTAATCCTTATGAAAACAACGCGATGTCCAATCTCCCCCTTGGATCTAATTAAGTTTTAATTTGTCACCGCCCATAAGTTATTTTCGCTTTCATATTACAATTAGCCACGTGAGAAGCGCGGGAGTTAAACGCCCACATCACCGTCAACAAAGCGGCAAGACTTCAAGTTTATATGGATTACTGTTCATTTCTGAAAGAAGACGTGCTGAGAGGAATAAATCTTATATTTACCTCATCAGAAGAAGAACGCGATGTGACGCGCAGCAGATTCAACAGAGAATATATTCTACATTTACATGTAAGACTTTATTTATTAGCTTGCTTGCATTCGCTGTTATTGTGTTACTGTGACAGACTAAGTTGTATAGATTTTACTAGTTAGACTTTTTTTCAAACTATAATTACTGACCTCATCAAGTGAAACGTTATGATGTAGGTTTCATTTCATTGCATCTAAATGTCTCACGACGCAAGGATGTTTTTAACGTTCTAGAAAAAGATGCGATATAAAAGTAATAGCGTTTACACTGTAACACTGAATGATAGAGTCTAAGAATGTTTAGACGGCATGTATTTTAACCCTCAGACCCCAGAGGGTTAAAAAAAATTGCAAGTCTTACTGAACCCAAACTTTTGAACGGTAGTGTATATATATATATATATAAAATTCATAGTGCCACAGATTATAAACAACGTTTAGAAGAAATCTGACAACTTAAAATAAAAGAAGACAAATCTAACACTTCAACAGAAAATAGATTTAATAACCAATTTTAAAATAAAGTATCTCTTATAGCTTTTTCATTTTAGAGCTTGACAACAGGTCACTTCTGCTTTATCTGTATGATAAGCAGCAATATGAACCTTCTTCAATATACTTATTTTTGTATTCCACAAATGTCAGTCAGAAAATCAGTAAATAATGACAAATGTCATTTTTGGCTATTTCTATTAAAGGAATAGTTCGCCCAAAAAATGAATATTCTGTCATTAATTACTCATCCTCATGTTGTTTTAAACCCGTAAGGCCTTCGTTTATCTTGGGAACACAAATTAAGATATTTTTGATGAAATCCGAGATCTTCCTGCTGCATTGACAGCAACTGACAGTTGTAAACACGCCGAAGACTGACATGGAAGAGAAGACATTTTTTTGTTAAGTTATTTTTGTTCTCTTTGTTTACAGAAAGCATCCTCGTAGCTAAATTAAAGGTTAAGGTAGAACCACTGCTGTCACATGGACTATTTTATCAATGTTCTTATTACCTTTCTGGGCCTTGAACGTGGTAGTTGTGTTGCTGTCTATGCAGGGTCAGAAAGCTCTCGGATTTCATCGAAAATATCTTAATTTGTGTTCTGAAGATGAATGAACATCTTACAGGTTTGGAATGACATGAGGGTGAGTAATTAATGACAGACTTTTCATTTTCGGGTAAACTAACCTTTTAAAAATTCACATTGTACAATGTCTGATGTTATTATAGCTACTGTTTCCTGAGAGTAAGTCATACAAGTGTGTTTTCACTCATTGAAAGATGAAGAGGTGGCACTCACTTCTACAGAAGCCCCCCTCTGTGATCTCCTCTTCATAGACGTCTGTAAAGCCCCTTCCTGCGTTTAATTTGGCCAGTCTGCCTTCAATGAACTGCCGCCATAAATTAAAGTATCACAGGTTATTAAGGAAGAAGGGGGATGGAGAACAACACCAAAACAATTCCATCTAGACCGCTCCAGACGTGGTCACTGTGTGTAATTTACATCAGGTGATGGATTAACATGGCAGAGGAGAATGTTGTGTGAGCAATGCCTTTTGGGAAGTTTAATTTCCTCCCTTGTCACTTAGACTGCATAAAAGGGATCTAATAAATATGCCTATTAAAAGGGGCATTTTTTTAAGTATGAAAAACTTAAATAGTAGATACCTAGATATTAAATACATTATATATATATATATATATATATATATATATATATATATATATATATATATATATATATATATTCTGAACAAAACGCTATGTTTGTAGCACAGAATGGTTAGGGGACTTACTTCAACTGAAGCAATAGTGATGCTCATTGTAGTGAACAACACTAACAAACCACTTTTTGAAAACATTCATTTAATGGGCCCACTGTAGTAACAGTGGGCCAGATCAGGTCTCAGGTGTCCCAGAAACTGAGTAAGGACATCTCTAGGGGTCAGCACCTTTCATTGGACTCCGCTACAGGGTAACTTCATTACAATCTCTTTAATGAGTGATGAGACCACAAGGTTCAGCCTTAACCACCCTACAGCCCAATTAGAGCACGTGATCAGGTCAAATTAACACCTATCCGAAATCTCATCCCTCAGTGTCTGGTTACAGATACACTTTCGTTCCATTAATTGGACAGTGCTCCTACTTTTCTGCTTGTTTGGGGGATATTTAAAGATGGGTATCTATGAACAAACACTTGATGGAGTGTCGTTTGTTTTCGAAAACATTGCTTTTTATTTTTAACGTTATTTTAATGTTGCAAAAATGTTATAAGATGGTATGTTCAGGGTAACTGCATAGTCAGCAGTGCTGGGTAGATTACTTACAAATTGTAATGTGTTACCGATTCCAAATTACATGAGAAAAATTGTAGTTAGTAACCATGTAATTACATTACAAATTTTAGGTAATATAATCAGACTACTTTTAGATTTCTTTTACCCAACTCGTTTATCACATTGTTTCAAATAGGACACAACTTTGTACCATTAGTATAATTTTTAAAAAATGTTTAAGCAACTTTTAATCAATATAGAAAACAATAAAATGTTTTTATTTTGGGCACGTCACATTTTTGAATTTTTTTTTATTTATTTATTATTTGCTCACTAAGTGCCTCTGATTGGCCAGTGTTTGGAGCTAATTCATCCAAGTGCCTCCCTTTGACGCGTTTTCAGCGCTAACTAATCCAAGTGCTCTGATTGGCACATTTTCAGTGCTATCTAATCAAAGCACCTCTGACTGGCCCGTGTTTAGCAATAATTAATTTAAGCGCCTCTGATTGGCGTGTTTTCAGTGCTGACTAATCTAAGTGCCTCTGATTGGCCAGTGTTTATCGCTAATTATTCTAAGCGCCTCTGATTGGCCAGTGTTTAGTGCCAATTAATCCAAGTTCCTCTGATTGGCCCATTTTCAGCGCTAAATAATCGAAGTGCCTCTGATTGGCCCGTTTTCAGCGCTAAATAATCTAAGAGCCTCTGATTGGCCCGCTTTCAGCGCTAAATAATCTAAGAGCCTCTGATTGGCCAGTGTTTAGCGGTAATTAATCCAAGTGCCTCTGATTGGCCTGTTTTCAGCGCTAAATAATCTAAGTGCCTCTGATTGGCCAGTGTTTAGCGGTAATTAATCTAAGTGCCTCTGATTGGAATGTTTTTATTGCTGACTAATCTAATTGTCTCTGTTTGGCTCATTTTCATCTTTAGCAAGTTTTCTAAGCACTTCTGATTAGCGCATTTACGGTGTTGACTAATCTAGACACCTCTGATTAATCAACGCTGACTAATCTAAGTGCCTCTGATTGGCGCAATTTGTTTTTGCGCAGACTAATCTAAGTGCCTCTGATTGGCGCAATTTTTTTTTTTTCACAGACTAATCTAAGTGCCTCTGATTGGAGCCTTTTTCAGTGCTAACTAATCAAAGCACCTTTGATTGGCCAATGCATTTCTACATTAAACAGAAATGTGTGTGATTATTTCTAAGGCTGCAAAACACATAAAAGCAATTTTTTATAATTCTGCAAATTGACACTTTTCATTCATTTTCACATTGTGCAGGGGCATTTTTTGCCCCTTCGTCTTGAATTTATTGGGCATTTTTGTTCATTTTCATTAATTCCTGATTACAACCACATTATTATGTAACCTTACATGTTACATACCAACTGACAAGGGAATTCATAGTAATGCTTCAGAGTCCCAAAAAAATGGGATCGTGAAATGGGTTCTAGCAAAGTCAATGCACATTTCTGCCATTTCTTGTATATAATGTGTGATCTTCACGTTCAATTACGACATGAACAAAAGGCAGCATCGTTAGCTGGGGAAATGTTTCCAAGCAACTAAATTTGCTGAACGCAACTATACCGCATTGAAAAAAACAAAAGCACTGCATCTGAAAGTGTCAAGGGGGTAGTGATGAGAGTCTGGAGGAAGAACCGGTTAACCGGACCCGTGCAGACAGGGAAATGGGGAGATGCCAGAGCGCTTCGAGCTCTCTCTCTTGTTGGCAGGGTGATAGTGAGTTAGCATCAGGCGCTGGAAGACGTAGAGGGGGGGAGTTAGGAGACAGAAAGCAGGTCGTCGTTGACAGACTTCCCCCGCAATCTCTTGGCAGCCAGCCTCTACTCGTTTCTAGGCAGGGCTGGCCTCCAAGCGGATGTGGTTCATGGTCAGAACGGGGCACAGCGGTGCTGGCCTTTTTCAGTACGGCCAAGTTGGAGATAAGGCCTTTCCCGGAGCTACTGTACGGGCGGGAGGTGGAGATGTCTTTGAACCACTGGTCACTATCTGAGTTTTGGAGGGAATGTTTGCATCAAGACGGAGATGTGATTAAATGCGCAACTGCTCATTCCAAGTATAAATTAAAACTTTCGCGGAGGGGGAAGGAAAGAGACTCAATATCATGGCTATAAATAGAGCTGGAGGGAGCATGTAAGCATGATTCCCTAAGAGTTACTGTGCAATATGTTAAAGGCGTATCTACACAAAAAATCATACACTTGTCAACTAAAAGCCTGTAACAGGAACATTGCAAATGTGGTTTTGAGTAATTTATGGTTGAGGCGGAAACTCGTTTCCACTCTACCTGCTTGAAGAGTTGCAGGTTCACGGCCATCTCAAGGAAACTTCTCATGGTGCTGGAGCGGTGTGCCACGAAGCTCTTCTCACAGAAGGTGATTGGCTCTCCCTGGGGATGAGAAAGCTCGCTTTAATGACTATAGACAGTCCGCTACTGGCTAAAACGGCTGCAAACGGTGCTGCTTCATCCGAGACTCGCAGACAGATGTTTTGTTTGACTGCGCTCGCTTGTTTATCATTATCACCCGTTGCAATCAATTACATCATTTCAATTTCTCCCCGAGTCGCATGAACGGAATACAAAAAAAAAATTGCTGCCAGGAGAGAACTAAAGCTTGTTGGGAGCCCACACTTCATCTGCATGTGTCAATGGGAGAAGATTTGAGGGATCCTGTGGGCTTGTGGGGTTGAAAACAGATTTCAATGTGAATTGTTCATAAATCCTTCCCCGCACTAATTTTACTGTACTGCCGTTTTGAAAGTGACTAAGAATGGTTTAAAAAACAGTACTTACAGAAATTTGTTCTTCTTGGATCTATATATCGATCTGTAAAGTTATATAAATTGTACGATTTATATAAAAATAGTTTAATGAACAATTTTTACAAAAATTAGTTTTTGTTAAATGTTAAGTATTCAGAATTATTTGTAAAACTATTCTTATACAAATTGCACCGCACTGTCACACTGTCACACTTCATTCTGGTTGTTTCTGTAAAATTTTCATTCATCTACAAATGGTTTTAATAACTTTTCGCTGGGAAAAATGGTTTCTGTGTAAACTGTTTGTAAAACTATTTAGTTTACACTATTTAACTATTTAAAAAATTATCAAGTTTTATTAAAATGTCACATCGAACTGCATGCAACTATTTATGCAAGTATAGTTTTACAAACAATTTCATTTATCTAAGAATTGTTTAAATTTTTTACTGGGAAAAATGGATGTTTCTGTATAAACTGTTCGCAAAACTATTTCTAATCAAGTTTTATTAAACAGTCACATCAAACGGCATGCAACTATTTATTTAAGTATAGTTTTACAAAAAAAATTCATTCATCTAAAAATGGTTTTAATTTTTCACAGAAAAAAAAAGGTTGTTTCTGTATAAACTTCGCAAAACTATTTCTAATCAAGTTTTATTAAATTGTCACATCGAACTGTATGCGACTATTTATGCAAGTATAGTTTTACAAACAATTTCATTTATCTAAGAATTGTTTTAATTTTTTACTGGGAAAAAATGGATGTTTCTGTATAAACTGTTCGCAAAACTATTTCTAATGCAACTATTTATGCAAGTATACTTTTACAAACAATTTTCATTCATCTAAAAATGGTTTTAATAATTTTTCACAGAAAAAAAAAAACAGTTGTTTCTATATAAAATTATAAAAAAAAAATGTGACTATTTATGCAAATATAGTTTTACAAACAATTTTCAAATAACTTTTGCTTGTTTCTACGGAAATGAGCTGTAAATCATTCCTATATAAATTGTTTCATTGAACTGAGCATTGCCACTTACGTGAGAACTTTTTTCCAATTATTTAAGAAATTTGTGCTGCTGTTTCTTTGTAAATTGTAATTCGTAAAACTATTCCTACGTAAATCGCTTTTTTTGTGTGCCAAGAAATAAAAAATTACTACAAAATATCCTAATTTGTGTTTTGAAGATGAACAAAGGTCTTACAGGTTTGGAACAACATGAAGGTGAGCAATTAATGACAGAATTTACATTTTTGGGTGAACTACAATACATTTTGCAACATAAATAATATTTATTATTGTTAATAAAATGGTTTTACAAACAATTTTCACTGAAACGCAACATGCTTATGTAAATCATTCGTAAAACCATTCCTACTTAAATGATCAGATATAATCTGATAATATAATATAAGAAAAGCATATATTTCAAGCAACTTTTTTGTTCTTATTATAACTTGTATAATTCACTTTCACATGGCTAAATGGCGTGGCTTAAAACCTGTCTGATCTGCACATTTGTTACCATCGTTCCTGGTGCTTGGGGGTCAATAACAAAAGAGCCCCATGAGGCATCGCACTACAGCGACCTATATAAGTCCACGATTGCCGACTCTTGCATGAGAGCTAATTATGATCTCCCTGCATTGTTTCATTTACAGCTCAGTTAGATGTCGGCGCTCTGCTAAGGCGCTGATAGGAAAGCATATGGGCCCCATAAAGCAGAGCGGTATTTCACACAGATGATTCATCGCAAATGGAGGAACCTCTTTAGAAATGCAGCACACAGAAGAAAAGCCATTATCGCAGAACATGACAGTAATGCCGGTGAAAAACTGGATGTGTAAAATCAAATACCGCTATCGCATTTCAGATGCATGCAGGAATGATGCATAAATTACTGATTTTATAATAAAAGACTGCAACTAATGCAATGTTTTCAGCTAAATAGCACTCCAATGCTGTCATTTCAAAGCTGTAAGGGTGTTTTTTTTTTTGTCTGAGTAATAACAAAGTGAAATATTAATCAAAATAAAGCAGCACAAAGGCTGATTTTCAATTGTTCGACTTCTCAGAATCCTAATGAGCTATAGGGCCGACTGTCAAAAAGAGCGCTCCGTATTTGAGCTTGTGTTTTAAAGCAAATGAAAGTGGCATGACTGAGGGCCTTCAAAAAACAAAAAAAAAACCAGAATAAAACCAGCAGTAATTCCATGTAGATTTGCAGACAATGTGCTCAATTGAGGCACCGCTTTGAAGGCTAAGAGTTGTGCAGACTTGACTTCGAGCCTGTGTGTGTTTTTTTTTTCTAGCGGCGAAAAGACAGTTTGTGCACAACCGCTGAAACATCAATAATGTATCTTCGCTCTGTGGGTCTACACAAACCAATTACTCTCTGCCTTGCCAACAAAGATGGCCACATTTGACAAACAGAGAGCGCACTTTGTTTTGCTCAACGCCACTCACCAAACCGAGAGGCACGTTTCAGGAGTTTAGAGGGTCTGAGAAGACCACGAAGGGCCTGGGACTTCAAAGAGACTGTCCGGGCTTTTCAACATCTGACATTTCGGCTATGCAGACAGGCCCACCTTTCACTGCACCTGTTTTTTCCTTTTCTTTCAGCCTTTCTGTTTCTTGAAAAGGCTTGGACTCAAAAATAAATACTGGCCACTTCTTAGTTTAAGGCTTATAAAATAAAATAAAATAAAATAAAATAAAATAAAATAAAATAAAATAAAATAAAATAAACAATGAGCACATTTTTAAATATTTCATTAAAAAAAACTAAATAATCCAATGTTTATTACTTTTATATAAGTATATAATTTCTATTTTTCCACTTTTTTGAAAAATATTACACCAGAGACAGTTGACAAATGTTTTTTTTTTAATTAAGGAAAACAATATGCACAATAATATGGTGTATTATTTTAACATTTTATATATATATAAAAAAAAAGTATTAATAAAGGCTTATTATTATTTACTCTTTTTTCACACATTTTTTACAAATATTTTAGAATATACAATAAGCACATTTTTACCATTTCAATAAAAAATAATATCAAATATAATGTTTATAGCTTTTATACTTTTGTAATATTAAATGAATTAACACACTGTATTAATATGAATATATAATAAAAGTTTTATTATACAAGTATGTTATTATATTTCAAATTTGTATTTTTTTTATATAGTATACAAGAGACAGTAGACAAATAAAACCATATTCACAATAATATTGTTAATTATTTTAATATGTATTATCAAATATGAAATATTATATTTTTTGTACAACATTTTCAATATATTATCCATGAGACAGTAGACAAAAGTTTAAAGAAAACAATATTGACAATAATTTTGTTAATTATTGTAAATTTTTTAATTATTAAATATTAAATACTCTGTACTCTAATTTCTATTTTTCCACAATATTTTTAAAATATAAAAATTTGTCTGCTGTCTTTTATTTCTTTTAATCAAAGACACTGAGTATTATTTTAATATTTTATATGATTAAATATTGAAGTACTAATAAAAGTTTAATGTTTTTTTTTTATATTTTATAATATCCATTTAGAATATATAATAAGTACATTTTATAACATTTAATTAAAAAAAACGAAATAATCCAATGTTTATTACTTTTATATTAAAATAAAATAAAATAAAAAAAGAGTAAACAAAAACTTATATTTTGCATAAAAGTTTCAGGTAAAAATAAAATAAAAAAGTGTGATATAAAAACTAAATTAATAAAATAAAATAAAAAAAGCATTAAATAAAAAAAAAAATAAGTGTAAAATGAAAACATAAAATAAAAAAAAATAAAATACTTTTTTGCACTAAAAGCCTTACAAATTATAAAATTATAAAATAAAAACAAAATAAAAATGTCAAATAAAAACAAAATAAAAACAATAAAAAAAGCATAAAATAAAAACATGAAATAAAATGTAAAAAATTTAAAAACAAAAATTATAAAATAAAAAAGCGTTATTTTTATATATATATATATATATATATATATACACACACACACATATACATGTATATACACATACATGTACATATACATACATATACACACACATATACACACACACACACACACACACACATATACATATACATGTATATACACATACATGTACATATACATACATATACACACACATATACACACACACACACACACACACACATATACATATATATATATATATATATATATATATATATATATAAAGCCTTGCAGGATGGCAATTATTGTTGTTTTAATAACGTGATATTTTGCAAAGAGTTTGAAGTGAAGAGTGACAATCTTACTGTTTTATATCTCAGGGCGTCCCGATAGGAGCCAAACAACGCAGCCTGAGCATGCAGAAAGGCTCGAGCCACCCCGCTGCCTGTAGCAGTCGACTGCTTTTTCAGCTTACTCTTCAAACTGGAGACCTGAAAGAGAGAAAGAGAGGAAGAGGGAGAGAGAGAGAGAGTTAAATTAACACCTCTGAAATAGGTGGAGGAACAGGCAAACCCATTCAGAGTGTGAAGTGTCACATTTACAGGTCACCCCCCACCCTAAAAAAGAGAGAAAGAAATAAAGAAAAGCCTTCTATCTCTCAAGAGCACCTGCTGCTCTGTTAATTGAAGCAATGGTGGTGTGTGCAGGGGTGGGGTCGGAGAGCAAAATGACTTTGGGCTCTCGTACCCTTCGCTTTCTTTGCCTCGTACCCCAGCTACTTCCTAAATCTCTCGACATACGTATACTTTTATTGTTTCATGGTATACACTGCCATTATCTGCTACTTGCTGCTTAGTTGTTTTTTTAAAGACTTATCAAAGGTATTGATTTTTTAAATTAGATTGGTTGATTTTGTGGGGAAAAGATAAAAAAAAGATGGAAGAACGCAGTCTCATTCAAAAAGCAGATTTTTTTGTTTCAAATAGAATCAGAATCAGAAAGAGCTTTAGTGGCAAGTATGCTATACAAGGAATTTGTTTGTGTGTCATTAGCTTCCAGTACACAGAGACAACAACAATACACAGACAATAAAAATAGGATGAGAATAAAAAAAATACACATATGTAAATTTAAATAGAAAAAAAATATATAACAATAGAATGGAAAGAGATGCAGGGATGTATTAGGATAGAGGTGGCAACAAATAAATCTAAGGTTATTGCACATATTTTTATTGCACAATGGGGTGAACATTTAGCTGTTCATTAGGTGGATTGCCTGGGGGAAAAAACTGTTCTTGTGCCCGGTTGTCCTGGTATTTGGGGCTCTTTAGCACCGGCCAGATGGCAAAAGTTCAAATAGCATGACCCAAAGAAATCACCAAGACATTTATGTTAAAAAATGTAAAAAAAAAAAAAAAATGTTTTGCTGAAAATAGTATAAAATTAAGAAAGCTAAGGTTAGTCATGTCAAATGGCTCAACCCAAAGAGAACATCAAGGCATTCATGATATAAAAAGATTTTTTAAAAGATAAAATTACATTAAAAAAAAAAAAAAAAAAAAAAGTAAAATGAATTTAAAATTTTACATTTTGATGTTAAAACAAAAATTTATAAACAATAAAACAAATAAATAGATTTTGAAAATACAATATATACATAAATAAATCTTTTAAGTTAAATCAAAATTACTCTGGAATAAACACAGCCAAATTGCTACATTTATTTGATGTTAAAACAAAATGTTTTTAAAAATAAATAATAAATAAATAATGTTGAAAAACAATAAATGAATAAATGTTTCTCTTTCAATTTAAATTAAAATTACTCTGGAAAAAACATTTTTGGTTGAAAATACCATAATTAAATAAATCTTTCATTCACATTAAATCAAAAATAGTCTAGAAAAACAAAGTAAAATTGTTTAATTTATGTGATGTTAAACCAAAATTTTGTTAAAAATACAATAAAGTTAAACTAACATTTCTCTGGGAAAAAAAGTTCAATTGTTTAACTTCGTTTATGTTAAAACCAACCTTTTTGTAGTAAATAAAAAATGTTGCAAATACTATAAATAAAGAAAGAAATGAATAAGTCTTTCATTCAAGTTAAATCAAAATTACATTGACAAATACTGTAAAATTGTTTAATTTATTTGATATTAAAACCAAAATTTTGTTGAAAACACAATCAATCAAATCAATCAGTCAATCAATCAGTCATTAAATATTTCATTCAAGTTAAATTAAAATTACTCTGGAAAAAATACAGTAAAATAGTTTCAATTATTTGATGTTAAAACCAAAATGTTCTTAAAAATACAATAAATAAGTCTTTCATTCAAGTTAAATTAAAATTACTCTGGAAAAAGAATACTGTAAAATTGTTTAATTTATTGTTAAGTCCAACATTTAAAAATACAATCAATCAATAATATGACCATATATAAATGAATAAGTCTTTCTTTCAAGTTAAATTAAAATTACTCCATTAAAAAAAATAAATAATAATAATAATAATAATAAATAAATAAATCTTTCATTCATGTTAAACCTAAATTACTGTGTTAATAATTGTATAAATTATTTGATGTTAAAACTAACATTTTGTTGAAAATGCAATAAATAAATACATCTATTACTCAAGTTAAATTATTGTCATATGTCAAATGTCATGACCCAAAGAAAACATCAAGATACTCAAAATATAAAAAGGAATTTTTCAAAATAAATTGCAGAAGCACCAACCCAGTGTTTACAAAGTGAACATACAAACAAAATCAAACACCCTTTACAAAAAAAGGTAAAACAGCATTGTAGTTGAAGACGAAAAGGACATGGGAGTTTTGGGACATACCCTAATTGTATTGACCCGGATCACACCGACTACGCATGCGCAACACAGAGACGAGACAAGACAAGCATTTGAGGTTAAAAAGTACATAAATTATAAATTTGTTTCAAAAATAATCAATCGGTTCACTACATAAGACCCTTCTTCATCGGCTAGGGTCGTTCAGAGCCCTTTGAAGTGGCATTTAAAAAGCAGTTTGGAAGTTCAAACTTGGGGGCACCATAGAAATCCTAAAATGTTTTCCTCAAAGAACATCATTTCTTTACGACTGAAGAAAAAAAGACATGAACATCTTGGATGACAAGGCAGTGAGTACATTATCTGTAAATTTTTGTTCTGAAAGTGAATCCTTTAGGACTGGTTTTGGGGTTCAGGGTCACAAGTACAAATCTGCATCCGTGTGTATAAATTCACACTTCATAAAAGAAATAATCAAGGCAAAAGGATCTGAATTACATGTCGCCTTCAGATTTTTCCCCATAGTCCCAAGCCTTCTGTATGGAATCATCCAAGCCTGTCATGAGACACAGCGGTGCACAAACACATGGGGATGAACCATGAAGCGCTGCTTGATCCAGGTAATGTAAGGTTAACCAAATTGATTACGTATGCTGCGGCGCTCACAACCATCTGCTGCCAATTCATTTGCACGCCTGCAATTCACACCGAGCGTCGTGCATATCAATAATCGCTTTAGCTTCCTTCATTAGGGAAGATCAAGTAAGGACCATAAACGAGAGTGTTTAGCCAATCGGCTGAATACCAAGAGACAGATCGGTTTAGGAACGCAGGAAAACCACCTGGCTGAATCGTCACTGACCCTGTTGAATGTGGAAAGAGGTTTTGAATTCAGCTTTTTCATACAGAACAAACTTCATTTTTGTCGTCTTTTGTTCTATTTGCATCTATAGGGACGTGCCTCTTTTTCACAGCGTCCCTGAGCTGATGTGGCGAATCCTCCGAAGCATCAAACAGGAAGTTTAGCGGCGCTAAATTAACAAGTGTCATCTCCATATTCGCACTGGCTAAGTGCTTTTATGTTTATGTAAAGTTGGCGCCATATTAATATTTCATGTTGATGCGTTGTCTTTTTTTTCTCTCCCTCACTTCTCTCGCTCTCCCCAAACAATCCGTTAAACAGTCTTCATTTTTGAAGAATCAAAGAAAGCAAAATGCCACTCACACTCAGGAGAATGTGCAGCATACCCAGTGGGCAAATAAGAGACGATAAAACAAAAAAGGTTGTGCACAAGAACGCCTTCGATATTTCTGTATTACATTGAATTAGTTCAGTTTAAATATTTATATTTCTTTACAAATATTTTTATGTATTTGTTAATTTATTAAAATTATTGATTTAAATTACATTATGATTTAATATTTTATTAATTTAAATTGTTATAAAATGTTTTTAAAACATTCTGTAATATTCATAAAATAAAAATATATAATAATTATTAATAATAAAGTTTTTTTATTTTTATATTATTATTATTATTATTATTATTATTATTATTTATATGTACTTTACATTAATTTGTTTTCAATTTATTTTACTGTTTTTTAATTAAATTATTATAAAATGTTTTCAAAACATTCTATCATATCCATGAAATAAAAAATAAAGTGATTTTTTTTTAAGATTGAAATGACTATAATATTATATATTAATAATTACTATTTAATAATAATAATAATAATAATAATAATAATAATATGTAATTAGCATTTTTTTCCATTGTATATGATGGTTTTTACATTTATTTAAATTGTTAAAACTGTTTTTAAAACATTGTAATATCCATGAAATAAAATATGAAGTGATTTAAATCTGACTTAACATCTTAATTATTAATAATTATTATTAATTATTATTATTTTAAGTCAGATTTAAATGACTATAATAATATATAATAATATTAATGTAATGTAGTATTAATGTAATATTATAATAATTTAAATCTGACTTCAAAACTTAATTGGTATTATATATAATAATAATAATAATAATAATAATAATAATAATAATAATAACAACAACAACAACAACTTCTATGAAATATTTATTATTATCTATATGTAATTTACTTTTTTATTTTATGACTGTTTTTTGAATTAATTTAATAAAAATGTTATATTTTCAAAACATATCCATAAAATAAAAAATAGCGATTTAAATCTGACTTAAAATCTTCATTATTATTAAAAAAGTCGATTCAATGACTATAATGTTATATAATAATAATTCTATCCATCTATGAATAATCTATCTATCTATCTATCTATGATTAATCTATATCTATCTATCTATCTATGATTAATCTTTATCTATCTATCTATCTATCATCCATCCAAACTTACAGAATTTCTTACTGTACTGTATTATTTTACATAAAAATCTGCTACAAATCTTAAAGTATTAAATGAATAATATATTTAACAACAACAACAACAACAACAACAACAACAACAACAACAACAACAATAATAATATTATTATTATTATTACGAATAAATCACAATAATCATAATAATCATAATAAATATATATAATCATTTAAACACTCTACAATTGTAAATGTGATTACATAAACCGTATGTGTACATATATGTATTTTTATAGTTTTAGAAAATTGATGATTGTTTCTAATTTACACTACATTTCAATTTGTCCTCTTTCAATATTTGATTCACAATCCTGCCAATCGACTGCTGCCGTTTAAATTCAAAGACAATGCCGGTGATAAACTTCAATGTAATAATTGCGCGGCACAAGCGTAGCCAATAATTGATCAGTCAGACTAATTAAGCACTACACTTTGAGTAAAGTTAACGAGATGTGAGCGGGGGGGCATCAGAGGGGAGCTTAGCTCTACAGGTGATAAACCTATTTGGCAGTGACATTTTTTAGTGTAAAGTCATTCAGCCTATGATCTGATCAAAGGGAGACTCCCCCATTGGGTCCAATTATAACTATGCTATTGTAGGAGGTGGGTGGCGGGGGAGAAAAAGATGAGTTATGTTGAGTTATGATATTCATAATCTATGCAGAGAGGCCTTTCCACTATAGGTCTTCTCCCCATAGCTGTGATCTTTTCAATTTACATCAAGCGAGGATGGCTGAGGATGAAAGTGCAGCCTCCGACTCGCCGAGCCCGCGGAGGGCAAACACAGGGCCTCATTAAACCCTACTGCATGGACTCCCCAACAGGGTTTGAAGTGCGTCAAGTAAAGAGCACGGGGTCAGAGGTGGCCCTGAAAACAGATCTCCATTTAACTCACCAGCTGGAGATGATAATTAGCAGGTGCATCACTGTCTCCTGCTCAAAAGGATGATACCATGGAGATCTGCTCCGCGCCGGGCTTCTATTATACACCCCACTTTCAACAGAACACCACTTCTGAGACCCTCGCCCTCCTCGAGAGCTGAGCTGTTTATGGTCAAGGGATTTTAATTCATTGAACTGGACAAGCCGCAGACAGCCGCTACACACAGGCATATCCTCACACATATATTTTACACTTCTTCTGCCAGGCTTGTAAACCCAGATCTGATGGATTTTACAGCCTGAGTGAAATCTGCATGTATACTTTACAAGAAAACTCATTTTTCAGACTTTTATGTTATTACTTAAACTTGAGAAAGAAGCATTTAAGAAATGCCAAATTGCAATGATTATGTGGATTGAGTTAATTATGTGAATAAATCGGCTCACGATATCGTCAGGTTACGTTGTGACCCTTTCGGAGTATTGGCTGAAAGACTTTTTTTTTTTTTTTAAAACAGAGGGAAAAATATGTTTTGTTAAGGATTCTGTCCAGGGATGGAAAGCCGTTGGGAGGCAATTAGAGGACTACAAAGAAGAAAGAAATAGATATGAAAATCTTCTGCTTTCTTTTGATGTGCACTAGGCTGAAAAGTATACGTACACGCCGAGCGAATTCACATCCTTTTAGAAACAACACAAAGACAAAGCGCATTTCAACTGTGATGCCGAAGGAGCGCTGACAAAACGCAGGTCATGTGTCTTCTTAATGCACAGCATACATTTGAAATGAATGAATGAATAAATAAATACTTTTATCAGACATATATCAGAAATGCTAAAAGATTTCAGACAAAATGCAGGTCAGAGGCTCTTTGTTATTACATTTTAAATTATTTAATTAATTAAAAATGTTTAAAGATTTCTGACAAATCAGTCTTACTTAAAAAAACACATTTAAAATAAACTAAAATAATACTAATAATTAAAACAATATAAAATAATCAGGTTAGCATCTTCTGCATATATATATAAAAATAAAATGTATTTAAAATAAATAAATAAATAACATTTTAGCAGACAAATGCTAAATGATTTTAGACAAAATGCAGGTCAGTGCCTCTTAGTTATTACATAGCATACATTGTAAATAAATAAATAAATAAATATTTTTTTTTTTTTACCAAATTAAAAAAAAGTTTAAAGATTTCTGGCAAAATACTCTTACTAAAAAAAAAATAAATAAATAATACTAATAATTATAACAATATAAAATAATCAGGCCTTCTCAAATAATTTGTCATCTTCTTAATATATAACATACATTTAAAAGAAAGAGAAAAAAAATACAAACATTATATCAGATATAAATTCTGAAAAAATCTAAAAGATTTCGGACAAAATGCAGGTCAGTGCCTCTAATTACAAAGCATACAGTTATTACATAGCATACATTTTAAATAACTAAAAAGACGAATTAACTAAAATAAATAAATAAATTAAAAAAGTAACAAATAAATTAAGTGAAAGTGTTCAAATATTTCTTGCAAAATACCTTTACTTAAAAATAAATAAATAAAAAACATAAAATAAACTAAACTAATAATTATAACAATATAAAATAATCTGGTCAGTGTCTTCTTAATAAATAAATAAATAAATAAATAAATAAATAATATCAGACATCAATCAGAAATGCTAAAAGATTTTGGACAGAATGCAGGTCAGTGCCTTTTAGTTATTACATAGCATACATTTTAAATAAATACAATAAACTAAATTAATTAATTAATTAATTAAACTTTTTAACAAACAAATTGACACTGTTTACAAATGTCTGACAAAATACTCTTACTTAAAAAAAAACATTTGAAATAAACAAATAATACTAACTAATATCTAAAATAATCAGGTCAGTGTCTGCAAATATAAATCAGAAATGCTAAAAATTCTGGACAAAATGCAGGTCAGTGCCATGTAAAATAAATAAATAAATAAATAAATAGTCTTTAACCAACAATTGAAAAATTGTAAGATTTCTGATATAAAAAAAATCGTATATAATATTTATAATAAATAATATAGTAAACAATATATTAAACCATTTTTAATCAAAAATAAAATAATTTATATATAAATGTATGAGCATTTAATTGTACATTTTTTTTTTTAGATTATTAAAAATTATTATAAAATTCTTAAATTATTTAGTAACACTTTACAATAATGTGTCATTCGTTAAATACATTAAATACATTACACAACAATGCATTACACTATTTACTAATCTTATTAATCTCTGTTAATGTTGGTTAATAAAAATACAGTTGTTTATTGCTAGTTAATGTTAGTTCAAACACAACTTGTAAAACATTAGTAAATGCTCATAATTAACTAAAATGAACAAATGCTGTAGAAGTACTGTTCATTCTTAGTTCATGTTAACTGATGTAGTTAACTAATGAACCTTATTGTACAGTGTTACCATTTATTTTATATTATTAAATAACATAAAATTATAAATTTGTGACTATAGTCAGAAACATAAAGATCATGATATTTATCAGACAGTTACAAAATACATAAATAAGAACCGAACTGAAAGAAACGGCAATACAAATGACCACTCAATAGTATTCACTAGTTAGCATTCACAAAGCAAATTACTCCAATCAATCACTGCTGCTTCATAGGCTAACATAAGCATGCTGAATGCACAAGTCATTCGATTTTGCTATGTGGAAGATATACAGCAAACTGTATTTTTCATTACTTCTGAATCCTTGAGAAAAGGTCTGAATTTGAAGACATCTGCATTTGATTTCAGTCTGACACTCTGCGCCTGAGTCTGAAGCAAAAAAGCGCCAATCAAGTACAGTTATTGTTCATCAACAGACCAATAACGTCGGTGCCTTGAGGGCTGGACACTGCATTAGTCCACTCGGGGCGGAAATGAGCCCCACCTGTCCCAACCTGATCCTTTAAGAGAGTCCTGAATGGGTTTGATTTGCGACGCCCTGGAAATAGAGCGAGCGCTGAAGAACGCAACACTCCCACTTTCCCCAAACAGTAATTGTTTGGTGTGTCAGCTGATGTAGTGCTTGTTTGTGTTTTCTCCCGAATCCCAATTAAACACCACGCCGGCTGATCTCAGAGGAGGCGCGCGGATATTGCGCTCTCTCTGATTAATTTGTTAACCTTCATTTGGTAGCTTAATATACACGAGGTGGGTGTGCGAACGCGAATTTTCGCTGTTGATTGAGAACGTAAACGATCAAACGCAGAAAGTACAAATATAAGTTGCGTGGAAGAGACGAAAAGGGAGACAACCGGAATGACACGAGCAGCAAAGAAAAGCAAACAATAGATCTGGCGGAACTCCAACAAAAGTAATAAAGTCAAAAGGAATATTTTATCAAAACCGGCTCAGGATTGATACAGGACCTGTGAACACAGAGGACTGCATCCAAATAAGACTGCAGCGCTGTTTGGTAGCACAGTGGATTCATAATTTTCTATTTTTAGAGACTTTTAATGACTGCACAAGTAAACACACCATATCTCGCTACCAAATCCAATTATAATTGAATAAAAAACAATAAGAAACTGTTTCACAGTGTTTAAGGAGAAGGAAAACACCTTCATTTATTTGCAAGAGAGAGCAAACTCTGCTTTTAACATAATTTCTTTTCTGCAAACTCAACAACCGCTCGTCATTAAAACCTACTAAATATTTATAAATTCAACTCTAAAAACTTCAGCAATAAAGATCTTTTAAACAAAGAAAATCTAGTTTAGCATGAAAGTGAGTTTATATTCACTTTGGATCAGAAAGTCTTTTCACGCGACGCATGAAATAAAATAACATTTAAAGCTTCACAATTTATTTTGAACCTTTGTGTGACACTTTCAAAAAGTGTAGTGATTAAAACCGCAACCCTTGGACTTTCAACCCCGTCCCATTTGATGTTTCTAATAAAAAGGCATGTTTGAAATCACTCTCGAACGTTCGCCACATCCTCTCAATTATTATCTCTATTTGTAAAATCCGTAGTTTTGCGCGGAGCGGAATCGCTACTGGCGTGGTAGCATTTCTAATAGTCAATAAATCTAAAATATTAAGTGTGAAATTGGGAAAAACTGCCATTAAGTGACAGACAGCGGAGAGCACAGCATAGGGTCCCGTCTGAAAAAAGGCCCAGGTAATTCAGGACAACTGTCACCCCTGACCCGTCTGAGAGCGGGTCTAGTGGTCAGACTCTCTGAATAATAAAATCCACATGGTTAAAAAAAAAAAAAAACCTTCAAACACTTAATTAGATGAATCTCGAAAGGTTCGGCTTGAATCAATAAAAGTCTTGGGAGGAAAGAAAAGAAAAAAAGAAATGCTTGAGGGTCAGTTAATTTTATATTTTGCTTTAGTTGTAAAATAGATTTTTTATAAAAGGCGAGAAATGCTAAAATCGGTGTATTTAAATAACGAAAAGCGAATCAAATTAATTGATTCAATTAAAGCGAATCGACTGGTCCGCTTTTGCAGCAAACGCCATGTGACAGACATTTAAGAAAAATAAACCTAGAGCTTTAGCTCAGTTTAAACATATTCCTCAAGTTATGAATTTTAATATCCCCAAAGGTATGATAACCAGAGGGAGAGAAAAATGAATTTTTGCGGTGATAAATATATTATTGTAGGTGACATTTACATTCAGGTGGGGTAATTTAACATGATATGCAGAATACGTTCTATCATTAGTCAATGAAAAATTGCACGAGAGGATCAAAGCAAACATGGAGCTGCCACTTAATTTATCACGCTACCAAGACAAAGAGGTTTTTCTTTCCCCTCCGTCAGTTTCAAAAGATCCGACTCCTTTTTTATTTTTTTCCCCTTTACGACGCTCTCGGTTTGCAATTTAATTTACAAATGGGATGCCAGTGCTGAGATGGCATAACAGAACAGGCTGGCTTTTTCTGCTTGGACAGACAGCAGCAGGATCCACCGAGTCATATAGGAGTGTTAAAACACCCCCCCTCACACAGCGGGACAGAAAAGGGAACGGCAAAAAAAAGAAACACAAACACGTTTCTGTATGTTCAAAAGGACAGATGACAGACGTGTTTCTGACCCCGACGCTGGATGCGCTTCCTGTTGCACTGACCGTGCCACCTAAACATTAATTAAAGAGAGAAGGCGCTGGCAGGTGGCAGAAAAGCAGGATCTAATAATTGGCCCCCTTCTTCCCCGCGCCTTCAGAAAATCCAGGACTTCTAGCGAGATGTGCCACTGGGCAGGCAGAAAGAAGAAAAGATTAAAAAAAAAAAAAAAGGGATGAAGGCAGGAGTTTGAAATTCACAGAGATGGCTGGCGAATTGCGACGGCCGTTTAACGTCGTGGGGCAAGTTTGCAGAGCACGGTTTTTGGGGATCGGCGGCTGAGGCTGCTAATGATGAGAGGACAGAGGTGCGGCGTGTTCCTCTGACCAGAGAAAGACTGTTTGTTTAAATGTGCATGTGGGCGGAAAAAAAAAAAGAACGTGTGTGTGTGTGAGAAAGAAAAAACAGTGGTTTTAAAACAAAAGAAAACAGCGAGAACAGTAATGTAAGTGTGTGTAGAATTACTTTCACTAACTTCCGGGAACAATTTTGTCTTTAAAGCAAAGCAAAATTAAGGAAAACTTACCATCTAGGAAAAATCCTCTTCAAGTAATTATTATTATTATTTTTTTTTTTTTTTTACATATTTTATGTTTAAAAAACAAAACACAAAGTGTCTTTCTTTTTCAGTTTTATATATACACTGTAGTTTTATATACAAACTATATTTAGTTTTATATAAAAACTATATAATTTTACTACAAAAGGTGGTTTTGTCAAAAATATACTTTACAAAACCTAATTTTTGGAGACATTATTTGGAAAAAGGGCTCTGAATATATTGCAAATATTGTTTTTTTTAGTTCTTAAAATCCAAATATTCTTTAGCATTAGCGTTAGTCTGTAGTAATAATTAGGTTTATACAAAAACAGTAGAAGTCTATGGAGCGTCTTCATTTAGATTTCTAGGTAAACGTGTGTGTGTGTGTGTGTGTGTGTGTGTGTGTGTGTGTGTGTGTGTGTGTTTTGGGACACTCACCACGTCACTGGGCAGGTTGTGCAGGTCATCTGTGGGGCTTTCCAGGGTGTTTGTGTCCACGTTCAGAATGACCACATCCTCCAGGGATCTGCTCTTTACTCTCTGAAAACGCAACACACTGTGTTACACACTTTCCTGTCTATTGCCATTTCCTGTAACCATTTTAATAAGCTAAATGTGATAAATAAATACTCTTTTCAACAGTTGTTTGTATAAACTAACAATTTTGCAGTATAAAAATATTGTGTGGCTAAAATACATTCATTCCTTCAACAAACCTCCACATAAAGACTTAAGCAGGAGTGATTTTAACCAGATTAATTTAACAATGCAAACACTGTGTGTGTGTGTGTGTGTGTGTGTGTGTGTACGTGTACGTGTACGTGTACGTGTACGTGTACATGTGCACATTTCTAAGTTAAGTTAACAATGCAAACAGATTAAGTTAACAATGCAAACACCAGATTCTCATAATAATTTGCATAAACTAACATTTTTGCAGTATAAAATATTGTGTGGCTAAAATAAATGTAAAACATTTTCTGCATTATATATATATATATATATATATATATATATATATACACACACACACACACACACACACACACACACACACACACTTTTTTGTTCTTTTTTTCCATTAACAAACCTCTACATAAAGACAAAAGCTGAATGAATTAAACAGATTCAGTTAACAATGCAAAAAAACAGATTCTCATCAATTAACCCAGATGAAGCTTTTGAAATGTTTTCTCTTAACAAAACAGTAACACTTTACAATAAGGTTTATTAGTAAACATTAGTTAACTACATTAGCTAAAATGTACTAAGAATGAACAGCAATTCTACAGCATTTATTAACCTTAGTTCATGTTGATTTCAGCATTTACTAATACATTATTAAAATGACTAGTTGTTTAACATTAGTTAACGCTCTGTGGTCTAACATGAACAAACAATGAACAACTGAATTTGTATTAACTAACATCAACAAAGATTACTAAATAGTGTAATAAATGTATTGTTTTTGTTTGTCCATGTTAGTTAGTTTATTAGTATTAACTAATGTTAACAAATGACACCTTACTGCAAAGTGTTACCAACAAAACAATCCAACTCCAAAAACCATGTATGCAGCCACAAAGATTTACAGACTCATTCAAAATATTCATTACAATTTTTTTTATTTCATATGTATTTTATTGATTTGTGACTGTGTGTGTGTGTGTGTGTGTGTGTGTGTGTCTCTATATTATATATATATATATATATATATATATATATAGAGAGAGAGAGAGAGACACACACACAGGCACGTTGAATGAAGCCCCACTGTGTTGAGCGGTGTAATGCTTCCACACAATGGTAGTCACGGTAGTGCCGACAAATCCAATAATTATTCCTCCGGTGCAGGTGGGGGAAACAGCCAAGTGTGTAAAAAATTTCTGGTTTGTCATTTTTGACAGTCGCTGCTACGGCGGCCCGTGTGCTGATTTGGTCTAATTACGTGCAGCCGGATTGGGGAGGGAGGGCTGTAGGGGGGGGACTGTCAGCGGGCGAACGTGTGATAAACACCAGCACCGCCGCGACTGTCAGCGCTATCAGATCTGCGCGTGAAGCTATAGGTCTACCTCCAACCAACATGCCATTTCTCAATAACCGAACGCACCATCTCTTTGTTTCTCCGGCTCTTTCATTTCTCATGGGCGCCCGGGAGATGAAAAGCAAAAAAACAATGTGTCAATTTTTGCAGGTTTCCCCGCGCTCAGCGATGATGCATCAAAGTAGATGGGCGTTATTAGCATCTCAGATGGCTTGAATCCAGAGGGACGGCTGGTTTTAAGTGACCCGGAGTGGAAAAAGTAAATAAATAATGATGGTTTATGTAATATCGGAAAGCTGCGACTGGTAGCAGTGGTGCTTCTGATCAAACGTCTCGTAAAACACTTTAAGGATGATGAACGGCTGCCGACAGTAGATTTATGTGACGTACCTCTAAAAGGCTGAGATGAACTCCGACCAGATATGGCATGGGCGCACTGGAAACAGAGACAAACAACAGTCATTAGCAGCATAAAAATGCTTTATTGCATACTAATAATTTTAAAAAATGCAAACAAAACATTCATAACACAGCAAACAATACTAAACGAGTATCGCGATCGTGAATTGACATATCTTTGACGCGGCATGCATCACAAGCTAAACTTTAATAGCGTCCTCGGCCGTTTCCCGGAACGAGCGCTTTTGAGTGCTGAAGGTGATTAGTGTAATTGGCGAGCGTCACTTTTGAGTCTCGGTGCAGAGCGGGGCGAGGCAGGGCCGCGTAATTAGATAGGTTTGGGTAGCCGCTACAGTGCTCGCTCAATCAGGTTATGTGGCTAATAAGCTGCAGTCTCCCTCGCTGCATCTGTTAAGGCCACGGATTTAACTGACATGCAGGCACACTGACACGCAGACACGCACGCACATGCACGGGGTGAGCCCTGTCACGTCATTGTTGTCCGTGAGTGTAACTTTGTTATGACAGCGTAATTCCCATCATTTCTAATAGCGTTCATTATGAGCGATGCACAGCCTTATAATATGATCATGTTTTTTTGGTATAATTAGATAGCTAAAATATGATAAATCGTCTCGGATGTCTGTGCTGGACTGGGAAACAGCGCTACTCTTAAGGCTGTGTTTATATCAGCGCTGCATTATTTGACCACAAATATTTTCTGAGCAGCTCCGGTGTCAAGCATGGCAGCACAAGTCCGTCAATTTAAGGGTATAGGGTGTTCTGGTAGCTATAGAGCAGAGCTGTAAGTTAAGAGTGCGGTCACGGTTTAAGCCCACAGTCGGCATACGGAAATCAGCTGTATATGTTCCTGCTTGGTATAAAAAAAAAGAAAAAAACGAGATTGCATGCTGGACTTGGTGTGGTGGCATTAGTGCTAATAAATCATGTCCTTCATAAACCCTTTGAGATCTCAGACATGGTGAGAGATATTCATTAGAATGAGAGGTATTTCAGAAAGTAGTAGTGCATGTTCAGAAGCTCCATGTTACTAATAGACTAATATATCGGCCAGGCCAATTATTGGCCCAAAGTTTGGCTGAATTTTAAGAAATGTATCTGTTTGGCCGATTAACAGAAGTCTGACCTTTTCATTTTCATGTACAGAATGATAGAATGACAGATAGGATGACAGATAGAACGACAGATGGGTAGATAGAATGCTAGATAGAACTATAGATAGAATGATAGA
Source organism: Cirrhinus molitorella (assembly GCA_033026305.1). NCBI lineage: Eukaryota > Metazoa > Chordata > Actinopteri > Cypriniformes > Cyprinidae > Cirrhinus > Cirrhinus molitorella. The sequence goes on along the minus strand of CM065121.1, from coordinate 24,191,778 downwards.
ACGACAGATAGAATGCTAAATAGAACGATAGATAGAAAGAACGACAGAACGCTAGAGAGAATGATAGAACGCTAGATAGAATGCTAGAAAGAACGATAGATGGACCGACAGAACGATATAATGATAGATGGAATGATAGAATGTTAAATAGAACGCTAGATAGAATGATAAACAGAAAGAATGAAAGACAGAATGATAAAAGGAAAGATAGAACAATAAATAGACAGAACAATAGACAGAACGATAGAACGATAAATAGACAACGATAGATAGACCAATAGACAGAACAATAGATAGACAGAATGACAGGCAGAATGATAGACAGAATGGCAGACAGAACAATAGATAGAACGATATTACGATAGATAGAGCGATATTGCGATAGAGCGATATATAGATAGTTAGATAGATAGATAGATAGATAGATAAAAAGACAGATAGATAGAAAGACAGATAGATAGATGGATAGACAGACAGACAGATAGATAGAGGAGCAACAGACAGATTTACAAATAAATTAATTAGACAGCCTTAACTATGTCTGTTTTATGATATTAAATATATATCAGCCATTAAGCAGAAAGCAAGAACTGACTGCTGAAAGTTCCTGCCACCCAGTGCGTGCTCATTATTAAATATTTTGGCTTAAGATGAGAAAGGTTTCTACAAAGAATTTACTATCAGCTCCTAATCCACAAAATTTCACAGATTTCCCTGCAAACAGAAAACAAGCAGAAAACATCATTTCTGTGAATTCCGTTATGGTTGTTTATGACGTACAAAGCAAACATCAAATGTAAAAGTATGATAAATTCACACTAAATGCCTAAAGCACAAAATCATACAGCTCAAAAAAACGTCACGGCCCAAGCTTGGGTGAAATATAAATGAGATATTTGTGTAAGTGTATGCGTGCAGATGAGCTCAGCTCTTACCAGCAGTAATCCAGCAGGTGAGGAGGAAGTACAGGGATGAAGATGTGCTGCCAGTGCATAGGGTACAGCATGGCAGTGGACCCATGCACGCATGCAGTTAACTACGACAAGAAAAAACAGACATGTGAGCTCCTTCATATGCCACCGTTTAATGCGTTATGCTTAAGGGGATTGTGTTTATTGCAGGCCAGGAGATCAGGCAGCATTAGACAGTTATTCTTTTTATCTTAACATCACAAGCCGATTAAACATGAGCTTTTGTTTTTTGCTTTTCACATGTTAACTGCACAGGTTCAAACCCGAAATCAGGGCATCAATCGAGGGCCTAAAAATACACCAAAGCACAAGGTGTCAAATGTGTAGCAGCTTCGGCGCCGATACAAAATTAATGATGCTTTATTACTGTTATACACACACACACAGTAAATAATCAGACTCTACAAGAAGCGAACACTTAATTACAACGCTGGTGTGGATGTTTAATGAGTGAACACCCAAGTGACCCCTCACCACACCCTGATTCCCCCTCATGGCTACCTAGCAGTTGTAATGACCTGTGTGGCACACGCGCACACGCTGGAGCTTCCTCATCTTCCAGATTAAAATAACATGATTAAATATGGAAAAAGAACAGAGGTCTGAAGGCTCCTCTGGGACTTCATTAGGGCAAATTGCCAAAGAATGAAACATGAGTTAGCCAAGAGAGACTGTGAGCTGTTGGAATACCGTGGGGAGTAGGGGCTGGAAGAGGGGTCTTGACAATTGGAGCTTCCAGTAATGTGCGAACCATGGCTCGGAAGTATCAAGAGACCCCCCCTGCTCACTGACACACACAATATCACAATTGACCACTGAAACCAACCAAGCTTGGCCGTGGCACAACATCTAGCTTCAAAGAGATCAGCTTTACTCCTGAATCCCTTCTGTATACGTCCGTGATGTGTAAGGCTGGTTGAGTGTTGTTGTTGTTGTGTTTGTTGAGTTCTGTGACATTGTGGTCGAACTCAACCGCTCTGGATAAGACGTGACCTATCGAGTCAAGAAATAGCGCAGCTTTAATTAACAGTAATTTAGTGGCGCGCATTATAACATATGCAAATTTGTTGTGCAGTTCTCTGAAAAGAAAGAAAAAGCTTTAGTTGTGACAGATCTAATTTCGTCCGGGCAATTTAGAAGAAAGAAATGAATATTTATGGCATTTCTCACCAACTGAAGTTTGGTTGATATCAAAGCTATGAGACCCGTTCTGTTCGAGATCCCTTTTTCTCAAGGTCCAATAAATGAATCATGCTGAGAGGTCATCGCACTGCAAAGAAACACTTTTCTTTGACTGTGCGAACAGACTGACGTCTAGTTTGTTAGAGGGGAACCTTTCCGTACCATGTAGAGATGGGTAAAAGCGCCTAATGGCGCATTCCAATTAATTCAACAATGTCCGTAGACAAGCCCAATTGGCTTGATTTATTCTTGACTTGAAAGTGAAGCCGTGCCGTCTTCTTTCAAAGACGAGGGCACGAGAAGGAGGTGGCGAAATCTAGATAAACATTAAAAGGTGGAATTCAAAAACAAATTAACTCTTGATATTTTTCCCACACAAGCTGTTTTGCTCACATCCGAGGCATTCATCACAGCGCGCGCGATCCTGCAAGAAAATCACTCATGACCTCCTTTCTGTGACAATTAAAGAGAAAGTTCAGAATAACTGTATCGCTGCCATTGAATCTCCAGTTGTACCCACAATGCACTGTTGGAGCACTGCTCCTAATAAAATATTTGGCGGTCTTATGAATAATTAATGAAGAAATGCCAAATGAAAAGAAAGCCAAATGGCCACAAAAGGCAAGGTATGCTTGATATTCCTTTGAATGAAGAAGTCATCCGCAAGAACAAATGCTGGATTACGGTTTGTTTGGATGCAGGGCTGGATCCTGCCGAGACCTGTGAGCTACCGCTGCAGTTAGCGGTAATGAGCGCGCTGGGGACGTGTTAAAAGGGGGTCTTCTCTATGAACACCCACCACAGAGCAGATTATACAAAGGGATCCGACACTGGAAATACAATAGACCCCAAAAAACCAATAATGCCATTTTAAAAAATCCCAAAGATCACATGAAGCAGTCCTTTTATGAAAAGGTTTTTACATGAAAATCAACAAATGATGTTGATTTTCATGTAAATGTAAATCAAATTTTCATGTGATTTTCATGGAAAAAAATTCCTGCTTTAAAAAAATAATAATAACATCCTAACATTTTCTTTTAGAACACAAAAAATCCTGACACTCAAGGCTGAGCTGATTTGTTTAAAAATTCATTAAATTCCTGTTGATTAAAAAATGACAAGGCAGAAGTTGAAAGACTCTAACAAGATCGGCAACACGCTAAGCAGCAAGCAAGAAGCCCTGATAGAAATAGACCTGCAATTTCTCTTGAGAGGAAAGGAAACAGAAGGATCTTGCCGACTTGGTTCGGCGAACTTGGGATTTGCCCAATCAGGTGACAGCCACAGAACTCTCACTTCACAATCAAACTACATTCACACTTATCTCTAGGAGTACATTTGTACCATTTTGCCTTGCTGAGACATATTCCACAGATGAAGTATAAAGATATGCTTTGTAACACCTTTCCAGTGAACCCTGTCTATGTAAACAAGTTGACGAACATATTCCCTACATCTAGGGAGAAGCTGGGGTTCAAAAATATCCATGGCAACTTCTCCAAGAATAGACAAAGACCAAAAAAAAAAAAGGTCCCGTTCTTTGATAAGCACAACAAAGCTCACAGTGGAATCTGTGATTGGGGCAGACTGGAGACTAGAGGTGCGATTCCCCCTGACAAGGGTGACAGCGCCGCAGTCTGCGCTGACTCCTGCTACCTGCGAGACTTCTCTCCCCTGGCCCTCTCCTTGTTTCCCAATTACCAAGCCTCGCTCTCCCCTCCTGTTGACAAACGCACGGCTCCGAGCGGGGCGCCGACACAGGTGTATCGCTAACAAGGAGGTGGCATTAAAAAAAGAAAAGGTAGAGGTAGGGCAGGGCACCAAACACCACTAATCCACCTCCCACTGTAACACGATACCACAAAGAAGAGAACAGGAAGTGCCGGAGGAAGATAAAATGTCTATTAAAGGTGTGGTAAGAGAGATGCTTGAAGAAGGAACTAAAATAAGACGGCATTGCTGAGTAGAGCGTAAAAAAAGTGGAGAGTGCGAGGCCGAAAGGAACCTCAGTGGCTAGCACCACAGGCCAAGACGGGATCGGGTCTTGTTAGCATACCACTGACAGCATGATGAGAAGGCGGCTGTCAAGACTCGGGGCCGGCCGAGGGGGTCTCGCAGATGAAACGCGCCAGGGCCTCCCAGTTGACTAGTTAGACGGATCCTGATGCAGCACAATTATACTGGCATATGACAAGACTGCATGGGCGGCTGCCTCCCGGAGCCTGCGACATGGTTTTAAAACAGTGGTACTCCTTACCTCTGGTCACAAAACAGCAATAAGTCAACTGATGCATTGTTGTTAGATCATGATTTATTCTTTTGCTTTCCAATACAGGCAAGTGTGCAGCCATGTTCTGCTAGACTGACACAGCAGGTTCACCAGGGGCCCGAACACTCAGGGTCCGCTGGCAGCATGCATAATGCATTCACTCTCTTCCTCTTTCCTTCTCTTTCTTCATCCCGTTGGCTCGCTGGAGAAATGGTAGCGGTAGGCTGACCACACCGTGGCCACTGTCATATACTCTCTCTGAACAATTCAGGAAATTGGCCATATGTCTACACTTGCGTCTACGATTTTGTTGACCATATGTGTCTTCCTATAGTTGCTTGGAACTCCCAAGGCTTTTGAGAAGAAGACGGATGGTTTTGGGATTTGAGATGATGAAAGTCTTCGCTGAGGTGGAACCTTAATATCACTAGCCTTCGTAGTAACTCTTTTGGCATATTAGTTTCATAAACCCAAGGTCACTCACGCTCCCATCTTGCAAAACAGTAAATCAAGTTATGGGAGAGTACAAAAAAAAAAAAAAAAAAACAGTTCACCCAAGAGACTAATGATTTGCACATTCTAACCCCTTGTGTCAGTGAGCACACGGAATGAAGGCGGCAGACCGGAGGAGTGAAATACTCCACGGATAGGGTCATTCTGACAGCCTCCTCCGGAGCCAGAAGGTCCGAAGGGAGCCCCTCGGTTCCGGCACTGTCGGCAAGCGCACCGCAGATGCTCCGGGGGGGAATCGGAGAGAGATAGGGAGCGAATGACATCACTCGCCGCTTCTACACCAACTGTCGTGAAAGTTTGGACCATCATCCGCCCCCGTGCGATAAGCACCCACTCCCTTTTTCAGGCAAGAAGAGCCAGAGAGAAAATATGTGGAAGAGTCAGGGATCCTGTAAGTGATAATTTAAAGCTAACAGACTTGAGACCAGAGAAACAAAAAATGCCAAAACAGAGAAAGCTGATTCAGTGCACACTATTTTTTTTTTTAGATGTTTTAGATTATTGTATCAATATTTTCTTTCATACTGTTCAATTAGGAAGCAGGTCATCTAAATAACTCAAGATATGACGTGCATCATATCTTGAGGTAGTTGGAAATAACCAGCCTTAGAGAGCAGGAACTGTAATACGATCTACATAATAATGCCTTTGATTCTGGATTTTCCACTGGTGTGAAAAGTTTCATGTTTTGGGAGCAAAAAATAAATAAGTCCATCACATATGTTAATTAGAAACAAATTAAAAACACATTTATTTACATACAAAAATAGTTCTGATGGTTCCCAAAAGGCCAATTTTAAATGCATTGTATAAAAACAACATATATTAATATTTTTTTAAGTAACAGGAAAGCGGTCTGATGTGTAAATGAGAATGATTGCAGAAACTCACAGTGCTAAGCTTGCTTGAGGTAATGATGATGCGTCGCTCATGCAGCATGCTGGCATAGAGGTGCAACATGTTGTTCACATCCACTGCTACAAAGTATTCTGTTAAATTTCTCTAGAAGGAGGAAAAATATAGTTGATTTAGAGGAATTAAGGTATTTGGACACCAAATCACACATTTAAAAATGTATGAATGCCATTGCATTTGAATTTTTATTTATATTTTGTTTTGTTTCATGTTTTGCCGTCATTTATTTTTTGTTTCATGTTATTCAATGTTTTGTTTCATATTTTTTGTTTCATGCTTTGTTTTTTGTTTTTTTTTAGGTTTGCTTTGCATTTTCTTGATGTTTTGTTTCATGTTTTATGTTTTTTAATGTTGTTTTATGTTTTGCTTCATGTTTTTGTGGTGTTTCAGTTTATGTTTATTTTTAATGTTTTGTTTCATATTTTGTTTTGTTTCATGTTGTGTTGTTTTGTTGTTTAATTTAGTTTGATATTTTTTACTAAATGTTAGTGTTTTGTTTTGGTATGTTTTGGTGTAATGTTTTTACATTTTTGTTCCATTGTTTAATGTTTTTACATTTTGTTATGTTTCATGTTTTGTTTTATGCTTTATTCGTGTTTTTTCTTTTTTTTATATTTTATATTTTTGGTTCATGTTTTGCATCACATTTTCTTGATGTTTTGTTTCATGTTTTTTAATGTTTTTTTTACATTTTTGGTTTCAAATTGTTTTAATAATTTGTTTAATATTTTGTTTTGTTTCATGTTTTGATTTATGCTTTATTTTTTATGTTTTGTTGCGTTTTGTTACATGATTTTTTTTTAAATGCTTTGTTTTATATTTTGTTTAGTTACAAGTTTTCCTTCGCATTTTCTTGATGTTTTGTTTCAGGTTTTATGTTTTTTTAATGTTTTGTTTCACATGCTGTTTTATTATGTTTTGCTTCATGTTTTTTGTGTATTTTCCTTGTTGATATTTTGTTTGGTTATCACATAGTTTTTGTTTTTTTTTTCTTTGTTTTGTTTTAGATTTTGTTTTGGTCAGTCATTTGATTTAATATGTAGTACAATGACATTCATACATTCACAAGTGTGGCTAAAATTTGTGGCCTCTGGATTTGCGACTGGGTTAAAAATACTCACATTTTCAGGTATGGTGGGGAGTCCAATAATATCAGGAGCTACGAAGTATGAATGCTGCAGAAAACAGACGAGAAAAGATGAAGCTAAGATCACCATTACACAACATTCCAGTATTTTGTGTTTATAGACCCTCTAACTTACTGTCTGTTCCACAACCAATAAATAAACCGTGATCGGCCTGAACTGTGTCTGCGCTTGTTAACATCATACATACAGACAACAGATACGGATACATGAAGTCAACAAACGCCGATCCCCTGTGGACACTACCGGAGGAGGCTCCCCGCATCGGAGAGAAAGTCTTTATTAAGGTACAAAAGCCAACTGCTCTGTTCTGACAGTATCAGAGGGGTCTGCCAGGCGTACGTTTGAACAGGCGAGCAAGTTTAATGTCTGGATCAAAGAGGCTACGAAGCAAAGATCCCACGCTGCCTGCTAACTTTAGCACTTTTGTTTGCCTGTGTGGCGCACTCCGGCTCTTTCCCAAGGCTGGGTCGCGATTCGTCATGCGTAAAGAGTACCCATCTGTTGCTCAACACATAGGTCTGCCTTTGCGTATGTTCCACAAACAAATACAAGCGCGACTGGCATCCTCTAATACTCGAAATATTCATCTTGGATGCTGTGATCACATGACTCCAGCAATCGAACCAAGTGCTGTGCAATGTCAAAAACTATTTATCTGCGCTCTATGTGTGTGTCCAGAGTACTTTTGCTATAATCACATGAACATAAACAGTTTGAAGATATCAATAAAGCAGATTGACCAAGTTGTCTTCTTCATGTGCTGACATGTGTTTATTTTCCCATATCGAGCAGCTGACTGCCCTCCGTGTCGTGGACTGCAGTTCCAGCTGGCGGTGGCCAACACTTTGCAGCCGTGTTTATAAAAATCACACATTATCAGAGAGCTTGTTATCACCGCGCTCTGCCTGCTGCTCCCTGTAGTGCGATCAGAATCCCAGACCCTGCACCCAACGCCACTCCCCAGCACACACACACGACGCATTTAAACATTACTGCCCACACAGTGTTGATGGAAACCTCTTCTATCACCAAGACCCTCTTCCCAAATTCCAATAGTGAACAAACATTTCATGTTGCCAATCATTTTAACTTCAGAGAAGTTGAAGCAGAACATGGCGGTGATTAATGAACCCACCACCTGCTGGGAGACGGTACAGACAATTCTAAGAAACCCCTTTGGATGACCTGATGGGTTTTTAGATTACAAGCTAAGGGCAAATTGTTGATAACTAATCCTGAGTTAAAATCATCTTGTAATACATGATTGTTACATTAATACAAAATATGTAACATTTATTTATATTAACTATATATAAATAACTAGTAACTGTGTAAACCTATTTGTTGGATAGCAAACATCCAATAAATGTAAAGTAAAATAAGAATGTTGTAAAAATTCCAATAGGAACATTCTAGGATTAGTCAGAACGTGATATTAAAGTATTACAGCTTGAAAAAATAAGACACTGGGTGATGTTTGAATGAAATGTTCTTGAGCAGATATTCAAGGATGCAGTGTTTATTTTTTATCCATATTTAAATAAAAAGATAAATGTAGGCTAATGGGCAGAGCATCAAGGAGATTTCTTGAGCATAATTGCCTTTTGCTTTTAATTCAAAAAAAAAAACTTTTGATATTTGAAAAGAGAATACAGCAGTGTGGAAGAGCATGAATCATTTAGCAAGTTTGATTGTTATCCAGAAAAGAGAAAAAAAAAAAAAAACTGACAACAAGACCCAGGAAGGGTTGCCATATTTTTTAAAAAAGAATAGAGCTGGTTATTTGGCAAAATTGGAGAGCTGTCTCCCATGCGATTAGGGCAGCGGCTCCAAATTTCAGAACTGCCCCGTTCTCCCTCTCTCTTTCTTTTCATCCCGATCCCTTCAGCACACTCACCGACTGTCTGCTTCCTGGATCCTGCACTACTTGCCCATTGGCAAAATGTAAGTGGTTGCTCTTGCAAAAATGAAGGAAAGAATATAGACGGATTAGATGGAGAGATCAGACAGACAGACATACACATAGACAGACTGTAAAAAAAAAAAAAAAAAAAAAAAAAAAAAAAAACTGACATAGACTGCAAAATATTGACAGATGGAAAGATGGATGGAATGAGATACAGAGTAAAAGAATGACAGAAGGAAAGAATGATAGAATGATAAATAGATAGAAAGAACAATAGAATATTTAACACATGATTAATGAAATGATAAATGGAACAATTAATAGAACAAGAGGTAGAATGATAGAAAGAATGATAGAACAATCAATAGACTGACATCACGATAGATAGATAGATAGATAGATAGATAGATACATACATAGAATGATAGATAGGATGATAGATAGAACGACAGATAAACAGAATGATTGAAAGATAGAAAGATAGAACGATAGATAGAGCGATAGATAGAACGATAAAATGATAGAACGATAGAATGATAGAACTATAGATAGATAAAGAGAACGATAGATAGAGCGATAGATTGATAAAGCGACAGATAGAACAATAGAGTGATAGAACGACAGAACGATAGATAGAACAATAGATAGAATGATAGATAGATAGATAGATAGATAGGATGATAGGATGATAGAACGACATAAACAGAATGATTGAAAGATAGAAAGATAGAACGATAGAGCGATAGATAGAACGATAGAACGATAGAATGATAGAATGATAGAACGATAGATAGATAGATAGATAAAGAGAACGATAGAACGATAGACAGAGCGATAGATTGATAAAACGACAGACAGAACAATAGATAGAGCGATAGATAGAATGATAGAACGATAGATAGATAGATAGAGCGATAGATAGAGCGATAGATAGATAGATAGACAGATAGATAGATAGATAGATAGATAGATAGATAGATATGGAATGATGGAACGATCAAACAAAAGGAAGGACAGAAGGACAGAGAACAACAGATATAACAAAACAGAAAGATACAAAGAATGACTAAACAATAGACAGAATGACAGACAAAAATACAGATAGTCTGTCGCTGACAGGCTGTTGTTGAATGCAGTGTTAATCTACACTTGCTGCTGTATTTGCTGAGTCACAGCAGTGGTCATCCTCCAGCTTCTGCTATCAGAGCGAGAGCCCGGCTGTCCCACTTGTGTTTCTAAACAAAGCGTCAGCCCTCCCCAGCACCTACCACACTCAGATTCACTGGCGTATTGGGCTTTGGCACGGGGTGGTTGTGCAGCGTTTCCAACATGTCGTTCAAGTCGTCTTCCTGCGAGGACAAAAAAAGACAAATATGAAAAATCAATAAATGAAAAAAAACACACAAGCAAAGGAAAACAACGGCAACAGCAAAGCGCTTCCGTGATTTAAAGCACTCGGCGTAAAGTATTCCTACAGCAGTCTGCAGAAGAGAAATATATCCGACTGACACACATTTAACGAGCGATCCTGAGGTTAAGAGACGGTAAGCTAGGCTGCGGCAGACGCTTATTATTCCGGGGATGATTTATGGCGAACATTGGCTGTTCGTAATTAACCAAAGGTCCTTGCTCAGAGCGGGCGGCTTTAAGAAGCCATTGGAGAAAAGCTTTGCCACAAAACAGGCCTCAGGATTATAACGCTGAGCTTTTACGAGCTTTTACGACAAGAGTGCAATTTACCCTCTCAAACTCGCTGTAGAATAGCGATGCCTTCGCTGTTAAAACACAGTCTGACATCCAACAGTTAGGCACATATTTAGATCGCCCTTTCCTTGTAAGCAACTTCCCAGATTAGCTGTATGGCCAGAGCTCGCAGCATGTATGTCTGTGTGTTTGTACGTGTGTGTGTGTGTGTGTGTGTGTGTGTGTGTGTGTGTGTGTGTGTGTGCGCGCTGTCACGAGAGCCTGGATGCTCACACGCATGGTCAGTAACACAGCCTGAGGAAACACTTCATTTAGCCTCGCCATAAACCTTCAGCGCTCTTGTCCATCCTCGTCAGTCAACCTCGCCTCACGCGGAACGGAACGACAAAAGTCAACTCGATCATGCTCACTCGCTCAAACAATTCATTTATGCATATTAGAGCTTTGTGTAAGGGGGAAAAATGTGTAAAACATTATTTTAGCATCGAGATACTACTGTAGTTTTTATTATTATTATTATTATTATTATTTTAAACTGAATGTTTATTGGCTTTAACAGAAACAACATATCACAAATACTTAAAATGCATTTAATTAATAAAAAAAAAAAAAAAAACATATCTACCCACCCCAGGATAATGTGCATATGTCTTAAGACTTCAAAAGACATGTCAAAAGACTTACGTGTATTCATATTTTTAATCAGTTTTTTTTTTTTTATATATAATTTTTAATTTCGTTTTAGACATTAGTTGTGTTTTTTTGTCATTTTTAGCATTTTTTTATTTTATTTTTTACTTTTAATTATTGCCGTTTTTTTGTTTTTAACATTAAAAAAATTATATAAAATTAAAAATATTCAAACACATCCACCACCTCACGATAATGTGCACATGTGACTTTAAATATTTTTAATCAATCAGTTTTTATTTTTGTATTTCTCATTTTCATTTTAGTTCAAGTTTTAGTCATTTGTTGTTGTTTTTGTCATTTTGACTAGTTTTTGATGTTATTTTTTTTGCGTCTATATCATTTTTCAGTTTTACTTTAAGGTTATTTTTACAAAATAACACAATCACAGTACCATAAATAAAAAAATTAAATAAATAAAAATACATCCACTCACCCCACCCACAGAATAGAGTTCATATGTCATTTTCCATTTTCATTTTAGTTAAAGTATAGTCATCTTGTGTTTTTTTTTTTTTAATTTTTAGTAGCTTTTGTTTTTTGTACTTTCAAAATGTCCTGTTTTTTTAACAGAAATAACACATATCACAATGACATCAATTAGCGTTTATATTAATATTTCCCATTTTCATTAAAATTAAAGTTTTAGTCATTTTGTTGTGTTTTTTTTTTTGCCATTTTTAGTATGTATTTTTATGTCTATCTATCTATCTATATTTTTTTTTCTCCCAGTTTTACTTTTAGTTATTCCTGTTTTTTTAACAGGAAAATAACATACAAAATAACACATATTACAAAAAAATAAATAAACAATAATAATAATAACATAAATAACATACAAAATAACGTATTACAATAAAAATAAATAAAAAAATAAAACATCGACCCACCCCACCCACAGGATACTGTGTAATCAAAAAAAAAAATTCCATATTAGTTTGTCATTTTGTTATTTTAGCAGTTTTTTTTTTACTATATAATATAATATAACATATAACATATATGGGCATATATCTATACTGTTTTTAGTGAATTTGATTTCAGTTTTACCTTTTACATTACCTTAAACATTATTTTAATAATAACTATTATTATTATTATTATTATTATTATTATTATTATTATTATTATTATTATTATTATTATTATTTACAACTATACTAAACCTACTGCCAAACACTGTCCAGAAATATACATATAAAACTATATTATTATTCTTTTAAAAAATATAATTGTTTCATTCTTGAAACATCAGCATAAATATATTTTTATATACGCAAAGTTCTTCTGAAGTGTTTGTAAAAAGCACTTGGCACAATAATTTGTTAATAAATCTGTATCTAAATTTCGACACTAAATTGAATGCAACAATTTACTTAAGTATAGTTGTATGAATTATTTAGACACATCTGTTGTGCTCACATTTAATGAAAAAAGCCCATTATTACAGAAATTGTCACATTTAAAAGCAAGATAGTTCTATGTGTAGGTGAAAAACTATTTATTTACAATTCTAACATATAAAAAACAAATTTAAAGTATATCTTTTGCAGAACCATTCATACATAAAATGGTTAACTGTGCCAATTTCTGTGCAAACAATTTGTAAAAACTTTCTTATATAAATATTTGCATTTAATGCGAATGGCTGTATACACAGAACACCCCCCCCCCTTTTTTCACATAAAATTGTCATATACAGTATGAATATGTAAATCCCTCCTAAATCGATTCTTACATAAATTGTCACATTTTAATGCAAATTTTTGTGCAGACTGTTTGCACAGTCATTTTTACATAAATGATTGCACTGTTAAACAATACACTGCGTCTACTGCTGAGAAGCATATTCTACAGGCTTTTCTATTTGTGTATCAAGTAGTACTTATTTGTACAGGCGGCACTTCTTTTCCCAAAAGAAAACGTTCTGAATTGCAGTTCTACCATCTGTTGACCGCTACAGTCTCATAAATGAAGCTCAAAGACTTTGAAAGTTGCACTGAATAAGCATCTGCTAAATGCCTTAAATGAAAATCATAAAAAGAATGTACTTTACATAATGAACGACAATAAATTTGAAGAACGAGTGAAAACTTGGGGTTTCAAGAAAAAAAGGCATACTTTTGGTCGATGACACCGAGCATCTAACGGCTTAATTCCTGACCCCTGTGACTCAAAGTGTACTTAGCCCATGATTTGTTTGTGTAGAGGAGGCTTGGACTTCCTCACTTCTCTTTCAGCGGCTCCGTTACACATAACTGAACGATAACAGACTGATAGAGAAACTCAGAGCACTTGAGTTCGACTTTCTCATACACGCTGGCTTCACGCAGACTCTGTTTTTCATTTGATGTTAGCTTAATATTTTCATCCCCTTTTCCTAATTCAAACTTTTCTTCGTCTCCTACTGCTGTGAAACTTTCAGAAAGAAAACGATTTGGCACAGTGTATTTCCTGACAATTTGTTTTCCCGTATATCATAAGGACTGACTTCCTGTTCGATGCTCGGTCTGTTAAATGTCAACAACACTGCAAAGCAAAGCGCAACCAACCAACTGTGCCTGTTTCGCTGAGATGGATTATAGATGACGTTTTTCTTTTTCTTTGTCTTTGCACAAAACAAAACGCTCAAGTTTTGCTTTGCAGTGGCACTTTTGGCACGCAAGCTGGATGGCAGGAACGCGGGTAATTTCCATGCTATTTGTGACATTAGCCGTTTGCTCAATAGGGGGTCCGGCATGGTGCAATCAGCCACATGGAAAAGTGACCTCACAGAGAAAAGTTTCAAATATTTACAGTTCTGCAGATACTGTTTGATCTGTTTACATACGGAAATTGTAACTCCTATTAAAAATTTGCATTAAAATGTAATAGTTTACTTAAAGGATTTATAAACAACTGTACAAAAATGATCACATTTAATGCGCCTAATTCATTTTTGCGTGAATTTTTAACAAATTCCTGCATGCTCTAATTTTGCTCATTTTGTCCACGTTTCAGAAAATTTGAACGTTCCTTCCTTGAATTTGAATTTACTTCCTTCCTAGGAGGCTAATGGTTTAGAAATTTGGGATTACATTAAATGTGATAAATTAAGAACGGTTTTAAGAAATTTTTAATAAAAGTACAGCATATAATGCAAATTTGTTTATATTGCAAGAATTTAATGCACATTTCTGTGTAAATCATAAAATCATTTTCTTTTTAACTTACGCTAAAGTTTTAAAAAGTGCATTACTGCATTAAATGCAATGTGTTTACAATAGTTAAAAAAAACAACATTTTTAAATAATTTAGCGCATTTATTTAAATTTCTGTGTAAATTTTTTCAGTCATGCTTATGTATTGAATTTTTGCTTATTAAACAGAAGTTGAAGACTGTAGTTAAAGATGTGCTTTACATGATATAACGTAAATAAAAACGGATTCATAATAAACAGATTCTTGCATAAATTGCTGCATTTATTGTAAAAATCATAATCCATTTTCAGAAATGTGCAACATATCACATGCAATTGAAAAACAGATTTATAATAAAATGTATATAAATTATCAAATTGAATTCAAACTTCTGTGTTAACCTTTTAGAAAACCATTCTTGCGTGTCGTAATTTTGTGCATTTTATTATGGGTTGTAGTATTTAAAAATTCACATTAAATGTGAAATGTGAAAAGCAGTTTTATTTATGATTTTCCATGAACTATAGCATATAATGCAAAATTGTGTAAATCTTAAAATCATTCTTGCATAAATTTCCGCATTTAAGGTACATTCTTGTGTAAATCATAAGCCATTTTCAGTAATGTGTGTCTTCAAATTAGCTGCCTTTTTTTTTTTTTTTTAAGTCTGCATGAAATGCGTAAAAATTATTTAAAAACTGTTTTATAATAAATACAAATAAGTGCATTTCTTTTCCATAGGTAGTAGTATTTAATAATTCACATTAAATGTGAAATGTGAAATGGTTTTATTAATTATATTCCATTAAGTTTGGCAAATAATGCAAATTTGTGTACATTTTAAAACCATTCTTGCATAAAATGCTGCATTAAATATACATTTATGTCTAAATCATAAGCCATTTTCAGAAATGTGCAACTTTAACTTGTGTAAAAATTGTTATTTAAAAACAGATTTGTAATAAGATTTACCTAAATTACCAGATTGAATGCAAATTCCAGTGTTAAGCTTTTATAAAACCATTCTTGCATGTTGTAATCTAGTGCATTTTTTCCCATAGGTAGTAGTATTTCATAATTTGCATTAAATGTGAAATGTGAAGTGGTTTTATTAATGATTTTGCCATGAAGTATGGCAAATAATGAAAAAATAAAAATAAAAGTATGGCTAAATCATAAGTCATTTTCAGAAATGTGCAACTTTAACTTAGCTGGTATCTTAAAAAACGTCTGCATGAAATACCATAATGTGTAAAACACATTTATAATAAAATGTACAGAAACGATCAGATTTAATGCAAATTTCTGTGTTAACCTTTTATAAACCCATTCTTGCTTCTTGTAATTTTTCTCATTTATTTCTATAGATAGCAGTATTTAAAAATTTGCATTCAATGTGAAATGTGAAAAGCAGTTTTATTAATGAATTTCCATGAAGTACAGCATATAATGCAAATTTGTGTAAATCTTAAAACAATTCTTGCAGAAACTTCTACATTTAACGGACAATACAATATAATACAATTTACATAAATTATCAGATTTAATGCAAATTTCTATGCTAACCTTTTAAAAACCCATTCTTGCGTGTCATAATTTTGCAATTGTTTTTCCATGGGTAGCAGTATTTTTATATTTATGATTTTCCATTAGGAAGCAGCACATAATGCGAATTCTCGCCATTCTCATTCTAACCATTCTGGCATAAATTGCAGCACTTAATATACATTCTTACCCAAACCATTTTCAGAAACTTTAACTTAGCTGGCGTTTTAAAAATCTGCATTAAATGTGATAAAGTGTAAAACTGTTCATAAATCCACTCTTAAATAAATTATCACATTTTAAAATGGTCAGATTTATAGCAAATTTCAGTGTAAATCCTAATTCTTGTGTACTGTAATTGTGCTCATTTTTTTTCCAAGTGAAGACAAGTTGAAGACTTCTCTTAACTTACCTGGTGTTTTGACAAGTAGTCTGCAAAGGTATTTAGCAGCTTATAATAAATCTCAAACCATGGGAGATAGCTGTCAAAAAAAGGGAAAAAAAATTAAACAATGATTTATTATAATACCTATAAGCTATAAACATTCAAAAGGCCAGATATAATTTTCCTCAAATCCACCACAGCCTATTCTTCCTCACCTTGACTTTTAACCTAGCAGGCTTTAGCATTTTCGGCTACAGTGAGCCTTATTATCACATTCTTTGTACTCGCTGACACTTGCATTTTAAACATTCCAGCCACGGAGCGGGCTAAATAAAAGTATTTGGTTTCTTCAACAAAACACGGCCGGACCACTGTAGCCTGTAATAAACCAGGGATGGGATGGTTTACAAGCATGCTGCGCCCAGATGCACAACCTGAACCTCGTCGTCGTACTACATATGTCACCGTTTTTTTCCCCTCCTTAAAATTAATTTCCTAGCAGGAGTACAAAAAATAATTCACACCTTATCAATGTGTATTAACTAATCACACAATGACTAGCCAAGAGTATCTGCAACATTGTGTGTGTTGCCGCCTGACAGAATCTTGGCAAAGTTGACAGGCCTTTAAAGATGGAACGCGGCCAATGTGTTGTTTTGGCTTGAAGGTTGTAAGAACACACACCATTTATTTTGTTATGCAATGTAGTGAAAAAACGCGGCCTGCTAGCGGGCTCTGACTTTTTCTTTCCCGGTATGTAGGCGTGATTACAACATGCATTTCGACTCCGTCTGAAATCTCACACTTAACCGAGAGCGATTACATCAGCTATTCTTTTCAAACGCAGCGCTTCGACTTTTGTTTGTCGCTAATGCTTGATTAGTTTAATTGGCAAAGATGTAGGAAAAGAAGACGCTCGAATTAACGGATGCGGTAATTTTTAAAGAAGAATCCGTCTGATCCGCAGAGCACAGAGCAGTTTTTTTTCCCTTTTTATCCTTCCATGGGTCAGTGAGCTCTCCAGCAGACTGGAATTAACAGACAACAAAAAACACAACTAAGTGTATCTAATGCAAATTTTCATATTGCCGAATCCTAGAAAGGGGCCAGTGGCACGCCGTTCCCAGGGACGTGCGCTCAAGCGTGAGAGTTTCAAGTCTGGGTGACCATTAACCTAAAACAATCATCTCTTAACATGCCAATATTTTGACGTGCGCAACGGCGATCGCAAACCAGGTCACACTGTTTGAAATTAAACGTGTCTATGCAAATTTCTAGACGGATGAGGGAAAAAATGATCCATGGCCTGGATTGCGGTGTTTTGGTTAGAATGACGTGTTGTTTGAAATATCGTAATCGACTGACACCTTGCTCAAGCTGCATTGCACAACAAAGAAAAATCATTACCTATCTCTTTCACTCGCTCTCTTTGTTTAAAAATGCGAGGCTCCTGGATGCTAATCCTTCATTTTTCACATGTGAAGGGGATTTTAACGGGAGCCTCTCCTTGTCAGAAAGGCCTTGGAGAGCACAAACACTCATTATACTCTTAAATGAGAGCATGTAAATCTTTTGTTTTAAAGTCAAATAAATCACCGCTCTATAAGCAGCGGAGCAGACTTGCGTTTATAAAGACATCCAGGGAGGAATACCTTTCACGAAATCCTGGGTTCGTTTTTTATTTTAAGCCATAAAGCAGAAGCACACAATTTTTCTTCTTGTTTTAACTTTTTTAGTAAATAGGCTGAGGGGAGCACGCCACCCCAGCCCAATCTCTTCACAGCTAGTAAGTAAAAATGTGTTTGTATTCGGCAAATCCTCTGATAGAGGAACATTCATCATGCTGAACCGTGCTGAGACGAGCCAATCTCAACGGCCCTTTTAGGTTCTCTAGCGCTGTGTGTATTCGGAGAGTAAACCAACTTATCTGTGGCTTACTGGCAATCCCTAACAAACTCGAGCTGCCTGCTTCCACAGCCAGAAGCATCAGATAAGCTTGAGCAAATGGTTTGATAGCCGGGAAAAAAAAGACAGGAACTGACCACCAGTGAATGAGGGAATGTAAGGTCATGACACGATTAGAAAAGATGAATTTGTGTTTTCAAGAATTAAGTGTGAACTACTTGAGTGCTACTTCTGAGCCGAAATGTAACTTTAGTCAAGACAGCTGCTGGGTTTTAATCTATTTTTAGTCTGAAAAGACTGAAAATATGAGATTTAAAACCTGACTTTTTTATGTAAAAAGAAAGCACATTATGGCATAAAAGTAGAATAAAATGAATAAAATATTAAACATTCTTCACTAGTTCTAGGTCACTAATCAAAATGAAAAGTGCTGCTATCATTGAAGCAAAAAGAGGGGAAAAAGTCATTATCAAATTGTTCATTTTTCAACTCATCTTATCAAAACAAACTGTTTTGCTGATTATTAGGGCTGCAAAATGATTAATTGAGACTAATCACAACTAACCGCGATTAATCACATTCAAAATTGAAGTTTGTTTACATACATGCGATTTAAACATAATAATTAATAAATAAGCTTTCCATTGTTATGATAGGACAACATTTGGCAGAGATACAACTATTTGAAAATCTGGAATCTGAGCGTGCAAAAAAAATTAAATATTGAGAAAATAGTCCAAAAGAAATTCTAGCATTGCATATTAATCAAACATTTACGGTAGAAAATTTTCAAAATATCTTCATGGAACACAATCTTTACTTAATATCCTAAAGATTTTTGGCATAAAAGTAAAATCAATAATTTTGACCCATGCAATGTATTTTTGGCTACTGCTACAAATATACCCCAGCGACTTATGACTGGTTTTGTGGTCCAGGGTCACATATGTATGTGTACTGTATGTGTTTATTATGTATATATAAACATTAAACATATTTTTAAATATATAAATGTATGTGTATTTATATATACATAATAAACACGCAGTACACATACATATGTGACCCTGGACCACAAAACCAGTCATAAGGGTCCATTTGATTTAAATTTGCTGAATAAATAAGCTTTCCATTGATGTATGGTTTATTAGGATGGGACAATATTTGGCTGAGATACAACCAAATCTGAAATAAAAATATTAAGAACATCACCTTAAAAGCTGTCCAAATTAAGTTCTTAGCAATGCATATTACTAATTTTTATATATATATATACACACACATATATATAAAATGATTCTTGGCATAAAAGAAAAAAAATGATAATTTTGAGCCATAAAATGCTACTTAAGACTGGTTTTGTGGTCCAGGGTCACATATGGTATGTAAACAAAGTTTTTTTTATTTTGAATGCGATTAATGGTTTTGCAGCCCTACATATGTTTTTATAAATGTGTAAATTTTAATTTTTCTATGATTTTATGTTTTTAATAAAATGTTTTACTGCCTTTTTTTTTTTTTAAATCTCAAACTTCAGAATTCCACTATAAATCAGTCTAAAGTCATATTATGCATTTATTTTCATCTTGTACGATCTAATCGGCCCTTAAATCAACATCATCCTAAATCACCAGTGGTATTTAGGAGCTTTAAAAGCAAGTCAGCTTGCACCTTGTATCCTTCCCAGGATGAGATACGATTACACCCTGACTTTTCCTGAGTTTTATGTTCAGCAGAGGGAAAGAAATATCGCTAAATGACCACTAACTGAAGAAAACCTCTGCTGTCTGAGGAAGACGCCAAGTCGGGTCTCAGCCATCAAATAAAACGGCCGAAAGAGAGAGAGAGAGAGAGAAAGAGGGAGAGAGAGAGGGGGTCTATTTCATCTGGGGTCTCGCATATGTCCGAAGGCTGTGTCCGAGAGGGCCGAATGGGCGGAGAGGGTGGGGTAAAACGGAACGCTTGTGTTTTTGAAGTGGTTTGGCCTGAAGGAACCCTGGGCTATTTGGCCTGAGCTAAACCTGCAAAGCTACAAAGGGCTGTCCACATAAAACTGTCCCTCTCATTAGGCAACTTCCTCATGTAAGCTTAGGTGACAATTTTATGGTCCCAGCACTTCAACAATCACAGGGACACAAACTGTTTTAATTACTTTTCTTTTATATTCTGGTGGAGAGTGTAAATGTGTGCGAATAAGAAAAAGTCTACCTTTACAAAAAAAACTAAAACTGTATAACTTATACAATTATTTATGTACCAACATATGAAGAGTTCAGATGCAAAACCAGCTAAATCCATCTGACATCTTTCTTTAAAAAATGAATTTTTATCAGGCTCCGATGTATAGGTTTCTAAGTACTGGTACTTCTGATTGGGCTGAGGGTGGGATTTTAGCGAGTTTGAAGTAAAAGTATTTGATGAACATATAATATGTGTCGAGAACATTCACTCTGTATCATCATCTCATTTTTGACCGAGATGGCTTTTAGCTGGTTTTCCACTATATAATTATAAAACGCAAATAATTATATATTTTTAAATACATTTATTAAAAAAAAACAAAAAAAAAGACAAAAAGCTGGCAGCAAAAAACGTTCTTCAAGTCTC
The DNA here is from genome assembly GCA_033026305.1 of Cirrhinus molitorella. Taxonomy (NCBI): domain Eukaryota; kingdom Metazoa; phylum Chordata; class Actinopteri; order Cypriniformes; family Cyprinidae; genus Cirrhinus; species Cirrhinus molitorella. The sequence continues at coordinate 24,170,855 of CM065121.1, read as the reverse complement.
TTGTTACATTTGACCATGCTCTTTTCCAAATAAATAGATGACATAAACAAAAGAAAAAAAAAAAAAGAACAAAACTTTGAATGCATTTCTTATTATGAATGAAGGAAGCCATGCAAACTACTCAGAATGCATAATGAATTTTATACATCATATGTCAAATGAATTAGCATGTAAAACTCAGTGAAAGGGACAGGGGAGACTCTTGCTAATTGGCAGCAGGGCTTCATGCATAATTATTGGTGAACCGTCTCCGGCATGCCTCTGTGCCTGAATAACGAGGGGAGAGAAAGAGAAAAACACACACATACACACACACACACACACACACACACACAAAAACAAAGGCCATCCTGGCTGGGGTGGGAGGAGGAGAGATCTCGACAGGAGCTCATCATGACAATGATAAACCTGCGATTGTCCATCAATACCATGTAGATGGAGAGGAAAAAAAATGTGATAGGTCCCAGTTGAGCTGCTCTGAATTACTAAATGTATTTGTATTATTAAATACACTGGTTTAGCATTTATGTAACACACAGTCTTCTATCTCCAGCTTTGCAATCTCAGTGGAACAGTGAGACTGAAAATAAGAAGGCATTTGCTATCATATTATGATCTAAAAACAAACAAAAGGAGAATTCCTATCTGTGTTTATTATTATTTCATGAACGTATTGTTTGCTTCAGATGTCTGTTATCTAGAAATGATTTAGAATTTGTTTCCTTAATTCAGGAAAACTCAATGGATCGTCAATCCATTAAACTTTCTATCAATCTATGATATATTAATAGTATATTATTAATTTAAGTGTGAAATCTCTCATTATTCATGCTGACAAAAATGATTTTGTGATGCAAATTGGCAAAAACGTAAATGATACCATTTAAAAGCACATTAAATCAATAAAAAAATCTCTTACCTGAGCAAACAGATGCAGACCCTGCAGCCGGACGTCAACCGACAGAAACCAAACCTCTGCTTGCTCTCAATGTCTGTGAGCACGAATGTGAAGTGTTGGCCCACTTGAGTCTGGGACACTCTAAAGCCCACCAAAAAAAGAAGAGGAAAAATGTTATTAATCTTTTTTATTTAAGCACACACTTCAATTATATTTGATAGAAACACTGTATTAGACATTGGCTATAACGTTGAGCAATTTCATATTCATTAAAAAGCTTCATTTACACTAGAATTCAGAAAAATGTCAGAAAATGCTCATGCATTCACTAATTTCATATCTATTTGATACCAGAAAGATTATATTACATTTAAGCCTGTAAGAACTGAAACAAGAGAGTGTACTCTATCTCCACTAGATGGCAGCAACAAAGCTTCAGCTGGAAGGAAGTGAACTTCTCACACAGCACATAAACTATACAACAGAGCTTTCCATTTTTCATTTCCAAGAGCAAACAAGCCAACACACACACACACACACACACACACACACAAAAACATACCGCTGTGAGAAGAACACATTTATTCAGGAGACGTGTCTAACATCATGCCAGTTAGGACAGACAAGCAAACAAACATTGTTTACTGGGAGACGGAGATCTTAATTTCTATAAAGGTGCTTTATTTCTGCGGACCTCTCTGTGAAAGGTCTGACATTCGAAACGGAAGTACTACTGGAACCAAAGGAGGTGTGCGTCTCCACCCTGTGAGTTATTTATGACAGCCTCTTGTGCACGTGTGAATGCGTGTTGGATAAACAAACATCCTCATTTTTTCCCAATTCACACATTGATTATCTTATTTTCCGGAAGCATGAAGGAGGTCCTACCTTTCAACGTCAAACGGGAAGCAGAACTTAGGCACTGTCTGCAGGACCTCCTATAAAAAAGAAACAAGAGAGACATTAAGAGCCAGGCAAATCATGTTATCATGGTAGACATTTAATTCAAAGATAAGCCTTAATTAATGACTTGAACATGCTGTGATGTCATAAAGAAGATTATGTGACATAACAGGTTTTTTTTTTTATTAAAAAATGTTCTTGAATGTACCTGCCAGACAAAAATAAGCCCAACTGATTCGAAAAGCCAAAGCACACATTTTCTAAACAAACTGCATGATCTGAGGTATTATGCAATTGTGTTTTTATCCAGTGAAACAATTAGCTTCAAATAAATGCTCGTAAATCAGAACAATAGCTTGCAAACAAATGGATTTAAGCTTTTAGTGCATTGCTCAAATTATAGTCGTTTTAATGTTTGCATTTTGTGTCTAAAAAGCCAAACGCCATGTCTCTATGATATTCTGGTCCCTAGATATTGCTCTAATGCAATCTAAGGGATTTTCCACCAGTTTTTCTTCTGCCAGACGAAAGCCATAAGTGCGATTGATTAGAAAAGTAAAATTACACTTTTTTTTTTTTTAACAAATTGCATGGTTCGTAGTACAAACTGTTAATCAGAACAAACGGTTCTGTAAAAGTAGCTGTCAAACAAATGAGCAAACGAAAGCATTATATATATATTTTTTTTTAATTACTAAACTGTTACTATGGTGGCTGCTGTGGCTCAAGTCTAAAGAGCCCAACTCCATGTCTCTATGATATTCTGGTACCTAGATACGGTTGCAATGCAAGTCTCAGGGATTTCCCACCAGTTTTCGTCTGCCAGACGAAATCCATAAGTGCAATTGATTAGAAAAGTAAAAGCACACCTATTCTCAACAAATGCCATGATTCGTAGTACAAACTGTTAATCAGATCAAATGGTTCTGATTGGTCCCTAGATACAGCTCTAATGGAAGTCTAAAGGATTTGTTTGCCAGACGAAAATTTTAAGTGCAACTGAATAGAAAAGTAAAAAAGCGCACATTATCGCAAACTCCATGGTTTGTAGCGCAAACTGTTAATCAGAGAAGTTTAATTTCAAATACAGTAGCTGACAAATGAATGCTTAAATGAAAACATTTACAATTTTGTGCATTGATAAATGTGTTTTATTTGCATTTACACTGGTTGCTGCATATAGTCTCAACATTTACATGATATTCTGGTTCCTAGATATGGCTCTAAACTAAATCTAAAGGATTTGTCTGCCAGAGAAATTAATCAGATGGCAGGCTCATTTCAAATAAATATTCAATAAGTAGAAAGGTCCAGCGAAACCAACAAATGCCCAAATGAAAATATGCAATTTTTTAGCGCACTGCTAAATGTTTTTAATTGCATTGATAAATGCTTGCTGCATATAGTCTCAACATCTCTATGATATTCTGGACTCTAGATATGGCTCTAATGTAAATCTGAAGTATTTGTCTGCCAGATGAAAATCTTAAGTGCAATCGATTATAAAAGTAAAAGCATACCTATTCTCAAACTCCATGGTTTGTAGTGCAAACTGTGTTGATCAGATAAGAGTATGGTTTTAAATAAATATTCCTTAAGAAGAACAGTAGCTGACAAACGAATGCCTAAAGAAAATATATACATTTTAATGCACTGCTAAATGTTTTTAAATCGCATTTCTAAATGGTTACTAAGTTTCATTTCAAATAAAATATTCATTAAGTAAAACAGTAGCTGACAAACGAACGTCAAAACAAAAATATTTCAATTGTTAGTGCATTGCTACTTGTTTTTATTTACATTGCTAAATGGTTGCTTAGTGGCTACATATTGTCTCAGATTCTGGTCCATAGATACGGCTCTAATGTAAGTCTAAAAGATTTGTCTGCCAGACGAAAATCGTAAGTCCAAAAAGTTAAAGCGCAGATTTTCTCAAACTTCATAGTTTGTATTAGAAACTGTGTTAAACAGATAACAGTTTGATTTCAAATAAATGTTCATTAAGTAGAAAAGTAGCTGACAAACGAGTGCCCAAACGAAAATATTTACATCTTTAAGGGACTGCTTATGGTTAAATTTGCATTGCTAAAAGGTTGCTTGGATTCGTCCGCCAGACAAAAATCTTAAATGTAAATCGATTAGAAAAGTAAAAGCACACCTTTTCTCAAATTCCATGGTTTGTAGCGCAAACTGTGTTAGATAAGTTTCATTTCAAATAAATATTCATGAAATAGATCAGTATAACTAACGAAAGCCCAAACAAAAAGATTTCAATTTTCTGCGCATTGCTAAAAGTTTTTAATTGCATTGCTAAATGGTTGCTTGGTGGCTGCATATCATCTCAATATCACTATAATATTCAGATCCCTAGATATGACTATAGAGTAAATCTAAAGAATTCATCTGCCAGACAAAAATCCTAAGTGCAATCGATCAGAAAAGTAAAAGCACACCTTTTCTCAAACTCCATGTTTTGTAGCACAAACTGCGTTGGAGAAGTTTAATTTCAAATAAATATTAATGAAATGGGCATTTGTTTGTTATACTGTACAAACAAAAAGATTTCAATTTTCTGTGCATTGCTAAATGGTTGATTGATGGTTGTATATTGTCTCAAGCCAAAAAAGCCAGACTCAACATCTCTACAATATTCTGGTAGGTTTCATTTTTTTTCTTCTTTTTTTTTTTTTTTTATTTTTAGAATAAAAACAGCTTTCAACAAACTGCAAGATTTGTAAGGCAACCTGTGTCAATCAGATTAAATAACTATTCTAATAACAATTCATTATGCAGAACAGTACCTGGCGAACGTACGAGCAAACGAATATATTTAAAGGGAAGCGACATTAAGCTGACGTAAAGGGGAGGGTGATCAGAGGCTAAAATAATTAGCGTCCATTAGCTCATTGATCGTTTTCGCTTGAGGTGTGGGGACGGCAGAGGTAATGGCAGATTGTTGTAACAATGGCTGAGCAGCACCAGGGGTTTAGAGGAGGTGGAGAAAGGACAGGAGGGGGGCAAAAGGAGACCCTGCCTTTGGGGTTTTACCTTCTCGCACAGCCCCAGAGGGAGAGTCCTAGCACCAGCAGCATATGGATTTCCATAGCCATATGGGTTAGCCACGTCTGGCCAGTCCTGCACTGTAGACTAGCCATGGGGAACTGCCAGTGATCCTCTGCTCAAAGTATAACAAGCTGCGACCATTCAAATGAACGGTGCGGGGGGCAGCTGGGTAGTTCAAATGCAGCTTCCATACCACTACTTGCCCTTTAAAACAAAATTAATCGTTCACTGTGCGTGTATGTGCGCTAGTCTGCGAGGGTGTCTGTTTTTATTTGCGTATATATGCGGGCGCAGATGATGACTGGTTGCTGTTTTTCTCGGTGGGAGGCGGTGGTGCTGATGGGGGGAAGACAGAGTGAGAGAGTTAGTATGTGATACAGAGAGCGGCGAAGAGATTGAAGGCTCTGGCAGGCGAGAGAGGAACGTTGGCAGCGGCAGAAACATCCTCGCCGTGTCGTGGCGCGGCGGATGACTGTACGGCAGTAAAGCTGTCACGCGTACGCAAGCCTGATGCTGCCGTATGTGACTGCTACTATCATTAACTCCTATAGGCGCTTCCCCCGAGTGTTTATGCCAAGCTGTGCCACGCTTTTGCAGAAGCGTATGCAAACGGATGCAACGCAAATAAAATTGTCTCCTTCGCAGATGCATAAGTTGTCGCAGGTCCCAAACTGGCCTGCTTGGCGCCAGTCAACACTGGTCGCTGCTGTCAATCCGAGTTGCCTGACAGGGATTTCCAATGGAATTCAAACTGGAAATGACATTCGGACTAGATGAAAGGGATATTTGTCGCAACATGCAGATGAATGAATGCATTCATAACTGCAGAAAAGCCATAATTAGAACCACTGAAACTCCAAAGCACTTGCCTTTTTAACTTGTTTCATTAAACGTCAACATAAAATGCCATTCACAGTACTTGATTTTACCTCTGGGATCATAAAAAGTGGTCTTGATATGAAAAATGATATTCATCTGAATGCATTCATGGGGGCAGCCGTGGCCTAATGGTTAGGGAGTCGGACTTGTAATCAAAAGGTTGCAGGTTCGAGTCCCAGGTCCGGCAGGGATTGTCGGTGGGGGGAGTGAATAATCAGCGCTCTCTCCATCGTCAATACCACGACTGAGGTGAGACCCTTGAGCAAGGCACTGAACCCCCAACTGCTCCCCGGGCCAGCAATGCAATGGCTGCCCACTGCTCCGGGTGTGTGCTCACGGTGTGTGTGTGTTCACTACTGTGTGTGTGCACTTGGATGGGTTAAATGCAGAGCACAAATTCCTAGTATGGGTCACCATACTTGGCCTCATGTCTCGTCACTTTCCGTCAACTTTCCGTCAAAAATTGCAAGAAAAACAAGCGGATATTTTGAAGAATAAAAGTCAAGATAAAACAGATAAAACAAAACTGGACCCCATTGACTTTCATTGTATGGGCCTAAAAACCTTTTGTGTTCTAGAGAAATCATTTCAGTGCAGAACAAGTTTGGATTAAACGTAAAGACTAAAAATACCAGAAATTGATTAGATTTCTTGTTCACTTCAAGTGATTTTCAAAATCTGTTCATATCCGTTAGCATCCAAGTGAAATATTCTCACGATTCTCCACAAGGTTTTAGTAGATCTAAATCTGCGCATGTGCATTACGCACGTTTTTCTCTCACCGTTTTATTACTATTCATCCAGGTGATCAGGGGACTATACCAAAGCGTGCTCTGGGAGGAGAGTTGGATCGTGTGAAGAGGTGTAACGTGAGTTGCTACCGTTCCTGTTGTTTGGTTGTACTGTTTTTTCCCCCTTTTCCTACCTCCCTCCCAACCATTTTCCCAAGACAAAAGAATATAAAACAGCTAATGCATTTACAACTCACTGGAGGAGGCAGGGTGAACTCTGCAGGCTGCATTATTTATTTACTGTTGAGACAGGGATATCACTCAATGAGACAGCAGTCTCCATTCCCCCCTGGTCCCACTGCGGAGGCCTGCAATCACAGCTTCTCCTCTATCACTATCTCTTTCTCTCTCCTCCACCAGCGGCATTTATTACCGCCCCACGCTACCGGGAGACACTACCGCTCCCTCCCTGAACTCCCTGCAGAGGAATGGAGCTTCTCCTGGGCTGGATGGGAGCAGAAGATCCAGCACTGGCATCAGCAGCAGCAGCAGCTATCAGGGGATGTGCTGTTTCACTCGGCTTCTGCATAATGATGACGTTCAAACCCCAAGCCAAACTGCCCGATTTTTGAAGGAATGGGTGTGCGATCAGAGCCAGGAATGCTGGAACCACAACACAGACACAAAGTGTCTTCAAACACCTGAGGATGTCTAAAAGGTTGCTTTGAAAGCGCAATTACGATGAACATCTAGTAGTCAGATCACAAAAATAAATACATACATACAGACATAAAAAACTTATTTCTTAAATGAAATTGACCCATATTGGATTTAAATGGGGGGAAAAGGCAGATTTATTGTAATTTCTATTCACTACACTGTCATTTAAAAAAAAATAATAATAATAAAAAAGGACTATATAACTCAAATCTCTCAACTATTTCTGGTTATAGTAAGTATTTCTGGAAACTGAGACTATTTCTCATGACTGCAACTTTGTCTCTCATAATTGTAACTTGTACAACTGCAAACCTATTTGCACAATTTCAAATATTTTGTACAGTTGTGATGTTCTTTTGCACAGCTCTAACTAGGTTAACACAAATGTTAGGGACAATTTACCAATAGTACCAGTTGTGCAAAATAGGTACAATTATTTTTTCACAATTGGACATAATTGTCCATTTTTCAATTGCAACTTTATTTTGCACAACTGTGACTATTTTGCACAATTTGAAATGTATTTTGCACAACTGCAAAGCTCAAACTGTTTCACAATTTTAACCATTTCGCACAAATGTGACTATTTTGCACAATTGTGATGTTCTGACACCGTTACAAACTTTAAAGTATTTTGCACAATTGTAACTTATTTGCACAATTGTGATATTCTTTTGCACAGTTGAAGCGGTTTCAAAGCAGCGAATCGTCAACGTCATCGATTACGTTGATTATGAAAATATGTCGAATGCCCATTGTGCAAGCCTGCAGTTATCCCTACTAAAGACTGTTTTCTGTCATGTTTAACACAAAAAAGACCCTAGAGCAGAAGATGAAGGCTAGTATGGCATCATCCCTTCATAGAGTTGTGTTCATCAAGCATTTTATTACTATACGCCGTCAAAACTGCACGAAACTGCCGAACTGACGCCTTTACGTGGTCAGGATTCACAACCGCATTCTCACATTCAAAGCTGCGCTGAATGAACGGAACAGCACGGGACATTGAGTTGCCTATAATAGCTGAAACAGTTTCAAACTTTGAACGACTGCACAATTGTGATTTTGCACACTTGTGAGGTTTTTTTTTTTGTATTGCTGATGTCGTTTCAAAATTTGAATGACTCTACACAACTGTGACTATTTTGCACAATTGCGATGTTCTTTTGCACAGATGAAACGTTTCAAAATTTCAACTATTTTGCACAATTGCTGCTTTTGATCTTACAACTATATTTTGCAAAACTGCAGCTGTTTCTTATGAATGCTACTTCATGAATTTAACAATTACTACTAGTAAACTACTTTAACAATTGTGACTATTTCATTACAACAACTTATTTATTTTTTTTTTTTAGAATTTTCACTGTGATTTTTGTTCTTGTTTCCAAAAAAATAAATAGATTTCTCAAAATTTGGACATTTTGTAACTCCCAATTGCAACTATTTCTGAATTTTTAAAAACTTTGTCTCATAATTGTAACTACTTCACAGTTTTTCAACAACTGTAACTATGTAACTACTATAGATATGCTGCACAATTGTGACTTTTTTTCTCACAACTATATTTTATTTCTCGTAACGATAGCGGTTTCTTATAAACGCTACTTTAATCAAACGACTGTGACTGCTTTTCGTTACCGTGACTTTCCCACAATTTTATTTTTTACTCTGAAACGGGCTTCCATGACAAAAAAAAAAAAAGATCTGTGTCACATCTGTGAGGGAAAAAATCCAATTCGGGCCACATTCAGCTGCAGCATGAACGTAGCCAATGTTACTAGGTGATGTGAATGTTAGAGTTGAATATTTAGATGGGAACAGCAAGACAAGAATGGGAGGGAGAAAAGGAGAGAAAATGGAGAGAGAAAGATGTTGTGAGTGGGAACTAAGCGGTGCTCCGGATGAGCGAGTGAAAAGCATTTCTTCATTCTGTCAATACTGGGATGAAGGAGGGAAGGAGGGGGTGCGAGAGATATGTGGCGAGAAATAGAGGGAGAAAGAAAAGGAGAGAAAGAGGCAGAAGGAAGGAAAGGAAGAGAAAGCATGAGAACTGAGAGATATAGACAGGCAGGCATCCAGGCAGACAGACGGAGATAGGAGAGAAAAGAGAGATAAGGTGAGAGAAAGACAGGAATAGAGAAAGAGGGAGAGAGACAGCAAACTCCCCCTTTTCTCTCTCCAAGCTGGTGGGATTCCTCCCCAGGGGTTTCTGTCTTTAAACCTCCATGCTCTTTAAAAATTCTGCCAGCCAGCAGGTCTACACGGCGCTATGGAACTGTCTCCAGCAGGGGAGAAGTGTGTGATTGTGTGTGTATGTGTGTCTGAGGAAAAAGAGAGAGAGAGAGACAGAGACAGAGACTGGCAGAGCCACCATGCTGACGGCACCGAGATCCCAGTGACAGGTTCAAACCCAATCTCCCCACAGGTCAGTGTTCACTGTACCCCCAAACCCCAATTAAGTCCTGCTTCTTCTATCTCCGTATCCCTCTCTCTCTCTGGGTGTCAGAGAATGCGGCTGTAACACATGCAGCACCCTGTGGTTATGATGACGAAAACGCTACTGGGTCTAAAATCAAATGAGTCTACTATTACAGACCAAAAACTGGAGTTTTTGTAGAAAAGATAAGTGCTCGTCGCCTGTGCGAAATGATGACTAGACTGTTGGTGGTGGTTGCTATGCTGTTGCTAAGGTGTGGTTTTATAGCGCTATGTGGTTGCTAGGTGTTTGCTTACTGATATTCTGGTCTGACTCTGGTTCCTCTTACAATGTAAATGTATGGGACTTGAATGCCATTTTATATCTGCAGCTTTATTATGCTCAACTGAAATGGTTTATCTCACACTGCAACTGTACTTCTCGTTATTGCAACAGTTTCGCATAAATGTTACTTTTTTTAACAATTCCAAATGTATTCTTTAGTCTTTAGGTTTAGCCTCTAAAAACTTTATGGTTAAGTGAAAAAATAATTAACATCAACTGTTACTCTTCAACTGCAATGTATTATCACACAAATGATTTCTTGTAATTGCAACTGTTTCTTATAAGCGCTACTTCATCTAACAATTGCAACTATTTCTCATTTCTTAGTAAATTTACACTCTATTTATTCATTCATTCATTCATTCATACAGACATTCAATTGTTAATTTACTTTACAACCTAATGCTTTAGTTTAGTCTTTAAATAAAAAAAAAAAAAAACGAAGAATATTTATTTCCCATAACTGCGATTGTATTTATTTATTTGCACAACTGTAAATTTACTCTCTATGCCTTTGTTTTAGTCTTTAAAAATATCAGCAAATATATGCTTCAGGTTTGGTCTTTTAAAAAAATTGCTAAATTATTTCCCACAATCTCAGTTTGTTTATTTATTTATTCACTCATTCATTAATTTATTACTCTCTATGCTTTAGGTTTAGTCTTAATTTTTTTAGCAAAATATTTCCCACAATCTCTGTTCATTCATTCATTCAATTGTAAATTTACTTTACAACCTAATGCTTTAGTTTAGTCTTTAAAAAAAAAAAAGCATAGAATATTAAATTTCTCACAATTGCGATTTTATTTATTTGCACAATTGTAAATTTACTGTCTATGTTTTTAAAAACATCAGCAAATGTATTTATTCATTCATTCGCACAATTGTAAATTTACTTTCTATGCTCCAGGTTTGGTCTTTAAAAAATAATTTCCCTCAATCTCAGTCTATTTATTTATTTACTCATTCATTCATTTATTACTCTTTATGCTTTAGATTTAGTCTTAAAAAAAAAAAAAAAAAAACTTTCCCACAATTGTGATTTTTTTTTATTATTATTATTATTTATTTGCACAATTGCACAATTTACTCTCTATGCCTTGGTTTTCAGTCTTTAAAAACATTAGCAAAATTATTTATTCATTCATTCATTCATTCATTCATTCATTTAATTGCACAATAGTAAATGTACTCTTTATGCTTTAGGTTTAGTCCAAAAAAAAAAAAAGGGGTAAAATTTTCCACAACTGTGATTTTATTTATTTATTTGCACAATAAAAAATGTACTCTCTATGCCTCAGTTTGTCTTTAAAAACATTAGCAAATTTATTTATTTAATAATTTATTTATTCATTCATTCATTCAATTGTATGTGTATATATATATATATATATATACACATTTGCAATTTTTTGCCAATTGCAAATGTATTCTTTATTCTTCAGGATTGGTATTCAAAAAAGACCAAACCTTTAATTAAAATATTTAAATCAATTTAGAAATCAGCTATATATCGCCAACAAGATGATATTAAATGAAAATCTCAAATGAAGAATGCCTGACCTCAGATCAGCACATAAGGCCGTGTCCACCCATATAATGGTCATGCACTTTTTGCGGCGCTGTAGCTTAAAGCATATATTCTCTATTAGCAACGCTGTCTGATGCAACAGCACATCAATGGGGATAAAATAATCTTCTGCCTTCTCTGGACCCTCAAATCTCCAACCGAGATTCCTTTCATTACATTTTAATCGTATGCTGCTGGCTTGCCGCTTTTGACCCTGCACTACGCGCCTTTAATAAGTGCCGACTTCGCCCCTGGACCGAGGAAAAGTGCTAAAGGGGTAGCTCTTCCAGAGTTTCAAATTGACACAGGGCATTACATTTTCACTTGAAACGAGCCGAGCAGAGCGGGAGGTGGTTGATTTCTCTTCTTTAGCCCTCGTCTTCCTTTTCTTTTCGCGGCTTCTTGCGCTGACCCTTAGGTGGTAAGAAGCTAATATTCGGTGTGCTGGCACAGAGGTTATTTCTTTCCCGCGCAAACACGCCGTCTGTGTGAGACTGCTTAAGGAAATGTAGCAGGTGATGTATTGATCCTCTGCCCACTTAAAGAACTGACAAGTGCGTGACAGGACCGCTGGGACGAGACACGGGGCAGTGAGGATACACAACCTCCACGCTAACCACCCCAAGCCTTCCTACACCAACTTCACTAAGCCTGTGGACACTGGAAACTGGAGTTTTATAGTGTGAACAAACAAAAACTGGCCTCTGAGACAAAAATAGTAAAATGTAAATTAGAGAAAATTGTGTGCAATTCTTAATATTCCAGATTATATAGGATTAGTTCCTGATAATTTACTCACCCCCATGTCACCCAAGATATTCACGTCTTTCTTTCACCAGTCCAAAAGAAATTAAAGTTTTTGAGGTAAACATTGAAGGATTTTTCGCCATATAGTTGACTTCAATGGGGATAAATGGGTTAAAGGTCCAAATTGCAGCTTCAAATAAGACTTTACGCCTCACATTGGAAAGGTCATGTGTGACACAGGCAGAAGTACTGACCCAGTGTTTACAAAGCAAACATGCAAAGAACGTACAAAAAGGGTAAAACAATGATGCATGCCCACTGTTAGAGAAGAAAATGAGATTGAGGTTTTCACCCTATCCTATTTTTTTTTTAACTGAAGTACACAATCGAAGAGCTAAAAAGTATAAAAATTGTTTTTTTTTAGAAAATGACCGATTATTTCGGCAGATAAGACCTTATTCCTGGGATTGTGTAAAGCTAGGGATGTAACAATATCAAAATCTCATGATAAAATAATACTACAACATGAAGTCCTTGATATGATATGTATTACAATATATAAAAAAAGACAAAAAAAGAATTGGAAATTTAAGTTAATTTTTTTCTATCTAATGCACTTTGAGAGTTCAAAATTAAGAGCTCCAGCCCATGTTCTTAACTAAGAAAACTTAAGTCAGAAAAAAAAGTCAGTGAACAGACTTGTACCTGAACTTTAAAGGGGAATCAATTGTCTCAGTCTAAAATGCACTTTTAAGCTTTAATTTTGACCGAAATGAGAGTAGAGCTTTTATTTTGTAGGAAAACTCCAGCTTCATGAAAAAATCAGCTTACAAAATCACGTCTCGCATAACTGGTGGCTGCTGCATTCTTAAACGTGCACTAAACTCACAGCACATCCAATAAACGAGTTCACTGCTTTCATTTACTGTGAACAGAGCCGCTCTGAGGAGCGGAAAACACTGGATCACGGGCTGATCGCCTGAACGAAGTGCGCTTCACTTTGAAATGTGCAGGAAAAACAGACTTGATAAAGGGATTAGACCATATAGTGCTTTCGGTTTTAGTTTTGACAGATACTGTGCCAAAGCCGAATGGCCCAAAACACAACTTTAAAGACCTTTTATGTTAGAATAAAAAGTTAAAATATTTTAAAACCTACACATCATTTCAAAACATCATGTGACCATGATAATATCAAGACTATCACAATATCACAATATTGATAATATCATTACATCCCTATGTATGTATCCAATTTAGCTCATTAGCCAATTACACACAGCGTACTTGCTAGGACGTTTCCAGGATGTTCCATGTGTTTTTTTTAGTGGTTCAGCGTCATAAAGCCCACCCACAAGTCTCTACCATATTTAAGCTACTAAAACTGTGTACAAACAACAAGGTTTCACTTCATTTCGAAAGGAGGATAGATTCTCCGCAATGAATACATTAACGTGATGGGTGAGCGGTTTTTGTTCTTCAGAATACACAACTGATATTCTACTGGGCCAAGCCGAGATTCAGCTACATATGCCCGAGAACCGCAGAGCCAGAAACATCATTAATTGAGTGCCAAGTGGCCTGGGGGATTTTCTGCGTTTAAGCTGTCAACTCCCATTGGACCGCGCGATCGCTTGCTCACTCTCGCGCTCTCTCTCTCTTTCTCTCAGCTGTGGCTAGAAGCTACATCAAGCGTGTGGAGTCTCTGAGAAACGCAACCACCACCCCCTCGCGTTCTCTCTCTCTCTCTCTCTCTCTCTCTCTCTCCGTTTCTCCATCTATCTCTTCCTCCACCTAACCAGGACATCCTCTATGACAAGTAATTCCTTCATCTATCTAAAATCGCAACTCAGGTTTAAGATTAGGGTTAGTTTGCCCAAAAATTAAAATTAGCCCATTATTTACTCACCCTCAAGGCATCCTAGGTGTACACAACTTCCTTCTTTCAGACAAATCCAATCAGAGTTATATTAAACTGGTATTATCCTGGCATTCCCAAGCTTTAGAATTGCATGGTTGGGTGTTTCTCTTCATCAGTCCAAAACAAGTCCAATAAAGTACAATACATCCATGACAAAAAGTACCTCACATGGCTCCGGGTGGTGAATAAAGGCCTCTTGTAGCGAATCAATGCATTTTTGTAAGAAATATATCCATATTTTATGGATGCAAATGCGACTGAAAACTACTGCGTGTGACTATGAAAAAATATTTAGGAGCACCATTTGCAAACTGACCCTATCAGCATGTTTGTGTTTGCACTGAGGGGAGCTTCAAAGGCTTCTATGTGTTTTTGCAACCTTGAGTAATGCATCACGGACATATCTCACAAATCCTTTCATAAACAAAGTGTAGAGACAGAGTAAATAAGAGATTCATTGATTATAATGAAACTTGGACTAATGAACCAATGAAGATGAGTGACAGCTTTTAATGATTTATAAGGGAGTTTGTAAATAAAATATTGATTTAATACAACAATTAAATAAACAAGAAGTTAATATTAAGTGACTTGCATTGTCTGACTATAACACTCTTTTGTAGTCAAAAATGGTCTAAAACAAGTCACAACTGAGCCGCTGCGCTTCTCCATTCAAACACAGCCATGTTTAGTTTATGAATGAATGTGCGTTTTGAAACGAATCTAGTGAGTAAATGATTCAATTTCCTATTCATAAAGATGGTCACTTGCTTTATTCCTGAATGAATCAGCTGTTCAAACAAATATGATTCAGTAATTAAATCAATGACTGCTGCCACCTACTAGTAGATTTAGTTTCATTTTTAAAGTATCTTTTCAGTTAAATCATTTAATAATCCTACATTCAAATGTAATATTTAAAACATTCATCTCAACATGAATTTATGACTTTGATTGCACTCATGTCACCTCTGAGCCTCATTAAACGTATGAAAATACACCTGCAAGCAAATTTTTTGTTCTTCTGTGCCACCTCTGCAGTACAAATGAATTTTGTTAATACTAATTTTGATTTGATTGGTAACTTATTCTTATTGTAATATTATTCTTATTCTGACGAACATGAACACGCCGTGGAGACATCAAAACAAAACAGCGGTCACGTATTCGATTACAAAACAAGGATTTGTAAAGAAAAATGTTGGAGGATTTCAATATAAGCTAAGAGGAGACTGGTTTTCCTTTGCTAAAGTAAGGAAACCTTGCTTCCTTTGCTTCTGTAAACAAACGCCGGTTTGCGTGAGACTCACCGGTGCATGCGCAACGCTGAAGTCACTCCTCATCCAGCCGGAGCTGCTTCAATGTACGACCAGTTGACGCAAACTAGATTAAACTGATTATTAAGTTTTAAATATGGGTATTTTTCTTACAAAAATGCATCGATTCTCTACAGGAGGCCTTTATTTACCCCCCGGAGCCGTGGGAGGCACTTTTTTATTCTGCACTTTATTGGACATGTTTTGGACTGATGAAGAGAATTCTAAAGATTGGAAATGCCAGGATATTTTCTAATATTACTCTGATTGGATTAGTCAGAAAGAAGGAAGTCATATACACCTAGGATGCCTGGAGGGTGAGTAAATAATGGGCCGATTTTAGGGTGAACTAACCCTTTAACAATTATGTTTCATAAAATGGTGCAGTTCTTAATTTCAGTTCAGTAGGTGGATCGAAACTGTGGCTGGAGAGGGAAGTAAAACCGATGTGTGACCAATCATCCCGTTCCACATTCAAAGAGGACGTGAGACAGAGTCAAAAAAATATCCTTTTATTTTTTTGCAAGATGTCACTTTCTGAGTCTGAGACTTCCGATGGACTGCAGACTGTTTCCTACAAGCACCCTCCAGCGTTTCTGGCACCGCTAACAGATGAAACCGTGAGGAGAACGCTTTTTTCCTTTCTCAAAGCCCTAAGGTCAGGGTAATCAGACGCCACGGGCAACAGCGTGGCCTTAGCGAGGGAGTTTCGACTAGCCCGACGCAAAGGCCAGCTAACTGGGCCTAGCCCTCGCATTACCCACTCTCTGGAGATCCGAACTGAAGGAAAATCTCCAAAATGAGACGAGCAAGGGATACCCCATGAGCAAGAAGACGATGTTCTCCTCAATCACGGCTCATCTTGCACATGCCCTCCATGTTAAAGCGTCAAAACCACAGAGGCGCTCTTCGTGCTCCTTGATGATCCTCTGCTGGCCTTCCCCCCGGGCTGCTGGTGCGTGTCCTGCAGAGGAGGGGGGGCGAGGCTGGGGGGAAAGGCTACCAATCATGAAGTGTCAGGCTTGGGGCATATGATTGTACACTGTGTCAAAGCTAGACAAATATTTGCCCCACGAGGCTCGGGGGACGCAGTTTCTCGCTTTGTTACATGAGCTGTAGCTTCACTCAGCATGCTGGTCGGCCGCCTAACTAAGGAGATGGAGGGCCGGGTGACATCTGGAGGCTCCTGTGAAACTCTCCAACATCCATCAGGTCAAACACACTCCGCTGGTGGCTTGGAATGTGATGTTAGCGCTGCGCTATTCCCGTCGGAATATAAAGCAGTGCTGGAGAAATGTGTAAATCTCAAGGATGGGTGTGATAAGGTCAAGGTTAAAGGTTAAATCTGAGAGATAAACAAGGCGATATGATTATATTCTAAACGCAGAATATTAGGTCCTGCTTAACCCCAAATCTAGTTTAATATAGTTTAACATGACCTCTGATGTTTTCTTGTTTTTATAGAACAACGATACGATAGACATAAATATTCAATAATTATATTAATTCATTACAGCTGAAAAGCTTCAACATTAGCATAGAATTCGACTGATGTGCAGCCATTGAAAATTGGCTAATTTTCAAAAATGGCTCACACGATCAGATTTCAGAGCAGAAACCATTTAAGAATAGTTTATTGACATGTTTAGTAGTCAGATTTATTCAGCTTCTTCATCATTTCCTATCCATAAAACACTGAAATTATCATGTAAGTATTATTATTATTATTATTATTATTATTATTAAACAATAATAATAATAATAATAATAATCGTTATTATTATTATTATTATTATTATTATTATGTAAAATACAAATAATATTTTTGATATTTTATTGTATTTTACATTTAATAAAAATAAAATACAAATAAAAAGTGGAATAATTAATATATTACCATTTTATTTTTTTTATGATTATTATTATGATTATTATTATGATTATTATGATTATTATTATGATTATTATGATTATTACTACTACGATTATTACTACTACTACTACTACTACTACTACTACTACTACTACTATTATTATTATTATTATTATTATTATTATTATTATTATTATTACTACTACTACTACGACTACTACTATTATTATTATTATTTAATAATAATAATAATAATAATAAAGCTATTATTATTATTATTTTTTTTTTTTTTACTTTTAATAAAATGAATTGATACAATACAATATAATAATAAAGTACATCATAAAATTAATAATAATAATTTAATTGAGATTATTATCATTTTACTTTTAATAAAAATTAAAGAAATGAACATTATAATATAAAATAATACAATTTAAATAATAATAATAATAATAATAATAATAATAATTTAATTTTTCACTTTTAATAAAAATAAAACTAACTGGAATAAGCATTTTATCTTAAATTAATATAATAATTGTTTTGATCATTTATTTATTTAACTTTATAAAACGAAACATGAGATTTTAAACGGATTTTAAATGAATGAATGAATGAATGAATGAATGAATTAAATTAATTAATGAATAAAATATAATACAATTTAAACAATAATAATAATAATAATAATAATTATTATTATTATTATTATTATCATCATTATTATTATTGTCATAATCATTAACAACAACAACAATAATTTAATTAGATATGTATTTATTTTATTTTTTATAAAAATAAAGCTAAGCAGAATAATTATAATGTAAATTTGATTTTAA